>BPTQ01000003.1:43318977-43835000 GCA_019973895.1 Chrysanthemum seticuspe
TAAGAGACAGGACGAGGACTCTGAGGCTACTGACTCAGATGAAGAGATCACATTCTCTGAAACTGCAAAGGATGAAAATCCCTCAGTACCAAAACCTCCAAGTCCTCAAACTATTAAAGGAAAAGAGAAGACTACTGCACTTGTACCTCAGGATGAAAGCTCTGAAGATGAAGAAGAGCAATTGGATCATGCATACAGGAAGAAGTTTCACAAAGTCAGACACCTTCACAAGGCCGAAGAATTTGCTAAAGATCAAATGGGTGGCCCTGGAGGATCAAGTGGAGCTGCCCACTCTAAACCATCTCCTGATGCGGTTAATCAACCCGATAAGGGAGCTGGTGCCACCACTCTTCTGCAACTACAACAGCCTGTGGAGGACACTATTGAGTATGATTTTGAGAAACTGGTAACTGAGAAAGAAAAGTCTAAGGATGACGAGGATGATTACTCAAAGTTTCTTCTAGACAGTCCAACACACTCAAAGGAGAAAACCTCAGAAACTCCTAAGGACATGAAGTCTCCTCATGTCTCCTCATCATCGGACTCTTCATCTCATTCATCACCACCACCATCAACTAAGTCAACCAGATCATCATCCAAATCCGTGAAGAAACCACCTAAATCTTGGATTTCTCAAACACATGTAAGAATTGTGAAAGCTGTCAAACAAGTTAGAAAGAAGGACATGCTTCAAAGAAAACTTAATTGGTATGCTGAACAAATGCAGTACTTACATGATGAGAATGACGAGATGCGGAAAGATTGGAAAGCTATGTTGGTGGTCGACTCAGGAGGAACATCATCGGCTTTCAACGCCCGGTGCGCACTCCTGGAATATCACTGCACTTCCTGGTACCCCTTAAAATGGTTTCCTTCTTATAATTTTGGATGTGTGATTACATATGTGAATGGCTTGTGCACAAATAACAGTGTACAACCCGTAATGGTCAAGAAAGGACCCTGTGGTACGCCTCAGTGCCACAATCCTTATAAAAGGAGCGAAAGCTTCTTATTTTTGAGTAAAACCTATCAAACCTTTCATTTTTCGAGGTTTTGCTCAAAAGACAAGTACTTCCCCATAAGATTTCAAAAAACCTCAACCGTGTATATCACTAATTGAGGGGGAGTATTTGATGAAAACTTTGTTCACAAATTGTTCACAGTGGTCACTCTTCCCGCAACACTCAAAATGGTCATATTTATTCTCAAACCGTTCAAAAATAACATTTTCATATGCCATTTTTGAGGGGGAGAAAATTGTGTGATAAGAAATATGTTGTACAAAATGCAAATGAATTTGTGTACCTCAGACTTAACCAACAAATTGACGGTACTAAACTGTTAGTAACTCGAAAAGACTTGTCCTGGACGGGTAATAATTTCAAGCTAGTTCGCTAGTGATGTAAACGTGTCTCGCAAAGGACTTGTCTGAGTAGAAAGTACCATTCGAGAAACTTTTGATAGACATGAACTCTGACGGGTTTGACAACCTTCCAAGGTTTGTCTACACCTTCAAGGTAGTTATTAGAGCTAGTTGTCACCTAAAAGCTGACAATGTATCTCTTTAACTATTCAACGTAACCGTGTCTCGCGAGAGATTGTCTATCTTTAGTGGATCAATTCAAAAAGTGCGCGCTCTTTCCTCACTGTGCATTTAACCATTAAAACTATTAAGCACATGTGGAGGGGGAGTATTTATGCAAAAACTTATCTCTCACTGTGGTTCAAACATGTTTTTCATTTACAAACCCTTTGAGAGATAGTTTAACTTACAGTGGTTATAATGGCAAACATAGGTTAGTCATGGAGTTATAAGGTGACTAAGGTTAGGAATAACCGTCCTATGATCCGCCAGAGCCGGAGGGATCTACCCAAGGACACTACCATTAGTTAGTGTTAGAAGTCCTTAGGAATGATTATAAAAAGGAGAAAATGAGAATCGGAGAAAGAAGGAGTTGAAGAATCAAAAAGAAATGTAAAGTAAAGGGTGAAAATAAATAGCCCTCCAGATTATTCAACTTAGGGCAGACACCGGGGTCAATTCATATGCTACTGGTGGTCACTTAGTGACACCGGTATTGAAGATCAAAAGTCGTCATGGACCCAGTGACGCATGCACTAAACCTTCTTAGCCACTCAAGTTTCTCTCAACAGAAACTTGTTTCATTCTCACAGGGAACCCTACATAATCTATTGGCTTTCTCTTAGAGATCGCTGGTATTGAAGAAGGAGACCCTCTCCCTAGTCTTCGCTCAGGAAAACCAAAACGCACTATTGAGTCTAGAGCCACGAGATTCATCAAAAGATCTCTTAGGAACACTTGACATTTAATCACTTGATGATCAACAAATAAGATCATCAGTGGTTCATATCGAGTCCTTCACAGATCTTAGCAATCTGTCGAGAACATTTATGAGAGGTTCACATCTGTGCTCCTCAGTGATTGAATGGAAACTCCTGCCAGGGTCAACATCAAACAGCCCTGACAGCAGGTCACTTCGGTAACTCCCCGTGGATTACGCGGAGTGTGTCTCAAACGGTCTACAGTCGTGAGGTGATGCTTCGGTGTACCTCAGCGACTCATCTGAACTGTAGATGTACTTCGGTACATCGCGCTATCTCACTTGTGGGACTCCAGTTCAGGAACGGCCTTTGTAAGAATTAGAGTTGTGTTTTCACACTATGCTGTTAACACTCTCGAAGTTCAAACTTGTAAGTGCCGGAAACCGCTTATTACTAACCGTTTGAAATGTTTTCTTCTTATGGAAGCTCTGGAGCGGGATGATCGTGCTGATTCTTCTCATGCTCATGCCAACATCAACACTAATGGAAGTTCTATTCAAAAGCAACACAACCGTCAGAATGATTCTTCGTCAAACCAAAGAATCTACAAAGTTAAAGACTTAGAGAACTTCATCAGTATTGAATTCCAACGTCATAGAGCGTGTGAGCATGTTGAAGAATGACGTGGAGACACTGGAGCAGCGAAGCAGACCTGAGGCAGACTGATGTAGACAACAACATACTATCACTTTCACCACAAAGAACAATGATCAAAGAACAAAGTTAAAGATGACGTCAAAGCATAACTGCTCAAAGATAACGATCTCTCTACACTGGGGAGATTGTTCGAATCAAGGCAATTCCTCTCACAAGAAAGAAGAATGTCAGAAGACGTCACAGCTACTATTACATCAACACCTTCACCGTTTACATTCATATATACTTGAGGGGGAGATTGTTGGAATCACTCCTAAACAGTATTTCAAGTATTTATATTTCATATGTAATAGGTAGCATTATTATGGCCTTTATGTTTGTTTAAGGTCAAGCTTATGTAGAAGGCCCATAAGCTTGATCCAAGCCCAATAAGGAATAGGGAAGGAGAGGGAGTGTTGCCCTAGCTCCTTGCCTATATAAACTCTTGTAAACCCTCATTTGAGGGTTGGTTGTTCAAGTTTTCTTTTCTTTCACATACATCTTCTCATAACCGTATTATTGCTTAACGTGTGTATGTGTTAGAGCTTGCTCAATCGCCTCATCTCTTCTCTTATAAGCTTGTGTTGTAAAACTTGTGACCTAACATTACAAGGATGCCCATGAATTTGTCAAAACCTGTGACGCTTGTCAACGTCACGGGAATATCTCACAAAGAAATGAAATGCCGCAAAACGCCATTCAAGTGTGTGAGATTTTTGACATCTGGGGCATTGACTTTATGGGGCCATTTCCTTCGTCTCGCTGTAACAAATACATACTCGTGGCCGTTGACTATTTGTCAAAATGGGTTGAAGCTAAGGCTTTGCCTACCAACGATGCCCGAGTTGTTGTGAAATTATTAAAATCTCTTTTTGCTAGGTTTGGAACTCCACGAGCTATAATCAGTGATCGTGGTACGCATTTTTGCAATGACCAGTTTGATAAAGTCATGCAAAAGTATGGTGTAACTCACCGTCTCTCTACTGCGTACCACCCCCAAACAAGTGGGCAAGTGGAAGTTTCCAACCGGGGGATTAAAAGAATTCTGGAGAGGACGGTTGGCGAAAACCGTGCCTCTTGGTCGGATAAGCTTGATGACGCACTCTGGGCCTTCCGTACAGCTTATAAAACACCCATCGGGTGCACTCCATACAAGCTTGTATACGGGAAGGCATGTCATCTGCCGGTTGAGCTTGAGCACAAGGCATATTGGGCCTTGAAGCATGCCAGCTTTGATATTCAGACAGCTGGTGATCACCGGAAAGTTCAAATGAATGAATTAAATGAACTCCGTGATCAAGCATACGAGAACTCTTTGATCTACAAACAAAAGACAAAGAAGATTCATGACTCAAAAATCAAAAACCGCGTTTTCAGCGTCGGTGATCGAGTCCTTCTTTTCAACTCAAGGTTGAAGATTTTCTCGGGGAAACTAAAATCCCGCTGGTCTGGACCATTTACCATCACTAAAGTATTTACATATGGAACCATTGAGTTATCTCAACCCGATGGTCCAAACTTTAAAGTGAATGGTCATCGGTTGAAGCATTATTTTGGAGAGGACATTCCTCCTGTGGTTGTCCCGGATCTACAAACTTTCCCCATGAACCAATGAATGCGGGGATCGAGTCAAGCTAGCGACTCGGGAATCAAAAACAGTAGCATGCCATATGGGTTTTCACCCATATTTCTGACTTCTTTCTATCTTTCTACCACCCTAGTTTGGGGGAGTTGCCCCCCGCTGTTGTATATAAGTCATGCTAAAAAAAAAAAAAAAAAAAAAAAAAAAAAAAAAAAATCTCTTTCAAAATAATGGCCGTAGTATTTCCCTTTTACATTCTCAGTTTCGGCATAACCGCCGGTACTTTGAATATTGAGGGCAATATTCATTTCTAAGTGTGGGGGGGGGAATTCTCACGAATTTTATCATATAATTATACCGCCTAATTCCCCCATTTTTGGCCAAAATTTTTTTTTTGGAGTAAGTGTTCTGCACTTACTCATCTTACGGTTATCAGTCCGCCATGTCTAATAAACAAAAGGATTGGCTAATCCAGGAGCAAACGGCTCTTGGTAAAGATATCTCAAATCCGTTGACGGCTTGCAATTTGCCCAAAATTGTATGGTATTCGGCTCACCATATCCTTAAAAGTGAAGAGTTGGCTAGCCCGCAAGTTTATGGCTTGTGGTAAAGGCAGTGGAAAAACCATAATTGGTAATCAGCTCACCAAAGATAATATTGATAATTTATCTAAGAGTTGGCTAGTCCAGAAGTAAACGGCTTCTGGTAAAGACAAATCAAATCCGTTGGAAGCTGGTGGTTTGCTCAAAATCACATGGTTATCAGTGTACCATGGTTCTTACTTGAACTGAAACATTTAGCTCCTCCAGAAGTAATGGCTTTTGGTAAAGAGATTCAAATCCATTAAGTTTTTCTCAAAAGATTGCTAGGGACTAGCAATAGTTTAGTGTGGGAGATTGATGAGTGTGTAAATACTCATCATTTTTGGTTAAATCTGAACTGCAAAACGCTTAAAAATGCTCAGAAATGCATCAAAATACTGAAAGTATCTCAAAATTGCATTTTATATGTTTCAGATGCAAAATGTTTAAAATCAGATGAAAAATGAGCTAAGTTTGCATAATTGGCAGTTTCAGTCCCCCAAGTTTCAAAAGTTGTCAGAAATAGTCCCTGAGCACTTGATTTAAAAGAAAAGTCACCAAAGGTCCTTTTAAAATCATAACTTGTCAAAATTAGTCCTTTGGTGAAAAATGTCAAAAGTTTTGAGAAATTACAAGTTTGGTCCTTCAAGTTTTGAAATTGGCAAAAATAGTCCTTGGAAGTTTGAAAATGTCTATTTTGGTCCTTGTACTATTGAAACTTGTCACTTTTGGTCCCTTGGAACAACTTTGGGAAATTGGCAGAAATGGTCCTTGTATTTTCAGAAATTACATAAAGGTCCTTGTATTAATAACATAGCCTTTGAACCTTTAAACCCTTTTGGCCTTGTCAAAACCAATTGGACCCCTGCCAATCCCTTTTGAACCCCCTGCGATTATCCTTTTGACCCGTCCCTTTTAATATACCCAGTCAAACCTCATTTGACTTAACCACTCCCGCCCTCACGGGTTTCCCTTCCCACTCCATCATCACACCTTGCCTGCAACTCCTACCCACACTCCATCATCATCACACCCACCCTTATCACTCCACCTCACCCCAAGCCAAGATGCATTCAATGCTCCTTCCACTATCACAAGTTATCAGTCCAACTGGCAAAACCATTTTGGCACCAAAAATAGATCAAATGGCTAATATACACTCAAGTCATCCAACGGTTCTGGAAACAAGTGGGAATCACTCAGAGAGGTGAGAGAAGACATATTGGTGTATAAAAGAGGAAGAAGAAGCAAGAGACAAAGAGTACTTAGTTTTTAAAATTTTATGTATGTGGTTTTTAGTCTCAATGTTTTAGTTTAAGTTAAAAGTTGTAATTTCCTGTTTCTAAGTACTAAAACTAAGCCACTAAATCATTGTAATTTCATTTCAAGTCCTAATTCAAAGTTTCATTTAAGTTTCATGCTTACATGTTCACTGTTGAAAAAGTTAGTTTCAAACTCTTGAATTCAAGCTTCCAATAGCCTGTTTTTAAGTTCAAACAAGTTTACTCAAGCTTATTATAGCTTTTGGTAAGCTTGGAAAACAGTTTTAAGCAACCTTGGTATTTAGTCAACAAAAGTCAAACTGAGAAGAATAATTGGTTCAAGCAGTTATGGAATTGGATATGGGTTGATGCAGAGCTTGGATGGGTTGGATTAGACTAGTTTAGTGTAGGATTGGCTCTGGTTTAAGTTGCACTACCAAGCTGGACACTTGTGAGTTTTATCTCATTTTCATTTTTAATACAGTATTGCATATTGTGCTTGGATTGGAATTTGTAGTCATTAAGTATCTTAAACCTGTCTATTTAGTTGTAATTAGGATAGTTAGAATTAGCTTAAGTGATAATACATACTAGTTCAATGGTTAGCTCAGTCAAAAGTTCAAATTAGTTGCAAAAGTTGTGTTTGGATCAGTGGTTTACAAGAGCTTGAGCTCTTGTCTGTGCTTGATATCTGACTAATCAGTCTTAATATAGTCCATTTGAATCATTTTGGTCATCATATTACTCACTACATAAGCCAAAGTCAAAATCACCTCTCTACTCTCCTAATCTCACAACTGTTGGAATTTTGTTAAGTCAAAAGCTTGTTTTGTGTTTGCATTATATAGAAATAGCTTATAGTAGTCTCATTTCATCATTTAACATCAATCTAAGTCCTTAAATTAGTTGCAAAGTTCAAATAAGTCAACATCTCATAACTGTCAAAAAGTCAAAAAGTGAAAATCTAGTTTTCACCCAACCTTGGGTGATTTTTAATTAACTCATTTCTGGGTCAAATTCATTGAAACTCTGGGTTTAAAAACTTAAGCTGGTCCATTTTCCATAAATGATTTTTGCAAATTTTTCCAAAAGCTCTTTGAGGTCCAAATAAGCAGCTCAATAAGCTCTTATGTGCCCTGTGCACACTCAGTATTAGCTGAGTGTGAACAGGCACTTTGCAGACCCTGCATAGGGTTGGTTTTAGATCCTTAGGGTCTGAGATTTGTTTTAGAGATAGTCAAGCTGGTTATCTTGAGTTCTTCATTTTTGCTTTTCACATAAGCTTTCTCAAAAAGCAGTTGCATTAGCCACAAAGTAGCTAGAAAAAATGTTTTTGGCACATAAGCTCAAATCATCAAATCTGTGCATTTTGTATTTCAGAGGTTTAGGATAGTTGTAACTTGTTTCATTTGGGTACTTTTAGCTTATTACAGCTTCTGTAATCAGTTGGTAGCTTATTGTGTTCTTTGGCTTATTTCAAGTGCTTATTCCTAAGCACTTTGCATTGCAGTTCCATATTCTTGCACACAAGCCACTATTTTTATACTTTTCTTAGATTCATAATATTATTTTAGACTTATCTTGAATTTTTCAGATTTTTCTAGGTCAATTTGCTATTTTTCTCCATTTAAAACAGTTTTTAGGTAATTTTAATTAGCTTTTAATAAAATTAATTCAGAAAAGTTTCAAAAAAATAATTTTTCAATTTTCCTAGGTTAAGATAAATATAAAAAGTCAAAAAAATATTTTTCCCGATTTTTCATAGTTTAATTTGTAATTTTTAGAAATTTAATTAGTTAAAAATAGTTTTTAATTCATAGAAAATAGAAAAATAATCAGAAAAATACAAAATTAGTTTTGAAAATTCTTTTTAGTTATTTTAGATTTTTCTAAGTCATAATTTCATTTTTCTAGCTTTATTTCATATTTTCTTGTATTTTAGGATATAATTAAATAGTTAAAATTAGTTTTTAATTAATAATAATTAGATAAATAGTTTTAAAAATAATTTTCTTTTTCTTAAAATTTTCTCTTATCATTAGGTTTGTAAAAATGTCATTTTCATATTTTTAGGATTAATATTGTTCAGTTTCACATTTTCTTTTGTACGTCACGTAGTTTTTTTTAATTTTAATTTGTAACAGAAAAAATCAAAAACATCATTTTACAAATAGTGACAGCGTTTATTTAATAGAATTTATCTTTTTAATTTTCTTTAATTTACATTTAAGCCTCTGTAATTTATATACTTTCTCTTTGGTTATAATCATTCAAAACTCTTTTCCATTCAAATCCTCTCGATCACTATTCGTTTGGTGATTCATCGCACAGCTCGTTGGGACATAACGACCTGGGGAAACCCTATACTCTCCTCATCTTCATTGCATTTGTGTCTGAACTGTTTTAAGTTTCTTACGGTTAGCCATTCACAAGTGGCTAGCTTGTGTGAGAAAACTTGACGGTTTGGCACCGATCAGTGTTACGCCGTAATCGGTAATGCATCTGAAATTCTGCTGCAAGGGGTAGGTTACGGCGTAACCACTGAGATGTGTTACGCCGTAACTAGGGTCAGATCAGCAAGCTGCAGCAGCAATCACTCCAAGTTTCCTGCAAAAATGGTTAAAAACACAAAACCGTACAGAAATGGAAATAAAACAAAAGAAAGGGATAATTCAGGTTGTCTCCCGAAAGAGCACTTTTCTTTATTCACGAGTCTTTAAGTTAGACTCAGAGCCACGGTACTACCAGTGCTTGTTGGTCATTTCGTGGATATGTCAATCTCCACATTGGATCCAATTTATCAGATTCTCATCCCGTTTGTTGTCATCCCCTAATTCTAAACAGCCAGAGTAGAAGCTCTTGATTTTCTGGTAAGGCTGGTCAATACCTTTTGCCTTGTCTTCCTCACTGATAAGGAGCAGTGGTTGGGCTTGGCTTAACTGCCTCTTGGTCCAATTTTTAAAATTCTTAATAGTTCTCGGCATTTTGAAGATAGTCTTATCATCATTTGTTGGAATCACTCCTAGACCTTAATTCAAGTGTTAGTGTTTCATATGTAATAGTTAGCTTAATATGGCCTTTATGTTAGTAATTAAGCTTAGGCTTATGTAGAAGGCCCATAAGCCTAGGACCAAGTCAACTAAGGAAAGGAAGGGACTAGGAGTGTTGCCCTAGCTCCCTCTCCTATAAATACTATGTAATAACCCTCACTTGAGGGTTGGTTGTTCAATTTACTCTTTCATTCATACTCTACGCATAACCTTTCTATACATATACGTGTGTGTGTGTTTGGCTAGTTGTTCAACCGATCTATTCTCTTCTATATTTCTTCTATTGATGCTTGTGTTACTAATATGGTGACCTAACAGTGGTATCAATCGCCAAGAAGTTGGGTGAACATATTTGTTTTTGAAGGTTTTTGTTTTGGTCGTATGCGTAAAAACAGTCAAAACTTTGGTTCGCTTAAAAACACATTTTTTACATTTTTTAATCCAAGATTCTTGTACTTTCAATGTTCTAAGGTGTTAAAATAACTGTTTTTGGCAAAAAGTTTCAACCTTTACGTGTGGATCATTGTTTTTGAGCTTGATTTTTTACGTGGTAGCTGTTCTACGCGTAACCGTTTTAGACGCTTTGGATCATCAAGTTTCACACTTTTGTGTTATTTTGGTGATATTGAAGCTATTTTATCACAAAAATCATGTTTAGAAACATCTTTGGGCAAAAGTCATTTTACGAGTAGTTCTACGCGTATCAAAACCCTAAAACTACGCGTAACTTGTTCCTTGGTTCATCTTCTGTTCTCGTGGTTTACTCCGTGTTTTCTTGCTTGGATAAGCCTGAAAATACGTCGACTTTGGATATCTTTTGCACTGTGATAGTGTAAAAGATCACTTGGGCAAAAACCCTAATCTTACGCATAAGCTTAAGCTTACGTGTAGAACCCATTACGCATAAGATTCATCTTACACCTAAGCTTTGTATTATGCGTAAGGTGATCCTACGCCTAACTTACTGTTTACGCATAACTTTAGTGTTTTTCTCCTTACTTACGCGTAAGCTAAACCTACGCGTAACTTTTGCTGTTACGCGTAACTTTGGTGTTTTTACGCATAAGTGTTACTTGGCTTTTCTGTGATTTCTACGCCTAAGGACTCTTCATCAACAACGGTTCATTCGACTACAAAGATCCATTTAACAACACAGGTTTTCAACATGTCACAACCACCATACTCTAACTATTTTCCTTACACTTATCATCAACAACAACAACAACAACTAAGTCCACAACATCAACAATTTAATCATCAACAACAAGTTTAATAATTTATCAACAACAATTTAATCAACAACATACTCCACAACTTGGAGCAATTCCACAACCTCAAATGGTTCAACCTCCACCTAGTCTTCAAGTACAACCTTACACAAACTTCTACAATCAACATCCATCCAGGAATACTATGAAGGAACCGACATGGTTTGGCAAGATGTGTGAAGCCTTAAGTAGCCAACAATCAATTCATGAAGCTGGCTCACTTGACAGACCTCCAATGCTCACTCCCGGTAATTATGATCAATGGGTGATTCGGTTCTTTAGGTTTTGTGATCTAAAGAAGCCACATGGAAAGTTCTTAAAGAAAGTCATCATGGAAGGTCCATTTCAGATGCCTACTACTGTCACACCCACATATCCAGATGCCAATCCACCAAGAGATGCTGTCACCAACATTGCAACTATCTCAGACCTCACTGGTGATGAACTTCTACACTTTGAAGCAGATGAACTTGCAATGCAATACATCCTTTTGGGACTACCTAATCTGATCCTTCGAAGTGTTGATGCTCAAAAGACAGCTAAAGCAATGTGGGAACATATTCATCTACTAATGGAAGGCACATCACTCAATCAGGAAGATATGGAATCCAAAATCTACTTGGCTTATGAACACTTCATGATTGAACCAGGAGAGACATTAGAGTCATATCATCATCGCTTTTTAGACATCATAAATGATTTGGACAAACACAACATCATCATGCCTCGAATTGTTATCAACACTAAGTTCCTAAGTAGTCTTGGTCCGGAATGGGATAAGTATGTCATTTTTCTCCGTCAAGCTAAGAACCTTCATCATGCTACATACGGATTGTTGTACGACTATTTGAAGCCTCACCAAAAAGAAGTTGACAAAGAAAGGACTATCCGTGGACTCCCGACTTCACAGACAATTCCTAATAATCAACAACTTGCTTTGTGGGCTCAAACTAATCTTCCTCCTCAAACAGCTCAGCAACCAGCCCCTCAACCAACTGCAACCATCACACCATATGATCAGTCACAGCAACAACCTCAAAAAACTCAATTGGTTCCATACAACAACAACAATGCTCAAGCACTTTACAGTGAAGCTGATGAGGACTCTGCTGCTTTCGATGAATTGCAACAAGGATTTGTTATGATTTCTAAAGCCTTCGGTCGGTATACAAACAAATCCAACAATCGCATTCGTTCCTCATCCAACACAAGGAATCAAGCTGTTGTGAACAATGGACGTGTTGAAGTTCAGAATCATGGTTATGGTCTTCAGATGGGAGGTGGTCAAGGGTTTAATGCTATTGGAAGGAATAACCAGGGTGCTCCACAACAACAGAGAGATCAAGTGGTTGAACAGGGGAATGCTCCGAATGGGGTTAATGGTCTTCGTTGTTATAACTGCAATGAAAAGGGTCATCTGGCTAATGCATGTCCTAAGCCAAGGATAAGAGGCAGTGCTTATTTCAAAGAGGCTTTGCTCTTGGCTCTTAAGGATGAAGCTGGTGGAACTCTTAACAACAAGGAACAAAGCTTTATGGCAGATGCAGACTTTGATGATGACATGGAAGACTTGCAGGCTAATGCAGCAGTGATGTTGATGGCACAAATGCAAGCTCTACACATGAGTGACACAGGCCCAGTGTATGACACTGATGGCTTGTCTCAGGTACCTGAACAAAATATACTCATCCCTGATCTGATATCTCCGCCAATTTCTCCATCCGACCAGGATCAGAGTGTTCAACATGAGCAATCCACATCTCATTCTGATGATTATCAAATAGATCCCGTCGTTATATTTGACGATCAAGATGACCTTATGGTTAATATTGATAATCAAGTTGACTCCGTGATTATATTTGAGGATCTAAATAATGATCATGTTGAGACTCACGTTGAACAAAATGAGCTTCGGTCTAATAGATAAATTGAGCTCCTGACCTTAATTAAAGACCAACACTCTCGGTTGGAAATTTGCACGAAATTAAAAGAGAAAAATGCACTGTTAATTAGGGATAATGAATGCTTAATTCGACAAATCAACTTTTTCAAAACTCAAGAAAACCGTGAAAAAGGTTTGAAGCCGCTTTTGCAAAATCTCAAAAAATTGAACAATATTTAGAACGACAGATGCGTGATCTAGCCGCTTCGAAGAATGCTTTGTTGTCTCAAATAGAAAAACTGAAACATGAACATAAAAAACAACTTAACGCTCTTACTTTGGAAAATCAAAAAGCCAAGGCTGAGTTGTTAACTTGTCAAAAACAGTTCTCTGAGTACAAACAGCATTCCACGAAACGAATAGATAACTATCTTGAAGAAATTGTCGACTTACAAACAAAAATCAAAGAGTTTCAAAATGTTGTTTACAAACATGGTGAGTCAATCACAACCATTCAAAAGTTTACTTTTAAACCTAATCCAAATGGATATGGACCAATTCTTGCTGATTACAAACCTAAGTTTTCAAATAGATCATTCAAACCAAATCCTGAAGTTTACAGTGCAGAACATAGAATTGATGATTCAATTATGACTGTTGTTGAATATAATCGCATGGAGGAATTAGATGCAGATGACGAGAGTCGGTCAAAAATGGAAAATGTCGTTTATAACAAACCATTTAACTATTCAAAAGCCGTTACTTTTGTCAAACAACAAGATATATCTAACAAACCTTTTGTTATCACACCAGTTTCTGAAGTTAGTCCCAAAGAAAATGGTGCACAAATTAATGGTCCTTTACCTTCACTTAGTGAGATTAAAACAAAAGCCAAAAGTTGTCGCGTCATAAAATACTTTGACACTTTCTTATCTGACCTCAAAATTTTGGAACGTGAGATTGAATTTTATTCTGAAATAAAATTTGAACATTTTCAATCGCCAATGGCGTGAGAACATCGAGACATTCTTCAGAAAAGACTTTTACCCCATGTTAAAAATCTGAAAACTTGTGCACTATATTGGCAAAGGGATTTTCACAAGGAACTTGGTCTCATGAAAACCGTTTTCGAGAAAACAGAAACATCGATTTCAAATACAAAACGTAAAAAGAAATTGTTAAGAAAAGATGTTGATCGACTCTTGGAAGATGTTATCTGTGCTGATATCAATAATCTTGTTTTATTACAATCTGTTGCATATGCATCTGATCATATCATTGCTGATACTGTTGATTCTGTTGAAATTGTTGAGAATACTAATAATGTGCTTCAAATCGAGTCTTTAAAAGTTGAAAATGAATGATTGGCAAACGAACTTTCAAATGCAAAATGTCGTCTTAATTGGTGTCAAAAGGATATTCACGAGCAACAACTTGTTTTTCAAAACAAAATCGCCAAGTTGCATGAAAAAATCCTTAATCCAAAACTTGAGCAACTGGATGATCAAAACGTGTCTTTTAAGTGTCAAATCCCAAAATATGAACAAGAACTTGCAAACGTTAAAAAGGATTATGGTGTCATATTTGATTTACTCAAACAGACTCATGATGAAGCATCAAACGAACTTGATCATTATCTTGCACACACTAAAGAAGTCATGCATTTTGCTGGAAATCTTCGTTCTGAAAATCAAGATTTGGTGCACACTATCAATAAGTTAAGGGAAATGTTAGGAAAGTATGAACAAGTTCAGCCTAGCATCATTAAGAAAATTGCACATGTAACACTTAGCAAACGTGAACCCAGATTGCCTAACGAAAAAACACAAATTACTAATGTGCTTCCCTCTACTACAACAGGACTAGTTGCTTCTTTTCCAAACGTCCGCACTTCACAGCCTAGAAGCAATACAATGAAGAATAGGAAGTTGCGACCTAAGAAAAGAATAATAAGAAATGCTGAAGTAGAAGAACACCATATGACTTTGAATAAGACTCACGTTGCACCTACTTTAGATATTGCATCTGACAAATGTAATGGACAAAGTGTTGTAACGAATGCTAAACCTTTAAGTACTTTTGATATTCAGTCTGATGCTTCTTCTGTTATTTGTCGTAAAATTATGCTTTCTGATTGTCATGACAAATGTGTTGCTAGAGCTATCTTGTCTCGTTTACGGAATCCTAAGAATCGGAATACCTCTAGGCCCACTAATGCTTCTAAGTCTGTGCTTGGTAAACCGACCTCTTTAGATTTTAAGAAACGCATTGATGTCACTGTAACTCCAGTATCACCTCCAAGAAATGTAGTACCACCTAGCACATTCACTAAGACCAAAGCTAAGACTAGTTGGAGATGGCAGAAATGGATACATAACACCCTAGGATTTAAATGGATACCTAAAATCATTGATGAGTGTATTTCAACTATAACTGCTTTGGAACCCTCTAACTCTTCGGGTTCCACATCTACTTCTATTCCATCTGTGTCGTCTGTGTGTAATGCAGGTGATACAGGTCATCCTTTGGATTGTTGATAGCGGATGTTCCCGACACATGACAGGCAACCTTAAACTGTTATCAAATTTTGTTGCAAAGTTCATTGGCACTGTCAGATTCGAGAACAATCACTTCGCAGCTATCATGGGCTACGGAGATTACATCAATGGCAACATCGAAATTAGCAGGGTTTATTATGTGGAAGGCCTCGGTCACAATCTCTTTTCAGTTGGTCAACTTTGTGATGGAGATTTGGAAGTCGCTTTCAGGGAGAAAACTTGTTTCATTCGTGATCTACAAGGAAATGATCTTATGTCTGGCCAACGCTCATCCAGTCTCTACACTATCTCCATGCAAGACATGATTGCTTCATCTCCCATTTATCTACTCTCAAAGGCTACATCTACAAAATCTTGGCTATGGCACCGTCGTCTCTCCCATCTAAACTTTCTAACCATAACCAACCTTGCTCGACACAAACGTGTTGAAGGTCTCCCGAGATTCCGGTATTCTAAAGATCACCTATGTTCAGCTTGTGAACAAGGGAAAAGCAATCGTGCTTATTTTCCTTCAAAGGTGGAACACAGCACTCAGCATGTGCTTCATCTTCTTCACATGGATTTGTGTGGCCCGATGCGCGTGCAAACGATTAATGGCAAACGCTACATCTTAGTAATTGTTGATGACTATTCACGATGGACTTGGGTTTATTTTCTTCGAAGTAAAGATCAAGCTCCACATATGATCATCACCTTTCTCACGAAAATTCAAATTCAGCTCCGAAACACCGTCAGACAAATTCGCACAGACAAAGGAACTGAATTTGTGAATCAAAATATTTCGGGAATATTATGAGAAAATGGGAATTGTGCATCAAACATCTATTGCCAGCACACCAGAATAAAACGGAGTTGTTGAAAGACGAAACCGTACGTTAGTGGAAGCTGCCAGAACGATGTTAATCAATGCTAAACTTCTAGATTACTTGTGGGCTGAAGCTGTTTCAACTGCATGCTACACTCAGAATCGTTAATGATTACAAAAGGCCACAACAAAACACCATTTGAACTTAAACACTTTCATGTATTTGGATCCCTTTGCTATCCGAATAATGATCGTGATGACTTTGGAAATTTCAAAGCCAAAGCTGACAATGGAGTCTTTACTGGATATTGTGAGAATTCTAAAGGTTACCGGATCTGGAATCGTCGTACAAAGCAAGTTATGGAAACGATTCATGCTCATTTTGATGAACTCACTGAAATGGCTTCTGAGCATAACAGCTTGGAACCCGGTCACAACCGCTTAAACTTCCCCCAAACCCCATCATCAGCAGAACTAAGCCCCCAGCTTACACGTCAACAAATGGAAAGGCTATTTGCTCCTCTGTTCAGTGACGATATTGATGACCGTGCTCTAGGTGTATCCGCTGCTCAACCTTATAATACTCTTATATCTGATACACCTGCTACAACAACTACTGTTGAAGAAGCACCACCAGTTGACTCTACAACAACAGTTGAACAAACTGCTTCCAACGACGCTGAACCAGCTGCTGATGTTCTTAATGAAGTACCCCCACCTATAGATTTTGATCCAAATGCGTTCTTTAACCCGTTTTCCAATGAAACTGCTGTACCTGATGTCGCGGAATCATCAACAAACCATTTGAATCCTCAAAATCTGCACAATGTATACCAACATCAACCCTCTACACATCGATGGACAAAAGACCATCCTTTTGAGAATATTATTGGCAACCCGAATCAACCAGTCATTACGAGACAACGTCTTCACACAGATGGTGAACACTGCATTTATTCTCTCACTGTCTGCCAATCTGAACCTAAAAACATTAAAGATGCAATGACAAAAGACAACTGGATTGAATCCATGCAAGAAGAACTCAACCAATTCAAATGTCTTGAAGTATGTGAACTGGTTGAAAGACCAACAGGGGTCTACGTCATTGGTCTCAAATGGATTTGGAAGAACAAATTGGATGCTGAAGGGAACGTAATCAGAAACAAGTCACGTCTGGTAGCTAAGGGTTATAGACAGGAAGAGGGTATTGACTTTGAAGAATCATTTGCTCCGGTTGCTCGTCTTGAGGCTGTTCGGATTTTTCTCGCGTTCGCGGCTCATATGAATATAACGGTCTTTCAGATGGACGTCAAAACTGCTTTTCTGAATGGTCAACTGAAAGAAACGGTTTATGTCAGCCAGCCAGAAGGATTTGTTGATCCCGAGTTCCCGAACCATGTCTACAAACTGAACAAAGCTCTATATGGTCTCAAACAAGCTCCTCGGGCGTGGTACGATAAGTTATCATTGATATGTGCTAAAACACATATCATTTCTTTTCTAAAATAAACCCAAAAATAACCAAGAAAGAGCCGTTTATTGCTAATATTCGTTGTTTTCTTGAGTTTGTGCTTGTGCAGGTATGGATATGTCAAAACACGCAAAAAGAAGCTAAATCAGACGAAAATCCGAGCACGAGAGATTAAGAGAGCTTAAGCTGAGCCGGAAGATCAAAATTGTGCATTTGTGAAGATTTTATTCTCTGAGGGTGATTTTTGGAAGATATGTTCAAGATTAAAGAATTGTCAGAATTAGTCCCTAAACTTTGAGCATTTGGCGGAATCTACCCTTAAGAATCAAAAGTTGCAAATTCAACCCTTGGATTATTTGAAGGTTGACAAGAAAAGCCCTTGAATCATTTTCAAAATTCACAGCTTTGGTCCCTAATAATTCAGTTTTGACACCATTGGTCCTTATATTACATCTTGGATCCATTTCATATCCTTAAGTCTAAAGCCCAAGTTACCAAATAAAGCCCAAGGCCCAAGTCAACACTATACCCAATCCCATTCCAAAATACCCGGTCAACCCACACCCGTTACCACTTAACCGGTCAACACAAACCAAATAAATATAAAAAAAAACCCAAGCGCGCCTAATTTCCCCCCAAATAAACCCAGGGTATGAACCCTAATTTACCCTTCACTTCAATTGGCCACTTACACTAAAATCAAGGGCAATTCCGTCCTTTCCTAACACACTTATGACACCACCTGACACGTGCTCAGTGCCATGTCACCTATCCGTGTCATTCCTTTGCTCTGATTGGCTAGAGGGGCGTGGAATTCATGATCCAATGGATGATATTGATGGGAATTTACTAGAAACGTATCTAAGGGCTGAAAGGACTCAAGAGAAAGCACAAGGCTCGTTTCCAGATCCTTCTATGAGCTCATTCGATTGCTATAAATACCCCTTTGTAATCACAGTTATGTATGTAATTTCTGAGTAGTTTTATTATTTAGTTAAGCTTAATTTCCTTTAAATATTGTATTTTCTTATTCAGTACTTGTAATCTCTTTGAATTAATAAATTTCAGTTTTTATTGGATTTCTAAATCTCATCATTAAATCTGTTTTTAGTTAGCTTATTAGCTTATCTAGTTTAATATAATCTCTGTTTCAACCTATTCAAATGATATTTCAAGTTTTGATTTCATATTAATAAAAAAAATAAAATAAAATAAAAAATATATATATAAAAAACTCTTTAAAAAATAAAAATATAGTAAAGCTTTGTTTCCAATTGATTTCAGTGCTCAATATTGTTTTCATAAGTGCTTATAAGCTTTTCCATAGCTTTATAAGTACTTAGTTACTTGTCTACTCAGTTTTTACTCTCAAAACACCCTAAGTCAAACAAAAGTCAGACTGGAGCATAAAATGGTTTTGGTAATGGAGTTGGGTTGATGCAGAGCTGGATTGGGGTATATTTAGATTGAATTAGTGTAGTTGTGGTTCTGGTTTAAGCTGCAAATAAGCTGGACTACATGTGAGTCTTACTTCAGTTCAAACTCATAATTGATTTGCTGTACTTCTATTTAATGGTTTGCTATAGTTTATTAATCATAAATAGATCATTAGTTAGTTGCTGTTAGATTACTAGAACTTAGATAGATTGCTGATTTGATCTGTAGTTAGGAATTCTCTAGGATAATTAGCGGAATTGTTTCATCAAGGACTGTTTGGATCTGTGGAAAAGTCTGAGTTAGAGGAAGGATTAGTGGTCAGTTGTTATTGCATTAGTCTCTCTTAGGTATATTAGAGTCACTTAAAGTCCTTTATTTGCACTTAGAATCTATTAAAGTCAAAA
The DNA here is from genome assembly GCA_019973895.1 of Chrysanthemum seticuspe. NCBI lineage: Eukaryota > Viridiplantae > Streptophyta > Magnoliopsida > Asterales > Asteraceae > Chrysanthemum > Chrysanthemum seticuspe. The sequence goes on from BPTQ01000003.1 coordinate 43,338,257, forward strand.
TTCATCCTAAACTGCTCTCATTCTCAGTTAAGTAGAAATTAGATGTCCACATTTTGCATATAGGATTAATAGTAGTAAATCTAGCTTAAGTCAGGTTCATTTAGTCATAAAACATCATTTACATTCCATTTCATAAGCTCAGAATCTCATTTTAGTCAAAATATTAAAACTGTCTCATAAAGTCAAAAGTTAGAAAAACAGTTTTTCACCAAACTTTGTGGATTTTTAATAGCTTCATCTCTGGTCCAATTTTGCTGAAATTTTGGGATAAAAAAGTTCAGTTGGTCAACTTTTGAAAAGTGATTTTTGTGGAATTTTGTCAAGCCTTTATAAGCTCTTATTCAGCTTGTTTTTAGAAGCTAAATTGCCCTGATCACATTCAGCACACATTGAGTGTAATCAGGCCTACTTGCAGGTCTTGCACAGGATTCAATTTAGATCATTAAGACCTGAAACTTGGTTTACAGAGTCTTTCGTTGGTTGTTAAGAGTACCTAATTTCCAGTTTTTCCACAAGCTCTCTAGATTAGCTGGTAAGTTAGCTTAAAGATAGGGGTTAGGGCTGTTTGGCCAAGAGCATTTTTTAGAAGTTGAATCATAAGACAGAGCTTGTAGCTTGTTAGGATTAGGTGGAATCAGTTAGAATTAGCTTGCTTTAGCTTAATTTAGTTTCTATAGGAGTCAGATAGCTTTTAAGCTTATTTTAAAGTGCTTATTCACAAGGCAGTTACACTACATTTACATTTTCTCACACACTAGCATAGGTTTTTATAATTTTTATAAGTTTAGAATATAATTTTAGAATTTTCCTGAATTTTTCAGATTTTTCCAGTACTGTTTGATATTTCTCTTATTTTAAAACAGTTTTTAAGACTTTTTAAATAGCTTTAATTACAATTAAATCAGAAAAGCTTTAAAAAAATAAGTTTTCAATTTTTATAGATTAAGATAAATACAAAAGGCAAAAAAATAATTTTTCCAGATTTTTTCTAGATTAATTTGTAATTTTTAGTATTTAAATTAGTTTTAAATAGATTTTAATTCGTAGAAAATAGAAAAATCATCAGAAAAATACAAAATTAGTTTTGAAAATTCTCTTTAGTTATTTTAGATTTTTTAAAAATATTTTCATATTTTTTTAATTTTTAGTATTTTAAATTAGTTTTTAAAAGTTTAAAATTAGTTTTTAATTCGAATAAATTCCAGAAAAATCCTAAAAATTAGTTTTAATTCATAAATAGTTTTTAAATTTCATTTTTAGAGTAAAAGTAATTTTAGGTCATTTTTAGGATATAGATTAGACGTAGTTGCATTTTATTTACGTTTCGTTTATTACGTTTTAGTTAATTCTCGTACTTAGGATTTCCCGTAGTATAATTTCCCTTAATTACTTTCCCAATTCCCGTAGTTTTTAATAAAATCAAAATCATCAATCCAAAACATCGAGCATTTTAATAACGAACCAATAACGACGTTGCCCATTCACACCTCGTTGGGAAACGACTCGGATTTCCTAATCCGTATCACTATCACTCACGGGAATTGATTCATTATCCTTTTTCCTAAAGGGATTTTAAGTCATTCCTTGTGGATTATTTTTGATATCGATATTGTGGTTTTCCCCCTACACACACAACTGATACCAATCATCCTTTCTCATTGCCAATAATTTTACCAAAGGTTCGGTCGACCCAACTCTTTTCATACAATATCACGGGACACATATTTTAATTGTTCAAATTTACGTGGATGACATCATTTTTGGGTCAACACATAAAAAGTACTCAATCGTTTTTGCAAAACTAATGAAGAAAACGTTTTGAAATGTCCATGATGGGTGAACTTACGTTCTTTCTAGGACTGCAAGTTCATCAATCACCCCGTGGTATTTTCTTGAGTCAGTCCAAATATGCCTTTGAAATTCTTAACAAATTTGGAATGCAAACCTGTGACACCTATGCCACACCAATGGCTCATACCAAGAAGCTAGACGCTGATTTACATGGGAAATTGGTGGACCCTACAAAATACCGTAGTATTATTGGGTCTCTCATGTATATAACAACTAGCAGACCTGATATTGTTTTTGCCGTATATCTATGCTCCCGTTATCAGTCACGACCAACTGAAACCCACATCTCTGAGGCTAAGAGAATCCTCCGATACATCAAGGGAACCATTAATTTGGGGATCTGGTATCCGAAGGATTCTGGTTTTGAACTAATAGCCTTTTCAGACGCTGATCACGCAGGCTGCTTAGACTCTCGGAAAAGTACTTCAGGAGCACTACAATTTCTTGGTGACAAACTGGTGTCATGGCAATCGAAGAAGCAGGATTGTACATCACTGTCCTCAACCGAAGCAGAATATGTAGCCATGTCGGCGTGTTGTGCTCAAGTCATTTGGATGAGAACACAACTCAAAGACTATGTTTATGTATTTGACAGAATCCCGATGTACTGCGACAATCGGAGTGCTATTGCGATCTCGTGCAACTCAGTTCAACACTCAAAGTTAAAGCACATCGATCTTCGATATCATTTCATCAAGGACCACGTGGAACAGGGTACAGTTGAATTATACTTCGTGGGTACAGAATACCAATTGGCATATTTACTCACCAAAGCCTTAGCTCCTGCTAGGTTTAATGAGTTGATCCACCGGATTGGTATGCGGTGTTTGACTCAAGAGGAACTGGATGAACTCTTAAAACACTCTTAAAAACCAGTTAAACACCAAACCCTCTTTTGTAAATATTTTTCAAAAATAAAATACAAAATTATAAAATCAAATAAAACAACAAAAATATTCTTCTATCTCTATTTTTTTAACATGGCAAGTACAACTCTTCCGTCAACACTCAAATCTTTCAAAATTCAGTATTTTTCCGATCAAGTGTTGAGGGGGAGAAATCAAATATTTTTCTGTCTCATAAAACCTTGTACTTACATGTTATTCTATCCCGGTTGTTTCTTTAATAATGGTGGTCACATTTCTGGTTTACTTACACTCCTCGGACTAAAATTTATAAACCTTCATTATTTCTTAAGTCGAGGGGGAGTGTCGTCAAAGTTCTTTCCAAATATCCTTAGTTTGATAACCAAATTGGAAGTTATGGGCGTTGGATGTAAATGACTAAAATGGAGGGACTGAATGTGTCAAAAGCTTAAACTCTTTTTAACAAAACACCTCCACCTAACTCATTTACTTCATCTTATTTATTATTCACCAACCTAAATCCCACGCCTAATAATCAACCATCAAATCCGAGTTCTTGATCATCATTTTGTAAGTGGTTTTATAATCTAAACGTATTTACAAACAATGGTTTTGATTTATTTGCAAATCCAACGGCTAAATCTTGTGCTTTGATGATTTTCGTGTTCTACGCGTAAGCATATGAACACAAGATCATCAAGTGTTTGTTTGCTATGATATAATGGTGTTTTAATGCTCTAAACTATGTAACAAAACCATTTTTATCAAACAAATCCACCCAGATACACGGATTTAATGATTTTTTGAAAACTAGGGTTTATGCGTGGATTTAGGTACTTTCATCTGTGAACGATTCTGGTTAATTGGTTGCTTAAAAGATGTTGCTTACATGCTTAATCGAATGTATCTATGCTTAGTTCATACCAGAAACATCAATCGTGATAAAACTGAATTTTAGGGTTTATGTTCTTGAGAATTAGGTATTTTTGATTCACAGTGTATTTGATGTTAAAACTGGCATAAAACATCTCATTAGGCTTCTAAAACATCCCAGAAAAACTTTGGTGCAAATCCTTTGGCTAGATTTCATACGCGTAATTCTTGAACTTTAGGGTTTTAGGCTACGCGTAACATTTGTTCTACGCCTAACTGTTTCAATGAGTATTCGTGATTAAATCTGTTATAGAATGAATGTATGCGTTAATATTGATGCTATGATGATGTTATTTCAGGTTTGCTACATGTAAAAATCAGAATCAAGGTTGTTAGACATCTACGCATAAGGATCACCTTACGCGTAGCATGTTATGCTTAAGAGAAATCTTACGCGTAGCGTTTACGAGTAAGGTTCTACATAAGGGACTACGCGTATCCTGTGAAGGATATGTGTAAACAGTGAACTCTACGCATAAGGTCTACTCTTACGAGTAAGCCTTACGCGTAAGGTTTTATATGCGCTTACGCGTAAAGCTCTACGCATAAGGTCCCCTTTTCCTACGCGTAATATTTCTTGCGCGTAAGTCAGGATCCTACGCATAAGCTTGCGTTTACGCATATACCTTACCATTTCTACGCCTAAGCCTTGTTTAACCTTAATCATGAATTGTTACGCGTGCAAACTTGTAGATAAATAAATCATAACGTCACGAAACCAATAATGTCACTAATAAGCTTAAACGTTTGATATGTTGTGAAAAATAAGTGATAACATAAACTTTAAAACTTAAAGTTAACTAACTCACGAAACTTATCACGACGTCATTGGACTATTGGACAAACAAGTGACTTTGGACTCGTAACAATCATCGACATAACACATTCAATAATTAGACAATAAAACCATCTATTGACTAACATAATGTCTTTCGATATGTTGGTTCTTTTGGTTAAACTTATTTCAGATCACGACATGGACGCTCAAATGAATGTGGATGCACCAAATGTTCTCACCATTGCTGATATCTTCCCAAATGGCTATCCAATGAAGATTGGAAAGAACAACCTTCGTGTTGACTTTGAAACCTTCACCTGCTCAGAGTCTTCATGCTTGATTGCTGTGGATATTCTAAAGAACCATCCTTATCAGAACATGCTCTCCCACTCTGCTACTGTTCCAGAGATCTACATTCATCAGTTCTGGAACACAATGCAAAAGATCAAAGGACAAAATGCTGTGACAGTGACTCTGAACCACAAACAAGTCACCATCACACCTGCAGACTTAAGGGCTGTTCTCCTCATTCCCGACATCGAACCTACCGATTACGTTGCTACACCAACTGAAGAGAATGTTCTACAATTCATGATCGATATTGGTTTTGACGAAGCTACATGAGTAATCTCTAAGCATTCATACGTGGATCTTAAGAATATTCCTCAACCCTGGAGAACTCTCTACATCATCATCACCAAATCTGTTTCTGGTCGTGACAGTGGCTATGAGCATCCCAAGCTCGTGGAACTGCAGATCTTTTGGGCTTTGATCAACATGAAGCACATCAAAATTGAAGCTCTGATATGGGACGACATGATGTCATTCCTCAAAAAGCTTGGCTCAAAGATTCCTTATATCAGATATACAAAACTGTTGATCCAAAGAGCTCTTAGACTCAATCCTGATATCCCCAAGAGGCTCAATGACCCCAACAGTCATGACATGTTGTCTGAACCTACCCTAACTGTCAGATTCAAGGAATCAACAACAAAGAAACAGGGTGCTGTGTTGCCAGATCACCTTCTGTCTGATGAAATCAAAAAGATATACACATACAAAAGGTATCTGGTGGCAGTTGAAGAAAACAAAGTCAGTTTTCTCGATGACAAGTCTTCTGGCACCCCCACAAGGAAAACTAGAAGATGAAGTGCAGGAAGTGCTGCAAGCACTGAGAGTAAAAGAAAGTTCCCTAAGAGGAAACCTCCACGCAAAAGGAAAGTTCCATCTAAGGAAGCTGTTCCTATTCCCATTCCCAAGTCTGAACCGCAAAGAAAGCTAGTGGATGAAAGCTCTGATGAAACCGAATCAGACGATGAGGTTTTCTACTCTGAAACTGCAACCGATGTTACTCCATCAGTAGCTAAACCTCCCACTCCACCAGCTGACCAAGGAAAAGGGAAAACCCCAGTGATTGAGCATGATAAGGAGAGCTCTGAAGAAGAACCAATTGATGAGCAAAAAGACTATGCAAGGAAGTTGAAGGAACTCAGACATAAACATCTTGCCGAAGCATTCGTAAAAGATCAAACTCGTGGCCCTAGAGGTTCAAGCGGTGGTACTTAAGCCACACCAGTTCTTGATGCGGTTAATCAACCCGATAAGGGAACTGGTACTACCATCACCCACGAACAACAACAACGGCAGATTGAGGATTCCATCAACTTTGATATTGAGGAACCAGAAACTGAAAAGACTGAGAAAACTCCTGCTGATGATACTAAGGCTGATGATAAGGCTAAGTCTGGAAATGAAGAAGAAACCGCTTATGATCACTTTCTTCTAAACAGTCCCGCACGTTCTAAGGAGGAAACTTCTGAACCACCAAAGGACCCTGAGTCTCCTCACATCTCATCATCATCAGACTCGTCTTCTCATTCTTCACCACCACCATCCAGAAGAACAACCAGATCCACATCAAAATCAGTGAAGAAGCCAACAGCCTCTTGGATCTCTCAAGCTAAGACACGAATCGTTAAAGCTGTCAAACAGGTCAGAAAGAAAGATGTGCTTTACAAGAAGCTGAATTTTCTCGCTGACCAGGTACAATATCTTCATGACGAGAATGACAAGATGCAAGTTGAAAGGGAATATGTCCAGAAGCTCATGAAAGATGATCTTCAAGGGAAAATGAACGAAATGATCAAAGGTTACACTCACAAGTACCTTCTTGACATCGTTCCTGGAGTTACAAAGGAGATGTTTACCAAACAACTCTATCCGAATCTATTACACTTGGCTAAGCAAACTATGAGATCAACACCAATGCATGTCAACATCAACCCAGTTAATCCCATAATATTCTCAGATGCTGAATTGGTTTCCAGGCTCGTAGCTCAAATGTCTAAACGATCTGCAACATTTGCCTCTTACGAAGGTAAACTGTTTGAAGCATTGCTGGAATACCAACTTAAATCAGCATGCAGAGAAGAAGCTGAGAGGCCCAAGCGTCCAAGAGGCGATAAAGATAAGGATAAAGATAAAGAGCCAAAACGCCCGAAGAAGTCTGGTGAATCATCTTCCATGCAACCTCCACCCCAAAGGACTCCAGCTCAACCACGATCTCCTCCTCGTTCTTCAACTGAAAAACCTCAGGATTCTGAGTTACCACCCCAGACTCAGAAAACTGGTGATCACTTTGAGTATACGGGTGGTGACGATGAGGAATTCCATGAGCCCCAACAACAACCCACCTCTCCCGACAAAGTTAAGAAACCAGAATCCTCATCTAGGCCTAAGAAAAAGAAGAAGAAGGTGCCCAAGGCTGACGTCGTATCATGGCTAGACGAGGATGACACTGATGAATACGACTGGTTTTCTACACTTGTTAATTCTACTCCCTATCCATCTGAAGGTCAAGATCTGGTAGACGGTAGTACATTGGAGCATGCAAAGTTACTGCAAGAAAAATTCCGAGTGAAGAAGATGACGAAATCAGAGTTGAAACGAATCAAGAATGAAGCCTTTCAACTGCTAAAAGACAGCTCGGAAAGTGCCATCGAGGTTGAATACCATCTTGACAACATAGCACGAGCCATGTCCAACAACATTGATTGGCTCAACCCTGAAGCAAACATCGACTTCTCCAGGAAAGACAACGCCCCTTACTACACCGACTGGTCTAAACCTCTACCAACGATTGGCCAACCAGATCAGCCTAGGATTCCATTTCGCTACTTCTTCAACAACGACTTGGAATTTCTTCTACACGGTGGCGATGGTTCAAGGAAATACGCTACACACTTACACTTTCGTTCCCGGCAGCCATATACTCCAACTGCATAGCCATCGAAGAAAAAGCTACTCACTTGTTTTCTAACAGTGTGGAATAATATGACGTCGATGCAATGTACGGGATTCACCATTGGCCAGAACGCCGACGAATCTACTACAAGAGCTACCAGGTCCGAAAGTCTCTACATGCAGTGTATAGTACTAAAGGGATCGTTGCTATTAAGCATGTTGATCTCTCGTCTAAATGGGACTACACTTTCCTAAAGAATATCCTGGTCAAAAGACAAGACGAAAGAGATTATGCATTCTGTGAAGCGGACTTTGAGAATTTGTCTCTCAATGACATTGAAGATCTGTATCTTGCAAAAGTACAGGGACGCATGAGACAATTCTCGACTGAAGTTCAACATGAATTCATCAAATCATTACTTATCTTCATCAGAAGCATCGTGATCAAGGAACGCGTAGAAGACTTACAACTGGCTGTTGAATCATATCAGACCCGTGTCAACTTCACCAGACCTCAGCTAGAACTTCCCGACATCAACCAGCTTCCACAATACACCCTCGTCAGCAAACCACTCGGCGTAGTTTATCGCAGTGAACTTCAATGAAATTGCTTGATGGCGTGTAGAGATCTTCACAAGTTTGGGGATCACACATTGAAGAAGGTTCGGGATGGCTTGGCTTATAGGTTAAAGGAGATACATGAAGGCATTGGGTCGAAGAAGAGATGGAATTCTCAGGAAAGACGGGATGTGAAGAGGATCATCACTATGATCGATGAAAGGTTGTACAGAAGGGACCAGTTCAGAACTCTGGAGAGCTTTGTAGGTGGTCGTCCCATGATTAATCTCACAGGCTATCAATGCCCTGTTCGCATTCCTGGAAAGATTGATGGACTTCCTGGTACCCCTTAAACTGCTTCTATTTCATAATATTTTGGATGTGTGATATTATATTGACAATGGCTTATGCACACATAACAGTGTACAACCCGTTCTTGTAATGAAAGGACCCTGTGGTACGCTTCAGTGCCACAATCCTATAAAAGGAGCGAAAGCTTCTTACTTTTGAGTAAAACCTATCAAACCTTTCATTTTTCAAGGTTTTGCTCAAAAGAACAAGTACTTCCCCTTACGTTTTCAAAACCTCAAAAGTTAGTATTACTTGTTGAGGGGGAGTATTTGACTTAAAAACTTTGTTCACAAATTGCTCTTTGTGTAATCTTCCCACAAAACTCAAAATGGTCATATTTATTCTCAACATTTCTTCAAAAATAACATTTATATGCCATTTTTTAGGGGGAGAAAATTATGTGATAAGAAATATGTTGTGTTTTGCTAATGAATCCTCATGTGAAAAGACTTCAACCCATGAATTGACAGGAACTGAACAGTCATACATTGAAAAGATTTGTCTTCCAAGACTTATCCAAGTAAATTGTACCTATTCGAGAAACTCTTGATAGACATGAACTTTGACGGGTTTGACAACCTTTCGGGGTTGTCCACATCTTCAAGCTAGTTATTAGAGCTAGTTGTCACCTAAAAGCTAACAATGTAACTCTTTAACTATGCAACGTAACCGTGTCCCTCAGGAAATTGTCTATCTTGAGTTGATCAATTCAAAAAGTGCGCGCTCTTTTCTCACTGTGCAGATTTCTGTCAAAACTCTTAAGCACATGTCGAGGGGGAGTATTTCTGAAAATCTAAAACTCTTGAAGTGTTCAAACATGTTTTTCATTTACAAACACTTCGAGAGATTTTCATGAAAATGGTTTTATGGCAATGGAGTTATAAGGTGATTAAGGTTAGGAATAACCGTCCTATGATCCGCCAGAGCCGGAGGGATCTACCCAAGGACACTACCAATAGTTAGTATTAGAAGTCCTTAGGTATGATTATAAAAAGGAGAAAATGAGAATCGGAGAAAGAAGGAGTTGAAGAATTAAAAAGAAAAGCAAAGAAAAGGGTGAAAAGAAATAGCCCTCCAGATTATTCAACTTAGGGCAGACACCGGGTTTAATTCATATGCTACTGTTTGTAACTTAGTGACACCGGTATTGAAGATTAAAAGTCGTCATGGACCCAGTGACGCATGCACTAAACCTTCTTAGCCACTCAAGTTTCTCTCAACAGAAGCTTGTTTCATTCTCACAGGGAACCCTACGTAAACTATCGGTTTTCTCTTAGAGATTGCTGGTATTGAAGAAGGAGACCCTCTCCCTAGTCTTCGCTCAGGAAAACCAAAACGCACTATTGAGTCTAGAGCCACGAGATGCATCAAAAGATCTCTTAAGTACATTTGACATTTCATCACTTGTTGTTCAACAATAAGAACATCAGTGGTACGTTATCGAGTCCTTAACAGATCGTAGCAATCTATCAAGAACATTTATGAGAGGTTCACATTTGTGATCCTCAGTGATTGAATGGAAACTCCTGCCAGGGTCAACATCAAACAACCCTGACAGTAGGTCGCTTCGGTAACTCCCTGTGGATTACGCTTAGTGGTCTCAAACGGTCTACAGTCGTGAGGTGATGCTTCGGTGTACCTCAGCGACTCATCTGAACCGTAGGTATACTTCGGTACATCGCGTTATCTCACTTGTGGGACTCTGGTTCAGGAACGGCCTTTGTGAGAATTAGAGTTGTGTTTTTCACACTATGCTGTCAACACTCTCGAAGTTCAAACTTGTAAGTGCCGGAATCCGCTTATTACTAACCTTTCCTATGTTTACTTCTTATGGAAGCTCTGGAGCGGACTGATCGTGCAGATTCTCCACATGCTCATACCAACAACATCACTTATAAAAGTTCTCTCATAATCAAAGGCAACAAAAAGTCAGAATGATTCTTCGTCAACAAAGAATCTACAAAGTTTAAAGACTTAAAGAACTTCATCAACTGTAATCCAACGTTAAAGAGCATGCGAGCATGTTGGAGAAAGACGTGGAGACACTGGAGCAGCGAAGTAGACCTGATGCAGATTACCACAACATACTATCACTTTCAAAGAACAAAGAACTAAAGAACAAAGAAAATGAAGACGTCAAAGTAGAATACTTCAAAAGAAACAATTTCTCTACACTGGGGAGATTGTTCGAATCAAGACACTTCTTCTCACAAGAAAGAAGAATGTCAGAAGACATCAAAGCTACTATTACATCAGCACTTACAACGTTTATCACTCATTCATTCATCACTAACACTTAAGGGGAGATTGTTGGAATCACTCCTAGACCTTAATTCAAGTGTTAGTGATTCATATGTAATAGTTAGCTTAATATGGCCTTTATGTTAGTAATTAAGCTTAGGCTTATGTAGAAGGCCCATAAGCCTAGGTCCAAGTCCACTAAGGAAAGGAAGGGACTAGGAGTGTTGCCCTAGCTCCCTCTCCTATAAATACTATGTAATAACCCTCACTTGAGGGTTGGTTGTTCAATTTACTCTTTCATTCATACTCTACGCATAACCTTTCTATACATATACGTGTGTGTGTGTTTGGCTAGTTGTTCAACCGATCTATTCTCTTCTATATTTCTTCTATTGATTCTTGTGTTACTAATATGGTGACCTAACATTGTTTATCTTTAACCATACTAACCCTTCTTTTTCATTTTTATCTAATCCAGACATTTCCTGAAAAGGTTTTCTTAAAATTACTCCAGTTAGTCCATCTTCCACAAACTCGCTTAGGTCGTCCAAAACCATAAAGTCCACCAAAAATGAATGAGTCCCAATGAAGACATGGATGTTAGTTGCAAACCCAAGAAAGTTATTCCCCTTATATTCTAATTCTTTCTTCAGAACTCGGTTGTAACATTCTTTTGACATGATGTTGACTGGGGAAGCTGTGTCAATAAATGGATGGAAATCGATGAACCCGATTTTGCATGAGATCTTCAGATAATAAGGGTTCCTATGATGTATGCGGGTTCCCACCTCATAAAATCTAGGTTGATTGGTCTGCGAAAAGGCCTTCACAGAGTTGTCTTGCCAATGGGCCATTTCGACGTCACTTGAGAAGTCATCAGTACTGATTACTAAATTATCTTCTTCCTCAAAATTGATGAAAACATCAAAATCTTTCCCCGAATCTATTTCGCCAGGATCCGAGGGGTCACTAAGAAATTCTTCTAGAGCGTCATTAAAACTGCCTACTGGGTCAACCGCACATACCTTTTAAGGAGTAGATAGGAGTTCATTAGGTCCGAACGTAGCAATTTCTCCATTAGCTTCAAGAGTTAGTTTTCCAGCAAAGACATCCACCTTTGTATGGGCAGTAGCAAGCATAGGTCTACCTAAAATGAAATGTATTCTGTTGTCTTTCGGGATGTCAAGAATCACAAAATCCATTGGGAAAAGGAACTTCTTTATTTTTAGCAACACATTTTCAACAATGCCTAACGGTGACTGCATGGATCGATCAGCCATTTCAATTTTCATCTTGGCTGGCTTAAGGTCACCAATACCCATACGTAGGAACATCGAACGAGGCATTATGCTTATGCTCGCTCCAAGATCAGCTAGGGCATTACACATATTGAGACTCCCGATCAAGCAAGGGAGAGTGAAACAACCTGGATCTTTATCCTTCTGTGGTAGCTCATTTCTCAAAACCACTGAACATCTTTCATTGAGTTGAATTGTCTCATCATTGCTTGATTCCTTCGTAATATCATTAGTTTTGATAAATTTAGTAATAGGCGAGTTTACCGGTAAAGCTTGGTCCAGAAGTGATTGTCTATCCATGCTGATTCGTCACTTTAATTTTTCCGAAAAGGTTGTTGGTTCTTCAAGGATAGTTTCCACCGTGTTGACAACTTCCTCTTCCCGAGCTGCTAGGTAATCAGTGATGGCTTGCAAACATGAGCTCACACTCTTTTCCAATCCCTTAATTCGATCTTCATGAATTTTGATAGAAGAGACTGTATTTTCCACGAATTTCTTCATCATTTTTTCAATTCTCTCATCTCGTTCCCTCGATTCCTTGATGTGGTCAAGAATCGTTTTTTCAAGATTGATTCCGACTTTGGTCCCAAATACACTCTTAACCTTCTCAATCCTACATGCTTCAACTTCTCTTTCCAGTGTTCGTTTTTCGAAAATTTCTCCATAATTGTATTCTTGCTTTGTCAATGTCTTCATTACCTTATGATCAAAATTGTCTCTTGGTCCGTACCCTGTATCCATATGCCATTTGAAGTATTGTTCAGAAATCCATTGAATACATTCCAAGGCTTGGTCAGGGTCTTGGAGAATCGAGTAGTTCTTTTGTTAGAGCATTAATTCCCCGGTAGAAGACGTAGAAGACTTGATGTTTGTTCAAATCATGAGTGGGACATCGATAAAATAGCTCATTAAACCTTTCCCATGCTTGATAAAGTGTTTCTTCCCCAACCTGAATGAATTGATAGATTTTACCAAGAAGTTTGGCCATTTTTTAAGGAGGGCAAAATTGTTGGACGAACTCTCTTCTTAGTTTGTCCCATACACCTTTACATTCGTTAGGGAGTTTATTGTACCATCTTTTCGCAGTTCCAGTAAGAGTCACAGGAAAAATTCTTGCGGTGACCGAATAGCTCGGGGTGCCTCGGACGTCAAAAAGAGAAGATAAATAGAGTACTTCTTCTATATGATTCTGAACGTCCTCATCTTCATCTCCAGAAAACTTAAGTTCGTGTAACTCTCGAATAAATTGGTCTGGAATAGAGTATTTCTCAGTACTAGAATCCTGTGCGAAGGTTCGTTGGCAGTTCTCATTTGGTCATTCCAAATACTGCTCCATGGTTAAGTCATCGATATTATTTTCATCAATGACCTCCGGTTCTGCGTCAGACTGGTCTGATTCGTAAAATGAAAAGATGTTGTGAATAGGAACCGGAGAGTAAACTTTCCTTGTCCGAAATTGCTTCTCCGGATCATCGAATGGGGTGGCCAAAAAAGGCCTCGAGCTACGAGTCTTGTATCCTGACATTTAAGAGAAGAAAGAAAATTAAAAATAGACTTAATGTGAAATCCTAAAATAGCTCCCCGACAGCGGTGCCAAAAACTTGATGCATGTTTTACTGACCATGTTTTAATGTTTATATTGTCTCGTTATACCTATGGTCTACCCTAATGCACTAACGGGCAGTGTACCCGGTCGTGTGTAGTGTAGTATTTGGTAAAACCGATGTCGTTCCCAAGAGCTATGTGTGTTGGATTATTACTAAGTCTAGGTGTCATAGATTTAATATGATTTCGATAAGGAATTAATTAATTAACTACTAAACCAGATAAAAGCAAATAAAGGCAAAGGTTCAATCAATAGAGGAGAGTGGTGCTAACCTAGTTAATCATCCTAGCTAGTAATGTCTATGTTTAATTACCTCTAATTACTTCAGCTGGGGTCAAAGTCGAGAGGACAACATTTGGTCAATTCGCCCTAACCTATCAGCAAAGATGCCACCACTGGAGAAGTCAGGTGTCCCCTCATAAGTCCAGTTGTTCCTGGTCCCCTAAGCCGAGTCATTAAGTACCGCTACATGCTAGACTAATAATAGTGACTGCCCGGGCGTTAGCAACTTAAACACTCACCCCTTAATTCTTAAGTTCATCCAAATGCTAGGTGATCAGTTGGTCAAATCGCACAAGTAGAAAGGGTCATCAGTTGGTCATATCTTACCCTTCCCTATCTCAGTCTACTCACTTAGGGTCAGTTTGTCATATCTCCTAAGCAACTAGCCTCTACCGCCATTCAAAACTACCGAAACAAGGGTAGCTACCAATAAACTATGCATGCATACACTTAGAAATAATTATACGGAAGTAATGTAAACGTAAACAAAACAATTAAGGAATCATAACTAGGCCAACACCAAGAGGTGCTTAGCCGCTCATATTAACCATACAAATCAATTCAATATTCAATGTTACGAAATACATGAATCGAAAGTAAGGAAAAGATAAAATGCTAATGCTTATCGTAGGGGAGTGATTTCTCTCTTAGAGACGGCTCCATATAATCTTCTAGACCTGCCTTTGGCTTCTTCCCATATTCTTTGGTTGTGGTGTATGGAATGGGATGCTTTGAAATGCTGGAAATCGTAGGGTATTTATAGGCCAGATCTGGGTTACGGCGTAACTAATATAATAGTTACGCCGTAATCTTCAATTTCTTCGTAATTTGCACTAGATCTGCTGGTTACGGCGTAACCTTATAAGTGGTTACGCCGTATCTTCAATATTACTTGGTTACGCCAGTGTTTATACAATAGTTACGGCGTAGTTATCAGCGGTGTGGAACCTCATTTGACCTAATATAGTTACGTCGTAGTCTTTGGGGAGAGTTACGCCGTAACCTTCTGATGAGTTGGTTTTCTGAGTCACGCTTTAGTTACGGCGTAATGTGAGAGATGAGTTACGCCGTAACTTCTTCAAAGTCAGCATACTATGATAAATCTTTGATATTTTTATCCAATTCCGCGTCTCTTTAGCTCCAATGGTCGTAATTTTCCTGAAAGTGGAAAACAATGGAAAACAAGCGTAAATCCATATAAATGATATAAATTACAAGCATTATCGGGGGAAATTGACACTTTAATATTCAAGACTATTTGATGTTATCAGGATGACAAGTAAATTCTCCGCTTTTCCCTCAAGAAAGGATACATAAGATGGAATGCAAGATATGAAAGCTTATTGGGCACAACCAAATGTTTTCCCTAGCAGAATCCTTTCTCTATTAGTCGCTAGACGTATAGCCAGATTTTTATCTTTCAATATTCTGATAATACCCTACTAATATTCCTTTGATTGATATGCACAAACCATAAAAGATTAAATACCCTATAGCAATACTGATAGAAGATTGGGCAACGATCCTAGCACAATTTAAAGGAGATGTTTATACCGATCACGATTGAAGTTAAGCATTACGTTATTTATAATGATAAAAGCATTTGGAAAACAAAAGGGTCGGTGTCTCTATCGAACCATTATAAACTGTGTTGTCTTTACTTTAACAAGGTCTCTAAATCAAGTTATTAAAATTGATATATGAGTAGAAACATGCTTGGGATACAGGTTGAGAATTAATCACCTTTTACAATATGGTCTACTAATATGAAATATGTAAAAGGGCTTACCAAATAATGCCTTGATGTAGCTTTTATAGTAGTAGATCATTCGTTTGTTTTCTGGGTTATTAAAGTACAGGAAGATATGCGTAATGTATACTAGAAACTCACTTTAAAAACATACTGAAAGCTTATGTTGGGTAATCATTGTGGGTAGGGGTGTTAATGGGTCAAACAAATTCTAACACCACAACACATTCAATGGGCGGTAATCATGTTATGAACTTGCGTAAAAATAATCGTCACACACAACTATATTGATGTACAATGCTACTTTAGGTATGAACGAAGGGGCAGAACAGAGTAGCAGTAGGTTGCGCAAAAATAATAGCAGAAAACGTTCCATGCATACAGGTTATTTGATTTTTTACTTTTATATTATATCCATGAATTAATGTCTCCATTCATTTATATATCTTATTTTATTGATTCAGTGTATACAGTCATTTTCAGGCCTAGAACGTGTATGGTGTTCTCAACTTCTTGCAAGCATTGATGGAGAAGTCTTCGATTATCCAGATTTTAGAGCAAGAAAAAGAAGGTACTGAATATACACAATATCAGTACCTGTAACTTATTAAAATTATGGATAACTGCAAGGAATAAATTTTAATAATTTAATAAAGTTAACAATGGGTTTTCATATATATAATAACAATGGTAATTACAATATGTATTGTCGGGAATATACCAGTAATTCATATATGAATTTTGCTGTTTGTTATTAAAGTAAAGGTCAGGTTTACATGGCTTGCTTATACCAGTTACTTTAGTCATTTTCATATATTGTTGCATCACCTGAATGTTAATGATTTATGGAGATTTGGTGCTCTTCAATTGACAACCAAGTATGCACAAGATGTGCATAATGGGCCAGAGGATTAAGATCATGCCTCACTCCACCTTCCGGTTGAATCACCAAGGGGGTGTTTGGTTTGAGGGTATGGGTATTAACAATTGGGTTTCAATTCCACATTAATATTTATCCACACCCATAGTGACTCAAAGGCTGCAAACCAAACACTACCTATGAATAACCAAGGGGGTGTTTGGTTCGAGTATTTGTCTTTCATAAACTTTGATTAACTGTTATTGTAGTCATTGTAGTTTAAACATTTTAGATCATGTTCTATGTTTGGTTTGTCAAGAGAAAAAAAATAGTAAAGTATGTCAAATGGGTCGACGCATAATTAGTCTATGGTTTAGGTACATGTCATATGGGTTGAAAGTAATAGATAACCTATGACCATATAGCCATTTAATCAAACACATTGTGCGAGTGTATTAGGTTAAGGTAGCTAAGCACGGGTCATAGGTTTGGGTTTATTAGAAGATAACCATGTTTGAAATTTACAGTCGGATTTCTACAATTAGTGCTATACAAAAAGCTTTAGAAATTATTGTTTAATCATTAGTTCTCCAGGATTGATGAATTGTCTAAGAGAAAGGATCATAGAAATTATTGTAATCTCTGTTTATGTAGTCGAATCTTTGATTTTTATATCTCATGATTGGAACAAAATGATTCAATTAGTTTTTAATATCCTTAAATCAGTAACAGCAGCCGTGATGTTGCAGGATCAGTGAAAGTAAAAGGAGATGCAACGATGAATACAAAAGAAAATGATACTATTTGCCTTGATCTTTCACTTAGAAATAGATTTTTGGAGCAGAAACTACAACCACCAAATGATGGGACTATCCATAGTGAAGCAAATGATGGATCCTATCTGTACATGTTGACACCTGCATATTTTCCTCCTTGAACAGATGATGTTAATAAATGGCTGCTTAATGACGGTACTGGTACGGTTAGTTTTTGATGAAATTTTAATTATTTATTAGGATATCTTCTTATCTTGACTTTTTAATGTTAGATGCCTTGAGAAAGAATGTAACTGCATCCATAGAAGAGTCATCATCACCGAAGGGTAAAGGTTTCTTATGAGATTCCAAACAACATCGATTCATACTACGCTTATATAGTAACTTTCAGCTTTTGCAGGTTCTATTGGCCATAGTATGGATTCACAAGATTCTTCTACTGACATGTGTAATGAGGTTCTCATGGACTTAGCCTTAGCGTCTAGCATTGAAATTAATTTGAACCATGTGAGGAACCTAGGAAATCCATGCTATAAAATCACAAACACGTTCTCCTGGAGCTCTAGCAATCTCACAAGGTATTTCTCAAATAACAGGTACTAAAGGAAAAAAACTGACTCCTTTTAGTCAATCCGGCTTTAGGGATTATGCAAGTATAGGTGCTGGACAACAGCTGACTATGTTCAGCCTAAAGGTTTTGCTCTGTTTTTTTTCTCCTCTATTTTAATGTGTTATTATGCAGCGAGTGTCTTAACTTTTCTTATGTTAAATGAATATGATAATTATTCCTACAAATGTATGTGCTGATTTCTTTTAAGGAAGAATAGGCGTTGATTTTTTGTATTGGGTATTCTAGGGTGGTCCTGATTCTTTTGATCCATTAAGGAAGAGAACAACATTGAGCATCGGTTGGTGTCGCATTTGCAAGATTGAATGTAAAAGCGTGGAAGGTCTGGATATGCATGGTCAAACACGTGAACATCGGAGGATGGATATGGATATGGTTATTAGCATCAAGCAGAAGAATGCTAAGAAACAAAAGTAAGCCCTTTTTAGGTTATCTCTTGAACTAATTGATTAATTCTGTTTCCTAAACACACAAATTCTCTTCATATTTCAGAACAATTAAAGATCACCATTCTTCAGGTGAGGAGGCAAACAAGCTGAGAAATGCAGATAATCATGCTCGTGTCAATATATCTTAGGTGATGATGGTAGAAGTTAGACTGGGTCAAAGCATTATCGTCTTTGATAGATTGCATTAAGAAATTGGTGAGTCACTGTTTGATACTCTCTCAGATGCTTTTCCCTGTCTTATTTTTCAGGTTGCTGCTTTGTTATTCAGGATGGGTTTTGGGAATTGGGAGTTTCTTTGGGTTTTTTTTTTTTAAGTTTCTTATTTGATAATTTCAATTTGATGAGGATGTTATCTTTGTTAATTTTAATAATTCATTTATTTGATTCTCTCCACATTCATACATTAGACTATCTAATTATTACATTTTCAAAGCAGAAGCACATTCAACCCTATTTTTTGTTACTCATTTTTTTACAGTTGATTATCTGATAAACCAGTAAATCGAAACGCAATGAAACTAAAAAACCAGGAAGTGCAATGCCAACAATATTAAAAAGGGCAGAAACAACAATATATTGCTGTTTCCATATATTGCCATTCCAAGTTGAGGTTCAATTCACAAAATGTACTTAGCTCAAAAGATTGCTAAAGATCATCATAAGAATAGAATCTTTGTTTTCAACTTATAACTAAGGTTTGCATAAAACCTAAACATGAAATAATAGTCAAAAAAATAGGAATGTGTCATACATTCAGAGAATGATAAATGAGAAACCAGGTTATTATAGAAATATATGGAGATTAAAAAATAACGTCAGTGACGGAGGTGGCTTTTTAATTGAAAACTATAAAGAATCTCATGTCGTTTTTACTATGAATAAGTACAAATATAGAGTTGTTTATGAAACAAGCTTTGTAATCGGATCAAACAAGAATGTTAATCTTTTGATCAAGGAAGAATAGTACAGATGATTCAAAGGTTTTTTGGGGATAAACTCCAGATTGTCTACTTGTCATTATACGGCATTTATATATTATTAGTTGCTAAACTGATTCGGTTATATAATCATTCGACATCTATATTATTGCTTCTATCTGTAAAACATTTGTTACATTTGCTAAAGATATATCACATGAAACTAGCCTTATAGCTGCTATATTTTTTAAAGATGTACATGGCTAGTTTTTACCCATTTAAAGGTGATATTTTATTTGTCTGTTACTGTTATATTCGTTGAAGATAAACAAGAACTATGAATTGGTAACAATTAAAAGTATAGTCATTAACAATGTGCATATATCTCAAGAATCTCACGCCATATTAGCATTGATATTTGATTACTCTTTTCGTACTATTAGAAAACATTGGTCATAGTACCTCACACAAAGTAGTGGAAAATCATATATATCAGTTATATAGAACACACCGGCATTCAGTTACACACCAACATCCAGTTAATTTTTCTTACTCAGTAAGCGTATATTTTGCATAGTTTAGTAGGATTACATGTTATGATAGTGGGCACTTTTAAAACTATTTGCAGTGTAGGACATTAGTAGTGATTAAGAAAGTATATGCGTTTTTATTTGTTTTATGCATGTAGAGTCTACTGGTCCACCGAGATCACTGCTATTACTACACAAAATACCCTTGGGGTTCATTTAATAACCTATTTCTTTTTATATGGTTGTGTAGTAAAAATAAGGGGTGTCTGGATAAGCTTTAGCTTAATAGTGTATTAGTTTACGCATTCACAAGAAGTCCTGTAGGAAGGGCTTTAGCCATTGTTTATTTTACCTACAAAAAAGCTATAAGCTCTTTGAAATGAGTTGCGCGAACACCTTCAAGTAGCTTAAAAGCTTTTTCAAAAATACAATAAGATATTAAGCTCCTCAAATAAGGTTAGCCAAACGCTTCTTAATGGGTTTCTTAAACTTTTAGTTTTTTTCTTTGTTTAACATCCACATAAGTTTTTCTTCTATTTAGGATGTGAGTGTTCTCTCTGAGGAGTCTGTTGTAGCACAATTGAAGTCTGTATTGTCAAATATGCGGGTTGATGTTGTAAGTTTTTTTGTAATTCTGAAATCTTGCACGCAGTGGTTTTGTTCTAAGTGTTTGAGATTTTTCATTTGAGTGCGTATATGATTATTTCCTAATTAAACTAAAACACACTCGCTAGAATGCGTTATTACTAATGAATAAGTTACTAGGTACTGTTACATATACTAAAAAGAAATATGTTAATATGTCTATTGTGTTAACGATTATTTGTGAGTCTGAGTTTGTGTTACAACCTATACGTATTTTCCCAAGGGTGTTTATGTTATAATTACTTTAAATTGGAGCTATGACTCTGGTTTGCGAGTTTGTAATGTATGTTACACTTTGCTAGATGTGACTCTAAATGTTTATTATTCTGAACATATGATTTTAAGTTTCTTGGTACTGCACATATTGCGAAGACATTTAGGGAAAAAGGTATACCTTGTCCTGTCGTATGGATGGATGTTGATCGCATGGATGGCTTTCGTTCTTTCACATTTGATCAGGTATATACGTCTTGAAATGGAATGCATATAATTTTGCAACTAATGCATTTTTAAATTGTTTTAGGATAAAAATACATCAGTCCAGCTAATGCTATTTTATCATTTCTTATATGATTTATGTTTCCAACAGTGCAACCGAATTTAAGTTTATATTAAAAAGGAAAATATAAAGCAAGACATGGATCAAGTGGTTAAAACCCTTACCGTTGAAGACAAAGGTCAAGGTTTTTCTCATATTTGGTAAACGTTTGCTTTTCTTTTTGTTCTTAATACAATCAATAAATAATTTGGTATGTTTATAACTTATTTTCGTTAACTTAAGTTTTTAACGATATTCATAAAGTTGATCGCCCATCGGGCGGGCTATGCTTTGATACTTTGTTCTTGTGTACTACTTTGAAACTTTTTTCCCTCTCATATTCGATAACCGTTTATTTTTTTCGTTCTTATTGCATTCGATAAAAAATTTGGTATGTTTATAGCTAATTTTTTGATAACTTTAGTTTTTAAACGATATTGATAATGCTTGCTCGCCCATTGGGCATGCTATGCTTTGATACTTTATTCTTGTGTACTAATTTGAAACATTTTTTTCACTCATACTCGATAACCGTATATTTATTTTCGTTCTTAATGCATTAAATAAAAATTTTGGTATGTTTATAGCTTATTTTTCTTTAACTTATTTTTGAAAACCACCTATGTTTTAAAATGTAATTTTACTATATTAAATAATATAAAATTTCTTAAATTCGTATTAAAGTTCTTTTGATTATTACCTACGGAGTATGTTTTAAAATGTAATTTTACTACCCATCTTTCACTATAGAAAAGTATTTCAACGATATTTATAAGTCATGCCCGCCCATGCCCTGTTGCTCTATAATCTGCCATGCTGACAACTTAGTCATCTTGTGCATATGGTGAGCTATGATCAATCTTATGGAAATGCAATCTATAGGTTCTCTCATGGGCAACTTTATGCCGCTGTCTCAAAGGTCAAAAGCAGGAAGTGTTTGAAGATTCTATGTTGTAATAGATACCTAATTCAGACGATCATATTGGTACAATTATAAAAGAAACCTACCCACAATTGGTCAAAAACCTTTACAACCCAACATTTTTCCAAGAAAAAGCAATCCTCGCACCAACTCACGAGCTTGTGGATATGATCAACGATTGAATGCTACAACAACTCACAGGAGATGAAAAGACATACGACAGTTCTGACTCAGTTGGTATTATCGATATGGATACAAATTTTAATGAGTCACTTTACAAAGCTGATTTGCTAAATAGCATTCGGATTTCCGGGCTTCCACAACATTCTTTAAAATTAAAAATAGGTGCACCTGTTATGTGCATGAGAAACATAGACCAAAGCACGGGATTATGCAACGGAACTAGGCTTCAAGTACTAAATATGGGTGTCAATATAATAGAAGCCAAGATTATATCAGGCGAAAGTGTAGGTAGAATTTGCGCATTACCAAGGATGGTCTTATGCCCTTCTGATAATAAGATGTCATTTAAATTTAATCGTAGACAATTCCTAGTTGCATTGTGTTTTGCAATGACTATTAACAAAAGTCAAGGACAAACATTAACACAAGTAGGATTGTTTCTACAACGGCCGGTTTTTCTCACGGGCAACTATACGTAGCCGTATCAAGGGTGAAAAGCAGAAAAGGATTAAATATTTTATGTTGTGATGAAGACGGGAAATACGCAAAATCAACAACTAATGTTGTCTACAAAGAAGCTTTGTTTAGAATTTAAGTTAACTGTTATATCACTTTAATACATTTTCATTATCTACAACTTTACAAACATACATAAATTTTATAATGTTGTAAAAACTATATATGTTGTGTTATTAACCATCCACGCAACCCATACAATTATTTATAATTCTTAAAAAAAATAAAAAAATAAAACAATTGTTTTATAATATTGTTTCACAATTTAAAAAAATGTATTTAAGTTAACAAAAAACAAAAAACAAATAATTATAAGTCATGCCCGCCCATTGGGCGGGCTTCGAAAACTAGTATATATATATATATATATATATATATATATATATATATATATATATATATATATATATATATATATATATATTGAGAATCATGTGCGGATATTATATATATATATGTGTATATATATATATATATATATATATATATATATATATATATATATATATATATATATATATATATATATATGTATGTATGTATGTATGTATGTATGTTAAATGCATTATTAAAATGCTATCTAAGTGTATAAGAGTGTGACCCCGTAGGCTCACGTATTTCTAGCCGTATAAATATCAGTATGACCTGAGCACTTCCCAATATAAATCACATGTGATTTACATGTTTTTATGACAAAACTAAACAAAAAAGAGAATCACATGTGATTTACTCATTTCTAGATCAAAATAGAATCACATTTGATTCAATTTATAACAACAAAGAGTAAATCATACGTGATTTACATTTTTCATAATAAAGCACAATAAAAACAGAATCATATGTGATTTACTCCTTTCTAGATCAAAGCAGAATCACATGTCAAACCACCACCAACGACCATCACATCTTCAGAATTTATAGAAAAAACGCCCAAAAACTAATTAACATCCTTCACCTCCGCCGCTAACCACTGTGAAACCACCACCAATAACCCTCACAAACCTTCATAATAAAACACCAGACCTAACCTCAAACCCTCACAATATATTACTAATTACCAAAAACACTAAAACGACCGCAGTTACAATGGCGGCGGTTACAGCTGTTAATAAAAATAAGCCGTAAAAACATTTATTTATATTTTACGATCTTCTAATGTTTTGTCGATAACAAACGTAAAATCTTTTTAACGAAACAAATAAAATACGTAAATGGTTTGAGCCAATAGTTTACTAACACACTTTCGTTTTCATATAAAACACTAAACAAGTAATAGTGTTTTCATGTTATAGTAATGCATATGTATAACAACTAGTGTTTACATAATGGGTATATATATACATACTTAGTATGTATTGTAATGGGTAATGTAATGAGTAAGAATCTAAGTACTTGACCCATTAACTAGAAACATTGAATGTAGTCGGGTAAAACCCAAAGTCCATGACCCATACCCATGGAGCATAATCCATAACCCATGACCCATTGCATGACATCATGCATGAAGTCATAATGGGTATTATCCCATGGAGCTAACCCATGACCCATGGACTAGATGCATTGCATTTTCTAGATACATTGTATCTATGTGGATACCCATGATCCATGACCCACAACCCATTTAGGAGGAGCGTCCTACGGATCCCCAGGAATACACTGGACGGATCCCTCAAGCAAGGGATCGGTGGAACAGTAGTGATTTTTTGTCTATAAATAGTGAGCCATTTCTTCATTGTAACTCACCCTTTTCACACACATTCTTTCTTAGTGTTGTAAACTCTCTAACCTCATATCCAAAGGATCTTTCTATGTAGTTTTATGTTTGTGTGATTCTCTAGGTTCCTCTTAAAGGCGAGATCACCACCTCTTGAAGTCGAGCAAGCTCAAGTCCATGGGTTGCCAAGCTCCATCATCATCAAGACTACTAATGTTATCGTGTTGATAGTTCTTTCCTCTCTCATAAGAAGTGTTGTGTTGAAGACATAGGTGAAAGATGTCTAAAGGGTCAAGTCAAAGGCATTAGTGAAAGGTGCTGAAGATCCGTGTCAAAGGCATTAGTGAAAGGTGCCTAGGTGTCATGTCAAAGACATTAGTAAAAGGTGCCTAGGGCGTACATTCGATATGGTGCATCAATGTACAAGATAGATTAGTTTGGGTCAAAGGATATTGATATCCTTGTTGATGTTGTAATAAGGAGTGGATCTCCTTTGGGATAGGTATTGTGTTGTGTTAGGTAGTAGTTCCTCCTTAATAATGGAACTCGGTATCTAGCCTTGTACCGAATAAAGTGTAGGTGACGTTGTGATAGGTTTAGCACTACCTCGTGGAAGAATCCGGTGTCTAGCCTTGTACCGGATAAAGAGTAGGCGACGTTGTGAAGGCTTCTCCGCTACAAGGAGTTTGTGTTGTGTAGTGATTACGAACTCTCGAGTAGGTGACTCGGGGAGTGGAGTAGGGCAAGGAAGGTGTCCTTGTAGCCGAACCACTATAAATACTCGCGTTGTGGTTTTGTGCTTCTTACTCTTTATCTTTGCTTTACTTATTTATATGCTTATCTATCAACATCCAATACACACATTTAAATAGATTGACATAAGTCGATCTAAATAGTTTAAAACGAAGTGTTAATCGGTAAAACTATTCAACCCCCTTCTAGTTTTCCACAATTAGAATCAGAGCTTCGTTACCAAGTTTTTAGAGTATATTGTACTTTAAAAAAACTTGACACGATCCGTGTATAATTGAAAACTACAAAGAAGGTTTTTACAAAAACAAACACCATGTCTTAAAAAACACTTTTGTAGGATGTTGATTAGATGACAACATCATATTTTTATTTCTTATTTTATCTTACAAAATTGCACTAACCTTTCTTGTCATTTTGTTTAGTTAAAGCTCATTTTAATCAAGCCATAGGAATTCCTTGGTAACAAGATTACCTTTCCTAAGAAGGTATCTTAAAACTACGACCTAGATCTCGAAGGAACCGGAGTTGTCTATTGACATTTTTCTGTCAAAAGAAAAGGAAACTCATAATTGCATTAGAGGTATGACTTTCTTAAAACCTATCTCTAAATAACATTAGCTTAGAATAAATATGCTTGCATAGGAATCTATATGGTTATATTTTTTGTCTAGTTTTAACATATGCTTTAGTAATATATGTGGCTTCATTAGGAAACCTTCCTACATACGTGTTTCTCTTCCGTCTAAAATCTAGGTATATAAATATGTGTTAACCTAACACAAATATCAAACCTCTCTAATAATAAAACAGAACACAAATCACAAAAATTCCTCCTTCCCCATAAAACCTCTTCCGCTCATCTCACAACCACCAAACCCCAATTTTTTTTCAATTCTTCCACTTTCAAAATACCTCTCATTCAAACTTCATATTCCCTCTCATCTCATCTCAAATCAAAACCAAGGAAGAATTTCATCATCATGGTTATATCGCCTTCGTGATCATCATCTTGACACTTATCGCTCTCGTGTATCCCATGATCAAGTTTTCTCATGGAGACATGTACTTTGTGTTGTTAATCTACATTTGTATCATATATCCAATCCTTTTTATCACTCTTAGCATTGAAATGAAATATTATTAATCTCTTAGTTTATCCCGTTTATTTCTCATAATGTGTTGGTCATTTTTTTTCTCTCTTCGTTCATATCTTTCACCTTAACATACTTTCGAAATATACAATGCATGCTTAAGTAGTAAATATTGGCTAAAACATACCTCCTTTTATAAACCTAAAAGTTGCAAAAATCAAATTTACGTCAAGATCATTTCCTGTCACTGCAGATCCACGGATCCCTAAAGTTTAACTAGCCGGATCCCTTTTAAAGGGAACCGGGGGAATCGTGCAACTGGGAAACAGAAACTCATGCAACATAAAAACCACTTCTTAAAAACTTACCATAAAAGGAAAATTTCTACTAGAATGTTAGTACAAAGTAAGTTAATTGTCATATTGTTAATAAATTATTCATCTCTTTATCAAATGTCCTCTCCTTTGATGCATCTCTTTATCCTAACTTGCTCCTATAAATTATTCATTTCACTTCCATAGGTCACATCATGACTCATGAGTATGAATTTGACTTTCAACTCACTTATCTCTACATTCCTAATATCTCCCTTGAGCGCAACTGTAACACCCCCAAATCTCAGTACAACGGAAGACTTAATTATGCTTTCAGGGCATTACGACTGGATTGGTATCTCACACAATTATAGCAAACAAGATAGTCATTTTCATTCAAAACCAATCCCAAATTTAAATGTTCAAAACATTAATCCAAAAGTATAAATATTAGGCCCAAAACATGATTTAATAAAATAGGTCCCCATAATTTATCAGAGTCAAATATGATCCTTGAACCATGCCTCCTTGCTAGGCTTCCACCGAACACGTATTCCAAACGTCATTTAAGTACCTGAGAAAACATGTTAAAAGGTCAGCTTACACTGGTGAGTTCATATGTTTAAATTCAAAAAAATCGTAGTGGACCTGTAGGAGTTGATTTGCTATGCAAGACTAAAGATAGATACACATCGTTCATAAAACATTTCATATCCGTAATCATAATCCATATCCCGCATCCAGGGATCACTCGGGCCCAGCGACTTTAGTCCAGCACTATCATGGCAATGTCTAGAACAATTGCTAACCCCAGACTAAGTCGAGGTAGAAGTCTATTCTTAGCTAGGCAACAGTTATAGCAATTAGGATTGCTACCCTAGTCTAAGTCAACGACTACCGCACATCTATCTAAACAGTCAAGCACATAAGCAAATCGAAATAGTTTTAAAGATCCAAAAATAGTAGCATGATTCTCACCCCAATTTAGTTAAAAACGTAGATAAAAATGAGGCTATGAAACTCACCTCAAGCAAGCAACGCACGAATAAACACTAGCAGAAGATAACAGGTAATCACGGCACATCAACTATCGACTCGGCACAACCTATTAATGTAAACCAATTTTAATATATATTTCCCAAAATCAACGTTATCTACCCCAATGTATTCCTTTTCGTTATTTCCAAAAATGTCTCGTTTCACCGTTTAATCCTAGTGTTTGGTATCCTCATGTGGGTGTATCGACTCAATATGATGCCATGAATGTGTTAGGAATTGGAAATTCTATAGTGAAGCATCGGTCACCCCAAATATTATCTATCTTAAGTTAGCTCATAGACCTATCATTTATTACGTTATTTGTTAGTTAGTTATTAGCATAGTTTAGTCTAGTGCAACACCGTGGAGGAAGGACGGGTCTTTACCCATTGTATGCCTGATCCATAGCTCGAAGGAGGGTGTGCTTCTATGTATAAATAGCCCTCTCCCCCTAAGGGAGAGGGTTGGATGTTCATTTGGAATCTAACCTTGTATGTATTTCTCTCACTAGAACATCTCTCTTTCTCTCTCAAAAACATTGTATATGCCCATATGTTATTGGTTTGATGTATTTGTGAAATCCTATAAGTTACAATTGGTATCAGAGCTATGGTTTGATCACTCATCTTTCATGCTCTTTGTTTTGGTGAATTTCATAAGGTTTTTGGAGTGTTTAGAAGAGTTTGAATCGTATGGTCAATTTCTAGTGTTAAAGTTTGAATTTTGATTGTACTTTTGTGTTTAGGATCATCATATGTGTTTAGGTTTTGAATTGGAAGGCTTGAATCATTGTGGTTTGGCTGTTTTTGATTGATAAAGTGGGTGTTCTTAAATATTGCACGAAGCGAGTTGAGCCACGGTGTTGCGTTTCTAAGAAGCGAGTTGCTTTGTTATTAGAAGTGAGTTGGTCTAAAGCGACTTGGCTATTAAGCGAGTTGTATTGGCAGCGAGTTGGTTCATGCGAATTGGTTGTTAAGCGAGTTGTCTCTGTATGCGACTTGGCTATTTAGCGAGTTGACTCTTTATGCGACTTGGGTTTTAAGGGAGTTGTTTCTTTAAGCGACTTGTCTTATAAGCGACTTGACTGTTTAGCGAGTTGATACCAAAGCGAGTTGACTATTTAGCGACTTGTCTATTGAGACTTGTCATTTCTTCGTGCTACGTTTTACGGTTGTTCTTTTGGTTTAGTAAAATCCCGTGAAAGAATCATTTCCCGGTTTAATCAAAGAATAATAAAATCCCGTAAATTCTGATACGCATGGATTATACCACTGATCCATTAATTTCCAATGTCCTCAAACTATATGACTCAGTGGACTGCAAACAAAGTACGTACTACGCAGAAAGCCTTTCCTTAACAGATTCAATCAATGATGATAAAAACAACTCGTACTCTGATTCAAATCCCAAGAAATTACACCAGCTTATGCTGCAAAATGCCTTGCAAATGGAATGCAACCTTGAGCCATATCAACTACTCCACTCTCATCTCTTACAGCTCTTATCTACAATTGTGGATCCAACATGCAGTGCTCTTTTCCGTCAGGACTTACCTAGATTGACGAGAACCTTGCTGACGAACTTAGAATTATTGAAGCATCAACTTACCAAAAAGAAGGCACCAAAAGATGATTCTAATGCTGCACTTCAGGCAATCCACAACCAATTCCAGCCATTTATCAATGGGGAATATTCCGCAGACTTCGATCAACACTCAACTGGAATTTCCTTCAAGAAACATACTGGAATGGAAATTCAGGAATTCATCGATACATTTATCCGACTAATGGATAATGTGAAAAAGTACATTGAGGAAGCTGCTCAAAAGGATGATTTCGTGAATAAGTATCAAGTGCAATTAGGAGATAGTGGTGAAACTTCGGGTAATATTTCAGTTGAAAGGACGAGTGCTACTGAATGCAAAATATCAGATACAACTGAGAATGAAGTAACCAGCAGTTTGGTAGCTCCTGATGTGGATACACATGTAAGACCAGTGGATGAACTGTTGTCATCTGATGAGGTACCCTTAACGGTTCAACATTATGCATCTGCTAGTCTACCTAAACAAACTGATTTTAAGCCTGGACTTGATTCGGATGAATGTTCCCTGGTTGAGTCTGAGTCTAGAATTTTTAAAAAAAATGAAATGGTTGAAAAAGGGGTTTTTGATGAACTTTCTAACAAATACTCAATTCTCGAGAAACACTGCATTTCCTTAGAAAATGCAATACAACAAAAGGAAGAAAGTTTTCTTGCTACAAAACCTTGCATAAATCCGGAATTCTCAGGATTTCGAGAGTTTTTTGAACTTAACCAGTTAAAAGCCCAGATTCAGGACAAAGACTCAACCATATGTAATCTGAAAATACAACTCTCAGATCTGCATAAGAAATATTATAAAGGGATGAACAACCTTAACTATGAGGTGAGTGATCCGATTAAATCTAGGAATGATGAATTAGATTTATGTGTGACCAAGCTATTAAGGGAAAATGAGTCCTTAAGGAAGAACTTACTAGAGAGAAATTCTAAGCTGTTAGATCAAACTAACTCCTTGTTGGCAGACATTGATGCCCTCAAAGCCAAAATTCAGGATAAAAGCTTCACCATTGTTGCCTTAAGAAATGAGCTTAGGAAAACCATTGGAAATAGAGTGAACACTAAGTTTACAAAACCATCGACCTTGGGGAAGCCAATTGCACTTAACAATACAGTACGACCTGTAGTTAGGCAGCCAAATGCATTGATGACAGAAAGATTTAAATCCTCTAAATCTAAGCTTGCCTCCCAAGTTGATGAGAATATAGTTTTGTCAAAACCAGTCACTTCACTAATTTATTCAGATATGATGAATAACAATCCACAGCTGAATGTTCAAAATTCTAAGTTCAGGAATATAAGGAGCTCATCTAGTCCATATAAGATGCATCAAATGGCTGACAAATCCCCTAAGAAACAAATTAATTACAAAAGGACCAATGCTCAGAACAGGGATTTGGGTTCATCTAACTCTGCTAGCAGTTGTTTTGAGTGGATTCCTACTGGTAGAATATTTAAGTTCACAGGTACCAAACGGACTTACTCACCTAGATCTTGTCTTAAGTGGATGCCCACAGGTAAAATCTTCAAGAATGTTGGACTTAAAGGGATTTCTATTAATGATACTCCTAGACCTGACTGTACAACATCAAAAAATGAGGATACATCTGTCACTAACCCACCTATTTGCAATACTACATGTGCTATTAGTGCAAAGTGTCCTCAGTCTTTTTTAGGTACAATGCTCAATTCATTCATGAACATCATGACCTGGTTTCCAACAAAAATGAAGACTGCTCACTCTGGAATTGTAGCTTGTCAGAATTGATGTACCTCGTACTCTGACTCTTGATCCCCTCTTTTCAGGACTCGTTCTCATTAAGTCTTGTACAAATTTTTATAAATTCTCAAAAAAAAAATTAATTAATTATTACACTCGTTTTTACAAATTTCTGTCATCGATAACATCTACGGTCCTAGAAATGTCATTCAACAATGACACGGGGCTTTATGTGAAGTTCGAACAGAGTCTTTGTAATCTTTAGTATTATTCGTCTTTACAATCATATACTTAAGTTGTCATAAACCCACGGTCAAGTTACTGAATCAATCAATGATTACTTTCTATCCCGTATCATTGATTGAGGGGGAGAATTGTGCACCTTCATTTGATTTATTACTTGGGTTTGATTAATCATGATCATTTTGGTTGCATGTATCTGAATTCTTAATTGTGTGGTCTGGTTGTTGCATGCTATGTGGAGTTATTTTATGATTCTTGGTGTGATATAAGGTGTTTATCTGTATGTATTCTGAACTGATATGTTTATCTCTTGTGTTTAGCTATGTTTGTCAAGTTTTTATAATATGTTTGTTGCCTTTTTTTTGAAATGCGAGTTGATTGTATGCGTGTTGCTTATTTGGATCATGCGTGTTGACATCTTGCGAGTTGACCAACCTAGTTGATGCATGCGTGTTTCCTGGTATGCGAGTTGCTAAGTATAGGGACTAAAAGTGTCATCTCGCTATAACTGTGTACTTATGTATGCGGGTTGTACCTTGGTAAAATCAAAAAACACACTTGGTCAAAGTTTTTTTTACAAAAACTATTCTCTCTCAACTCTCTTCTAATCGAGTTAATCCTATTTGATTGTGTGGTAAGTTTTTTTTGCTATCTGATCTTAATTATCTCATCTTTATCATGATATGTACTCGTTCCCTGTCTCATTTTGAATCCATCTTGCAGATTGTGTCCTTTCTCTCTCATCTCGATCAATATTCACTGACTATAGGTTTGTATGTTTTTGATTAATGAAATTGAAAGTAGTCTTAGATGTTATTGAATAGGGGTGTTTACATTATGACTTGTGTTGAGACTGATTAGATGATTTAATTGGATCACTCTTTTTGATGCGTGTTGAGGATGATTAAGGCTCGTATAAAAATGGTTATTGGATTTGCTTTGGTTGATGCTTTTGTTCATTAAATAATGCTTCTTCTTGGCGTGTGAGTTTTCCGAGTGTTTATAATCATAAGTTTTGATTATGTGGCTGTTTAATTAGGCCGTTCATGTTGTGTTCTTCATAGCGAGTTGCCAATAGTTGCTTGTATGCGAGTTGCCTAGCAATTATCTTTATAGCTTGTTTCCCAAGTGCTTGTTTGCGAGTTGCTATTGAATATTCTTGAAAGCGAGTTGCTATATGCAAGTTGCATTATTTGATGGGGTATGCGTGTTGCTTCTTGCTTATCATTATATGCGAGTTGCTCTATGCGACTTGTCACTTACGGTTTGATGTATGCGTGTTACCTTATGCGTGTTGACCAGCTTCTTTTGACCAAAGCGTGTTGACGAATGCGAGTTGCCATATGCGACTTGCCTCATACTTGTGATGTATGCGTGTTACCTTATACGTGTTGACCAGTTTCTTTTGACCAAAGCGTGTTGATGGAAGCGAGTTGCCATATGCGACTTACCTCATACTTTTGATGTATGCGTGTTAATGTTTAAATGTTACTTAGGCATGTTGAGGTATGCGTGTTGATTTAAGTTCCATAGTGAGTTGCCTCATGAGCGATAACATTCTTGTCATATGCGATTTAAGCTATGCGAGTTGTTAATTTTAGTGTGATATTTTCTTATTGATGTCCTCTCGCAAATTATCATGCATTCATATGTCCCCACATACTGTTTCTCTATAGATTTTATGTTTCTGCTCATGTGCTTATGATATGGAGTCACTAATTGGTCATATTAGATAACCTGGTCTTAACTTAACAATTTGTCTGGATATTGTTGTTGGTGTATGTGTAATTATCAGATTTCTATGGCTGACACCACCTCATCTGATATACCTGCTGCCACTGCATCAACTGTCACTCTAACTGACGACGAATTACTTCCACGTGTGGAATGGGTTTCAATTGCTAAGAGCAACTGCTATGTAGATGTGGATAGAGGGCAACAAAATCCAACTTACCGACTGGCTATCGACATCTTGAAGGACACCAACTTCTTTAATGCCTTAACCAAGCGTTGCACAATTCCCTCCATTTATCTTCAGCAGTTCTGGAAAACTGTTACGTGGGATAAGGTATCTACTACATACTCGTGTAAGCTTGAAGACAAATGGTATGACATCTCAGTTGAAACGCTCAGGGATGCTCTTCAGATTACACCAAGAGACCCTTCCAGCAATTTCATCACTCCACCCTCCACTCATGAAATATTAGACTTTGTCGATGAATTGGGATACCCAAAAAGACTAACCAAGATTTCATCACTCATCAATGCCGAAATATATCAACCATGGAGATCAATCGTTGCGATTCTCAATCTATGCCTAACCGGTAAAACGTCAGGGATAGACAGAGTACGAGCTCCCATAATGCAAATACTGTGGGGAATAGTCAAAGGGAAAAATATTGACTTCGCTGAACTTATTTGGGAAGAATTCATCTTGTCCTTAGACACATTCATCACCGATAGAATTAACTCTGAGAATAAAGTCAAAGGAAGAAAAGGTCTTGGTAAACGAGTGATTCCCAGCATCAGGTTCTCAAA
This sequence comes from Chrysanthemum seticuspe, assembly GCA_019973895.1. Lineage (NCBI taxonomy): Eukaryota > Viridiplantae > Streptophyta > Magnoliopsida > Asterales > Asteraceae > Chrysanthemum > Chrysanthemum seticuspe. The sequence continues at coordinate 43,371,990 of BPTQ01000003.1, forward strand.
ACTCATTATCCATCATCTGCAACAAACTCACCAATTCAACCCACGAAGTGAGTCAGCCCTGCATGAAACCAGCGATGAATTCGTTCTTGGCAATATAAAATATATTGCTAGAGGACATGACAAGGAGATCTTTGGAATGCCTGTTCCTGAAGCTTTACTTATTTCAAAAGATATGTAAAGAAAGCCTCTACCACAACCGCTGATGACACACCCATGTCCACTCCCACACAATCAAAATCGAAACAATCAGGGTCCACCTACTCAATCCTACGTAAGAAAAAGAAGAGACCCGATAGCGCAGTACCTAATGTCTCTCCTTCACAAATGTAAAAGAGGAGAAGGAGGGACACAGGTAAGGGTAATGATGAAGGAACCAAGGTTCCAGGAAGTGAGATGGGGTTGATAGATGAAGACGAGGCTGCCCTTCAACAAGGAATTCAACAAAGCCTGGATAGTCTAAACATGTCTCAGAGACCACCAGTGGGAGGAGTTGTGATTCGAGAACCTGCGCGTACACCACGACAAACTACACCTACAACACATGACAAAGGTAAAGTATTGCAGGCAGAGAAGCAGAACAAGTCGCTCATATGCTTCTGACCATCTCTTCTCCGCCACCAAAAACTACTACCCAATTCGAGCTGAGGAAAAGAAGCACTGAATCATCTTCAGCTCAAGAACCAACGGGGGTGGAAAAAGATATGGCAGATACATCGGTTGAATCCCCTGCTTCCAGTGATACACAAGCAGAAAGCCAAGAGACAGCTCCCTTTACTGAAGATGTTCCTGTGCTTGAAACAGAGTCTGTACAGATGGACACCAATAGGCATGACATGGAAGTTGGGGGAAATGAAGATTCATTGTCATCACTTAAGACTCTTGAACCTGATCTTACTTACGGTGACCAATTCTTAAAAGAAGGAACCTCAGACATCGAGTCAGACAAGCATACTAATGAAAAGGAAGAAGTTCAGTCCATGTTCTTAGTCACTATTCAACAAGACTCTTCAAGCATTCCTCCGATGTCTGCTCCAATGCTCTCCACTGCTGCTACAACTCCATCAATCACACCTCCACCCGAACCTGCTCATATAACCGCACTTAAACCACCCGAACCCGCAACAGATTCACTACCTGTTGTCACAATCAGTGACGCTGTCACTCCACCTGCCTCACCACCTCCTGTCAAAACGACTGAGCAATTGCTCGAAGAGTCCATGATACGTATTGCAACTATTGAGAAGAACTTTCCTATCTCTGTCAATAATCTTGATCGTCGTGTCAAAAATTTAGAGAAGCTGAACTTCGATGAAGTTGTAACAAGTGCAATAGAAGCAGAAGTAAAGGATGCGGTTGAACGGGCAATGAAGGCTCCATTACTTCAGCGATTAAAAGACTTGCCAATCTCTGACATGAGATCAGTCCTCTCAGAAAGAATGTATGACGCAGGAGAGCATTTGGACAATACTCATAAGAAATTATACGAAGCTCTCGAGGAATCAATGAGGCATGATGATTATCAGCAATTTGTAGAGGATGTACGTGAAAGAGAGGCTAAGAAAAGAAGAACTGTACTGATGGAATCAAAGGATATATCTGGAGGCCCCAAGTTACCACCGCCTCCTCCACCTCCAACTGGTGGAGTAGGCATATTTGGAGCTGGTGGATCTTCCGGTACAGCCACTACTCACAAGGCAAACCTACCTTCACCTCAACCAAATACTCAGAAAAAAACCGGAAGTTCAAGTGGTCAAGGATCTCAAAAGACTTCTACAGCATGGACCACCGTTGACTCCAGGTTTACACCAACCATCTCCTCTATTCCTGAAGAGCAAATGCTTAATGAAGAATCTTACGTTGCTCAAGAGTCAGAATCAGAAGACGATGACGCTTCTACCAAGCAAATCCCCAAAGTTACAGAAGAAGAAGATTGGTTGGAAGCTTATAGAGGGTAAACGCATCAAAACATCTAGAGCTACACCTTCAAAGGACGTGACTCAAAGCTGGCTCACCCAAGATAAACCTCAAACTCCTGAACCTTCATGGTCCATTCTCGAGTCTGATTCAACAAACCCTGACAATAATTGGGCTACAACCATTATTTCCAACTATGAAGCACTAGCAAAAGACTCTCTCCTTCACTTCACAGGGGATATGGGAAGCTTTATGCAGTGGTATTGTGAGAAGAAGGGAATTAAATCAATCACTCCTAAAGACCTTGAAGGCCCAGCATTTGAAATCGTTAAAGTCTTCCACTCGGATGCTAATCAGCTTCAATACCAGATGGAAGAATGCCATAAGATGCTGAATGATCAAGTTAGTGAGCAGATCAATCGGTTTGATGTGAACAACCCTCTTCCCCTCGGTGGTGAACCTGGACAAATGACCATTCAATCTGAGTTCTTCTTCAACCATGACCTGGATTATCTATGTGCTCGAACTACTGAAAGAAGACCAGCCTTATCAATTTCGAAGATGAAAGCTGCTACCTACACTGATCAGGGTCTTGAATAGATGGTACCAGATCAATTCTGGACAGACAAAGAACAAGTGTATGACATTGCTGCCTCATATGGCATTTCTCATTGGTGGTTCAAGAAGAAGAAATTCTACATTGATAGACATGGAGCTGAAAAGAGTCGCAGAGCTGTTCGATCTAAGCTGCGTATTCTAAGTGTTATCAGTTTAGAGATCTTCTCAATCTATGGCTATGATTACCTGAAGAAGATTGTTCTTCGAAGAGCTGACTTAAAAGATTATGTTATAGAAGAAAACGACTTTAAACATTTAATGCCAAATGACTTTGAAGATCTCTATCTTCTGAACCTCCATGGACATCTTGACCATTTACCTATCCGTGAAAAGAAGGCTCTCTCTGCTGCTGTCAATCTTTGGATCAGGGGCTTAGTTATTCGACAAAGAATTGGTGATTTTCAACTTGGCATAGAAAGCTACCAGACTCAGGTCAATCTTACAAGACATCAATGGGAAGCCAAAGGACATGAATTTCGTCACGACCATGTAGTGATTGACACCCCTAGAGTAGTCCTCTTTACTGACAGATATGGGTCAAGAATGTTAATGAGACTGCGCGAGCTATACAAATTCAGTGATGGTACACTCAAGATGGTAGAAGAAGAATTTGACTCAAGGGTGAAGGAAATCAGGATTGACTTGAAGCCGTGGAACAAAACCAAATTCTGGTCTGAACAGGATTTGAAGAGGTGTGAAGAGTTTGTTGCTACGATCAGACGAAGACTTAAGACGAGAAAGATCTTCCGCAGCCTTGAAATTTTGTGGGTGGCAGAATACGTGATGGTAATTACAAGCTACTGCAAAGAACTGAATGAAGATATATTTCTGCAATAGTCTTGTTTTGTATTATGATCTATGTAATATGGTGATTGTACTATGAACAGTTATAACTAATATGTATATTGTAGTGGTAGGTTATGGACTGTTGTTCCCTTGTTGTCTAAAAGGGAACTTTGGAATAGTCCACTTCAGATCAAATAAAACCTGACACATTTTTCTCCAACAAGTTTTGTTTCTTACATATTTAAATCACTTGAGATCCAAAATCTCAAAGGATTTGAAATTTTTGATCGGGGGAGAAAATGTGATATAAATATGAAATCTGATAAAAGGTGACCATTTTTGTCTAAAAAATACATAATGCTCTCTAATATGTGCTAAACTCTTTTCGAATCTCAAAGCATATATTGAGGGGGAGCATTTCAAAAAGAAAATAAACTTTCAAGGTACAAAGATTTCCATGTTTTAACATAAAGTACCTTGATTGATTTTCTAATGGTTTCCGTATGGCTACACGATCATGAAAGTGCTTCTAAGAACTCCTCCCTCCTTGTGCAAAACAAATTCAAATATCATATGCACAAGTTGAGGGGGAGCAACTCTTTTGAAAACCACATCCTTTCCTAAAATATTCTTAACAAAGTATGAAAATTACTAATTTTGATCGGGAAAGTGATGTTGATATCTTTTAGAAATTGGTGATCAATGAATCAAATCTTTCGTTCTGTAAAATCTGAGATTTTCAAGTCCTCTTGCCTCCATGTGCCAAAACGATTTCAAACATACGATGCACATGTTGAGGGGGAGCTTTTTCTAAAAATATCAAAAATAATTCAGGTACAAAATGTTTTGATCATGTATCACAAGTACTTGGATTGACTTTCAAATGGTTTTCAATTGGTTCCAATGGCTGATTAATAATACTAAAAAGACCGACCAAATTTACTTTGTGTATGGTGATATAAGGATGGTTAGGTTAGGTATTCGTTCCTACGATCCCGCCAGAGCCGGAGGGATCTACCCATGGACAATCTACTAGATAGTGTATAGTCCTTAGGTATGATGAAAAAAGGAGTAAAGTGAGATATGGGTAGAGTGCGGACTGAGATTGAGCTAGAACTGGAATAAACCCAACAAGGTTCTAGTAATGAAGTCTCGGTAAGCACTGAAGGGGTTGAAGAATGAAAAAGAAATAAATGTGAAAAGGGTGAAAAGAAATAGCCCTCCATTATTTCAACCTTAGGGTAGAAACCGGGTTCAATTCATACGCTACTGGCGGTTACCTAGGTAACACCGGTATTGAAGACAAGACGTCATGGACCCAGTGACGCACTACACTACATCTTCCCAAGCTACTCAAGTTCCTCTTAAAAGGACTTGTTTCATTCTCACAAGGGAACCTACATTATCTATCGACCTTCTCTTAGAGATGGTTGATATTGAAGAAGGAGACCCTCTCCCTAGTCTCCGACATAGGATCCAAATGTGCACAATTGAGTCTAGAGCCACGAGATCATCAATTAATATCATTAAGGACACGATCAATGAAGACTCTCTGTTTCACACAATATGGAAAGAGAGAATATATTTTAAGAGTCCTACGCATTATCCTTGTGGTATTGCCAGAACATCTGAGTGATATGCAAACATATTCACAATGAAGATGGAAAGCCTTCTAGAGCCAACATCAAACAAGCTCTTGGTAGGTGGCATGTGAGATCTATCCAATAGATCAACCATGTGACAACTGAACAGAAACAATGGGGCGATTCAAAATTATGAATCATTCCTGATTCAGGTTATGGATTGACGGATACCTTTGCAAAACCGATCGTTGTGCTTAAAATTATTTTCTCTAGTACATCGACTGTGTATTAATATTTCAAATATAAAAGGTGTTTATGATTGATAATTGATTTTTCTAAAAAAACCTTCGTTGTATTGCAAAAACACTTTATTGAGCAGTACTCGATTGTTTTTCAAATCTCTTTTCATCAATCAGTGAATCTCAAATTCGCTGGTTCACTCACTCCGTGTTGTCTTCTTTGAGACGTTCCGGTTTGAGAACGGCTACAGCAGCTTCGAAACCTGTGAAGGAGGTTCTTCGGAATTATACCTGATCACAGGCAGTACTTGTACTGATCAACGGGGAATCGTGGGCCGTGTACCTCAATTCAACAAAAGTGATCAAAGACACTTTCGTGCGCTTTATTGCTAACTGTTGTATGCAGGTACGCCCAACGCTTGCAGCTGATCAGAATAAAGAGGTCAATCCATAGCCGCATTCTCACTCCATGCTTCTGCTACGCTGCTACAAATATCATGAATCAACTAAAGCTTCTGCTACTCTGATGAATAGAAATCATGATCCAGAATGTGAGCATGTCGGTCCATTTGTCACAACATCATATGCGGGCAACACAACAACGGGTGATACTGAGATTAACTGTGGCAGATGATCTCAAATAAAGCTCGAAGGTCATCAAAATGTGGATCAGCCCTATAACCTTCACTCAATGTACAGAGTAGTTGGACTATGATGAAATCGCCATGAATGCATAAAGATTGAATATTTTGATGAAGTGAAGTCTACGAGCTCAAGACTAAAGATTAACTAGAATGCTAGGATGCGAAATGTAAATCATGAGGTGACCTCCCTTAGGGGGAGATTGTTAGAAATTGGATATTCTATAGTGAAGCATCGGTCACCCCAAATATTATCTAGCTTAAGTTAGCTCATAGACCTATCATTTATTACGTTATTTGTTAGTTAGTTATTAGCATAGTTTAGTCTAGTGCAACACCGTGGAGGAAGGACGGGTCTTTATCCATTGTATGCCTGATCCACAGCCCGAAGGAGGGCGTGCTTCTATGTATAAATAGCCCTCTCCCCCTAAGGGAGAAGGTTGGATGTTCATTTGGAATCTAACCTTCTATGTGTTTCTCTCACTAGAACATCTCTCTTTCTCTCTCTAAACATTGTATACGCCCATATGTTATTGGTTTGATGCATTTGTGAAATCCTATAAGTTACAGAATGCAATTAAACAACCAATATGTGACTCAATGCAACACAATGAGACATCTAAGCGATAAGATCCATAGTCCAATAAGTTTCGGAATAAATAGTAGACCTTATCGAATTCGTCAACCCGATAAACTCATTTATTTATTCGTGTCGCTTATTATCCCATAAACCGGTCGCATCCTAAAGAGTCATAAGGATAATTCACCCATTAATAAGGTTACCCAACGTACCTAGCGGGCTCTTATTAGATTCGTCAACCTAATAAGTCCGCTACCCACGTGGATCAACACTATTAATGTTAGGTTATCCGTAACCCATGCACACAATGTAAGTAAATAAATACTTGAAACTAGTATTAAATGCCCATAATTGGCATATTTCGATAAACGTGTACTCGAAACATTAATTACTTATTTATTATTAAACATTTCCATTTTTAGTCGTTAGTTTCTATTTAAAATCGTAAATAACAAGATAAGTCTTGTTATCGATATTTTTGGTATAAAAGCCTTTTTATTATTAATATTTCATAGTTTATTAGCATTTTCATATATATGTTTCGTCAAATTCCAATATTGGTTTCATATCGTTATTCGTTTCGAGTCCACAAGCACGAGTCATGACTTCTCGGCTTTTAATCAATAAATAGTCCAAACTATACTAAACTCCAAGTTACGGCGTTGTCGGGGTCAACTATTGACTAAAAAGTCAAAGTAACACCGACGTTGCTCAAAGTTGACAATTTATATATATCAAGTCCAAATAAAAGTCATAATAGCATAATTCAATCCCAAATCTACTCAAATCAATCTCGCCAACCAATCAACCAACCAAATATACCTGAAACCAATGTTATGACCCTAATGGTCATGACACGGTCACGGTTAAGACCACGTGAACCAAACAAGCTCTAAAAGCTTTTCGGCTACACGCGTCTCATCCAAACACCAACAACATCAACCCACAATCTACCACGACAACTCGACCCGGACCCTTGGTCCTTGAGGGTCACGTACGCCACCAAAACACACCCATACGAGGGTTTGGTGGCTCGTACGCCCCATATGCATAACCAAACGCCTCCCAAATCAATACCACAACATCCCAACACAATCAATCAACCTCCAATCATTAACCAAACATCAAACCCATCATCTATTCTTAATCAAAAACATAAACTAAACCTAATGTGCAAAGACCCAACAATATGATACACCACATGATTCCAAAACACTAGCTACATGTTTATGTAAGTGTTAATTAGATTTAATCCTATGTTTCACCAAAAAGCCCTAAAAGTCGCCACCCATACGAGACCCATATGGCTCATACATGGCTGCTCCATGGCCAAATGTGGCGTATTCAAGTCCCTTTTACCTTTTACAAACACGAGCTACAAAACCCACTTGAAACCCTAAAGATTCGAATCGTATTTTCAAGATTTGGAGGTGTTATGGAGGTCTATATGGCGCGTGTTATATATGGTTGGAAAGAGGATGAAAAGATCTTTAAGATGGTGGTGGAGGTGTGTGGTGACGCGCGGCGGTGTGGCCGGAATCTCGCCGGAGAGTGGCCAGATTTTAATGTGGCGGCTAAGGTTAGGTTTAGGGTTTTTAGAGAGAGAAAGGGGAGAGAGAGAAAGGGGTGTGTGTGTTTTAGAGAGAGAATGAAAGGGTCGAAGTGAGGTGAGGTGAGGGTATATATATAAGGGAGGGACTAACTTGCAAACTATTTTGGGAGGGAGGGGGCGCCGGCCTAGACAAAGAGGAGGGGCCTTTCCGTAAACTATCCCGTTCATCCATTCCCGAGCTCATATATTGTCCCCCGAGTGTCCCACGATGTTCATTCGACTTTCTATTATCGTTATTTATGTTTTTCCACGAGTTTTGACTATTTATTTGAAAATTTTCGAGTTACGGTCTAAAAGTTATGTTATTTCTCGTTTTAGGCTTTTCTAGTGCCGAATCGAATAGTGCCTACCAAAAAGAGTTAAAACTCACACGATAACTCGTCCAATAATGAAATAAATCATAAAAACCAATAGATGATATAAAATCAAGTCACAGTTGATAAAAATAGTGTTAAAGGAAAAACTCGGTTTAGTTTACGTAATGCGGTTACCTGAAATAGATTCCCTAAATTGCAGTTGTCACAGCCTCCCAGCCTCAGAAGAAACCCGTCTCGGGTTTCACTCCGAGTTGCTTGATGTCATGAAAAGTTTAGGATACTTCCTACAGAAAAGGTCCTCACGTTCCCAAGTGAACTCCGGTCCATGTCGGGAGTTCCAACGAACTTTGATAATCGGAATACGGCTATGCTTCAGCCGTTTAATCTCACGATCCATGATCTCAATCGGTTCCTCAACGAAATTCAATTTCTCATCAATACGGATATCTCTTAAAGGCACAACTATGTTTTCCTCCAAAAGACATTTCTTAAGATTACTAACATGAAAGACATTGTGTACACTGCTCAATTCCGAAAGTAACTCCAGGCGGTATGCTACCGGTCCGATTCCTTCCAGGATTGGAAAGGGACCAATATATCGGGGATTGAGTTTTCCACGCTTTCCAAAACGAATCACTCCTTTCCAAGGAGAAACCTTTAACATAACACGATCTCCAACCTGAATTTCTAAAGGTTTACGCCTCCTATCGACATAACTCTTTTGTCTATCTCGAGCGGTTTGCAAACGGTTACGAATCTGAACTATCGTCTCCGTGGTTTCAAGGACAAGTTCAGGACCAGTAAGTTGACTCTCGCCAACTTCAGCCCAACAAACAGGAGAACGACATTTTCGGCCATACAGTGCTTCAAATGGAGCGGCCTTAATGCTAGAATGATAACTATTGTTGTAAGAGAATTCAGCCAAAGGGAGATGTCTCTCCCAGCCTTTGCCGAAATCGATAACACAGGCTCTAAGCATATCCTCTAAGGTCTGAACAGTTCTCTCGCTTTGACCATCAGTTTGAGGGTAATAAGCGGTACTCATATCCAGGTTTGTTCCTAACGCTGACTGTAAGGATCTCCAAAAGTGGGATGTAAAACGGCTATCTCGATCGGAAATGATAGATATCGATACACCATGACGCGATACTATCTCCTTAAGGTACAATAGAGCGAGCTTGTTGAGACTATCGGTCTCGCTAATGGCTAAGAAGTGAGCAGACTTAGTTAAACGATCAACGATTACCTAGATAGCTTTATTGCCGCTAGCTGTTCTTGGTAATTTGGTGATAAAGTCCATGGCGATTCGCTCCCATTTCCATTCTGGGAGTTCGGGTTGAACTAAGAGTCCTGAGGGTTTCTGGTGTTCGGCCTTTACCTTAGAACAAGTTAAGTACCAACTGACATACTGAGCTATGTCAGCTTTCATGTTAGGCCACCAGTACAGTTTCTTAAGGTCCTGATACATCTTATCGGCTCTGGGATGAATAGAGTATTTTGATTTATGCGACTCGTGCATAATCAACTCACGGATTCCACCATGAAATGGTATCCAGCTTCTGTCTTTGAAGCATAAGGTTCCATCGGAACGCTTCAAGAAGCCGTTTTCACTTTCTACCATTCCATGAAGATTCTCGTAAGGACGGTTCTCTTCCGTCAATGTTGCAGCCTGGGCGGCTAAGATTTGAGATGGTAGAGGCGAAACAATGGTCATTCCTAGGGATCGAACGGAGTAATGGTGGAATGTTCTCCTTACGACTAAGTGCATCAGCCACAACATTAGCCTTACCAAGATGATAACGAATCTCATAATCATAATCACTAAGCAATTATAACCAACGTCGTTGTCTCATATTCAGTTCCTTCTGATCCAAGATATGCTTCAAGCTCTTATGGTTGGTAAACACTACACACTTGGTTCCATATACATAATTGCTCCAGATTCTAAGGGCAAACACTACAGCACCTAACTCAAGATCATAGGTGGTGTAGTTCTTCTCATGCTTCTTAAGTTGTCGGGATGAATAAGCAATCACCTTCTCCCGTTGCATCAAAACAACACCTAAGCCTTTATGCGAAGCGTCGTAGTACACGACAAAGTCTTCGCTTCCTTCAGGCAAAGCTAGGATGGGCGCACTACACAACTTCTCATTCAGAAGTTGGAATGCTTCTTCTTCCTTTTCTCCCCATTCATACTTAACGTCCTTATGTGTCAGTTTGGTCAGCGACTTAGCTATTTTGGAAAATCCCTCAATGAATCTCCTATAATAGCCTGCTAAACCCAGAAACTGGCGGACTTCTGATGGGTTCTTAGGGGCTGCCCATTCCTTAATGGCCTCAATCTTAGCTGGGTCAACATGAACACCTCGACTATCTATCATGTGACCTAAGAATTGTACGGACGGTATCCAATATTCACACATAGAGAACTTGGCATACAGCTTCTCCTCTCTTAACAATTCTAAAATGAGCCTCAAATGCTCTTCGTGCTCCTCACTACTCTTGGAGTATATCAAGATTTCGTCTATGAATACTATCACAAACTTATCTAGATATGGCTTACATACTCGGTTCATGAGATCCATGAAAACCGTTGGCGCGTTGGTCAAACCAAACGACATCACTTGGAATTCATAGTGTCCATAACGAGTCCTAAACGCCGTCTTAGGGATATCCTCCTCTCGAACTCTAAGTTGGTGATAACCAAATCGTAATTCGATCATGGAAAAGACACTAGCTCCTTGGAGTTGGTCAAATAGGTCATCTATTCTAGGTAACGGATATCGGTTCTTCACCGTCAACTTATTCCATTCCCTATAATCAATACACATTCGAAACGATCCATCCTTCTTCTTCACAAACAACACCGGTGCTCCCCATGGTGATGAACTTGGTCGAATGAATCCCTTCTCTGACAACTCTGCCAACTATCTAGACAGTTCCTCTAATTCTCTTGGGGCAAGTCGATAGGGTGCTCGGGCTATGGGTGCAGCACCGGGTATCAACTCTATTTGGAATTCCACTTGTCGGACAGGTGGAATCCCTGGCAGATCATCGGGAAACACATCTGGAAATTCTCTAACGACGGGTACATCATTAAGGTGTCTTTCACTCTTCTCCTCGCTTTTCCTTTCAGAAATTCGAGCCAAGAAAAGATAACCTCCTCTATCGATGTACTTCTGGGCCTTAATTCAAGAGATGATGCTCAACCGGGAAGGACTTCCACAGTCGCTCCAATCTCCTTGTATGCTCAGAAATTTTCTGCCATACGGTACATGCATGATCTCCTCATCGCAGATGATGTGTACACCGTTCTTCGACAACCAATCCATTCTGATAATGACGTCAAAACTTCCCAAGGTAACTGGAAATAGGTCTATGCTAAATGGGTGGTCTAAGAAACTTAAGGTACAACCTCGGACTACGGTGTCTATCTTCTCCCTATTCCCATTAGCTAATTCCACATCGTAACTAAACCCCAGAGGTGTTTGCGAGATTCCTAGTAATGGCATAAAGTTGGTGGATACAAAACTCATATCCGCACCAGTATCAAACAGTATGGAAGCATAGCGATTATTGAGAAGGAACGTACCCGAAACTACATTAGGGTCCTCACCAGCTTCCTTCCCAATAGCATACACACGCGCTGTTCCCATGTCTCTCTGCTGATTCCTAGCACCATGGTTTCCCTGGTTCTCCACAACCTCACGTTTCACAGGGTTTAAGCCATTACTTCCCACACCTCGGTTAACAAATCCTCCTACATTACTGGGATTTCCTCTCATCCACGGCTCTCGGCACTCATTCTTCTAGTGCCCCTTCTTTCCACATCTAAAACATGTGACAGTGGCCTTCCAATCCGCTCCTTGTGCAGTTTGAGCTGCAGCAAGTGGTCGGGACCTACAGTCTTTGTCCAAGTGACCTACCTTAGAGAACTTCCTACACACATTCGGGCACAATCCATGGTGGTGTCAGTTGCAACGACCACACATGGGTCTACTACCTTCATAACCCTTCCTTTCTTCATTTCCTATGGCGAACACCCTGGCTGTCTCATGCCGTTTGTTGCCATTCCCTTTAACAACTTCATTCCTCTTCCTCTTATCACTCATATCACTCTTTCCCTTGTCTCCTACTTCTAATGCATAAGAGTCCATCAAACGCTGAGCCACAGTAATTGCCTCATGCAAATTAACTGGCTTCGTAGCGATGACATCATTTCGAGTAGCTAAAGGCAATCCATCAGTATACCTCTCAATCTTAAGGTCTTCAATGAGAACCATATCAGGGCAAAGCAACGATAACTCTTGGAAACGACGATTGTAAGTCGTCATGTCAGTACCCTTAACCTTATGGTTCCAGAACTCAATCTCTAACTTCTTAACTTCATTCCTAGGACAGTAAGTCTTGATTAGGAGAGTCTTAAACTGAGTCCAAGTCATGCTATAAGCTACATCACTTCCTACTGATCTGTGATAATTGTTCCACCAGGTCAACGCTTCGTCCTTCAAGCTAAATGTTGCATACTTAACCTTACAATCCTCATCATAATTGTTAACGGTAAACACAGATTCAGTTTTCTCCAACCACATAGGAAGGTAAACTACTCCCTCAGTTCTTCCGAACTCGATGGGACCACAGAATCGGAACTCTTTGTAGGTACAACCTCGAGTTCGATTCAGCGTTGGGGTTCCACCAGAGGTGTTAGAGAGATTTGACTCAGCTAGCAGTTCAGCGACACGCTGCGTCACAAGCTGGTCAATGTGGGCTGGGTTCACAGGTGGAGGGTTTTGTGGAACAGGACCATTCTCAGCATGGTTGTTCACATTCGGGTTCCCTACAGCTGGGTTATCAGTGTTCAGGTTCTCAACAGGTGGAGTGGTCGGGGTAGGACGACGACCTTGACGGACAGGGGCAACCTCAACAGCAGGAGCTGCTCGGTTGTTCCTAGGCGGGTTTCGTCTTGGTGCCATAACTCTGAGGGCAAGAATAACAGTTTCACAAGTTCACAATTCACGCTCTAAAAGATCAAGTTGGGTTCCAAGGATCACCAAATAATGCTCGAATACATATTCAAGGTCAACAAGGATAACGCTATACCAAAACAAATTAGAGACCGAATCATAACTAAAGGATGCACGTTCCAATAACCATAACTGATAGGTTTCAAGGTGGAATACATGAAAGGATACAGAGAAATCAAAAACGATCCTAACAACGATACTAATAAGATAACTAGGATAAACCTACATCTCGAACCAAGTACTACTTAGTTTCAAGACGGTACAAAGCCATGAATCTAATACTATCTAGCCACGATCACGAATACCACTAACTGATCTCCTAACATCGTCAACCTCTCTCTACAAAGATGCCAACTCAACACGTCGAGTGTCGTGATCACTCTTAAGATCTACGACCTCTCTCTCCAACTCACCAATCCTACGCCATATCGCTCTATCTGCATCTCAGGCTGTCGTGAACCCTCTCAGCAGGTCCTCAACCTTCTCCTAGAGCTTCGACATAACATCACACAGAATTGTAGTCCTCCTGACTACAATACCCATGTCAGCTCTCAGATCCTCTATACTATCCCTTGATACTCCAACCAATCGATCTGTCAACCAACTAAACCTAGTACCCTGTAATGTAATCCTCTCCCACATTAGACCCGTCTCACCATACTCCTCGGGCTCTGAAGCAATCTCCGATGGTATCTCCGATCCTAACGGGCTACCTATCTCAGGTGAATGTGGTGGTGAATCAAAATCAAAAGGCTGTCCAGGAGAATCGAGATCAGGCAAAGGAGATCCTGGTCCTGGAGAATGTGCAGGACTCTGCAATGGAGGAGTACCCCCTTCTAGGAAATCCTTATCATCCTCCTCCTGAGGATCCTCATCCTCATCTACATACTGCTCCTCAATCTCATGCTCCTCCTCAACTTCATGCTCATCCTCACCCTCATCCTCATAGGGAGAGTCCATGAGTCGGAGTCTTTGTGCGGGTGAATCCTGAGGTGGTAGAGTAGGGGATCTAGGTCTTCTAAGACATGGTGATGCTGGTGGTGATGACAGAATAGAGTGGGCTACTAAGCGGATAGGTGATGAAGGTGGTCTCACGGACATGCGGGCAGTACTATGAGCAAGTCTAGGAGTCTGGGATCGTGCTAAGACTTGATGTAAAGTGATCTGCCTAGATGAGCTAGGGCGATCTGATAATGATGATGAACTAGAATGACGGGTAATCTCATAGGGATCACCCTGCAAAACCGTCATGAGAGTCAATGTTGGGGAACTAGCAACAGCAAGGACCTCCTCAGACACACCAAAAGCTAGTGAAGGCATAGTCTGTGACAATGGCATAGGGTAGGTATAAGTGTTCGAAAACAACTAGTTTTAATAAGCGCATCAACTCAACCAAAACATATATCACATAATGAAAGTTTTAAAAATAGAGGTATCGCATTACTCAAAATATGCCTTTAAATAAAACATGTAAGTTCTGTTCTATCACATAATCCCATATCAAATCGATCGAGCTCAAAATCCCAAAATCATAACATATCGATAACTCAAATTAAATCCGTAATAACTCGATAATCGCATCACATTTACCCAAAATCAATAATCATATCCCAAAACGTAACGTCTCATAAGTCAAATCGTAGTTCATACCATAATCAAATAAGAAGCTTCAGCTTGGCAAGCGGACGTGCGTCGGTCGAGGATCAATTTTCTAAAAAAGTTGTTATAGTTTAGGGTTTATTAAAGGGCAAATGACAAAAAAATGCATCGAACTTGACACTTTTTATGATTGTGTGTAGCCAACTATTTTTTTTCTTATTGTGTGTACTGAACTTTCAAAATTCAATTATTGTGTGTATTTTGTGACCATTTTACCCTTAACTTTTTCAAATTTCGAAGGGTAAAATGGTCATTTTACATGGCAGAATAGTCACAAAATACACATAATGATCGAAATTTGAAAGTTAAATACATACAATAAGAAAAAAAATAGTTGGCTACACACAATCACATAAAGTGTCAAGTTCGATGCATTTTTTTGTCATTTGCCCTTTATTAAAAACCTAGTTTTCTATAACCTTGAGCTCTGATACTAATCTGTAACACCCCCAAATCTCGGTACAGCGGAAGACTTAATCAAGCTTTCGGGGCGTTACGACTAGATTGGTATCTCACACAAGTATAGCAAACAAGATAGTCATTTTCATTCAAAACCAATCCCAAATTTAAATATTCAAAACATTAATCCAAAAGTATAAATATTAGGCCCAAAACATGATTTAATAAAAATAGGTCCCCATAGTTTATCAGAGTCAAATATGATCCTTGAACCATGCCTCCTTGCCAGGCTTCCACCGAACACGTATTCCAAACGTCATTTAAATACCTGAGAAAACATGCTAAAAGGTCAGCTTAGGCTGGTGAGTTCATAGGTTTAAATTCAATAAAATCGTAGTGGACCTGTAGGAGTTGATTTGCTATGCAAGACGAAAGATAGATACACATCGTTCATAAACCATTTCATATTCGAAATCACAATCCATATCCCGCATCCAGGGATCACTCGGGCCCAGCGACTCTAGTCCAGCACCGTCGTGGCAAAGTCTAGAACAATTGCCAACCCAGACTAGGTCGACGTAGAAGTCTATTCTTAGCTAGGAAACAGTAATAGCAATTAGGATTGCTACCATAGTCTAAGTCAACGACTACCGCACATCTATCTAAACAGTCAAGCACATAAGCAAATCCAAATAGTTTTAAATGTCTAAAAACAGTAGCATGATTCTCACCCCAATTTAGTTAAAAACGTAGATAAAAATGGGGCTATGAAACTCACCTCAAGCAAGCAACGCACGAATAAACACTAGCAGAAGATAACATGTAATCACGGCACAACAACTATCGACTCGGCACAACCTATTAATGTAAACCAATTTTAATATATATTTCCCAAAATCAACGTTATCTACCCCAATGTATTCCTTTTCGTTATTTCCAAAAATGTCACGTTTCACCGTTTAATCCTAGTGTTTGGTATCCTCATGTGGGTGTATCAACTCAATATGATGCCATGAATGCACTTAACAACCAATATGTGACTCAATGCAACACAATGAGACATCTAAGCGATAAGCTCCATAGTCCAATAAGTTTCGGAATAAATAGTAGACCTTATCGAATTTGTCAGCTCGATAAACTCATTTATTTATTCGTGTCGCTTATTATCCCATAAACCGGTCGCATCCTAAAGAGTCATAAGGATAATTCACCCATTAATAAGGTTACCCAACGTACCTAGCGGGCTCTTATTAGATTCGTCAACCTAATAAGTCCGCTACCCACGTGGATCAACACTATTAATGTTAGGTTATCTGTAACCCATGCATACAATGTAAGTAAATAAATACTTGAAACTAGTATTAAATGCCCACAATTGGCATATTTCGATAAACGTGTACTCGAAACATTAATTACTTATTTATTATAAAACATTTCCATTTTTAGTCGTTAGTTTCTATTTAAAATCTTAAATAACAAGATAAGTCTTGTTATCGATATTTTTGGTATAAAAGCCTTTTAATTATTAATATTTCATAGTTTATTAGCATTTTCATATATATGTTTCGTCAAATTCCAATATTGGTTTCATATCATTAGTTGTTTCGAGTCCACAAGCACGAGTCATGACTTCTCGGCTTTTAATCAACCAATAGTCCAAACTATACTAAAGTCCATGTTACGGCATTGTCAGGGTCAACTATTGACTAAAAAGTCAAAGTAACACCGACGTTGCTAAAAGTTGACAATTTATATATATCAAGTCCAAATGAAAGTAATAATAGCGCAATTCAATCCCACATCTACTCAAATCAATCTCGCCAACCAATCAACCAATCAAATATACTCGAAACCAATGTTATCAGCCTAATGGTCATGACACGGTCACGGTTAAGACCACGTGAACCAAACAAGCTCTAAAAGCTTTTTGTCTCCACGCGTCTCATCCAAAGACCAACAACATCAACCCACAAGCTACCATGACAACTCGACCCAGACCCTTGGTCCTTGAGGGTCACGTACGCCACCCAAACACACCCATACGTAGGTTTGGTGGCTCGTACGCCCCATATACACAACCAAACGCCTCCCAAATCAATACCACAACATCCAAACACAATCAATCAACCTCCAATCATTAACCAAACTTCAAACCCATCATCTATTCTTAATCAAAAACATAAAACTAAACCTAAAATGCAAAGACCCAACAATATGATACACCACATGATTCCAAAACACTAGCTACATGTTTATTTAAGTGTTAATTAGATTTAATCCCATGTTTCACCCAAAAGACCTAAAAGTCGCCACCCATACGAGACCCATATGGCTCATACGTGGCTGCTCCATGGCCAAACGTGGCGTATTCAAGTCCCTTTTACCTTTTACCAACACGAGCTACAAAACCCACTTGAAACCCTAAAGATTCGAATCGTATTTTCAAGATTTGGAGGTGTTATGGAGGTCTATATGGCGAGTGTTATATATGGTTGTAAAGAGGATGAAAAGATCTTTAAGATGGTGGTGGAGGTGTGTGATGACGCACGACGGTGTGGCCGAAATCTCGCCGGAAAGTGGCCGGATTTTAATATGGCGGCTAGGGTTAGGTTTAGGGTTTTTAGAGAGAGAAAGGGGAGAGAGAGAGGGGTGTGCGTGTGTTTTAGAGAGATAATGAAAGGGTGGAAGTGAGGTGAGGTGAGGGTATATATATATGAGGGAGGGACTAACTTGCAAACTATTTTGGGAAGGAGGGGGCGCCGGCCTAGACAAAGAGGAGGGGCCGTGGGCGTTATTTCTCGTAAACTATCCCGTTCACCCATTCCCAAGCTCATATATTGTCCTCCGAATGTCCCACGACGTTCATTCGACTTACTATTATCGTTATTTTTGTTTTTCCACAAGTTTTGACTATTTATTTGTAAATTTTCGAGTTACGGTCTAAAAGTTATGTTATTTCTCGTTTTAGACTTTTCTAGTGCCGAATCGAATAGTGCCTACCAAAAAGAGTTAAAACTCACACGATAACTCCTCCAATAATGAAATAAATCATAAAAACCAATAAATGATATAAAATCAAGTCACGGGTTATAAAAATAGTGTTAAAGGCAAAAATCGGTTTAGTTTAACGTAATGCGTTTACCTAAAATAGACTCCCTAAATTGCCAGTTGTCACAGCAACACACCTGGCAATCATGTCCGTGGGTTCAATAATCTCAAAACTCACCACTTCCATGAAGGACGTATTGTTGACACACCTCTACTATACCAAGAAGGTATTAATACCTCATTCCTAGCCATTGGACTAGAAGGCCTTCTCGGAAGTAACGAGAAAAATTTTCCACGGTTTGTGTTGGAATTCTTCTGTCAAGTTGAACTCGTTCTTAACGAGGATCGATCTCTATCATTATGGTTTTGGATCAAAAACCAAAATTTTGTCTTAACTCTTGGGCAATTCTCTCACATTCTCCGAATTCCAAATCATGGACAATATGCCTTCACTGAAGATTGGTCTCTTGCTTCTCTCTTCAACTACTGTGAAGAAAATAGTCCATATTGTTCACATATACCTTCCCCTCAAGAATTAACCTGCATGTTATGAAAACTTCGATCCAGTTACTCAGATCCAAACATAATATATACACGTGATATCTGAGATGATCTTAAACCTCTCGCAGTCATTCTACGTGAAATTGTTTGGAGTCTAAAGGGAAATCGAGAAATTCTTCCCGCTTGTTGTGCTCACATAATGTATTGTCTGCTAACCCAACAACCATACAATCTCGCCTACTTCTTCGCAAAGCAAATTTTAAACCTTCAAGGCAACAAGAACAAACTAATTCCATATGGAATGTTCCTGACACGCCTTTATCATCATATCATGTAATTTCATCCTCAATTTCAATGTCCGTTGTACGTACTTGTGAACAAGATGATGGAACCTCTAAACACATCTCACATCACGTCATTCTTCGTCCCTGAATCGGAAAATACTCATCATCCATTTGACGATCCATCTAGTGAAAACGCTCAAGAAACCTAGTTTCCTTTCCAAATAGCAATCTTTAGGATTCATCTTTTATCTTTGTAATGTGATCATTCTCATGAAATAAAACATTTATCGTTTGATGTCTCGCTTATATAGATATTCAAATTCTTTAGAAATTACTAGCTTTAATATATGATACCTTGTGCAAATCTTGCACACCTTATGTGAAGGTACTTTTTTGCAGGAGCCGGATCCTTCACGTTGTACTAGACGGATCCCTCCATTTAGGGATCCGTGGGATCCGGGCAAACAGAAATTTTTTTGCAGACCTCCACACATCAAACCATTACCCTAGAACATATCATACTAGTTAAAAATAATTCTTTAGGATTACTCAAGTCTTTGCAAGCTCAGTAGGTCTGACACTCACTCATAGCTAATTTAGGATCACATTTAAGATGTTTTTGATTTATCACTTCACTAAAACTCACCATATTTGTTCTCCAATGCTCACACATTGTTCCTCACATCTCAAAACACTTAGCTTGGTATTTCTCTCAATTTTAGCAAATTAATTTTAGTCATACTTACCTCAAAATATGCCAAAAACAATTTTTTCATTTATTATGATTTTTAAAGAATTTTCCAATTTTTTTTCAAACTACCATCTGATCTCTAGGATCATTTAACTCCACTTGACACTCTCATATTTCTTAGTGTCATATTTGATTACCTATTGGTGCTCATAAAGTCCCATTTCTTTTCATAAAAGGCAATCATTAGCTACCATAAATCATTTCCTTTGATCATTTAATACCCTCTTCATTTAAGAAACTTAAGAAGACTGAAACACTCAATATGTGTAGGTACTAGACCTCACAAAACATTATTTTCCTCTTTTCTTGGCTGCTGAGAGCCAGATCCCTAGGATTAGCCTAGACGAATCCCTCATTGGAGGGAACCGTGGGAACCGGCTGACAGATTCAGCTAATCCTAGCTAAAACAATCATTTCAAGCTCTCCTTGCTAACTTTAACACTCCATCTTACCTCAATTAACCTTCTTGATCAGTACAAATCTGAAGTTCACTCTTGTACATGCAAATCATTACATTTCAAAGGATCTTAGTGGTTTAAGCCTTGAATGCATTTGCCAAATCCTTCCCTTTATAAACCATCTTGTTAGGACTTTTAAGTCACCATCTACAACTTAATTCTCAGCAACTAGAAGCCTCTATCTCACTAACCTTTTATCATCTCGTCATGAGGAAAGCTCATAGTGCTAAGTCATCCACCAAAGGACCACCCAAGAAACTTGCTCATGTTGTTCATGAAATTTCTTCAACCGAATCATCTCCCGTTAAATCCAAAAATGCTAGGATTTCCCCTCCACCAACTCAACCAATCAAACCAATCCCCAAAAGGATTGTTCCCACAAAACTACCATTACCAAACACTACTATACCTCCTAAACCAAACACCCCAATTTCCACTAAACCATCGCCTTTGGTGCCTAAAGCCTTATCATTCACCACTCCACTTTCATCTTCACACCTCTACAACTTAGAGGACTTGCCTTCTAGGACATCTCATCCTCCACCATTGCCAACATTCTCCTCAATAGAGAGAATAGCGCAACAACAAAACCAAGGTGTTGAAACGACACTAGCACTGATATCCTTTTCTCCATCACCCTCAAATAGTGCCTTTTGGATTATGAGGAATCATCAATGTCAACCAACCGATCACATGGAAGCAGATACCTCTCTACCACCATCCTCGACACATATTCCACCACCACCACCCTTGGTTGAACTACCTCCAAATAAGCCTCCACAAATCCCTCCTACTTTTGTGGAACCTCAACCCAACCTTCCATCTCAAGCGATTCTATTTCTATCACCACCATTTCCGAGCCATGACAAAGATTGTTATCATTGTCAACATGCTGAAGGCTAGGTACATGAACTACGTGAAGAGCAACGTTTCATGTTTTATCACCTCCTTGAATGTTTTGATGAGGTTAACAAACCTAAACAACCTTGAGCTTAAGGATTCAAGTGGTGTCCTAGTGATAGTTTAGGAATCTTAATCCATGTATTGCTCATTTTCTTAGTTTTTAGAGTTATATACTTCATTTCTCTAGTTTTATTAAATAAAATTACATGTTATATGACATATTGTCTTGAGAATATGTTTGGTGGCTTAATGCATAACTCTTGTTGATGTTAATACCACATTTTACATCCATATTGATGTCTTAAGTATGCAGGCAGACGGATCCCTCCAAGGGAGGAACCGTAGGATCCGTGCAACAGGAACAATTTTTCTTACTAATTTGAGTCTTATTTGCAGGAAATTATGCATCGTATACTTGTTTTCTAACCTTTGTTTTGTAGATTTTCAATATACACTTGAAGACTTTGACACCCTTAACAAGGGGGAGTTTCTTGTCAAAGCAGAAAAATTGCAAAACCATTTGCAATACTTTCACATAGGTTTACATTACTACTTGACGTCCTCCTCACAAAGGAGCACTCGTCAAGGGGGAGCATGTTCGTCTAAAAGACGAAACCATTTGCAAACGATATTGAAAAACACTAGTTTAGCCTTCCTAAATTACTTGGCGCCCTCAACAAAGGGAAGCACCCGTCAAGGGGGAGGTAAGACGAGAACTCTTCTCATCCCTTACTCTCTAATTTTCATATTTTTACTTTTTACATGTTTTTTCTTCAAAACTATGTGTTAGTTTCTTTTCGACTCTATTTTTGTTTCGACAAAAAGGGTGAGAAGAGAGTAAAAACTCCAATTCAAACTTTTACGAATTTTAGTTTTTCCTTAAAACAATCTTATGTTTTGTCATCAACAAAAATGGGAAGATTGTTAATACCAATAAGCCGTAAAAATGTTTATTTATATTTTATGATCTTCTAATGTTTTGTTGATAACAAACGTAAAATCATTTTAATGAAACAAATAAAATACATAAATTGTTTGAGCCAATAGTTTACTAACACACTTTTGTTTTCATATAAAACACTAAACAAGTAATAGTGTTTTCGTGCTATAGTAATGCATATGTATAACAACTACTGTTTACATAATGGGTATATATATACATACTTAGTATGTATTGTAATGGGTAATGTAATGGGAAATGTAATAGGTAAGAATCTAAGTATTTGACGCATTAACTAGACACATTGAATATAGTTGGGTAAAACCCAAAGTCTATGACCCATACCCATAGAGCATAATCCATAACCCATGACCCATTGCATGACATCATGCGTGAAGTCATAATGGGTATTATCCATAACCCATAGAGCTAACCCATGACCCATTGACTAGATGCATTTCATCTTCTAGATACATTGTATCAATGTGGATACCCATGATCCAAAGTCCATAACCCATGACCCATGATCCATGACCCACAACCCATTTAGGAGGAGCGTCCTACGGATCCCCAGGAATACACTAGACGGATCCCTCAATAAGGGATACGTGGGATCCATGGAACAGTAGTGATTTTTTGTCTATAAATAGTGAGCCATTTCTTCATTGTAACTCACCTTTTTCACATACATTCTCTCTTAGTGTTGTAAACTCTCTAACCTCATATCCGAAGGATTTTTCTATGTAGTTTTGTGTTTGTGTGATTCTTGTTAGGAATTAGAAATTCCATAGTGAAGAGTCGGTCACCCCAAATATAATCTAGCATAAGTTAGCTCGTAGACATATCGTTAGTTACGTTATTTGTTAGTTTATTAGTCAGTTATTAGCGTAGTTTAGTTTAGTGCAACACCGTGGAGGAAGGACGGGTCTTTACCCACTGTATGCCTGATCCACAGTCTGTTAGGAGCACGTATTGTATGTAACTATAAATACCCTCTACTTCCCAAGGTAGAGGGTTGGACCTTTCACTCAATCTAACCTTCTTTCTTTTGTTTACTTTCTCTCTCTAGAAAGGCTCCCATCTTTCACTTTCTCTCTCTAAAACCTACTCATATTCGACCCATATATTGAATGTGTGATGTGTTTATGAAATCCAATATGTTTCAATTGGTATCAAGAGCCATGGTTTGATCATCTCTCTTACATATTCTTGGATTTCTAGTGGTTTCATAAGGTTTTTGGTTTGAATGAGTTTAGAGTAGTTTGCATCATTTGGATCATTTCTAATGTTAAAGTTTGGATTTTGATTGTACTTTTGTGTTTAGAAACATTATATGTGTTTAGGTTTTGAATTGAAAGGATTGAATCATCGTGGTTGGATAGTTTTTGGATTGAATAGTGGTGTTTTTGGATGGTTTCTTTGAAGCGATTTGTGTCTCGTACCACTTTTCTTCTAAGCGATTTGTCAAGCATTTTAAGCGATTTGTCATTTTCAGAGAAGCAGTGTCCAGATTCGATGTATCTGAAGCGATTTGTCTGTTTAAACAATTTGTCTGTTTAAGCGATTTGTCTGTTTAAGAGATTTGTCTGTTTAAGCGATTTGTCTGTTTAAGCGATTTGTCCCTTAAGCGATTTGTCCCTTAAGCGATTTGTCATCACTGAGATTTGTCAATTCCTGCTATTTGTCTCTAAACCTAACATACAAAACCCTTGTTTTCAAACCCTAATTTTTCGAAAAATCCTACCTCTCACTCTCTTACGTGGAATAGGGGGTATATATAAAGAATTAGGGAATATCACAAACCATAACACCATATTCATCTTTACTTCCTTATAATATTCTAGTTCCTTTACTACATCCTACCTCTCACTCTCTTATGGTTTGGTCTTGATTTTAGTAAAATCCCGCGAAAGATTCTATTTCTCGGTTTAAATCACAGACTTGTAAAATCCCGTGTACACATCAACATCATGTCTTACACTCCTGACTCTTTAATTTCAGAAGTACTCAAACTGTATGATGTTGTTGACAACCATGAGAACATTAGCTATACTGAACGGTTACATATGATGGAATCAATCAATGAGGATGTGAGATCTCCGTGTTCAGAATCTAATGAGAGAGAATTGCACCAGTCTAGGCTACAGAATACCATGCATAAGGAAAGTAGCATTGAACCTTATAAACAACTTCACTCTCACCTCATGTTACTTATACCCATAACAATGGAACGAACATGTATTACCCTCTTTCGTCAGGACTTATCCACATTAACAGGAACTTTGTTGTTAAACCTAGAGCAATTGGAGTTACAACTTGACAAAGAGAACGTTCAAAAGGATAGTTCCAGTGCTGCACTTCAAGTGATCTACAAACATTTTTAGTCATTCATTAGAAGGGAATTTACATCAGATTATGATCAAGACATGACTGAAGTGCCTTTCAAGAGACACACTGAATGGAAATTAGCGTGTTCATAGAGACACTTATCCATCTCATGGATAATGTGGATAAGTATATTGAGGAAGTTACTCAGAAAGAGGATAAAATAGATGAGAGTCTGGTGCAGTTGACAGAAAGTTGTGATGAGTTGGGTAATGTATCAGTTGAAGAATCGAGTGTTGCTGAAAGCAGAATAACCGAGACAACAAAGAATGATGCAACAAATTGTTCAGTAACTCATGTTAGACAAGATGTGGATACTGTAATCAGAAAGGTGAATGAATGTTTGGTGAATGAATGTCAAGTGCAATCAAGAGATTGTAGTGTTGAGATGGGTAAAGCACCAGATGATGGATCAGTTGGTACTGAATACATGGGCTCAGAGGCAGTTAAGCTTGAAATAGCCAGTAGTTCAGTGACTCTTGTTACACATGATGTGGATGCAGATATCAGACAGATAAATGAACAGGTGTCATGTGATGAGGTACCCTTAACTGTTCAACATAGTGCTTCTGCTAACATACTTAAACAAACTGATCATGATTCTGAACATGATCTTGATAAATGTTCTATAACTGAGGCTGAGTCTAAGATTAAGTGTTTCAAAACAAAAGATATGGTTGGTAAAAAGGCTTTTGATGAACTTTCAAACAAATTCTCAAATCTTGAAAAACATTGCATTTCTATTGAAATTGCGATACAGGGTAAAGAAGAAAGTTTTCAACTTAACAAACCATGTAAAAATCCGGAACTTCCTGAATTCTGCGAACTTTTTGAAATTAACACTTTGAAAGATCAGCTTCAAGACGAAGACTCAACCATTTACAATCTGAAGAAACATATTTCTGGTATGCATGTGAAAAATAATTTGGTTACAAGTAATTCTGATGTTAATGCTATTGATGATATTCAAATGAGAAATGTTGAATTAGTGGCTTGTGTGGCCAAATTACTAAAGGAAAATGATTCTTTGAGAAAGCATCACATAGAACTAAGTGACTCTGTCAAAGAAGCTAGAACTAAGTCCGTGGAACAAACAAAATCTTTGATAGCAAAAATTGATGAACTCAAAGCTCAAATTCAGGATAAGAGTTTTGCGATAGTTGCCTTAAAGAATGAGCTTATAAAAACCGTAGGGACAAGTGTGAACACTAAGTTTACAAAACCATCAACCTTGGGGAAGCCAGTTTCTCATCCCACTAGAGACCGGTCCGTTGTTAGGCAGCCTACTGCATTCATATCTGAAAGAACAAAATCTTAAAGACAAGGCTTGCCTCCCAAGTTGATGCGATAAAAGTTTTGTCAAAACCAGTCACTTCACCTGAGTTACCTAAGAATAAGGCTTCTAGTTCAGTTAACCCTCAACAAGTAGCCACTTCTACTCCCAGCACCTCTAGGAAAAGTTCAAAAACATTGTCAAAATCAAGCATTAAAACCCAGAATTCATATGATATGAATGACTTGTGGAATAACTATTATCTAGAACAATCTAGGAAAAAGGCATAGATTCGAAAAGACGGAATTTTAGGTGCAAGACCTAGGGTGATGCATTCCACGAGATTTCAAGGCACTGCTAGTAGTAGTAAACCATTACCTAGGAACACTCAAAAGACTAGGGGTTGGCTTTCATCTAAGTGTAGTTATATGAAGAAGAATATTAAGAATGTAGAAAATGAAATTGGAAATTCTGAGTCTTTTCCGAATAAGAAACATTTTCCTAACTCACATGCTAAGGTACAATCCAGTAAGACTACTAACATGGCTAAGGTTCAATATTTCATGAAGCAAAACAAACCTAAAACTCCACCTAGATGGATCCCAACTGCTAAATCTTTGGAGTCTAGGAATACCAATTAGTCTTCCACTGTGCATAAGAATATCAACAATCCTAAACCTTGCCATAAGTGGATACTGTTTGGTAGAATGTTTAAGGATGTTGGACTTAGGTGGATACCTACCGGAAAGCTGTTTACCGATCACAAAATCAAGGTTGACCGTGAAACCCCGAAGGGTTTGGATACTAATGTCACTAACCAATATATATGCAATCAAGCTTGTAATGTTAGTGCAGGCATTCCCTACTCAGTTACAGATACTTTGATCCTTCACTACATGGACTGGCTTAAAGTATGGATAACAAATGGATTGATATCTCATAACTCACGGGTTCAAGTAACTCAACTTTGATATTCAATCTGCTATGACGTTTGTTCACATCAGTTCAGGCCTCGTACTTCAACACTATGGCATCTTTAGATAACACTTCAGGCCCCGTTCCTCAAAGAAATGAAAAGTGTACGCCTCAGTGCGCTTTATCTTCAGAAGAAGAGAAATCTTCATGTTTATGACCATTCTCATCGACATTCTTCATCAACAAGATTCATGTTTTTCCCACGCTCTTTCAACCTTCAAGTGGATCTACTTTCATTGGTGTATATTCTTATTCACTTGCTCAATCAAAAACGGCAAACTTCATTTGCAATTTTTGAGGGGGAGAAGAGTGAATATACTACATGTTGATGGATGCTTGAATTATAGTCATACGACTCTCCTCCAACGCCTAATGCTTCACTTACTACAACTTATACTACTCAAGAAGCCTAATCACCAGTTATTCCTCAAGGCGTTGATAATGACTATCATAATATTGCAGTTGCACTCATTAATAATGATCCGCTCTTTGGTATTCCTTTACCAAATCTTCACGGATTATTGTTCATGAATAATGATCCGCTCTTTGGTATTCCTTTGCCAAATCTTCATGGATTATTGTTCCTCTCAATGTGTACGCTTTAAATCAACCACATGAACATTAAGGAAAATGACTACCTCATCCGCTCAAAAACATTATTGGTGAATCTTCTAGATCAATCTCTACATGTATACCTCTAGGAAGAATGCATTGATGTTGAGGAATCATTTGTTCCGGTTCATTCAGTGAGACATTATACACCCGATTGTATGTTTATTCACGTGTTGGACATTTGACACAAGTTGATTACTTTGGAGTTAATCATTTATCACTTATTTGAGATTCAAGTTGACTTTCACAAAGGCGTGTTCTTATTTGATAACTTGCTCGGGCTTAAGAATTTGAGTTGAAGACTTGGTTTATCTAGTTACCAGTTGTCGGGGTGGATGGTTGAAGACCTGGTTAACTATCACTTTTAGGAGTTACGTTGTTTTACTCAGTGTCACACGCTTTGATGGTGTGGATAATCGCAAGAGGTGTTAATATCTCATACTTTGTTTGATTAGTGAGTACTTAGAGATTTGCTTGAAGCATAAATTCTCAACACCATTCTTCCATCATTAAGTGCAAGCTTAAGATACAAATGTGGTGAATTCGACTCCAGGTTCAAGTTTGGTATATCTGGTTTTCTTCATCAGTGGTTACTTCAAATTGTCTACATATGGGTTGATAAAGATAGTCAGAGAGAGTCTCTGTAGCAGTTGATTCTCACATGATTCATTTGAGCTAATTTTTGTTCTTCTCTATTTCAAGAATATTTGGTATGTACAATGTGTTGCTGATTCTGAGGTATCAAAACCAGCAAGGGGGAAGGAGACATACATCTAAACACACAACGAGTACACATGATGAACTTAATACTTCTTCTCTATTGAAGTAATCCCGGGAAAGACAAATGTCATAACCGTAGAGAAACTCAGTGTTTAACTCGTAGCCTTTGGTGTGCTATTCCAACTATTTGGGGGAAGGATGTATTATTCTAACTATTTGGGGGAAGGATGTATTATTCCAACCATTTGGGGGGAAGTGGTCTCTTGATACTTTTGGTATGTGTTAAATCAGCCTTCAGTAGGAAGAAATATGAGAAGAATATTTGGAACGTGAGATGATATTGCTAATCGACATCTTCTATATGAGGGTTAGTGCTTCATGTACACAATGTAATGATGATTCCGATGAGATCGCAACCATCGGGGGAGAGATATGTTGATAACGCTACACGCGTCGTTCGGGGTCAAGGAAACTTCCGTTTCTTCGAGCAAGTTTTATAACACCCTAGGCAGTGAACCTAATCGTTGTAGTGTAGTAATTAGGGTAAGCCACGGGTATTGATATCATTCTCTAGGGGAATAGGAATGCTAGTAAGAAGTTACTACGCTAAGGTTAAGGTTGAGAAAGATTATTTTTGTATTTTTATATTTTATGAAATGGAAAGGTACGAATCTCGGGTATTGGATTTGGGGGGGGTTGGTATTTCTACCGATTACTCTACTATTATCTAATTATCTAAACTAAGGTTGTGGGAGTCTATGTCTAATTAATGTGTGCTCGTATGATAGTTTAAAGATGTGTTTACTTAGGTTATACTACTCCTTAATTATCTCCTATTGATGGTTGAGTTGTCACGTCCTTATTCTTAGTTGCGTTGTGTGTCTAAAGTTGTAGGGTATGCGTTTCTCCCTAACTCTTTGAACTTACCAAAGGGTCTCGTCTACAAAACCCACTAGGGATGATAAACTCTTACTCTAAGGCACTCTTTGGATAATTTAGCCTACAACTACTCAGGTAATCATATTCTAAGGTTCACAAAGATGAATCAAGCATTAAGTACACAACGAATGACCTATCGCATTACTAGATCATTAATCAACTAAGATAAGAAACAACCAGTCAATATTCAATAATTAAGTTTCATACTTTCTAAGCAAACACACAAATAAATTAGCCGGACATGGAGAACATGCAAGCATACACACAAATAATCAAAGACATAATTGAATTAATGAAGTAAATACTTATCTTGATGTAAGATAGGGTTTAAAACCCTAAAATACTGTACAAGACACCTTAGGTTCGGTTTTAGGTTTTCACTCCAAAAAGACTCTCTCTAAAACTGAAAAATTCGGATTCTATATATAAGATTACATATGCGACGGCGTCACCTTATGTTTCGTGACGCCGTCGTATCGCCGTCATTAGGGTTTCGTCTTGGCCACGTTAACCTTGCGACGGCGTCACCTTATGTCCGTGACGCCGTCCTCTTCAGCTTCTGACACCGTCTGGGTCACATCTAGGCCGTCTGAGTTGCGACGGTCTACTCTTTCAAAGCCCGACGCCGTCACTTGTAAATGAGCAATTTGGCTACTGAGTCGTCACAAAAGTGATGCGACGGCGTCGTAGTTAACACCTGACGCCGTCCCCTTCAGTTCCAGCAGTCTGAGTGGCTCGATTCTTGACTTTGGCTATTTTCTTCGTAAATTCGCGCCTTTTCGTCCAAATAAGTGCCATTCCAGCATTTTGCCTTGAAGAGACCTAAAAAGTGAAAAGGAACGAAATTAAGCAATAACGGATACAAAAGTGATCAAATAAGGGCTAAAATGACCCCTCAAAATGGTACCTTTTAAAACCTTATCAAATATCCCTACACTTGTTATTTGCTTGTCCTCAAGCAAATGTGCTTTTAGCCAATTAATTTATAAGTTAGGGGTCATGAAGCATTAATTCAAAACGGTCCACAACACATATAAGCCCCGCAAAAGTCATAACAAGCACGGAAATTACATACTAGCACCTCACATGGGGTGTTTGGGTACTCACATCTCTCTCGGGTGTATATGAAATATAACAAATCGGAAATGGAAGATAAACACTCATTAACCGGTCCTAGTACATAGATTGCCATAGGCTTGAGAATAGATCAAACCTCCATCGCTTTGGCGTAAGCACCTAGGAAAGACTATCAAAGAGGTCTTTTAAAGGGTTGTAATGTTAGGCTTACGGTAGGGAAACAAGGGTTTGGTGGGATAGGCTATTTAGTGGTGGCAAGTCAAAAATCTCTATGTTAAATGCATACGAAGAATGGCGTTGCTAAGCCAAGACTCGACACTCTAAAACTCTAGGTAACGGAAATAAACAAACATAAATTTAAATGATAGATGTAGGATGGTAGCCCGTATGTTTTTTTTTTTTTTTTTTTTTTTTTTACTCTATTTTTTTTTCTCTTTTCCTATTTTTTTTTTTTTTTTTTTTTTTTTTTTCATACACTTTTACTCTGCCATCCTCTATGGTAACATCAAAATGATAGGGATTTATAGGCACATCCCTACACTTGAGTTTTTATTATTCTAACACTAATTTGACCCGAATTGAAAAGATCAAAACACTTGGGGTACATTATTACGCAAACAAAGGGAATTTGAATTTAACGTTCCCTTCCCGTCATTTCATAAACTTTAACTTTTCCCATGAATCCCAATCGTCCCAAAACTGTATACAAAGGATATGACTCGACTTAGCAACTTATGCAAGCAACTAGATAATTGAACTAAGGGTTTAGGGTGATAACAAACATTTGCACTAAAAGTGAGTGCATAAGGGGTAGGCTAAGGCGATTTGGGTGTATATTTGGGGGTGGGGTGTAAACAATGCTCTTCATTGATATTCCGGAAAAACCGAAACATCACGAGAACCGCGAAAAGGATAGGCTCTGAGGGGTTAACTAGGGGTATCGTGTACTAAAGATGAGTACAACGCAAAGGTGTGGGGGAATTACTCAACCGATGTGGCAGAAGTAATTATATTACGGGTATCAAACAAGGGTTATCCTAATGCCTCTTATCATTTAGTTATTCCTAACTACACAAGTGTAGCCTCACTTGCGATCTCGGAATGCATCACAAAACAAGTTGTAGAATCTATTATACTACCGGTTCACACTCTAAGCATTGAAGATGAATGCTTCAATTCCTACTAATCTAAGGGCGATCCTCACATTTTTGGTGGAATTTAAGTGGTAAAGGGTTTTGTGCTAGTCATATAACTTCCTATCCATGAGACGCTTTTGTTAAGACTAATGGCCCACTCCTATATGTCATGAAAAAATTTAAATTTGGTGCCAAAATTACCCTAACCGACATTTTCTCATGGTTTATTACGCAAATGCAATTGGACAAAGCAAATAATCAAGGATAAGCATAGTTTCAAAGTTCCCGTTTTATTTTCCCTCCCTACACTTAAACTGAACATTGTCCCCAATGTTCCCCGAAAGTATCAAAGTTATGATAATGGAAGGTAATTAAAAAAGAAAGAAACTAATACTCCCCTGATTAGCTCGGTAGGAACCGTGTAAAGTGGTGGTTAAATCCTTTTCAAGAAGAATTATTGCGTGAAAAGCTCCTTCCAATCTTATGTAACTTCTTCTTGACAAACTAAACCTGCACACTTGAAGAAAACAAACGAAACCTTCGCGTAAAATCGGCGGTAATAATATATATAAGACTCGATTTAAACTAGGATATAATGCTTGTGGAATGGATGTTTACAGAATTTCTAAGAAAATTAAGACCTGGAAAATTCCAAAAATTTATAAGTAGCTCAGAAAATGAGAAAAAAGTAATCTGATGTTTTTACTCCTTCCTGACGCCGTCAGGTTGCAATCCTGACGCCGTCAGGTTATCCTGACAAAAACTGGTCTGCGATTTTCTGGAAAAAATTCTGGAAAATTTACATCTTTAGAATCTGGAAAAATTTCTGCAAAAACATCCATTATGACTCGATACAAGCATTTGACTCGAACAAACAAACATAAATATCTTTTAGTTAATTGTTATTCTCATGTTTACGTTTCTTTTGAAAATGTGTGTAATCCTCCCTACACTTATCCCTTATGTAAAATACCTTTATATGCAATTAAGACGAGGTTAAAAACAAAATAAAGCATTTTTACAAATTTAAACATGAGGATACACAATTAATAAAATATATATGACACTAACAAGCAAACAATTAAGCATGGGTTGCCTCCCACGAAGCGCTTTTCTTTATTTAAGAGTCTTGTAGCTAGACGCATAGTCGTGCTCCTACGTTGCTTCACCACCGCCCTCTTGACCCTTTTTTTTCCCGTCATCGAAAGGGTGTAGGCGTTGTATGCTTACCGTGGATTCCTTGCCAACGCTGTCAATTATGGTGACGGTTTTATCATTTAAATTGGTTTCCTTAACTGTGAAAGGCCCAAACCATCTTGGTTTGTTTCTTCCTCGTAATGCCCTTATCCGAGATCTATACAATAGCACTTTTTCTCCCTTTAGAAATTCCTTAGGGTCCTTTTTTGCCTTAGGTATCGAGGTGGGATTGCTGCCTAACTTTTTATCGGGTTTTCACAACGTCACATACAATCCTTGAACCATAAAGTCTCTAAGCCCTTTTTCCCAGTCATTCATCTTCTTCTTAACATTGTTGCCCAGGGCTTTTCGATTTCCACCCGTAATCATTTCCAAGATCTTAAGAGGATATCTTGGGATGATGGGTATCCTAGCGTACCCCTTCCCGCTTTTGAGTATCATGATGCCTTCTCCGCATTTGATGGTTGCCTTGGCGGTGGCCAGGAACGGCGTCCCAAGAATGAGCGGTACGTTTTTATCTTCCTCAACATCAATGACCACGAAATCCACCGGATAAACGATGTTAGCTACCCCAATTAGAACATCAACAGCGATTCCTACGGGGTGGACATAAGTATGATTAGCTAAGGAAAGTCTAAGGTCGGTCTTGGTTGGTTTCTCCTTAGTTAACTTATTATAGATTGACAATGGCATTATGTTCACATCGGTCCCTTGATCGGCCAAGGTATTTATATTATCCATGTCACCGATGCTAACTGGTATCACGAAATTCCCTGTGGTGTCTCGTTTTCTTGTTAACGGTTTTTTTATAACCAACTCATACAGAGGTTCCATAGGTAAGGCGTCGTATTCTTCTTCCGTCATTTTCCCTTCAAGAGCTTCCCTAAGAACTTTATTGTACCTAAAGTTGTTTACTTGGTTTGCAATGGTTTTCTTGTTAATTTCGTGCTTAAGGTAGTACTCAATGGTCTCAGGTTCATCATTAGGCACAAACTCCTCCTTCGTGCTTTCCTCAGTTTTCCACATCTCAGCCCTTGCATTCTCAGGCATAATGGAAACGGCGTTTACAAATGAAGTGGGAGGGCAATCGCTGCTTCTTACGAGCACCTTTTCGGGAACCTTTGTTTTGGTAAATTCAATTACCAAATTCATCATTTCTTTCATTTTTGCTTGCATTTCCTCTCTCTGCCTATAAACCTCCTCTTCAAATCCGGCTAATCTCTCTGTATGAGATACCATGTACTCCCTCATTTGATCCTTGAAGCTTGGTGAAAGTGGTATTGGGGAAGTAGAACGGAAGCGCCTTTCGGAACTTGGGTTTTGCTCGCGACTTGGGGACTCCGAAAAAGGTGTGGAGCGGTTGGTGGAGTTGGCGGATTTGACAACCTCTCGAGGAATTTGTACGGGGGCTCTTTTCTGCCTTTCCATAAGATAATAAATTCCTCTCTCGATGGCACTCAATTGCTCCTCGAGTGTATCGAAGGATTCAGAAGGAGTGGATATGGCATTAACCGCGTTAATCGGAGTTTCGGGAGATTCACTCCAATATTCGTAGCTTTGATCGGCAAGCTCCTCTATAATATCCCATGATTTCTCTGCGTTAAAGTCGCTGAGCCTTCCACCGGCGGCTCGATCAATGGATCGTCGAGTGATGAAATCGGTATGATCATAGAAGATTTGGATTTGAAGCCAAAGATCAATGCCATGGTGTGGAAGTCTACGGAGTAGTTCCTTAAATCGAGTCCATTCTTTGTAAAGAGACTCACCTTGGAGCTGCTGGAACGTCAAGATGTCTCGCCTAAGTTTAGTGGTTCTCCCCGGTGGGAAAAATTAAGCAAGGAAGCGAGAGGTAAGATCATCCCAATTTGAGATGGAGCCGGCGGGAAGTCGCTCAAGCCAATTACTAGCTTGGTCCCGTAGAGAGAATTGGAAGAGACGCAGGCGCGTGGTCTCCCGAGTAGTAGCATCAAGGTCGATGGAATCGACAATTTTGAGGAAATCTCTCAGATGCTGATTTGGATCTTCGGAACGAAGTCCATGGAATGCACATCCGTTTTGCACCAACCGGATGGTGTCGGATCGCAGGGCCGTAGTTTGGGCTTGGTCGGGAAGCTCAATGGTGTTCCTATAGCCTAGGTGGCTTGGTCTTGAGTATTCACCAAGAGTACGGGCTCTTGGCGGGTCATTTGGTGGTGGGTTGATGAGTGGTGGTTGATTATCATCCTCCATGATGAAAAGTGATGGGTGTTACGAACAAAGGTCACGAAGAAGGGGGATAGACTAAGAGAAAGCTAAAAATGAGAAAAATTTACTTGATAGGAATCAAGCAAAGAACCTAAACGAGGTGGACCACTAACTAGCTATTCTATTCCCCGGCAGCGGTGCCAAAAACTTGATAACGCTACATGCGTCGTTCGGGGTCAAGGAAACTTCCTTTTCTTCGAGCAAGTTTTATAACACCCTAGGCAGTGAACCTAATCGTTGTAGTGTAGTAATTAGGGTAAGCCACGGGTATTGATATCGTTCTCTAGGGGAATAGGAATGCTAGTAAGAAGTTACTACGCTAAGGTTAAGGTTGAGGAAGATTATTTTTGTATTTTTATATTTTATGAAATGGAAAGGTACGAAT
The DNA here is from genome assembly GCA_019973895.1 of Chrysanthemum seticuspe. NCBI lineage: Eukaryota > Viridiplantae > Streptophyta > Magnoliopsida > Asterales > Asteraceae > Chrysanthemum > Chrysanthemum seticuspe. Next base: position 43,407,190 of record BPTQ01000003.1, read on the forward strand.
CTCGGGTATTGGATTTGGGGGGGTTGGTATTTCTACCGATTACTCTACTATTATCTAATTATATAAACTAAGGTTGTGGGAGTCTATGTCTAATTAATGCGTGCTCGTATGATAGTTTAAAGATGTGTTTACTTAGGTTATACTACTCCTTAATTATCTCCTATTGATGGTTGAGTTGTCACGTCCTTATTCTTAGTTGCGTTGTGTGTCTAAAGTTGTAGGGTATGTGTTTCTCCCTAACTCTTTGAACTTACCAAAGGGTCTCGTCTACAAAACCCACTAGGGATGATAAACTCTTACTCTAAGGCACTCTTTGGATAATTTAGCCTACAACTACTCAGGTAATCATATTCTAAGGTTCACAAAGATGAATCAAGCATTAAGTACACAACGAATGACCTATCGCATTACTAGATCATTAATCAACTAAGATAAGAAACAACCAATCAATATTCAATAATTAAGTTTCATACTTCCTAAGCAAACACACAAATAAATTAGCCGGACATGGAGAACATGCAAGCATACACACAAATAATCAAAGACATAATTGAATTAATGAAGTAAATACTTATCTTGATGTAAGATAGGGTTTAAAACCCTAAAATACCGTACAAGATACCTTAGGTTCGGTTTTAGGTTTTCACTCCAAAAAGACTCTCTCTAAAACTGAAAAAATCGGATTCTATATATAAGATTACATATGCGACGGCGTCACCTTATGTTTCGTGACGCCGTCGTATCGCCGTCATTAGGGTTTCGTCTTGGCCACGTTAACCTTGCGACGGCGTCACCTTATGTCCGTGACGCCGTCCTCTTCAGCTTCTGACACCATCTGGGTCACATCTAGGCCGTCTGAGTTGCGACGGTCTACTCTTTTAAAGCCCGACGCCGTCACTTGTAAATGAGCAATTTGGCTACTGAGTCGTCACAAAAGTGATGCGACGGCATCGTAGTTAACACCTGACGCCGTCCCCTTCAGTTCCAGCAGTCTGAGTGGCTCGATTCTTGACTTTGGCCATTTTCTTCGTAAATTCGCGCCTTTTCGTCCAAATAAGTGCCATTACAGCATTTTGCCTTCAAGAGACCTAAAAAGTGAAAAGGAACGAAATTAAGCAATAACGGATACAAAAGTGATCAAATAAGGGCTAAAATGACCCCTCAAAATGGTACCTTTTAAAACCTTATCAAATATCCCTACACTTGTTATTTGCTTGTTGATGAGTGTCTAAATACTCATCATTTTTGTACAATATAAACTGCAAAATCATCTGAAAACACTCAGAAACACATCAAAATGATCAAAATATCACAAATCAGTGTTTTATGTGTTTTAAATGCAAAAATATCAAAATCAGATGAAAAACATATCAAATTTGCAAAAATTGCAGTTTTAGTCCCCCAAGTTTCAAAAATTGTCAAAAACAGTCCCTGATTCAAAATGTCAAAAGAAAAGTCACCAAAGGTCCTTTTTAAATCATAACTTGTCAAATTTAGTCCTTTGGTGAAAAATATAAAAAGTTTGAGAAAATTGCAAAAGTGGTCCTTCAACTTTGAAAATTGGCAGAATTGGTCCCTGGAAAATGTGAAAATGGCAACATTGGTCCTTGTACTTTTGAAGATTGTCACTTTAAGTCCTTGGAACATCTTTACAAGATTGGCAGTTCAAGTCCTTGCAATTTCAGAAGTTACACTTTAGGTCCTTATATTTAAAACCCTTTAAAACCAATTTTGACCCTTGACACCAATTGGACCCCTGTCAAATAACCTTTTGGACCCCCCCCTTTGATTAATAGCCTGGTCAGTCAATCCTTGGTCAAACACAACCCAACGCGCCAAAAACCATCTCCCTCCCCACTTGATACCTATATCCCTGCAATCACTCACCCACCATTCCCCCTCCTCAACCTATCACCATCCTTGTTCCCCCCTCCTCCACCACAATACAAAATGCATTTAATGCTGCCTTTACCTCTACACTCTACCCCTCCAACTGTCAAAACTTCCTTTCCCGCCAAAATTGACAATTTGGCCAAAAGTCACAAAAGTCATCAAAAGGCCTGAAAAGCAGGTGGGATTTGCTCAGAAAAGAAAGAGAAAGAAGATGGGTATAAAAGGAGGAAGAAAGAAGGAAGCAAGACAGTAGTTAGTTTTATTTCTTTTTCTTTAATGTCGTTTTTACCTAAATGTCTTAGTTTAGTTTGAAAACTTTAATTCTCTGCTTTTATGTACTAAACTTAAGTTATTGTATCAATATCATATGTTTCCAAGTTCTATTTCAAGGCTTCAATTAAATTTGATGTTCAAAATTCCACTGTTGCAAATTTAGTTTTTAAATACCTATGTTTAAGATTCAAACTGCTTCTTTGAAAGCTTAAACAAGTTTACTTAAGTCATTTATAGCTTTTGAAAAGCTTTTGAATCATTTTCAAGTTAATTTGATCCATAGTCAACAAAAGTCAACTGTTAGGCTCAAGTTGGAAATTGTGATGAATTTGGTGATGCAGAGGATGGATGTGGGTTTAAACAGATTAGTGTAGTGGTTCTTGGAGTTTGATTTTAGCCTGCAACACTAGTTGAACATCTGTGAGTGTTAATCCAATTTTCACTTTTCAAGTAATTTTGCATATTGTGTTGGAATTGGTGTTTTCTGTTTTTACTTGTTTGTTTAGTTATATTAAAGATAATTAAGCTCAGTTTAGTCATTGGTTCAAGCTGGAATCACTAGTTAGCTTTATTGAATTTGCAAACCAGTCATTATAGGTGTGTTTGGATCAGTACTTGAATCTGAGTTCAGGGCCTGTTCAGTATTCCACTCTTGTTGTTTTAAGTTTATTTAGCTCTAAATATGTCATATCTGTCTTACTTTTGAGCTTGTTACCCCTATAGTCAAAATCATCTATCAATTATCATAACAGTTACACTGTTGGGATTTTTGAAGGTTAAATTCTTGTTTTGTGTTCAAATTACCTAAACTTAGCTTGCATTAGTTTCCTTTCACCTTAATACATCATTTCCAGACTACAAATCATGATCAAAGTTGGAATAAGTCAAACTTTTAAGTTTTGTCAAAAGTCAAATTGTGTCAAATGTCAGAGTTTTGCAGAACTTGCAGCTAGTGCACACTGTTCAATTCAGCTTTTCATGGTCTCATATTTGGTCCAGAGTTAGTCAGCTAGGTGGTCTTCAAGTCCACATTTTTAGTTTTAGCATCAGCTTATTGAATTAGCAGTTACATTAGCTTGAAGTAGATACCTGTTTCACTGTTTTGCTGATTCATCAGCCCATTGTTCTTTTTAGCCATTTTGCTTGATCTCTAACTTCTTATATATTAGTCCTAATAAGCTGAAATTTGGTACAAGCAATCTTTGCTAGGTAGGTTTGAGTTCCACACAGTTGGTTTCCCCTTTAGCTTATTGGAGAAGCAGCTAGATAAGCTCAAACAGTGGGGTCAAGCCACTGTTTTGCTTATTAAGTTCAGTTAGCTAATCATAGGTAGTATGCTCATTAGGTGTTAGGAGTAGGTTCTGTAAGTTGCATTAGATTGGTTTTAGTATACATTAGCTTATATAATCTGTTGGTTCAGTTTAGTGCTTATTTGCTTATTATAAAGTGCTTATTCCATCTCAGTTTACATAGCAGTCCTCAATTCTCCCATATAAGCCCATGTTTTCTTATTTTTCATAGATTCAGAATAAGATTTTAGTATTTTCCTGAAATTTTCATTAATTTTGGTCACTGTTTAGTATTTTTCTTATTTAAAAGTAGTTTTTAATCATTTTTAATTAGCTTTAATTGCATATAATTAAGAAAAAGTTCCAAAAAAATAATTTTTCAATTTTAATAGTTTAATATAAATATAAAAAGCATAAAAAATATTTTTCCCTATTTTTCTCCTTTTATTTGGTATTTTTCATAATTTAAATTAGTTTTAAATAGTTTTAAATTAATAATAAATACATAAAAAATCTAAAAAATATATTTTTAGTTTTAAAATTAGTTTTATCATATTTTAGATTTTTCAAAGTCTTAATCTTATTTTTCTAATCTTATTTCATATTTTCTTTTATTTTAGAGTATTATTAAATAGTTAAAATAGTTTTTAATTAATAATAATTAATTAATTAGTTATAAAAATAATTTTCTTTTTCTAAATATTTTCTTTTATCATTAGGTTTGTAAAAATGTATTTTTCATATTTTTAGAATTTATATTGTGTAAGTTTCACGTTTTTATTTGTACGTTTACGTTATTTTTATTTAAACGTAAGTTTTAAGTTCTAGGTTTTAAACGTTCATCACTTTAAATATAGTGATAGCGTTTATTTAATATCTTTTATCTTTTTAATTTTCTTAATTTGGATTTAAGTCGCTTTATTTTTATAAACTTTTTCAGTAGTGTAATTATTCAATCCTAATCCTTTCTGATCGCTATCATTAGTGGTCATTCTATCGTCTGATCTAGTGTTTGACACACCATTGAGTCTCCGTGGGACATAACGACCCGGGAATCCCCTGTATTCTCTGATCTTCATTGCATTTGTGTTTAAGCTGTTTTAAGTCTGTTAGACTTGACGGTTTAGCACAGATCAAAATTTTGGCGCCGCTGCCGGGGAGGCTTTAGCGTGTGTTTAGCATTTTTCAGATCCATTCTTGCACATACCCCATCTTTTGTAAAAAGTTTTTTGTAAAGTTTTCAAGAAAATCAAAAAGTTCATTAACACTTTTCTTGAAGTGTTAGCAACACCAAAAATATTTTCATTCTTTGTTTTTGCAGCTTATTTTTCAAAAATCCAAAAATATCCATCTTTACCCTCTTGCATCTTTTGATTCTACATTTTCTTTACCCTCTAATTTGTTTAATTCTCCATTCCTTTATCCTCTAATCTGTTTAATTCTCCATCTCTTATCCTTCTTAACCATTCCTTTATCCCTCTTATCCGTTTAATTCTCTATGTCATGGTATTTGACATGTTCCTGGTGTGGAGGTCCATTTAATGGTGGAAATTGTCGGCGATGTACCAATGTGAGTTTCGGAGACAAATTTGTCGGTAATCCCGATCCCATTTCTAATAATGAAACACCCGATTTTTCCTACCTACCTCCACAGCCCCAATATGAATCCTACTTATGCGAGTATTGTGGGAATGATTCTCATTACGGTTTTGATTGTCCACCACGGGTCCCGCTTGTCTATGAGCCGGAACCGTGTTACAATCAGAACTTTGGTGAAAGTTATTTTCCCAATTATCTCTGTTGTGAGAATTGCGGGGGTCCTCATGAGACTTTTGAATGTCAACCGATGAATCAAAATTTTCAAAATTCCAATTCTCCCGGCTTTGACAATTTCCAACCCCCACAGTATTCCATCAGTCATCAGACTTCCGAGCCTTCACATCATTTCAATGATTACGAGGAGTGTAATCTTCCTCAAAGTTCTGAAGAAATACGCATTCGAAAGAAACTGCAAATGAAAAGAATGGTGTGTAAGCTTCAGCAGATGAATATAAGAATCAGATATGATGACGATGATGATGAGGATAGTATTCAAATGAAGGAATACTATGATTACGACGAGGAGAGTGTTATTCCATTGAACGATCTTATTTCTCAACTCCCTCAGTCTATTGCTATCACACCCATCTTACCTTTTATTGCTTCCAAAGACTCTCTCATAATGGGGGACGAGCCTCTTAGCACTATTCCAGAAATGGAACCGTCTAGTGTTGAGAGCCTTGTTCCAACCCCAAGTGAGTCCGAGGTTATCTCCGGTAATATGTGTGATGAGCCTCTTGATGATAATTCTTCTCCTCCTCTTGACATTCCATATGATCATGTCGAAATGTTCTCCGATTCTGATAACGATTGTACTTCGTTTGACGATTCTTTATCCTATGGAGACATCGATTATGTCGAGGAGCTACCTTCTGAGCTAGTTAGCTTAGAGGAAGTGAGAGATTCTGATGATCTGGAAATTGAGGACGAGATACTTCGTGAACAATTGTTCAATATACATCTCCTCGTTTCTAAGATCGAATCATTCTGTGCTAAGTCAGCTTCATCTCCTATCCCCGTTGTGGATAGTGACTCTACATTGGACAAGCCCGAGCTTGAGGCTTTTTCCAATGATTCTCTTCATGAAGAGTTCTTCGGTGAACTCTCTCATGACATATCTCCTCCGGAATATGATCATTTCCATTTTGATCTTGAGGATGATATTGGCTCGGAGGAAGGTGTACTCTATCATAAGAGTTTGTTTATTGATGATACTACCTTCACCCTTCCTCCCGACATGTCTACATTTGAGGATGAAGACTGGATCTTGATTGTTATCAACATCTTTCTTCCATTCCTCACATATGATGTGACTTCCTCTCTTCTTCACTCCTTCGGGAGTGAGGACACTATCTTTGACCCCGGCATTTTCATTTATCATTTGTAAGCCGGGTCTGTCTTTCTCTGTATATCTCATCGGTGTGGAACTTTCACGTACTTCAATGTTTATCCAAACATCTTGAATGAAAGTCCGATGGTGATTGTTTCTTCCACTTTGCTTCCCCATGAACCAATGAATTCGGGGTCGAGTCAAGCTAGCGACAAGGAAACCAAAAACAGTAGCACGCACCATATGGGTTTTCACCCATATTTCTGACTTCTCACCCCTTTCTACCAACTAAGTGTGGGGGTGATGCCCCACATGTTATATATATAAGTTTTATGAAAAAAAAAAAAAAAAAAAAAAAAATCTTTTAAAATAATGGCCATAATATTTCCCTTTTACGTTCTCAGTTTCGGCATAACCGCCGGTACTTTGAATATTGAGGGAAATATTCATTTCTAAGTGTGGGGGGGAATTCTCACGAATTTCATATATTATCTACCCAATTCCCCCGTTTTTGGCCAAAATTTTTTTTTGGAGTAAGTGTTTTACACTTTCTCATTCGGTTATCAGTCCGCCATGTCTGTAAGACAAAAGGATTGGCTAATCCAGGAGCAAACGGCTCTTGGTAAAGATATATCAAATCCGTTTATATGGCTTGCAATTTGCCCAAAATTGTATGGTTCTCAACTCACCATATCCTAAAAAGTGAAGAGTTGGCTAGCCCGCAAGGTTATGGCTTGTGGTAAAGGCAGTGGAAAATCCATAATTGGTATTCAGCTCACCAAAGATAATATTGATAATTTATCTAAGAGTTGGCTAGTCCAGAAGGGTATGGCTTCTGGTAAAGACAAAATCAAATCCGTTGAAAGCTGGTGGTTTGCTCAAAATCACATGGTTATCGGTGTACCATGGTTCTTACTTGAACTGAAACATTTGGCTACTCCAGAAGTAATGGCTTTTGGTAAAGAGATTAAAATCCATTATGTTTTCTCAAATCATTGCTAGGGACTAGCAATATCTTAGTGTGGGGGATTGATGAGTGTCTAAATACTCATCATTTTTGTACAATATAAACTGCAAAATCATCTGAAAACACTCAGAAACACATCAAAATGATCAAAATATCACAAATCAGTGTTTTATGTGTTTTAAATGCAAAAATATCAAAATCAGATGAAAAACATATCAAATTTGCAAAAATTGCAGTTTTAGTCCCCCAAGTTTCAAAAATTGTCAAAAACAGTCCCTGAGTCAAAATGTCAAAAGAAAAGTCACCAAAGGTCCTTTTTAAATCATAACTTGTCAAATTTAGTCCTTTGGTGAAAAATATAAAAAGTTTGAGAAAATTGCAAAAGTGGTCCTTCAACTTTGAAAATTGGCAGAATTGGTCCCTGGAAAATGTGAAAATGGCAACATTGGTCCTTGTACTTTTGAAGATTGTCACTTTAAGTCCTTGGAACATCTTTGCAAGATTGGCAGTTCAAGTCCTTGCAATTTCAGAAGTTACACTTTAGGTCCTTATATTTAAAACCCTTTAAAACCAATTTTGACCCTTGACACCAATTGGACCCCTGTCAAATAACCTTTTGGACCCCCCCTTTGATTAATAGCCTGGTCAGTCAATCCTTGGTCAAACACAACCCAACGCGCCAAAAACCATCTCCCTCCCCACTTGATACCTATATCCCTGCAATCACTCACCCACCATTCCCCCTCCTCAACCTATCACCATCCTTGTTCCCCCCTCCTCCACCACAATACAAAATGCATTTAATGCTGCCTTTACCTCTACACTCTACCCCTCCAACTGTCAAAACTTCCTTTCCCGCCAAAATTGACAATTTGGCCAAAAGTCACAAAAGTCATCAAAAGGCCTGAAAAGCAGGTGGGATTTGCTCAGAAAAGAAAGAGAAAGAAGATGGGTATAAAAGGAGGAAGAAAGAAGGAAGCAAGACAGTAGTTAGTTTTATTTCTTTTTCCTTAATGTCGTTTTTACCTAAATGTCTTAGTTTAGTTTGAAAACTTTAATTCTCTGCTTTTATGTACTAAACTTAAGTTATTGTATCAATATCATATGTTTCCAAGTTCTATTTCAAGGCTTCAATTAAATTTGATGTTCAAAATTCCACTGTTGCAAATTTAGTTTTTAAATACCTATGTTTAAGATTCAAACTGCTTCTTTGAAAGCTTAAACAAGTTTACTTAAGTCATTTATAGCTTTTGAAAAGCTTTTGAATCATTTTCAAGTTAATTTGATCCATAGTCAACAAAAGTCAACTGTTAGGCTCAAGTTGGAAATGGTGATGAATTTGGTGATGCAGAGGATGGATGTAGGTTTAAACAGATTAGTGTAGTGGTTCTTGGGGTTTGATTTTAGCCTGCAACACTAGTTGAACATCTGTGAGTGTTAATCCAATTTTCACTTTTCAAGTAATTTTGCATATTGTGTTGGAATTGGTGTTTTCTGTTTTTACTTGTTTGTTTAGTTATATTAAAGATAATTAAGCTCAGTTTAGTCATTGGTTCAAGCTGGAATCACTAGTTAGCTTTATTGAATTTGCAAACTAGTCATTATAGGTGTGTTTGGATCAGTACTTGAATCTGAGTTCAGGGCCTGTTCAGTGTTCCACTCTTGTTGTTTTAAGTTTATTTAGCTCTAAATATGTCATATCTGTCTTACTTTTGAGCTTGTTACCCCTATAGTCAAAATCATCTATCAATTATCATAACAGTTACACTGTTGGGATTTTTGAAGGTTAAATTCTTGTTTTGTGTTCAAATTACCTAAACTTAGCTTGCATTAGTTTCCTTTCACCTTAATACATCATTTCCAGTCTACAAATCATGATCAAAGTTGGAATAAGTCAAACTTTTAAGTTTTGTCAAAAGTCAAATTGTGTCAAATGTCAGAGTTTTGCAGAACTTGCAGCTAGTGCACACTGTTCAATTCAGCTTTTCATGGTCTCATATTTGGTCCAGAGTTAGTCAGCTAGGTGGTCTTCAAGTCCACATTTTTAGTTTTAGCATCAGCTTATTGAATTAGCAGTTACATTAGCTTGAAGTAGATACCTGTTTCACTGTTTTGCTGATTCATCAGCCCATTGTTCTTTTTAGCCATTTTGCTTGATCTCTAACTTCTTCTATATTAGTCCTAATAAGCTGAAATTTGGTACAAGCAATCTTTGCTAGGTAGGTTTGAGTTCCACACAGTTGGTTTCCCCTTTAGCTTATTGGAGAAGCAGCTAGATAAGCTCAAACAGTGGGGTCAAGCCACTGTTTTGCTTATTAAGTTCAGTTAGCTAATCATAGGTAGTATGCTCATTAGGTGTTAGGAGTAGGTTCTGTAAGTTGCATTAGATTGGTTTTAGTATACATTAGCTTATATAATCTGTTGGTTCAGTTTAGTGCTTATTTGCTTATTATAAAGTGCTTATTCCATCTCAGTTTACATAGCAGTCCTCAATTCTCCCACATAAGCCCATGTTTTATTATTTTTCATAGATTCAGAATAAGATTTTAGTATTTTCCTGAAATTTTCATTAATTTTGGTCACTGTTTAGTATTTTTCTTATTTAAAAGTAGTTTTTAATCATTTTTAATTAGCTTTAATTGCATATAATTAAGAAAAAGTTCCAAAAAAATAATTTTTCAATTTTAATAGTTTAAGATAAATATAAAAAGCATAAAAAATAATTTTCCCTATTTTTCTCCTTTTATTTGGTATTTTTCATAATTTAAATTAGTTTTAAATAGTTTTAAATTAATAATAAATACATAAAAAATCTAAAAAATATATTTTTAGTTTTAAAATTAGTTTTATCATATTTTAGATTTTTCTAAGTCTTAATCTTATTTTTCTAATCTTATTTCATATTTTCTTTTATTTTAGAGTATTATTAAATAGTTATAATAGTTTTTAATTAATAATAATTAATTAATTAGTTATAAAAATAATTTTCTTTTTCTAAATATTTTCTTTTATCATTAGGTTTGTAAAAATGTATTTTTCATATTTTTAGAATTTATATTGTGTATGTTTCACGTTTTTATTTGTACGTTTACGTTATTTTTATTTAAACGTAAGTTTTAAGTTCTAGGTTTTAAACGTTCATCACTTTAAATATAGTGATAGCGTTTATTTAATATCTTTTATCTTTATAATTTTCTTAATTTGCATTTAAGTCGCTTTATTTTTATAAACTTTTTCAGTAGTGTAATTATTCAATCCTAATCCTTTCTGATCGCTATCATTAGTGGTCATTCTATCGTCTGATCTAGTGTTTGACACACCATTGAGTCTCCGTGGGACATAACGACCCGGGAATCCCCTGTATTCTCTGATCTTTATTGCATTTGTGTTTAAGCTGTTTTAAGTCTGTTAGACTTGACGGTTTAGCACAGATCAAAATTTTGGCGCCGCTGCCGGGGAGGCTTTAGCGTGTGTTTAGCATTTTTCAGATCCATTCTTGCACATACCCCATCTTTTGTAAAAAGTTTTTTGTAAAGTTTTCAAGAAAATCAAAAAGTTCATTAACACTTTTCTTGAAGTGTTAGCAACACCAAAAATATTTTCATTCTTTGTTTTTGCAGCTTATTTTTCAAAAATCCAAAAATATCCATCTTTACCCTCTTGCATCTTTTGATTCTACATTTTCTTTACCCTCTAATTTGTTTAATTCTCCATTCCTTTATCCTCTAATCTGTTTAATTCTCCATCTCTTATCCTTCTTAACCATTCCTTTATCCCTCTTATCCGTTTAATTCTCTATGTCATGGTATTTGACATGTTCCTGGTGTGGAGGTCCATTTAACGGTGGAAATTGTCGGCGATGTACCAATGTGAGTTTCGGAGACAAATTTGTCGGTAATCCCGATCCCATTTCTAATAATGAAACACCCGATTTTTCCTACCTACCTCCACAGCCCCAATATGAATCCTACTTATGCGAGTATTGTGGGAATGATTCTCATTACGGTTTTGATTGTCCACCACGGGTCCCGCTTGTCTATGAGCCGGAACCGTGTTACAATCAGAACTTTGGTGAAAGTTATTTTCCCAATTATCTCTGTTGTGAGAATTGCGGGGGTCCTCATGAGACTTTTGAATGTCAACCGATGAATCAAAATTTTCAAAATTCCAATTCTCCCGGCTTTGACAATTTCCAACCCCCACAGTATTCCATCAGTCATCAGACTTCCGAGCCTTCACATCATTTCAATGATTACGAGGAGTGTAATCTTCCTCAAAGTTCTGAAGAAATACGCATTCGAAAGAAACTGCAAATGAAAAGAATGGTGTGTAAGCTTCAGCAGATGAATATAAGAATCAGATATGATGACGATGATGATGAGGATAGTATTTAAATGAAGGAATACTATGATTACGACGAGGAGAGTGTTATTCCATTGAACGATCTTATTTCTCAACTCCCTCAGTCTATTGCTATCACACCCATCTTACCTTTTATTGCTTCCAAAGACTCTCTCATAATGGGGGACGAGCCTCTTAGCACTATTCCAGAAATGGAACCGTCTAGTGTTGAGAGCCTTGTTCCAACCCCAAGTGAGTCCGAGGTTATCTCCGGTAATATGTGTGATGAGCCTCTTGATGATAATTCTTCTCCTCCTCTTGACATTCCATATGATCATGTCGAAATGTTCTCCGATTCTGATAACGATTGTACTTCGTTTGACGATTCTTTATCCTATGGAGACATCGATTATGTCGAGGAGCTACCTTCTGAGCTAGTTAGCTTAGAGGAAGTGAGAGATTCTGATGATCTGGAAATTGAGGACGAGATACTTCGTGAACAATTGTTCAATATACATCTCCTCGTTTCTAAGATCGAATCATTCTGTGCTAAGTCAGCTTCATCTCCTATCCCCGTTGTGGATAGTGACTCTACATTGGACAAGCCCGAGCTTGAGGCTTTTTCCAATGATTCTCTTCATGAAGAGTTCTCCGGTGAACTCTCTCATGACATATCTCCTCCGGAATATGATCATTTCCATTTTGATCTTGAGGATGATATTGGCTCGGAGGAAGGTGTACTCTATCATAAGAGTTTGCTTATTGATGATACTACCTTCACCCTTCCTCCCGACATGTCTACATTTGAGGATGAAGACTGGATCTTGATTGTTATCAACATCTTTCTTCCATTCCTCACATATGATGTGACTTCCTCTCTTCTTCACTCCTTCGGGAGTGAGGACACTATCTTTGACCCCGGCATTTTCATTTATCATTTGTAAGCCGGGTCTGTCTTTCTCTGTATATCTCATCGGTGTGGAACTTTCACGTACTTCAATGTTTATCCAAACATCTTGAATGAAAGTCCGATGGTGATTGTTTCTTCCACTTTGCTTCCCCATGAACCAATGAATTCGGGGTCGAGTCAAGCTAGCGACTCGGAAACCAAAAACAGTAGCACGCACCATATGGGTTTTCACCCATATTTCTGACTTCTCACCCCTTTCTACCAACTAAGTGTGGGGGTGATGCCCCACATGTTATATATATAAGTTTTATGAAAAAAAAAAAAAAAAAAAAAAAAAAAAAAAAAAAAAATCTTTTAAAATAATGGCCGTAATATTTCCCTTTTACGTTCTCAGTTTCGGCATAACCGCCGGTACTTTGAATATTGAGGGCAATATTCATTTCTAAGTGTGGGGGGGAATTCTCACGAATTTCATATATTATCTACCCAATTCCCCCGTTTTTGGCCAAAATTTTTTTTTTGGAGTAAGTGTTTTACACTTTCTCATTCGGTTATCAGTCCGCCATGTCTGTAAGACAAAAGGATTGGCTAATCCAGGAGCAAACGGCTCTTGGTAAAGATATATCAAATCCGTTTATATGGCTTGCAATTTGCCCAAAATTGTATGGTTCTCAACTCACCATATCCTAAAAAGTGAAGAGTTGGCTAGCCCGCAAGGTTATGGCTTGTGGTAAAGGCAGTGGAAAATCCATAATTGGTATTCAGCTCACCAAAGATAATATTGATAATTTATCTAAGAGTTGGCTAGTCCAGAAGGGTACGGCTTCTGGTAAAGACAAAATCAAATCCGTTGAAAGCTGGTGGTTTGCTCAAAATCACATGGTTATCGGTGTACCATGGTTCTTACTTGAACTGAAACATTTGGCTACTCCAGAAGTAATGGCTTTTGGTAAAGAGATTAAAATCCATTATGTTTTCTCAAATCATTGCTAGGGACTAGCAATATCTTAGTGTGGGGGATTGATGAGTGTCTAAATACTCATCATTTTTGTACAATATAAACTGCAAAATCATCTGAAAACACTCAGAAACACATCAAAATGATCAAAATATCACAAATCAGTGTTTTATGTGTTTTAAATGCAAAAATATCAAAATCAGATGAAAAACATATCAAATTTGCAAAAATTGCAGTTTTAGTCCCCCAAGTTTCAAAAATTGTCAAAAACAGTCCCTGAGTCAAAATGTCAAAAGAAAAGTCACCAAAGGTCCTTTTTAAATCATAACTTGTCAAATTTAGTCCTTTGGTGAAAAATATAAAAAGTTTGAGAAAATTGCAAAAGTGGTCCTTCAACTTTGAAAATTGGCAGAATTGGTCCCTGGAAAATGTGAAAATGGCAACATTGGTCCTTGTACTTTTGAAGATTGTCACTTTAAGTCCTTGGAACATCTTTGCAAGATTGGCAGTTCAAGTCCTTGCAATTTCAGAAGTTACACTTTAGGTCCTTATATTTAAAACCCTTTAAAACCAATTTTGACCCTTGACACCAATTGGACCCCTGTCAAATAACCTTTTGGACCCCCCCTTTGATTAATAGCCTGGTCAGTCAATCCTTGGTCAAACACAACCCAACGCGCCAAAAACCATCTCCCTCCCCACTTGATACCTATATCCCTGCAATCACTCACCCACCATTCCCCCTCCTCAACCTATCACCATCCTTGTTCCCCCCTCCTCCACCACAATACAAAATGCATTTAATGCTGCCTTTACCTCTACACTCTACCCCTCCAACTGTCAAAACTTCCTTTCCCGCCAAAATTGACAATTTGGCCAAAAGTCACAAAAGTCATCAAAAGGCCTGAAAAGCAGGTGGGATTTGCTCAGAAAAGAAAGAGAAAGAAGATGGGTATAAAAGGAGGAAGAAAGAAGGAAGCAAGACAGTAGTTAGTTTTATTTCTTTTTCCTTAATGTCGTTTTTACCTAAATGTCTTAGTTTAGTTTGAAAACTTTAATTCTCTGCTTTTATGTACTAAACTTAAGTTATTGTATCAATATCATATGTTTCCAAGTTCTATTTCAAGGCTTCAATTAAATTTGATGTTCAAAATTCCACTGTTGCAAATTTAGTTTTTAAATACCTATGTTTAAGATTCAAACTGCTTCTTTGAAAGCTTAAACAAGTTTACTTAAGTCATTTATAGCTTTTGAAAAGCTTTTGAATCATTTTCAAGTTAATTTGATCCATAGTCAACAAAAGTCAACTGTTAGGCTCAAGTTGGAAATGGTGATGAATTTGGTGATGCAGAGGATGGATGTGGGTTTAAACAGATTAGTGTAGTGGTTCATGGGGTTTGATTTTAGCCTGCAACACTAGTTGAACATCTGTGAGTGTTAATCCAATTTTCACTTTTCAAGTAATTTTGCATATTGTGTTGGAATTGGTGTTTTCTGTTTTTACTTGTTTGTTTAGTTATATTAAAGATAATTAAGCTCAGTTTAGTCATTGGTTCAAGCTGGAATCACTAGTTAGCTTTATTGAATTTGCAAACCAGTCATTATAGGTGTGTTTGGATCAGTACTTGAATCTGAGTTCAGGGCCTGTTCAGTGTTCCACTCTTGTTGTTTTAAGTTTATTTAGCTCTAAATATGTCATATCTGTCTTACTTTTGAGCTTGTTACCCCTATAGTCAAAATCATCTATCAATTATCATAACAGTTACACTGTTGGGATTTTTGAAGGTTAAATTCTTGTTTTGTGTTCAAATTACCTAAACTTAGCTTGCATTAGTTTCCTTTCACCTTAATACATCATTTCCAGTCTACAAATCATGATCAAAGTTGGAATAAGTCAAACTTTTAAGTTTTGTCAAAAGTCAAATTGTGTCAAATGTCAGAGTTTTGCAGAACTTGCAGCTAGTGCACACTGTTCAATTCAGCTTTTCATGGTCTCATATTTGGTCCAGAGTTAGTCAGCTAGGTGGTCTTCAAGTCCACATTTTTAGTTTTAGCATCAGCTTATTGAATTAGCAGTTACATTAGCTTGAAGTAGATACCTGTTTCACTGTTTTGCTGATTCATCAGCCCATTGTTCTTTTTAGCCATTTTGCTTGATCTCTAACTTCTTCTATATTAGTCCTAATAAGCTGAAATTTGGTACAAGCAATCTTTGCTAGGTAGGTTTGAGTTCCACACAGTTGGTTTCCCCTTTAGCTTATTGGAGAAGCAGCTAGATAAGCTCAAACAGTGGGGTCAAGCCACTGTTTTGCTTATTAAGTTCAGTTAGCTAATCATAGGTAGTATGCTCATTAGGTGTTAGGAGTAGGTTCTGTAAGTTGCATTAGATTGGTTTTAGTATACATTAGCTTATATAATCTGTTGGTTCAGTTTAGTGCTTATTTGCTTATTATAAAGTGCTTATTCCATCTCAGTTTACATAGCAGTCCTCAATTCTCCCACATAAGCCCATGTTTTCTTATTTTTCATAGATTCAGAATAAGATTTTAGTATTTTCCTGAAATTTTCATTAATTTTGGTCACTGTTTAGTATTTTTCTTATTTAAAAGTAGTTTTTAATCATTTTTAATTAGCTTTAATTGCATATAATTAAGAAAAAGTTCCAAAAAAATAATTTTTCAATTTCAATAGTTTAAGATAAATATAAAAAGCATAAAAAATATTTTTCCCTATTTTTCTCCTTTTATTTGGTATTTTTCATAATTTAAATTAGTTTTAAATAGTTTTAAATTAATAATAAATACATAAAAAATCTAAAAAATATATTTTTAGTTTTAAAATTAGTTTTATCATATTTTAGATTTTTCTAAGTCTTAATCTTATTTTTCTAATCTTATTTCATATTTTCTTTTATTTTAGAGTATTATTAAATAGTTAAAATAGTTTTTAATTAATAATAATTAATTAATTAGTTATAAAAATAATTTTCTTTTTCTAAATATTTTCTTTTATCATTAGGTTTGTAAAAATGTATTTTTCATATTTTTAGAATTTATATTGTGTAAGTTTCACGTTTTTATTTGTACGTTTACGTTATTTTTATTTAAACGTAAGTTTTAAGTTCTAGGTTTTAAACGTTCATCACTTTAAATATAGTGATAGCGTTTATTTAATATCTTTTATCTTTTTAAATTTCTTAATTTGCATTTAAGTCGCTTTATTTTTATAAACTTTTTCAGTAGTGTAATTATTCAATCCTAATCCTTTCTGATCGCTATCATTAGTGGTCATTCTATCGTCTGATCTAGTGTTTGACACACCATTGAGTCTCCGTGGGACATAACGACCCGGGAATCCCCTGTATTCTCTGATCTTCATTGCATTTGTGTTTAAGCTGTTTTAAGTCTGTTAGACTTGACGGTTTAGCACAGATCACTTGTCCTCAAGCAAATGTGCTTTTAGCCAATTAATTTATAAGTTAGGGGTCATGAAGCATTAATTCAAAATGGTCCACAACACATATAAGCCCCGCAAAAGTCATAACAAGCACGGAAATTACATACTAGCACCTCACATGGGGTGTTTGGGTACTCACATCTCTCTCGGGTGTATATGAAATATAACAAATCGGAAATGGAAGATAAACACTCATTAACCGGTCCTAGTACATAGATTACCATAGGCTTGAGAATAGATCAAACCTCCATCGCTTTGGCGTAAGCACCTAGGAAAGACTATCAAAGAGGTCTTTTAAAGGGTTGTAATGTTAGGCTTACGGTAGAGAAATAAGGGTTTGGTGGGATAGGCTATTTAGTGGTGGCAAGTCAAAAATCTCTATGTTAAATGCATACGAAGAATGGCGTTGCTAAGCCAAGACTCGACACTCTAAAACTCTAGGTAACGGAAATAAACAAACATAAATTTAAAGGATAGATGTAGGATGGTAGCCCGTATGTATTTTTTTTTTTTACACTCTATTTTTTTTTTTTTTTTTTTTTTCATACACTTTTACTCTGCCATCCTCTATGGTAACATCAAAATGATAGGGATTTATAGGCACATCCCTACACTTGAGTTTTTATTATTCTAACACTAATTTGACCCGAATTGAAAAGATCAAAACACTTGGGGTACATTATTACGCAAACAAAGGGAATTTGAATTTAACGTTCCCTTCCCGTCATTTCATAAACTTTAACTTTTCCCATGAATCCCAATCGTCCCAAAACTGTATACAAAGGATATGACTCGACTTAGCAACTTATGCAAGCAACTAGATAATTGAACTAAGGGTTTAGGGTGATAACAAACATTTGCACTAAAAGTGAGTGCATAAGGGGTAGGCTAAGGCGATTTGGGTGTATATTTGGGGGTGGGGTGTAAACAATGCTCTTCATTGATATTCCGGAAAAACCGAAACATCACGAGAACCGCGAAAAGGATAGGCTCTGAGGGGTTAACTAGGGGTATCGTGTACTAAAGATGAGTACAACGCAAAGGTGTGGGGGAATTACTCAACCGATGTGGCAGAAGTAATTATATTACGGGTATCAAACAAGGGTTATCCTAATGCCTCTTATCATTTAGTTATTCCTAACTACACAAGTGTAGCCTCACTTGCGATCTCGGAATGCATCACAAAACAAGTTCTAGAATCTATTATACTACCGGTTCACACTCTAAGCATTGAAGATGAATGCTTCAATTCCTACTAATCTAAGGGCGATCCTCACATTTTTGGTGGAATTTAAGTGGTAAAGGATTTTGTGCTAGTCATATAACTTCCTATCCATGAGACGCTTTTGTTAAGACTAATGGCCCACTCCTATATGTCATGAAAATTTTTAAATTTGGTGCCAAAATTACCCTAACCGACATTTTCTCATGGTTTATTACGCAAATGCAATTGGACAAAGCAAATAATCAAGGATAAGCATAGTTTCAAAGTTCCCGTTTTATTTTCCCTCCCTACACTTAAACTGAACATTGTCCCCAATGTTCCCCGAAAGTATCAAAGTTATGATAATGGAAGGTAATTAAAAATGAAAGAAACTAATACTCCCCTGATTAGCTCGGTAGGATCCGTGTAAAGTGGTGGTTAAATCCTTTTCAAGAAGAATTATTGCGTGAAAAGCTCCTTCCAATCTTATGTAACTTCTTCTTGACAAACTAAACCTGCACACTTGAAGAAAACAAACGAAACCTTCGCGTAAAATCGGCGGTAATAATATATATAAGACTCGATTTAAACTAGGATATAATGCTTGTGGAATGGATGTTTACAGAATTTCTAAGAAAATTAAGACCTGAAAAATTCCAAAAATTTATAAGTAGCTCAGAGAACGAGAAAAAAGTAATCTGATGTTTTTACTCCTTCCTGACGCCGTCAGGTTGCAATCCTGACGCCGTCAGGTTATCCTGAAAAAAACTGGTCTGCGATTTTCTGGAAAAAATTCTGGAAAATTTACATCTTTAGAATCTGGAAAAATTTCTGCAAAAACATCCATTATGACTCGATACAAGCATTTGACTCGAACAAACAAACATAAATATCTTTTAGTTAATTGTTATTCTCATGTTTACCTTTCTTTTGAAAACGTGTGTAATCCTCCCTACACTTATCCCTTATGTAAAATACCTTTATATGCAATTAAGACGAGGTTAAAAACAAAATAAAGCATTTTTACAAATTTAAACATGAGGATAAACAATTAATAAAAGATATATGACACTAACAAGCAAACAATTAAGCATGGGTTGCCTCCCACGAAACGCTTTTCTTTATTTAAGAGTCTTGTAGCTAGACTCATAGTCGTGCTCCTACGTTGCTTCACCACCGCCCTCTTCACCCTTTGTTTTCCCGTCATCGAAAGGGTGTAGGCGCTGTATGATTACCGTGGATTCCTTGCCAACGTTGTCAATTATGGTGACGGTTTTATCATTTAAATTGGTTTCCTTAACTGTGAAAGGCCCAAACCATCTTGGTTTGTTTCTTCCTCGTAATGCCCTTATCCGAGATCTATACAATAGCACTTTTTCTCCCTTTAGAAATTCCTTAGGGTCCTTTTTTGCCTTAGGTATCGAGGTGGGATTGCTGCCTAACTTTTTATCGGGTTTCCACAACGTCGCATACAATCCTTGAACCATAAAGTCTCTAAGCCCTTTTTCCCAGTCATTCATCTTCTTCTTAACATTGTTGCCCGGGGCTTTTCGATTTCCACCCGTAATCATTTCCATGATCTTAAGAGGATATCTTGGGATGATGGGTATCCTAGCGTACCCCTTCCCGCTTTTGAGTATCATGATGCCTTCTCCGCATATGATGGTTGCCTTGGCGGTGGCCAGGAACGGCGTCCCAAGAATGAGGGGTACGTTTTTATCTTCCTCAACATCAATGATCACGAAATCAACCGGATAAACGATGTTAGCTACCTCAATTAGAACATCAACAGCGATTCCTATGGGGTGGACATAAGTATGATTAGCTAAGGAAAGTCTAAGGTCGGTCTTTGCTGGTTTCTCCTTAGTTAACTTATTATAGATTGACAATGGCATTATTTTCACATCGGTCCCTTGATCGGCCAAGGCATTTATATTATCCATGTCACCAATGCTAACTGGTATCACGAAATTCCCTGTGGTGTCTTGTTTTCTTGTTAACGGTTTTTTTATAACCAACTCATACAGAGGTTCCATAGGTAAGGCGTCGTATTCTTCTTCCGTCATTTTCCCTTCAAGAGCTTCCCTAAGAACTTCATTGTACCTAAAGTTGTTTACTTGGTTTGCAATGGTTTTCTTGTTAATTTCGTGCTTAAGGTAGTACTCAATGGTCTCAGGTTCATCATTAGACACAGACTCCTCCTTCGTGCTTTCCTCAGTTTTCCACATCTCAGCCCTTGCATTCTCAGGCATAATGGAAACGGCGTTTACAAATGAAGTAGGAGGGCAATCGTTGCTTCTTACGAGCACCTTTTCGGGAACCTTTGTTATGGTAAATTCAATTACCAAATTCATCATTTCTTTCATTTTTGCTTGCATTTCCTCTCTATGCCTATAAACCTCCTCTTCAAATCTGGCTAATCTCTCTGTATGAGCTGCCATGTACTCCCTCATTTGATCCTTGAAGCTTGGTGAAAGTGGTATTGGGGAAGTAGAACGGAAGCGCCTTTCGGAACTTGGGTTTTGCTCGCGACTTGGGGACTCCGAAAAAGGTGTGGAGCGGTTGGTGGAGTTGGCGGATTTGACGACCTCTCGAGGAATTTGTACGGGGGCTCTTTTCTGCCTTTCCATAAGATAATCAATTCCTCTCTCGATGGCACTAAATTGCTCCTCGTGTGTATCGGAGGATTCGGAAGGAGTGGATATGGCATTAACTGCGTTAATCGGAGTTTCGGGAGATTCACTCCAATCTTCGTAGCTTTGATCGGCAAGCTCCTCTATAATATCCCATGATTTCTCTGCGTTAAAGTCGCTGAGCCTTCCACCGGCGGCTCGATCAATGGATCGTCGAGTGATGAAATCGGTATGATCATAGAAGATTTGGATTTGAAGCCAAAGATCAATGCCATGGTGTGGAAGTCTATGGAGTAGTTCCTTAAATCGAGTCCATGCTTTGTAAAGAGACTCACCTTGGAGCTGCTGGAACGTCAAGATGTCTCGCCTAAGTTTAGTGGTTCTCCCCGGTGGGAAAAATTGAGCAAGGAAGCGAGAGGTAAGATCATCCCAACTTGAGATGGAGCCGGCGGGAAGTCGCTCAAGCCAATTACTAGCTTGGTCCCGTAGAGAGAATTGGAAGAGACGCAGGCGCGTGGTCTCCCGAGTAGTAGCATCAAGGTCGATGGAATCGACAATTTTGAGGAAATCTCTCAGATGCTGATTTGGATCTTCGGAACGAAGTCCATGGAATGCACATCCGTTTTGCACCAACCGGATGGTGTCGGATCGCAGGGCAGTAGTTTGGGCTTGGTCGGGAAGCTCAATGGTGTTCCTATAGCCTAGGTGGCTTGGTCTTGAGTATTCACCAAGAGTACGGGCTCTTGGCGGGTCATTTGGTGGTGGGTTGATGAGTGGTGGTTGGTTATGATCCTCCATGATGAAAAGTGATGGGTGTTACGAACAAAGGTCACGAAGAAGGGGGATAGACTAAGAGAAAGCTAAAAATGAGAAAAATTTACTTGATAGGAATCAAGCAAAGAACCTAAACGAGGTGGACCACTAACTAGCTATTCTATTCCCCGGCAGCGGCCCCAAAAACTTGATAACGCTACACGCGTCGTTCGGGGTCAAGGAAACTTCCTTTTCTTCGAGCAAGTTTTATAACACCCTAGGCAGTGAACCTAATCGTTGTAGTGTAGTAATTAGGGTAAGCCACGGGTATTGATATCGTTCTCTAGGGGAATAGGAATGCTAGTAAGAAGTTACTACGCTAAGGTTAAGGTTGAGGAAGATTATTTTTGTATTTTTATATTTTATGAAATGGAAAGGTACGAATCTTGGGTATTGGATTTGGGGGGGTTGGTATTTCTACCGATTACTCTACTATTATCTAATTATCTAAACTAAGGTTTTGGTAGTCTATGTCTAATTAATCTGTGCTCGTATGATATTTTAAAGATGTGTTTACTTAGGTTATACTACTCTATAATTATCTCCTATTGATGGTTGAGTTGTCACGTCCCTATTCTTAGTTGCGTTGTGTGTCTAAAGTTGTAGGGTATGCGTTTCTCCCTAACTCTTTGAACTTACCAAAGGGTCTCGTCTACAAAACCCACTAGGGATGATAAACTCTTACTCTAAGGCACTCTTTGGATAATTTAGCCTACAACTACTCAGGTAATCATATTCTAAGGTTCACAAAGATGAATCAAGCATTAAGTACACAACGAATGACATATCGCATTACTAGATCATTAATCAACTAAGATAAGAAACAACCAATCAATATTCAATAATTAAGTTTCATACTTCCTAAGCAAACACACAAATAAATTAGCCGGACATGGAGAACATGCAAGCAAACACACAAATAATCAAAGACATAATTGAATTAACGAAGTAAATACTTATCTTGATGTAAGATAGGGTTTAAAACCCTAAAATACTGTACAAGACAACTTAGGTTCGATTTTAGGTTTTCACTCCAAAAAGACTCTCTCTAAAACTGAAAAATTCGGATTCTATATATAAGATTACATATGCGATGGCGTCACCTTATGTTTCGTGATGCCCTCGTTTCGCCGTCATTAGGGTTTCGTCTTGGCCACGTTAACCTTGCGACAGCGTCACCTTATGTCCGTGACGCCGTCCTCTTCAGCTTCTGAGACCGTCTGGGTCACATCTAGGCCGTCTGAGTTGCGACGGTCTACTCTTTTAAAGCCCGACGCCGTCACTTGTAAATGAGCAATTTGGCTACTGAGTCGTCACAAAAGTGATGCGACGACGTCGTAGTTAACACCTGACGCCGTCCCCTTCAGTTCCAGCAGTCTGAGTGGCTCGATTCTTGACTTTGGCCATTTTCTTCGTAAATTCGCGCCTTTTCGTCCAAATAAGTGCCATTCCAGCATTTTGCCTTCAAGAGACCTAAAAAGTGAAAAGGAACGAAATTAAGCAATAACGGATACAAAAGTGATCAAATAAGGGCTAAAACGACCCCTCAAAATGGTACCTTTTAAAACCTTATCATATGTGTACATCAGGGTCGCACAACATATTCACATGATCAAGCTTAATCAGTAATTCCGGAGTTTACTTCCGCAGAAAAGATCAGTGATTCAACCAGTTACTGTGATGTCGTTGTCTCTACTCTGGTTGGGTACTTGTGTACATTATGGGCTGATTGGTTATATGGAAGATAACTGGAATGCACTTGGTAAAATGAAGATGTTCATATATTGTTCCCCTGAATAGACAACTGGTCAATCTCGAAGAGTAATGTGTACATTGGGGTCGCACAACAGGTTCATGTGATAGGACTTAATCAGTTATTCCGGATTTGATAACCACTGAGATGATCAATGTTTCAACTTGTTACTTCGGTGTTCTCGAGTTCTTCGGGGTGCTGAGCTTCATTCAATGAGACCATTTTTATTCATCTCTACTTATTGGGGAAATGCTCTTTATTCTTAGTTTGTCGGTTTGGGGGGAAGCTACCAAAGTCTCACTTTCAGAAGGCTCAATTTCTCTCTTCGATTCAAGAGCCTTGGAAGCTTTGGTCGTGAATGTTTAAGAGATGATGACTTCTATCTTCTACAACGAGGCTGCTCGATATCCTTATCTCGGTACTCGTATCATCATCTTCTTAAACTATATCATCCATTCTATATGTGTCTATATTTATCAAAAAGCAAAATACAAAAATATAAAATCAACAAAAACCCATAAAAAAAATTAACAAAAGAAAGAATTGTTGTCTCAAGACATGTCTTCTGATATCGATAACATCTAAGGTCTTAGAAATGTCATTCAATAATGGCACGGGACCATAGATGAAGTTCGAGCAGAAGGTGTAAATATTCTTTTCAAAACATGTCTAAAACTATGGCTTGCAGTTACTTCAGACTGTAACCCGCACTAAAACCATGGCTTGCTATTATTTCAGATAGCAATCCATTTTTCAAAAAAAGGAAAGTGCTACGCTTAAACGATTTTATCAAAATTCGTGCACTTATCCTAAAAACAAAATGAGGAAAGTATGTCAAAGGACTGCTGTTCCTACTCAAATATTTTTCCTTCTAAAATTCTTTAGAAAAATATTTGTTTTAACAAAATGGTGGTAATTGAGTTGCTCGAAAATCAATCAGAATCATGTTTTCATAAATTTACAAAACCTAATCAATGACTTTGGTTTATTTAAAAACTTTTCATAGAAAGAGTCATTGATTGAGGGGGAGAATGTTTTTCAAATTTATATCATCTATCGGGCTTATCTAATTATCCTAAATGCTTAACTGAAAAATGATGTTAACCTACGTTGAAGGACTAGGTGCCTAGGATATAAATGTTAGGATTAGATGATTATAGTTTGATGAACACATAAATCCCATACCTTATGTGAACTGATTGATATGTTGAATTGACTTTTATTAGTTGATTGCTGTTTGGGTGTTGTCGACCACCATATATGTCTATCTGTTTCTACTAACGTATGCAGATTACATGGTATATAAGAATGTTCCCGTTCTGGATCCCACAAAAGAAAATGATTGGATGCCGAATGGAAAGGGTATCTATTTCTTGGGTCGACAAAAGAAGAAACGGAGCTTAATATGATCTCTCCATGGATAGTTGGCACGATAGATGCAACTTCAGACGTCTGGCTGCATGAGCAGGCGGTTTTCTTCCAACCTTCAGCAACAACAACAAAAGCAGCTCAACCACCTAACGTATCTTTGTGCAGGATAATAGTGATGATACCATTTTTTTAACAATTTTGTGAATAATATTGTTTTGAAAATGATAAAAATATTATTTTGAAAATAAATTGAACTAAATTTTGGAAATCAACTGGACTTCACTTTTTCAAAACTTAAGTCACTCAATCAATGACTACGGTCATTGATTGAGGGGGAGAGTGATTTCAAATTGAATAGTTTCAAACAATATTTCTTCATAAAAGTCCGGTTTGTACAAAATAAAGTGGTGATCTAAAGATTCAATGTTATGTCATGGTATGATTTTCTTTGAAACTCAAAGATCTTTCAAAATGAAATATTTATAGTTCTTGTTCGATTGTGAAATTGTTTTATTTTACTTAAATATCTCTTAAAAAACTATCATACCTGACACTAACAATCTTTAATGTCGAAAAACAGTTCCTTATCCACCATTTTTCAAAATTAAATCTTGCCACGTCTTTCCCAAAATTTTCCAAATGATTTAAATCAATCGGGATCCAAAATCTCAATTGGTTTGAAATTTTTGATCGGGGGAGAGATCATGATTTAAATCTCAAATCGGTTTTAAAGGGTGATTGTTTCTAAAGCACTCCTTCCTTCATGTGCCAAACGATTTTGAAATACATAATGCACATGATTCTGGAGGAGCATTTAACCATAAACCAAAAGAGCTTTTAAATCAGGCACATATTCTCCCGTGTTTTCCGAACCTTATTAAATCACTTGGGATCCAAAATCTCAAAGGGTTTGATATTTTTGATCGGGGGAGAATTTGTGATTTAATATGAAATTTGATAAAAGATGATCGTTTTGATTCAAAGTGCAAGTTTTCTCTAATATGTGCTAAAATCTTTCGTATATCGATGCACATATTGAGAGGGAGCAAATGGTTTCTATTGGAAATCGTGAAATGTACTTCAAAAACCTCTTGCCTCTATGTGCAAAATAATTTTCAAATATCCAGCGCACATTTTGAGGGGGAGAATTTACCAAGAAAATCAAATGGCTTTTTCCATGGAAATTGTGATCAAGAATATATTTCAAAGAACTCTTCCCTCCATGTGCTAAACAATTTCAAAATCATATGCACATGTTGAGGGGGAGCATTTCTAAAAGATCAAAAACGATTAAGGTACAAAATGCTTTGATATTATATCACAAGTACCTTGATTGATTTTCCAAATGATTTTTCTATTGGCTTCAAGAAGGAAAGAACAATACCAAAAGACCGACCAATTTACTTTATGCATGGTGTTATAAGGATGGTTAGGTTAGGTATTCGTTCCCACGATCCTGCCAGAGCCGGAGGGATCTACCCAGGGACAATCCACTAGATAGTGTAGAAGTCCTTAGGTATGATGAAAAAAGGAGAAAAGTGAGAAATGGGAAGAGTGCGGACTGAGAAAGAGCTAGAACTAGAATTAACCCAACAAGGTTCTAGTAATGAAGTCTCGGTAAGCACTGAAGGGGTTGAAGAATGAAAAAGAATTGAATGTGAAAAGGGTGAAAAGAAATAGCCCTCTAATAATTCAACCTTAGGGCAGAAACCGGGTTCAATACATATGCTACTGGTGGTTACTAAGGTAACACTGGTATTGCAGACAAGACGTCATGGACCCAGTGATGCACTGCACTAAACTTCCCAAGCTACTCAAGTTCCTCTTAAAAGGGCTTGTTTCATTCTCACGGGGAACCTACATAATCTATCGACTTTCTCTTAGAGATCGTTGATATTGAAGAAGGAGACCCTCTCCCTAGTCTCCGGCATAGGAAACCAAATGTGCACAATTGAGTCTAGAGCCAAGAGATCATCCACAATATCTCATTAGGACACTAAATTAATGAAGACTTGCTGTTTCACACAATGTGGAAAGTAAGAATATTTTAAGAGTCCTACGCATTATCCTTGTGGTATTGCCAGAACATCCGGGTGATATGTAAAAATATTCACAATGAAGATGGAAATCCTTCTAGAGCCAACATCAAACAAGCTCTTGGTGGGTGACATGTGAGATCTTTACTAAAGATCAAGCTTGTGACAACTGGACAGAAACGATGGGGCGATTCACTCTTGAATCAATCTTGGTCCGAGAAAGGAATTGACGAATACTTTTGGAAAAACCGTTCGATGTGAAAATCTTCTTTTCTCTAGCACATTGAATGTGTACTCATGTTTTCAAACACAAAAAGTATCTCTGATTGAAAAAATACTTTTGGAAAAACCGTTCAATGTGCAAATCTCTTCTTTTCTCTAGCACATCGAATGTGTATTCTCATTCAAATACAAAAGGTATTTTTGATTGAAAGTTGATCTTTCTCATAAAACCTTCGTCGTATTGCAAAACTCTTTCTTCAAGCAATACGCGATTGTTTTCAAAACAATTTTTCATCAATCAGTGAATCTTAATTCGCTGGTTCACTCACTCCGTGTTGTCTTCTTTGAGACGTTCCGGTTTGAGAACAGCTAGAACAGCTGCGAAACCCTGTCAAGGAGATTCTTCAGAATTATACCTGATCACAGGCAGTACTTGTACTGATCAACGGGGAACCGTAGGCCGTGTACCTCAATTCAACGAAAGTGATCAAAGACACTTTCGTGTGTTTTATTGCTAACTGTTGTTTGCAGGTACATTTAGACGGTTGTAGTTGATCAGAATTGAGAAGTCAATCTAAAGCCGCATGCTCACAATATCCACACTTAATTGAAGAAATCATGACTAGTGCATATCTACATAACCTGGCTCTGATATTTTTATACTATGCTTCTGCTACGCTGCTGCAAATATCATGAACCAGTTAAGCTTCCGCTACTCTGATGGAAAGATGTCATGATCCAGAAAGTGTGAGCATGTCGGTCCAAAAGTCACAACATCACATGATGGCAACACAATAAAGGGTGATCCAGAGATTTGTTGTGGCTGATGATCTCAAAGAAAGCTAAAAGATCATCAAGATGTGGATCAGTTCAAAGACCTCCACTTTAAGTACCAAATAATCGGACTATGAAAAATCACTGCTAAAGCACAAAGATTGCGGAAGTGAAGAATTGAAGTCTACGAGCTCAGAACAGAAGACAAAATAGAATGCTAGGATTCAAAATGTAAATCATGGGGTGACCTCCCTTAAGGGGAGATTGTTAGGAATTAGAAATTCCATAGTGAAGAGTCGGTCACCCTAAATATAATCTAGCATAAGTTAGCTCGTAGACATATCGTTAGTTACGTTATTTGTTAGTTTATTAGTCAGTTATTAGCGTAGTTTAGTTTAGTGCAACACCGTGGAAGAAGTACGGGTCTTTACCCACTGTATGCCTGATCCACAGTCCGTTAGGAGGACGTATTGTATGTAACTATAAATACCCTCTACCTCCCAAGGTAGAGGGTTGGACCTTTCACTCAATCTAACCTTCTTTCTTTTGTTTACTTTCTCTCTCTAGAAAGGCTCCCATCTTCCACTTTCTCTCTCTAAAACCTACTCATATTCGACCTATATATTGAATGTACGATGTGTTTATGAAATCCAATATGTTTCAATTCTCTAGGTTCCTCTTAAAGGCGAGATCACCACCTCTTGAAGTCGAGCAAGCTCAAGTTTATGGGTTGCCAAGCTTCTTCATCATCAAGACTACTGATGTTATCTTGTTGATAGTTCTTTCCTCTCTCATTAGAAGTGTTGTATTGAAGACATAGGTGAAAGATGTCTAAAGGATCAAGTCAAAGGCATTAGTGAAAGGTGCCGAAGATCCGTGTCAAAGGCATTAGTGAAGGGTGCCGAAAGTCCGTGTTGAAGGCATTAGTGAAGGGTGCCTAGTGTCATGTCAAAGGCATTAGTAAAAGGTTCCTAAGGTGTACATTTGATATGGTGCATCACTGTACAAGATAGATTAGTTTGGGCCAAAGGATATTGATATCCTTGTTGATGTTGTAATAAGGAGTGGATCTCCTTTGGGATAGGTATTGTGTTGTGTTGGGTAGTAGTTCCTCCTTAGTAACAGAACTCGGTATCTACCCTTGTACCGAATAAAGTGTAGGCGACGTTGTGATAGGTTTGGTTCTACCTCGTGGAAGAACCTGATGTCTAGCCTTGTACCGGATAAAGAGTAGGCAACGTTGTGAAGGCTTCTCCGCCACAAGGATTTTGTGTTGTGTAGTGATTACGAACTATCGAGTGGGTGACTTGGAGAGTGGAGTAGGGCAAGGAAGGTGTCCTTGTAGCCAAACCACTATAAATACTCGCGTTGTGGTTTTGTGCTTCTTACTCTTTATCTTTGCTTTACTTATTTATATGCTTATCTATCAACATCCAACACACACATTTAAATAGATTGACATAAGTCGATCTAAATAGTTTAAAACGAAGTTTTAATCTGTAAAACTATTCAACCCCCTTCTAGTTTTCCACAACAACCATTGTCGCAACAACAACATATCCGGTGGCACGAAAATTATTAATGGTATAAAAAACAAAAAAATGATACAAACAACGGTGTCACACCCCCAAAATGTCATAGCGGAAGAGTAACCGAGGGCGTGACATTCATGGCACAAAGTCACCAGGTACAAAGAATGACCTTTATATGAGCCGTTTCAAAATATACATTATTTGATTAGTTAAAGCAACATAAGGTTTTTAATACATGGTTCCCATGTTTCACAAGAACAAAAAGATATTTTTTTAAAGTATAATCAAATGATATAAGTCCATGCTGAAAAATCTTTGTGAATGCAACCGCCAATGGCGAATCTATGAATGGACTCAATGTATGTCAAACCAAGCCACTTATGAACCTGAGAAATACATGCTAAAGCGTCAATATAAAGCTGGTGAGTTCATAGATTTATGAAATGTAAATGTCAAGTGCGGACCACAAGATTTCAGTGTTTGACCATTATAACAAATACAATGTCACATAAAACGTATTACTATTGCACTAAGCTCATGACCGCGAAACCTCAATGTTTTCTAGTTCTGGTGCCCCTATAAGTGTTCCTTTGTGTGAACACCCAAATCCCTAAAATGATTATGCATCCGTTTCATGTACTAGTAAAGTAAGGAAACTACCTGGACGGGGTTTTTAACCCAATAGATCGATTCACAACATTCACGCTTGCTATGTAATTAACGGTTCATGATAATGGGGACTTAATGGAAAGTTGTGTAACTTAGGGAATACATAACTATTTTTAAGTATTTGTGTCCGTAAGTAAAAGCAAACAATGTAATAGGTAAACGAGTATGTGTTTAAGTAAACGTAGATTTATTCTCACCCCAAAGTAGTTCAAAACGATTAAAAGTGGGGCTATGAAACTCACCTCAAGTAGTGAAAATACCCGGAAAAGTATAATGTAATGAAATCAACCGGGAACCCTAACGCGACCTAGAAATATAAGTCATTTTGGGAATATGAAACATGTACTATATTGATAACATCAAATTGTCCTGACTTTTAAGTGTCAATTTCCCCTGATAAGGCTCATATTTTATATCATTTATATGGATTTACCCTTGTATTCCTTTATAGTTCACTTTCAGGTAAATTATGAGCATTGGAGCTTATGAGACGCGGATTTGGAGATTTTCTTAACAATTTAGGATAGTATGCCAACTTTACATCAATTATGGTGTAACTCACTCTCTCACATTATGCCGTAGCTAGTGCGTTGACTCAGAAGACCAACTTTACATCAATTATGGCGTAACTCCGAACTAAGGTTACACCGTAATCATCTAGATCAAGAAATGTTTTGCGCCTCCATCAACTATGCCGTAACTCCTAACAAGGATTACGCCATAGTCCTTGCAAAACTAACCTGTATTGAAGATACGTCTTAACCTTTCCCAAGTGTTACGCCGTAACCTGCTTAACGAGAGTATTATTTGAGGAATTATTGAAGTTACGACGTAACTCTTAACTCAAGTTACGCCGTAACTAGCATCATGCCTATAAATACCAGCCCTAATTTTTGCATTTCACATCATTCACTCATAACTCAAAGGCAGAGAACGTGAAGAGAGGTCCAAGGGCAGATCATTTGAAGCATACGGAGCCATCTCCAAGGAGGAAATCACTCCATATCGATAAGCATTAGTGATTATTTTATCTTTTACTTTCGATTCATGTCTTCCATTATGTTAAACATCGAATCCTTTGTTTCTTTTAATATGATCAGCTAAGAACCATTGGTGCTAGCCTAGTTATGATTCCTTGAATGTTTTGTTTATGTTTTCATACTTCCATATAATTGTTTCTAGTGTATGCATGCATAGTTCGTTGGTAGTTACCCTATCTTCGGTAGTTTTGAAATGCGGTCGTATCTAGTTTCTTAGGAGAATTGACCTACTGACCCTAACTAGTTGGGTAGAGTTGGGGAGGGTAAGAATTGACCAACTGATGACCCTTCCTCGCTTGTGAGAACTGCCAAATGATCACCGGTCGTTCGTATGAACTTAAGAAGTTAGGGATGAGTTTCTAAGATGCTAGCACCCGGGCACTCATTATTTCGAATCTTGCATGTAGGGTACTTAATGACTTGGCTTAGGCGACTAAAAAGCACTTGACTATCAAGGGTAGAATCTTGACCTTGGGTAGGAGCCTTTGTTGATAGGTTAGGACTAACTGACCAAATGTTGTCCTAGCGACTTAAACCTCCACTTGAATCAATTGAAAGTAGTAAAACATAAACATTACATGATAGGATGAGTAATTAGGTTAGCACACTTTCCCTATATTGATCACAACTCTATTTACTTTACGCATTAATTTCTTGTTTATTAGTTAATTAATCATTTCTACTATAAACCAGTTAAAAACAGTGACACATAGACTTAATTAGAATCCACTCACATAGCTCTTGGGACGACATCGGTTTTACCGATTACTACACTACACACGACCGGGTACACTACCCGTGAGTGCATAAGGTGGACCATAGGTAAACGAGACATTATAAATATTAAAACTGGTCAAAAAACCTGCATCAAGTTTTTAACGCCGCTGCCGGGGAGTTATATTAGGATTTTTATTAAGTCTTTTATTTTGTTTTTTTGTTTTCTCACAATTTCTTTTAAGTTTCAGGTACCATGGAGGTTGTGGACATTGATAACCTCACTCTTGAGGATTATTTGTTCATGACTAGGGATGAACAAGGGTCAGGGCTCGTTAGGCCGGCTATTGGAGCTGAAGTCCGTTTTGAGATCAAAGAACAGTTTATGAGGGAGCTACGTGCTAACCCTTTCTCGGGATACAGAGACGAATATGCTTACGAACATGTTGAAAATGTCGTGTACATCACAAGCCTTTTCAACATACTTGGTGTTTCTCATGATGCGGTTATGCTCCGAGTATTCCCCATAGCACTTATTGGGGCAGCAAGAAGATGGATTGATAGATTGCCCGCCGGGGCAGTCGATACATGGGCTCTCCTAAAGAAACATTTCATTCAAAGCTATTGTCGTCCTTCGAAGATATCAAATCAACTCATGGAGATCCATAATTTTCAGCAAGAAGGCGATGAAACGTTGTATCAAGCTTGGAATAGATACAATGACCTTCTTTACAAGTGTCCCACTCATGACCTAAACAGCCGGCAAAAGGTCAACATTTTCTACAAAGGTATCAACGTGGCTACAAGACAAATGTTGGACTATCAAGGACCAATTTCGGGGATGACCCCTACTCTCGCCATTGAAGCCATTCAAAAAATGGCCGATCATTCTCAAAAATGGCATGATGGAGGAAGCCAAAGAAGCCTAAGCGGAAATCTTGATGGTATTGCTGCCATTACAAAAAAGTTTGAAAATCTTGGTCGTGACATGTTAAAGCTCAAGGAAAGTGTTCACGCTATTCAAGTAGGATGTGAAAGCTATGGTGGAGGACATCTCACTAAAAATTGTCCTCTTATTGATGATGATAGTAAAATTGAAGAAGTAAAATATGGTGAAGCACATAGACCATTTCAAGGGTCGAATGGAAACGGGAATGGGTATCGGGGAGGTCCTTCATCAGATTACAATTGTGGGCCTTTCCGGGAAAGAAGACTTAGTATTGAAGACACCATCAGAAATTATCTTGAGACGTCAGCCCAAAGACAAAAGGAACAAGATGAGTGGCTCAAAAGTTTCCAGGAAAATACAAATAAAAGCCTCTCCAACAATGACACAACTTTAAAAAACCTAGAGGCAATGGTGGAGAAACTCAGTGAAGAGATGAAGAAAAGTAACGCTGAACCTGAGGGGATCAAACCTATGGTGGTGTGCAAGGCCGTTTTTTCTAAAGAAGATGCAAATATACCGATCGATGATTTCCATTCTTCTCTTATTAAACCTGAATCTGTGATTGATACCTGCGGCAGTCAACAGTTACGTCGTAACACTTGTGGTGAGTTACAGCGTAACCGTGAGCCAAAAAGCGAACCAGGGTTGGGAACTGAGATACTAGCCAACTACCGATCAAGGAGGTCTGCACGAATGGCTTCACCATTCCATGTTCCATCGGTAATCATGATCTTTTAGCATTAGCTGATCTTGGGTCCAGTATAAACGTCATGCCACTCTCAATATTTTTAAAACTAAGATTAACTAATCTTTGGAAGACGAGCATGGTGATTGAGATGGCAGACATGACTAAGGCAACCCCTCTTGGAATCACTAGTGGCGTATTGGTCAAAGTCAATAGGTTCATCTTTACGACCAAATTCATAGTTATTGACATGGCAAACACCCCAAGAGAACATTTAATTTTGGAAGACCTTTCCTTGCTTCCTCACGCGCCCAAATCAAGGTCTTAGAAAAAGAAATTTTTTTGGGATACACTGATGACAAAGTGGTGTTTAGAATGGATAAAACCTTGTTCCCGGAACCTAATGAAGTTATAAGCTCATGCATAGAAGACAAGTTTTCTAATGAAGATCCAACAAATTTTCCTGATAATTTTCCTCCTTCATATTTTGGTCATTTGCAGGATAATGAGTCTAGTTATGAAGATGATAGTGATAAAACTTCCCCAGAGGAAGACGATGAAGTTCAAACCTCACCTAGGATGTCTGATAAAAAAGGTATTACTATAGTTAAGGGAAAGCTTCATTGTTGCACCCCTATCACTTCTATGATAGAGGGTTCTAAGATAACTTTGCCGACATGATCACCATTTCTCAACTGCTGCAATGGTGGTGGCCAGTTCTTTGTAAAGCGAATAAAAAAGGCAGCTAAATTTTGGTGGCATTTCGAGGATGAAAAACTAATCAAGGAAAATTGGTTCCAGGGGCATCATTTTATGACCGATTGGTTTGAAGATGTAGGTTGGACTCTCCATTTCTGTAAACCATGAATTATGATGTTCGGAGGAACCACTCAAGCATGGCCTACATGCGATCCTCGTCTTAAAGTTTGCAATGGAGGAGAATTTCCAGATCCCAACTGGCTCAACCGTAAGGAATGGGCATGTTTCGATGAAGAAAAGAGAATGGAAGTCGGATACAAGGGAATCTCATTCTAAAATTGGGTTAAAGTAAAATTCGGGGCTATAAAATTAAAATGGGATGTCGAGTCTCAGTTTCGCTATGAATGGGCCAAGTCTAATTTTTTGCAAGAAACTCAATACTGCATGACTCCGTACATTCCCCCTTCTGTTTGCGATCAGCCTTCCTCCGGTAAAAGAGAAATTGAGGATGGAAAGGGTTGAAGGCCACCATAAATCCCCATGGCTTTGAGTCTAACTTAAAGAATCGATAATAAAGAAAAGCGCTCTTTCGGGAGACAACCCGGATTATCCTTTTTATTTCTTTTATTTCATTTCTAGTTGGGTTTGTGTTTTTAACATTTTTGCAGGAATTGGAGATGAATTAACAAGTGACTAAAACGGGGACCTTTCTATCCAATAATTACGGCATAACTCATCCTCATGGTTAGGCCGTAAAATATCCTCAGTAGCGATTCTCTCCAAGACACAAACCATTACGGCGTAATCTCATTCTATGGTTATGTCGTAGCTATTCTCCAGTAGCAAATTGCTAGGTTTTACCATAATTATGGCGTAACTCCTCTTTTGGGTTACGTCATAATTATCCTGCAGTTCTATTTTTTCCTATATTAACGCAATAGCCTTGTATTAGTTTTTAAATGAACTTTGTGGGTATGTTCCCTGTAAGCCCTCACGAGACTACACTCGTCCACTTGGGACACCAAGTGGTTTAAAAGGCTAGTTGCATATGCTAAATGCAACCGTGATTCCTACGAAAGTGAGTTAGATTTCTTTTTTTGTTTTTCTTTTTCTTTTTAGAATTACGCTTGTTGGTTAGTGTGATTTCAGGGAATGAAGTTTGCTCGTGGATGCTTAAGTGAAGGTACGATTCTCTTCGTGGGCCTTCTTTCTTTTTAGGAGAAAATTTCAGGAAAGTTATCGCTCTAATTCTACTTTCTCTTCACCTTTATTTAACCTTTAACACATAAGGGACTTTGTAGATCTCAAGTGGGGGGATGGGATTAGAATTATTGCTTGAAATTAATTTCCCTCGTTTTTATAGTTTGGTTTGAAAAATTATGCTATTTTAAAATCTTTGACATGTTTTTCTTAACCTAACTATATTAGACCTTAGCCGAGCACATTATAACCCTTGATATTTTATGGTGAGATTAGCCTTATCCGTTTCCAATTATTTACCTAAATCCACTAAATTATGAGTGTGACAGTAGCTTGTAAACTTTAAAACTTGGCCTTTGCATCATTTCGAGACCATAGACAAGGTATGTTGAGTTCTCTTAATGTATATGGAATAATCAGTTTGAGAAGGCAATATTTTTAGGATTATCACCCAAATAGCCCATCCTTGTGTGTCTATCGATTAGTCACCTCAACTTTTTTACCCCCATGTTAAACCCTTTTATTGCACTCACCTTTAGTGCAGGATAGCCCTAGATACACCCGTTTGAGCCATTTCTTTCATTTTGATCACCCCATATATATTATTTCGTTACACCCATTCGCCTTAGCCTACCGTATAGTCTTAATTTGTGATTGGGAAATCATTTTTTGCCTAAGTTCAAGGTTCAAGTAGAGAGGTTCGGAAATCATGATTTCGTCAAAGACTTATATATGAAGATCACTGAAGACCCCCCAGATTCTCATTATATGTTCATCTCAAGTGGGGGGATGTTATCTTTAGTTATGATGTAATGAAAGAAAAAAAAGAAGGTAGTTTATTGATTATTGTAAAGTGCAATGTTATAAGCACTATGATTGGAGCTCATCAAAGATTAAGCATCGAGGAGGCCACCTCGGTCACATTTGAAGAATTGAGTTGGTAACTATTGAGCCAACAGTTGAAGAACATGTAATGTGCCCATCATGACGTCCGCCAATGGCACATCTACTTGTCATATCATGATCCGGTTTCTTCACCTTAAAGCTTGAACTTTGGATGAACGGTAGGCGGTGACAACTTGGGTATAGGTTATGTCTACTTGCTTTGTTACTTTACACCAATTATTTCCCATGTCTTATTCTACCCTTTAGTAATGAAGCGTGTTTAAGTGATGAAGCGAGCAATCTTTAGTGTCTTGGCCATGGATTTGGTCATGTATCATTGATTTTGTCCACTTTGCCGTGACACGTTATTAATGACATTAAACCCTTAACCCATGTTGTGTCTACCCATATTGCCTTCAAGAATTGTTTAGTCCTTAACTCTATTGGTGGAGATTTGTGTAACCGCCAAGCTTATGATAGAATACATGCTATGACTGTGCTTTGAGTGATCACCGCGAAATTGACACTTAGACTAGTTGAGAGAATTTGAGTGTTTTGTTCCCATTTCGTGAGGTGTTCCGCTTTGATTTATTCTAGCATAAGGGATTTTAAACTCATATCATCTAGGTAATGGGGGATATCTTTTTAGAAAATTTTCTAATAAGGTCTACTAGAGGGCAAGTAGAGTTTAAGTGGGGGGATATTTGATAACATCAAATAGTCCTGACTTTAAAGTGTCAATTTCCCCCGACAATGCTCATATTTTATATCATTTATATGGATTTATGCTTGTATTCCTTTATATTTCACTTTCAGGTAAATTATGAGCATTGGAGCTTATGATACGCGGATTTAGAGATTTTCTTAACAATTTATGATAGTTTGCCAACTTTACATCAAGTACGGCGTAACTCACTCTTTCACATTACGCCGTAGCTAGTGTGTTGACTCGGAAGACCAACTTTACATCAATTACGGCGTAACTCCCAACTAAGGTTACGCCATAATTATCTAGGTCAAGAAATGTTTTGAGCCTCCAACAAATACGCTGTAACTCCTCATAAGGATTACGCCGTAGTCCTTTCAAAAGTAACCTGTATTGAAGATACGGCGTAACCTTTCCCAAGTGTTACACCGTAACCTGCTTAACGAGAGTATTATTTGAGGAATTATTGAAGTTACGGTGTAACTCTTAACTCAAGTTATGCCGTAACTAGGATTGTGCCTATAAATACCAGCCCTAATTTCTGCATTTCACATCATTCACTTACAATTCGAAGGTAGAGACCGTGAAGAGGAGTCCAAGGGCAGATCATTCAAAGCATACAGAGCCATCTCCAAGGGGGAAATCACTCCATATCGATAAGCATTAGCGATTATTTTATCTTTTACTTTCGATTCATGTCTTCCATTATGTTAAACATCGAATCCTTTGTTTCTTTTAGTATGATCGGCTAAGCACCTTTGGTGTTACCCTAGTTATGATTCCTTGAATGTTTTGTTTATGTTTTCATGCTTTCGTATAATTGTTTCTAGTGTATGCATGCATAGTTTGTTGGTAGTTACCCTAGCTTCGGTAGTTTAGAAATGCGGTCGTATCTAGTTTCTTAGGAGAATTGACCAACTGACCTTATGTAGTTAGTTATAGTTGGGGAGGGTAATAATTGACCAACTAACGACCCTTCCTCGCTTGTGCGAACTGACCAAATGATCACCGGTCATTTGGATGAACTTAAGAAGTTAGGGATGAGTGTCTAAGATGCTAGCGCCCGGGCACTCATTATTTCGAATCTTGCATGTACGGTACTTAATGACTTGGCTTAGGCGACTAAAAACCACTCGAATATCAAGGGTAGAATCTTGACCTTGGGTAGGAGCCTTTGTTTATAGGTTAGGATGAACTGACCAAATGTTGTCCTAGCGACTTAAACCCCCACTTGAATCAATTGAAAGTAGTAAAACATGAACATTACACGATAGGATGAGTAATTAGGTTAGCACACTTTCCCTCTATTGATCACAACTCTATTTACTTTACGCATTTATTTCTTGTTTATTAGTTAATTAATCATTTCTACTATAAACCAGTTAAAAACAGTGACACCTAGACTTAATAAGAATCCGCACACATAGCTCTTGGGACGACCTTGGTTTTACCGATTACTACACTACACATGACCGGGTATACTGCCCGTGAGTGCATAAGGTGGACCATAGGTAAACGATACATTATAAATATTAAAACCTGGTCAGAAAAGCTGCATCATATATGCGTATGAGTTTTATAATGTTTAGCACCTTTATATACTTGCATTGAGGTTTTAACAAGTTATGTAAGTTGATCGTTTAAGAAATATATTCAAATCATATTTTTAATAATTAGAAACCCTAAAAAAATTATGTTACATTAGGTATTCTAAACCCGTCTTGGGAAGAGTGTATCTAAACCATTTTAAGTCTTTTTTTCTTCGTGAAACTCCCTAAATGTAGATGAACGTGTCTAGTTTCATTTTCAAAGTTCTGGTTCGAGAAAATAAGTTTAAGGTGTCAGTTTTCGTTAAAACAAATGATGGACATCGGTGACTGGTATGTGCAAAAACACATACCATTTCTTTACCAAATCAGGCACAAAATAACCAAGAAAGAGCCGTTTATTCCTAATATTTGTTGGTTTCTTGAGTTTATGCATGTGCAGGCACGGATATGGCAAAACACACAAAAGAAAGACAAATCAGACAAAAACCGAGCACGAGAAGGAAAAGAGTGCAAAAGCTGAGCCGGGAAGTCAGAAGTGATTGAATTTGAATATTCTGGTGCTAGAAGGATGATTTTTGAAAGATTGGATCAACTTTGAAGAAATGGCAATCAGTCCTTCAAGTTTCAAAAATTATCAGATTCTACCCTTGAAGTTTTAAAATTGGCAAGATCAGTTCCCCATCTTTCCCACATTGTCAGAATCTACCCTTGTGTTCAATTTCCCAAAAATATCCTTTAACATTTCCCATTTACACATTAAACCCTTTGAATTTAAAATCTTTTACCTTTAAACCCTTATAATAAAACAAAGAGTTCAAAAGCATTTAAACCTTTTGACCAGTCAACCTTATACCCCTTTGAACCTTTATAAACCATTTGAACCCTTGTCATTTAAACCAAACGAACCCTATTTTATTACTCGGTCAAATAGTCAAAACAAGTTAAAAAAAAGTAATAAAAAAACACCCAAAACTTTACCCGCCAAATGAAAAATCCCCAAATCCCTTTTTTACCAGATTTATAAGAACCTTAAAATGCCCTTTACTTAATTCACTTAATTAGCCATAATTGAAGGGTAGTTCTGACATTATCTGACATGCTCTGACACACGGAATGCCAAGCTGGCAATCCGTGTGCTCTCCTAGCCTCTTATTGGCTGTTGAAACGTGAAGATAGTGATCTGATGGTTGTGATGGATTGGATGATGTAGGGAATTGATCAAAGGGTGGAAACACATCATGAGAAAGCACACTTCCTGCTTCTGGACCCTTCCCAAAGGTCCAAGCTCTCCTTTATATAGCCCTGGAATTCACATAGTTGTAGTATCTTAATTTCAGTAGCTTGTAGTATTGTTTAGTTTACTTTTTAATTGTTTTCAGTATTTCACTTTTAATTTCAGTACTGTACTTCCTTTAATGTAATCAAAATTGAAAGTTAATAAAATCACTTTTTAGCTTAAAATTTCTTATTATCTCCTAATTGTTTTAATTGCTTATTAGAGTAGTTTCATGTCATAATAGCTTAATATAAACTTATTTTTAGCTTGTTTTCACTCTAAACCAAAAATCACAAAAATATAAGAAAAATAGTTGAAAAATTTTAAAAATATTCTAATCTGTTTTATAGTTTCATTAATCTCAAGCTACTGTTTCATTAAGTCTATTTAAGCTTTATATAGCTTTTTGTGGTCTTATTACTGTTTCAAGTTCTGAATTCACTCAAAATTATACTCAGTCAAATAAAGTCAAACTAGTGCACTTGAAAGCTGGATTGGGTTTGAGTTGCTGTTTTGAATCAGAGTTAGGTTAAATTAAGATTGGTTTGGATTGATTATGGGTTTAGGATAGTGATTCATGGTTCTCAGTTGCAAGCCATAGTGGCTGGACCTTTGTAAGTTTTATTCTTAATTCATCTAGATCAATAG
Organism: Chrysanthemum seticuspe; assembly: GCA_019973895.1. Taxonomy (NCBI): domain Eukaryota; kingdom Viridiplantae; phylum Streptophyta; class Magnoliopsida; order Asterales; family Asteraceae; genus Chrysanthemum; species Chrysanthemum seticuspe. Next base: position 43,447,565 of record BPTQ01000003.1, read on the forward strand.
TAGAGAATTGAATATTGTGTTTGGTTGAAATTAATTTAGTTTAATTCTGGTTGTTTAAGTTTTCTTGAGTAGTATTGAATCTGTTGAGTTAATTTGTTGCACAACTGAGTTAACTGATTATTCTGCATACTTAGGAATTTTGTTGATCCCAGTTGAGCAAACGATCCTTATAGAAACTGACTTGATAACAACTTGTTAAATATTACGCGGAATTTAATATTCAACCTTAAGAAGAAGAAAAATAACAATAACTCTTAAACACCTCAATTATATTAATAACGAATACTCTAACCAGTATTAGGGTTTTACAACCTTGAAGTGTATCGACCTTAGATATAAAACACACGTATATCTAATCTAACCTAGGACCTCCCTTTATAGGCTAAGGAGTCCTTTACATAATACAATACGTAACCTACAAGATAAATATCTTTTCCATATTTATCTAATACAAAATATTAAACCGACTATACAAAACTAGCAGTGTTTACAATACATTATCAGTGGTTCTATTTTACTACTAGCCGCGGTTTAACTTCAGCAGTGGATTCATTCTTTTGTCAGTGGTTTCATTAACTCTGTCCGTGGTTCCAATACTTAGAATAATTCATGATCTGAGGAACCTAAAACCCAACAATCCTCCCCTAAACTTGATACATTCAATTAGAATTCTCAAGTTTCTTTTATGCTCAAAACTTCTGAATTGGAGGATGAATCCAAACACTTAACAGTTTTAAAAATGTTCTCATACTTCAGCAACAAACTGTAAGCTTGATCATCATAGGGTTTCAGCATCTTTAAACCACCAGGCTTCACCATCTGAGCAATAACTCCTGGATAATTATTCAGTTGAGGATAATCACCTTCTACAAGCATGTGAATATTTTCTCCAAAAACAGTCAACACATGAACTCCACAAGATTGATATAAAAACCATCTTGTAACTTGACCATTGTAGAGTCCCTTCCATTCAGGTTCATCATGAGTAGGTTCAAATAAGATCTTCAAATGATGATACACCATTCTCTCATGATAATCATCTGGACATACATCACCAAATTTACTCTTGTAAAGCTTCCAAAGATTCATCAAATCATCTCTATCCAGATATTGAAGCATTTGTGAAAATTTCTCAAACTCAGAAACTTCATTACTGACTCTTTGAATTTTTCAACATCCTTCACTTCCATTAAGCTCAAATGTATAAGAAATAATTTGATTACCGTTCACTTCTTTCAATCTTTTAGAACCAGATTCCTCCTGAATCTTAGATTTTCTCTTTTGTCTACTCTTAATCCACTCTTCTTCTTTTTCATAATTCATTGGATTAAAATCCTCATTAATCCTTATACATCTCAGATAAATTTCTTGAATCCTCTCAAATGAACATTTACTGAGATTTTCAGAAATATATATACCTGAATTCTTGATAATCTTCATCATCACATTTCTCATCTCACCCTTTGTAGGAGGTTTCTTTCTTTGAACTTGCTTCTTCTCTTTACTGGTCCTCCTTGCCCATTCACCCAAGATTCTAGCTCTTTCATCAACAGATAACAATGCCCATTCTTGAGTAGTATACTCATTCTGTATGTCATTAGAAGCTTGAAGATAGTTTTGTGTTTCATTCCATTCAGCTAACCATTTCTGAGTAGCCTCTTCTTCTTCTTGCTTCTGTTTCTCTGCAGCTTCTTCTTCTTCAGCTTGCAATCTTCTTGTATACTCTTCATCATAAGCAATCTTTTCTTGTTTATTCTTAAACTTCAAAATAGGTGCAGTAATACCTTTTCCCTTTCTAATGTCTGGTAGAACCTCCTTCTTCTTCAAAGGTTCACCAATTTTCAAAATTTTACCTAAGGGTTTGAATGCAGTAGGTTTAAGAGATAATGGAGCAGGTGCAATGATGGGTGTAGGGTTAGATGAGGTTTTGCTTAGATTGATCAATGTACTTGCAACTTCCTTCTCAACTTCTTTTGATTTAGGTGGTGATACAGAGGTGGTTGTGACAATTGTAGAAGTGGTTACGATAGCAATGGGTAAGATTAAAGTGGGAGTGGTTATGGTTACCTTATCTGAAACTGCAGCAGTGGTTTTAAGAACATCAGCCGTGGTTGTAGACACACTATCAGTGGTTATGTCCTGCATCACCTAATCTTCTACCACACTCTTCACAATTTCAAGAACAGCTTCATTCCCATCTTTATCAAATACCACAAATTGTTCTCTTTGATCTCCACTATCCACATCCTCATCCATATTCACACCAACAACCTCCCCTGAATTCATGCCTTCACTCCTCCCCTGTTTGGGTACATCCTCCACATTCATATCTAGAGAGGAGGCCACCTTCCTTTTCAACTTTCTCACATTTCTGACAACAGCAACCCCAGGTCTCCTCACCTTCTCCATCACAAACATTATGTGCTTCAGCCTCCGAATCTCTTTACCCTAAAACACAGTCAACTCCTGAAGACTAGAGATTGTGTTCTCCATCTTGGTACATTTAGCCGTCAATTAATTTAAATGTTCAAGAATATCCTCCCCACTTCGACCTGTGTTAACTGGTCCGAGAGGTGGTTCAATGGAAAAGTCATCATGTACCAGTGTAGGATCCATCAATTCAGTGTCATGTTCCAAACTATCCTCATCACTTCGAGCTGTGTTAACTGCTCTGAGAGGTGAATCCTTGGATAAAGTAAACATAGCATCAGACCTTGCCTGATCATCTCTGCACCCTGAGTGAGCCAGTTAGCTAGGGATTCCTCCACTTGTGATGAGTTCCAAGGAACTCTCCACATTAGAAGTTGCCAAAGGTTGGGTCTTAATGATGTTTCCACTGTCCTGACCAACATCTAAGCATGAATCAGTAGTGGAAGCCCTTCCAATCATGTCACCTCCACAACTTGTGACAGCCTCATTAGCTACACCACTAACACCAGCCTGAGGTAGCTTGGTGCTCTTCCTCCTCCTAGTCCACAAAATAGGTTTAACATTGGATCCATATTGACTAGGAGTGAGTTCAGGTTCAATAGCAGTGGGTTGAGATTCACTAACAGTGGGTTCAAGTGTACTAGCAGTGAGTCCAGGTTCTATGGATTGGGATTCAAGACCTTCATCAAACTCGGGAATAGCAGGCAAATTAATCATATGGGGAACAATTGAACATCTCTTAGTTGAAAATTAGGGTTCTGATGTCTCATATGTGCAAAAACATTAGGAAGCATATAATGCACCTCATACTCCCTAGTATGCTCAACAGGTTCTTCTATTTGACTTTCCACAATAAGCTGCACAAACCTTGGATATAAGTAATATTTACCTTTCTTCCTGATATTCTGCACAAACCCTTCATAAATCATTCTAGACCAATTAAACTTCCTTCCATCAGATAAACATATTATAGCAGTAGCAATTTTGGATGGAAAGTCATCAAATCCAGTGGTCTTATTACTTATACACATCAACAAGGTATGAATCAAAAACTTCCATTGTTGAGAAAACATTCCTTTAAAATTTTTTACCTTATCATCCCTTCGAGTATATCCTAGCCTCTCTAAACCTTCAAAGATCTCAGCATCAAAAAGATTAACTTCCCCATCAGCATCATCCAACTTCAAAACACCTCTAATGATCCCCTCATCAACCAAAACCTCAGTCTCATCCACAACAGTACTAAAAACTTCTACCCCATCTATCTCCTCAAGCTTAGCATTTCCTCAGAATTGATGTATATAGGTTTTAAGAATGGTGGGTGCTACAATTAATGCAAAGTGGATAGGATTGTGAGTAAGGAAATCAATCATTTCATGAAAACCTTCCGATTGATTGTTTTTTACCAGATAAGCAACTAGGTTATGGGTTTTGGAGTATTGGTTCGACATAGTGATTGGTGATGTTAATGATGTGGGATTTGTGAATTAAACAGATGGAAGTGGTTTGAGTTTATGTAAAGCGCCAATTGGAAGTGATTTGAAGATCAATTAAATGATCTGGCAGTGATTTGGGGATATAAATGCTTTTACACCAAAGTTACCAAACAGCCTCTCAAGTATCCAAGAACAGCAATATGCTAGCAGTGGTTTGAAAACCACTAGAAGTGGTTTGAAAGACTCTAGCAGTGGATACAGAATAACAGTCCAATCTGTTGACCAAGATTTACAACAATCAAATCTTTGTCAAAAATAGTGATATCACACCAAAATATGAAGGATTACAGAAATAAAATTGTTTTTTTTTTTTTTTTTTTTTTTTTTTTTTTTAACACTAATCAACAAAAGCTCCAAAAGCTCCAATGTGTACAACAATCCTTCATATTTGCATATCACAAACATAAACCAAACACTGAAAAGATGGTTAAGGTTAGCAGTGGTTAGATTGAACAAGAAGTAGTTCCATATACTTAGCAGTGGATAGCCAACAGTGCTAAATTCTAAGTCAATATGGTCAACTTCTGTCATTAAATCGTTACCAAAAGTCAAAAGACTTCATTTACTCCTCAACCACTTACACCTTCCCCTCATTAACTTCCTGATTCCATCTTAACCTCTATTTAATAACATTAGACTCACATACATCCAACACACCAACACTTCTCTCCTCCTAAAATCTCTGAAAATCTGCTTTACCAAAAATCACCATGAGCCATTCAAACCCAATCAATGTCTCATCAGACAGCTCATTTTCAAATAGCATTTGGGATGATGATGCTTGGCATTATGTTCTTAACAATCCAGGTAGAACAAAGAGAGAGGTGTTTGCAGAGGTTTCATCAAGAAAGAGAAACCATTTGTCCATGAGCACTACTCCTTCATCTGCTGGTCCATCAACACTTCAACCAATATCACAAGATGCCATCTTCAAGGAAGATAGCTCAGACTCCATGTCAAGCTATATTTCACCATATGAGAGCACAGATGATGACACTACTTCAAGAATCTTGGTTGTGCCTCCCCTTGTTGCTATACTCCCAACTGAAGAGCTCCAAGCACCACCTGCAAGAGCATTGATAACAGCACCACCATCAGAGGGTCCTTCATCATCCTCACCATAGTGATGCCTGAGTGGGCCTTTCCAAGGAAGCCGTAGGTGGTGGGGGGGGGGTTAGTTGTGAAGCTGTGTCCTATGTTGGTTGTGAAAGCATGTTGTGATGTACTCTCCTGTTTGTTTATATCCATGGTTGTAACCACTGCATGTATGAATGCAGTTTATAATATAATAATAATAGAACCATGTCTTTTATTTTAAGGCTCTTGCATCATCCAAACAGTGATTTACTTTAATATCTCTGCAAAATGGTTAGTGGGAACACACAGAAACAAACAGTGGGTTGAACATAACTAACAGTGGTTAGAACAAAAATAGCAATACTAAGATCAACTAATAACAGTACAATACGTATACAAACTTTCACAAAACAAGTTGAGATTTAGAGATTAATCATTCCAATACTAACTACAAGGTACTGAAACCTCCCCACATCAAAAGCTTTAGTGAGAAGATCAGCAACATTGAAATCACTATGGATTTTTACCATTTGAATTAACCTTTTCTCATTACAGTCTCTAATAAAATGATGCCTTATCTCAATATGTTTAGTTCTAGAATGTAAAACAGGATTTTTAATGATGCAAATTGTACTGTTATTATCAATGAAAATCTTAGTATGCATAAAATTGTACCCAAAATCCAGCAATTGATTCTGAATCCAAAGAACTTGACCACATCAACTAGCAGCAGCCACATATTCAGCTTTAGTTGCAGAATTTGCCACTATTGTTTGCTTTTTACACTACCATGAAATTAGTCTGCTTCCCAAAAATTGACATCCTCCAGTTGTAGATTTCCTATCCAAACTAGCACCAGCATAATCACTATATGTATAGGCCACCAAGTCAAAAGTTGAATCCTTAGAATACCAAAGGCCCAATTAGGATGGCCTTTAAGGTATCTAAAAATTCTCTTAACAGCATTCATGTGTGATGTATTGGGTGTGACTTGGAATCTTGCACACACACATACTGAAAACATTATATCTGGCCTAGATGCAGTGAGATACATCAAAGATCCAATCACGGACCTATGCAACTTCAAATCAACTTTGGGATTTCCATCATTTGGTAGTAGTGGTTTTTGAGTCTTCATAGGTGTACAAGCACTCTTCACATCCTGAAACCCAAACTTCTTCAAAATATCTGCTACATACTTGTCTTGACTAATGAAAATACCATCAGTCCTTTGTTGAACCTGTAGCCCCAAAAAGAAAGTGAGTTCTCCCATAGAACTCATCTGAAACTTATCATGCATAAGTTTCTCAAAATCCTTGCACAGCTCCTTATTTTTTGAGCCAAGATGATGTCATCTACATAGACCTAAACCAGTAAAATATCATCCTTGAGCTTCCTGATGAACAAAGTCTTATCAATCAACCCTCTTTTGAAGCCATTTTCCATCAAATAAGTAGACAGACACTCATACCATGCCCTAGGAGCTTGATGCAACCCATACATAGCTTTTTTCACCTTGAAGACCTTATCAGGATGATCAGGATCTTCAAAACCAGGAGGCTGACAAACATAAACCTCCTCTTCAATAGTACCATACAAAAAGGCACTTTTAACATCCATCTGATACACAACAAAGTTCTTGTATGAAGCATATGCCAAAAACAATCTTATAGCTTCTATTCTGGCAACAGGGGCAAACACTTCATCAGAATCCAAACCTTCAGTTTTTGTGTATCCTTGAGCAACCAACCTGGATTTATTTCTCACCACAATACCTCTTTCATCCCTCTTATCTCTGAACACCCATTTAGTCCCAATTGCCCTTTTTCCATTTGGAAGGTCAACCAATGTCCAAACCTCTTGAAGCTTAAACTGTAGAAGCTCCTCTTGAATTAATTCAACCCATCCTTCTTCTGACAAAGCTTCTTCAACTCTCTTGGGCTTCTTTTGAGACAGAAAACAAGCAAACAGGCAATTTTGCAGATCTTGATGACTATTTCTTTTGTGAAGTGACCTTGCAAAGAAACCTTGTTCAGGAAAGGTTTTAGTGTTCTGAACCTTGCTTCTTGTTTGAACTGGTGTATTCAAATTTCCAAGTATTTGATCCTTCGGATGAATCTTATGGATTCGTGTGGTAGTAATTGGACTTTCATGGATGACAATTTCCAAATTAGTAAAATTAGCATTGAAGAAATCATCCATGTCTTCATCATCAGTAGGAGTATCAATCTCTTCCAAAGCAAGCATGTTAGGATCATGAGGATACTCCTCTTCACCAAATAATGGCTTTGCAGTTGGTCCAAAGTAAGTATTATCATCAGTACTTGCAGCCGGGGTTTCACTTGTACTGGCAGTGGTAGAATTTGGCTTAGCAGTGCTTTCATTATACTTAGTCGTGCTTTCATTTGGCTTAGCAGTGCTATCAGAATGCCTTTTCTTCCTTTCAATTTCTTCTACCGACACTGAGTTATCTTTCAACAACTCATCCTTATCTTGATGATGATCAACTTTGCTTCCAGTATTCAAGACATCATCATCAGTGGGACCTTGCTTATCAATGATAGGAGAGACAGAACCAGCTTTCCACTTTTCAACCAAATAGAACTCCTTTGGAGAATCAGCTTCCTTAGAAATTGTTTCTGCATCAGAATCTTTTGGTGTACCTGCATCAACATTAGTGGAAGTTCCTATAATGATAGGCTCATAATTCATAGATTTGGTTAGCATATCAATGTTAAACAGCCATTCTGGTCCTTTGGTCTCAACACTAGGAGTCTCTTCACTAAACTTAACATGTAAGTTTTCTTATACAATCCTGGTCCTCCTATTGTATACTCTAAAGGCCTTGCTATTAGAAGAATAGCCTAAAAAGTATCCATCATCTGCTTTTTCTTGAAACTTGCCTAGGTAGTCTATGGTATTCAAGATAGTAACAGGACACCCAAAAGGTTTTAGGAATGCAATCATTGGCTTCCTATCATGTAACAGCTCATAGGGGGTCTTGTTATGAGGCTTCACTACCTTACTTCTATTCTGCACATAACATGCAGTGCCTACAGCATCAGCCCAAAAGGTAGTTGGTAACTTAGATTCTGAGAACATTGTCCTAGCAGCCTCAATTAGTGTCCTATTTTTCCTTTCAGCTACACCATTCTGTTGTGGTGTTCTAGCAACACTAAACTGTCTTTCTATACCCTTAGCTATATAGAACTGATTCATCACCTCATTCTTAAACTCAGTTCCATTATCACATCTGATTACCTTGACCTTATGGTTTACTAGATTTTCTATCTTAGTAATGAAACTCTTGAGGATTTCACTAGTCTCACTTTTAGCAGCCAAAAAGTATACCCAAGAAAATCTACTATAATCATCAGTGATAACTAGACAGTACTGCTTATGGTTTAAACTTTTAACAAAGGTAGGTCCAAATAAGTCCATATGAAGCATAAACAGTGGTTGTGTGATGGTGTTAACAGTTTTGGACTTACAAGAAGCTCTATGTTATTTTCCTTTTTGACAAGCCATACAAAGTTCTTTACACTCAAAAACCTTAGAAGGTAACCCTCTTACTAAGTTGCCCTTTACCAGTTTATTGATTGTTTTGAAGTTAAGGTGACCTAGCCTTCTATACCATAGTTTAGACTCATCTACTGATGCCTTAGCAAACAAATAGGTTAAGGACCTATTAGGAAGTACATCTTTAAGATCAAAACAATATATGTTTTCCTTCCTAGGAACCTTAAGTTGTACATACTTTTCATCAGGCATTTTGAAATCAGGAGACAACACCACACACTCAGTTTCTCCAAAAAGTACCCAGTTTTTCTTATCACACATTTGAGAAACACTGAATAAATTATACTTTAGTCCCTGTACCAGATAGACCTTTTCAAAGTCTAATGTCCCTATTCTGATGGTACCTCTGCCAAGTATTTTTCCTCCCTTTGGATTATTGCCAAATGCTACATATCCTCCATCATAAGCTTCAAAATCCTCCAGGTTGCTCCCATCCCATGTCATGTGCCCAGAGCAACCACTATCAAAAATTCCTTTGTCTTTTAGCTCATCTTGTAAATTGCCCTGCACATGAATTTAACCAAGTTAGTTCCTTTTTTGGACCCAAGCCAATACTGACTTGGGTCTGCCTTGTACATCAACATAATCATACTTCTTTAGGTCCATAGATGCACAGCTGGTATGATGTAAAACCTTGGTTTTAGGCTCCCATTGCCATCTAGCTGAGGCCTTAACAGCATAAAAATGGTTTCCAACCACTGTGTCAGTTATCACCTTTGGAATCTTTAAAACTTATTTTGAATCAGTGGTGATATTCTGCTTAGCAGTGGATAGATTTTGCTTAGCAGTTGTTACATTTTGCTGAGCAGTGGTTGGAACCCATTTGGGTGCAGCAGTGATTATATATTTTGTTTTACCATTCCTCATTAACACTGCTCTGGGAACCATATTTTTGTTAGGATGAGGGATTGTATTCTTTGAAAAGTTTTGATGATTTACCCTCCTCCTATGATTCCAAACTTGTGGTCGATTTTTATAACAGTTTCTCTGTAAGTGCTCAAAACTACCACATTTAAAACAAGCCTTCTTAACACATTGAAACTCATCTCCTAACCTATTTGAAATTAGGCCATTAAAGTTTCTCTGATTTCCTCTAGGTATGTATCCTTTCATATGTTCCCTACGTATATCCTTGTAGTCTACTACTTTCCTAGAAATTGGTGCTCCAAATCTAGGCATAAGGTTGGCTTGTTTAGAATCAACAGACTTAACATTTTCTATCTTCTTGGACTGTGTTGATTCAGATCTATCTTCCTCAGAATCTGACTCCCAATCTTCAATAGTTGGAGCATCAGATGACTTATCAGAACCTATCTTAGGTGATTCAGACTTACTTATTACTCCTACAGGTTTGTTAAAACTGAATTCACTACTAAATGACAGTTCTTTAGTTAGTGGTGCATGACTCATAAGAGGTGGTGGTGGCATATCATTGTAACCTATTCAAGAACCCTTTTTCATAAGCTAACACCCTATGGATTTGTTGATCAAATCAGAAGCAAATTATGTTTTAGCAACCCTAACTATGTGTTTTTCTTTTTCCGCAAGGGCCTCTTGTTTTACACTCTCTGCTTCTTCTAGTTTCTGTTTAAGCATTTTAATTTCCCTATCCTTAAGATCAATTTCACTACCTAGTATGTTAATCTTATCTACATACTCAAACTCACATTTAATACAGAATTTAAGTTTTTCTTCAACACTCTCTAGACCTACTTTATAACCTAAGTTATCTAGTGAAAGTCTTTCAACCTCTCTTCTCAAACTCTCATTAATAGCTTTAAGAGATTCTAAGTTATCTTGACATGATTTAAAAGAACAAGAAGAATTTTTAGAATCATTAGATACATCAGAATCTGAACCATAAGATGAAGCATAGGCCATAAGAGCAAAGTTGTGTTCTTTTGAAGCTTCACTAGCAAGAAAAATTGCATTGGGACCTTTTTCAATCTGATCACTCTAATCATAATCACAAATACCATCTTGAGCAACCAATGCTGAAGAAGAAACATGCTCTTCAGTAGTCTTCTAGATGCCTTCAACCTTCCTTTTGGGAGATCTGCATTCTCTAGCAAAATGACCCTTCTTCTTGCAGTTGAAGCACTCCATCTTGCTTTTGTCAAATCCAGCTATTCTTTGACCATCATATTTGTAGTCTACCAGTCCTCCTCAAGAACTTCCTAGCTTGCAGTGTTAACATTGCCATTTGCCATTGAAGATTGATTTCATCAAGATCATCAGGATCAATTTGATCCAGATCTTGATTCAGTATAGTAACACTGGTTGTAAGATCAGCTAGGAATGCACAGATAGCACCATCACTAACATTATCACTAACATTGGTATTATTAGCAATATCAATGGATACTTCATAAGCAGCAGTGGAAACATCCTGAGAATTCTTGTGCCCTGTTGATACAAAAGCAATGTTTTGTGGTGATGAGGATGAGCCAGCTATGTTCTTTTTAGACTCATAAACTTTTAGGTTGTTGTAGAGATTGTCCAAAGTCATCTTTTCAAAATCATCTTTGTTCCTCCACACAACAGTGTGCACAGCCCATTCTGGTGATAAACTTCTGATGAACTTAAGATTTATATCTTCTTGTGCAACTTTGTAGTCCACCAATTTTAGTTGGCTGATCAGTTTCTGCAGTCTGTTATAAGTGCCATCAAGTTTTTCTCCACTGAGAGCAGTGAAGTTTTCAAGCTGATGCTTGAGCATGTTTTTCCTGGATTTCTTGGTAGCTTCAGTACCAGCAAACCTTGTTTCAATAGCATCCATTAACTCTTTAGCAGTCTCATATTGTTCAAAGTCCAAAGCATACTCATTAGGTATTCCCATGGAGAGAATGCTATGAGCTTTAATCTCCAGCTTCCTTTTATCCTTGTCAACCTCACTAACAATGGCTATCTCATTACCATCATCACCCTTCTTGGGAAGAGTATCACCTTTTTCAACAACATCCAAGATTGTGTAATCAATCATGCGAATATATTGCCTCATTCGCATTCTCCAAACCTGATACTCACCCTGCTTCAGCATGGGCACCTTTGATGCAGTAACCATGTGAGTTTCGTCAGACATCTTAACTTTCTTGAATTGTACTTAACTTGACTTCTTCTTGATTACAGTTTCTAGATCACAAGCTCTGATACCACTTGTTGATCCCAGTTGAGCAAACGATCCTTATAGAAACTGACTTGACAATAACCTGTTAAATATTACGCGGAATTTAATATTCAACATTAAGAAGAAGAACAATAACAATAACTCTTAAACACCTCAATTATATTAATAACGAATACTCTAACCAGTATTAGGGTTTTACAACCTTGAAGTGTATCTACCTTAGATATAAAACACACGTATATCTAATCTAACCTAGGACCTCCTTTTATAGGCTAAGGATTCCTTTACATAATACAATACGTAACCTACAAGATAAATATCTTTTCCATATTTATCTAATACAAAATATTAAATCGACTATGCAAAACTAGCAGTTTTTACAATACATTATCAGTGGTTCTATTTTACTACTAGCCGCGGTTTAACTTCAGCAGTGGATTCATTCTTTTGTCACTGGTTTCATTAACTCTGTCCGTGGTTCCAATACTTAGAATAATTCATGATCTGAGGAACCTAAAACCCAACAAATTTTGTTCATTTGATTGTTATTTCTGGTTCTATTGCATCATTTAGGTTTAATATCATTAGCAGAATCTGTTTTAGTAGGAGATTTGGTTTAGTTTTTAGTTTTGAGTAATAAAATTGCATTTCAGTCCTATAAGTGGTGTTTAGATTAGGTTTTTAATCTGAGCTAGAGGTTGTTTAGTGTACAAGGACAAGTTTCTATAGTATAATTTAGGTTAATAATAGTCATTTAGGTCTTTAGATTGCATTCACATTTGCTCAAAAGTCAAAATCACTTAATTATGCTTTAAACTTGCATATCAGTTAGAATTAGAATAAAATAGCTTGCATATTAGGTGTAGAATTATATAGGTTAGTATAATCTTGTCTCATTTCATCTAGAATCAACATTTAGAATCTGTTTTGGTTGATTAAATCTCATACCAGTCAAAATCTCATTTCTGATAAAAAGTCAAAAAAGAGTTTTCAATTCTAATGGGTGATATTTGTGAATTTTAAACTCACTCATCTCTGGTTCAAATTTGTTGAAACTTTGGATTTTTAAACTCTTGTTGGTGGTTTATTTGAACGTATTTTTAGAATTATTTGTGAACTTTCTAAAATGGTCAAACTAGCTCTTCATTTGGGTCCAAAGTGCCCTGTTCACATTAACTGACTGTGTAACAGGTTATTGCAGAGTCCTTAGAGAGCTCAATTTAGCTTCTCTAAGGCTTAATTTCGGTTTATAATTTCCTTGCTAGGTCTAGTTGAGGTTTCCACATCTGGATTTAGGATTCTAGCTTATTAGGTAGCTTATTTTTAAGCTGTAAACTAGTGGATCAGGCATGTTTGGTGTATTACTGAGTTGGACTTATATTAAGCTCTAGTGCCTTTAGCTTGTGATTTATTGATATTTTATAGTTGCATTAGGTGTTTATTAGCAGGATTTCGCTTGGTGCATGTTCTTATAGCTTCTGGTTGTCTAATATAGCTTTTAGCTTATTCCCTTAGAGCTTATTCAAGTCAGTTTGTACCTCAGTAGCTTATTCTGCATTCACAGCTAGAATTTTATAATTTTCATGGCATCTTAGTTACATTTAGGAATTTTTAAGAAAATTTTCATAATTTTCTGTAGCCTTTAGATAATTTTCTGCATTTAAATCAATTTTTAACACTTTTTAATTGGCTTTTAATACAAATAAATCAGAAAAAGCTCACAAAAACATATTTTCAATTTTCCTAGTTTGAGAAAAATCAAAAAGACATAAAAATATTTTTCCTGAATTTTCCTAGATTAAATAGTAATTTTTAGCAATTTAATTAGTTTAAAATAGTTTTAAATTCATAGAAATTAGATAAAAAAAAAGTCAAAAAAATGTAAATCCAGTTTTAAAAATTATTTTTAGTTAGTTTAAATTTTTGAAAAATAGTTTTGTGATTTTCTCATAAGTTTTCATAATTATTATCATTTTAATTGTATTTTAAATGTCCAAAATTAGTTTATAATTCAAATAAAATCAAGAAAAATCATGAAAACTAGTTTTAAAATTTAGATAACTTTTAAATTACATTTTTAGCTATAGAATATTTTTAGATCACTTTTAGGGGTTAATTTGAATTAGTTTGCATTTAATCCACGTTTTAGATATTTCGTATTTTGCGTTTTAGTTTTAACTTTGCATTATTAATTGTAATTCCTTGTTTGCATCATAGATTTAGTGCCTTTAATTGCTTCCCTTTATTATCCTTTGCCCCGTAGTTTAGAAATCACTAAAATTCCCTATTTCACATTCAAATCCCGAATAACGCGACGTGAGTTGAAAATTCCATTCATCTCTCGCTGGGAACGATCCCGGTGCTCAAATCTAATACATTTGAGTTACCCAAATACTACAAAACTCTATAATTGGTTTTTCCGATGAATCAATTTTTGCCGCCGCTGCCTGGGAGGGCATGTAGTGAGTTTCTGATTCCGTCTCGATTCGCGTGCATTTGAAGATCCTTCCCCGAGAAGTTATTGTTTTTTGTAAATATATCTTTTTCAAAAACCCAAAAACATCTAAAAAACCAAAACATTCTTCCTAGAGTGTTTACAAAACCATAAAAATTAAAAAACCGACAAAAGAAATCGAAACGTCAATTGTTACGTCGGCTCACCTTGAAAGTACAACCTATACACGGGGATTAAGGAAGTCTTGACATTAAATTGCAGACTGAGGAAAGATCCACTCTTCTTTCCCGCCACACTGCGAGTACCTTTGAGAGCTACCGAGCACCGGTTGACGGGACGGTTACCAAAAATATTATGTTTTCAAAAGTTTCTTAAATATAAAAACCCAAAAAGATTTTCCTTTTCAAAATTTGTTTTCCTTTTATGTTTTCTATTTATAAAAACCTAAAAAATAATCGTCTTTATCCTCTAAACCATCAATTCTTTATCGCTTTACCCTCTTGAACCGTTTAATTCTATCTTCTTTATCCTCTAATCCGATAATTCTATCTCTTTTTCGTCTAAAGTATAATTCTTATGGCATCTCTTAAATGTGCTCAATGTGGAGGTCCTCATGATCCCATTGAACATGAAGATCCTTATGAGAAAATTTTGAAGGAATATTTCCTAGCCGAGCTTGAAACAAAACCGTCCCTCGGCCGACGTTGTTTTCACTGCAAAAACTGTATGGAAGAGGATCAGGATTATTGTCTCAATCACGAATGTGTATGTAAGCGATGTGGAAGGGCTGGTGCTAGCACATCTTGCTATTGGTGCGAATTATCTAACAAAAAATCTCTCGATGATTCTCCAAGTTTTTCCAACCATTCGCCACAACCCGAGATATGTTTTATCCCTTAACCGTCTAAAATCGATCAAAATCTTTCGCGATTTACGGATAAGAATAAGACAAAAGTTCAAGAACCAGAGACCATCACTGAAATGGTGGAAATCGCTAGCTCTTATCCGTATAATTCTTCGATGTCTTCGTCTTATCAACTCATTTGCATATGGTGCGGAGGACCTGAATATGGTGGGAATTGTCCCAGTTGTAGCAATGGAAATTCGGGACCCGAGTTTGTTTACAACCAAAATCCTTAAAATAAGACAACCAATTTCCTTAACCAATCTCCGTACCATGAGACGGAGACATATTCTTGTGAGTACCGTGGAGGTCCTCACCAAGGTTTTCAATGTCAAGCTCAATTTAACAATTCAACCTTTGGTTATGAACCTTACCCATATTCGTCACAACAATCATACTTTTGTGAGTATTGTGGAGGTCCGCACGTTAACTCCGATTGTCAAATGCAGAAACCGCTTGTTTCCGAGCAAGTTCCTTGTAACAATCACGACTATCCTTATAACCCACCTCCACAATACCAAGAAATTCAACCACAACCTCCGCAAATTTCTCAAGAAACTCTCCAAAGATGTATTAATATACTCGAAGAATTTATGGATAAACATGCTATCGGAAAAGATCCTCATCAGAAAACTTATGGCAAATTACTCGCTGAAGAACAAGCCGCTAAAGTGAGTTCCCAAAACTGGAAACCTCTCGTTTACGACTATGATGACAATTCTGATGAGGAATATATGCCTCCGAGTGGTAATACCACTTCCGTTTCTGAGCCTTTCATTTCCGACCCTTCCCCTTCACTCACGTTGGTTGAGAGAAGTGACGTCGTTTTGGAAGATGTCGATGATCATATTTCTACAGACATTGTTGGACCCGTTGACACTCTCATAATGGGGGACGAGCCTCTTAGCACTATTCCGGAAACGGAATCGTCTAGTTTTGAGAGCCTTGACCCAATCCCAAGTGAGTCCGAGGATATATCTGACAGTGATTGTGATTCACTTTTGTGTGATTCTCTTGACATTTCCGAGGTTACTTCTGGGATTTACTCAAATCCACTTTTTGAATTCAAGGACGACTATACCTTTTGTGAAGTTAATCCTCTTTTTGACAAAGATTTTGAGTCCAATTCAGAGACCACAACGGAAGTGGTGGATATTGCTAGCTCTCAGAGCACACCACTTGTCCCATCTCTATGTTCCAACCTTTCTCTCCCGTCATGTGATGTTATGCAAGATGAAGAAAGCGATGAATCTGACACTGAGGATATTATGGAGATTGATTTGAAAATGAAGCCCGAGATGAATGAATCAACTAAAGTGGTTGAAGACGATATTCTTAATAAGCCGACAAGTGATTCTGATATGGAAGAAATGACTTATATATTGATGACTTGATACCACCGGGTATTGAGGATGCTGATGATGACCCCGAGGGGGATGTGTTGTTATGTGATGGATTTCTTGACTCCCCTTTCTCTGATGAGTCCACCATCACTTATCCCGATGAGCCTACATGTGAAGACAAGATTTTCAACCCCGGGATATTAGACATAGATGAGCTTTATGCTAAAAATGTTGTCCGAGATAAGGATCCTCCGATGGATGCCTTCACTATTGATCCTTCAAGTAGCATTTCTCTGTACCATGGACTCCCTTCTTCTATGGAGTATTCTCATTGTGATCTGTCATCCTTTCGTCCACCCGCTAAACCACCGGATGATGGATCATTCTTTCATAGGCCTTACAAGAGTTTGGGGGCGTTATTTTTTACCCTTATGTGCTTAAGCCCGACATTTTCTTCCCCTCCCAACCCAATCATTCTTTTTCCCTCCGAAGTGAGGATACCATTTTTGATCCGGTTATCTTTCCCGTTTTCTTCCCCAAGGACAAATGAATGCAGGGACGAGTCAAGCTAGCGACTCCGTGATCAAAAATAGTAGCGCTTCGTGGGAGAAACCCCATGCTTATCTCTATCTTCTTTCTATTTTCACTAATAAATGACGTGAAGGGGTTTGCCTCTTCAATTTCTCGTGTTTGGTTGTTTGTGATGTTTTGTCCAGGATTTTCTCGATATGAAAACTCTCGTGCTCGAAGTTTGTCTTTTCTCCACTCGAGTTTCATGATCGATGCTGATGGAAATCCGATATCCTAATCTTATCAACTAACGTTTATCTTTAAGCATACTTTATAAACGGCTTTTAGATTTTCATTGATTCTCTTGCCTTTAAACATTGAGGACAATGTTTCGTTTTAGTCTAGGGTGGGTAATCTTCGATTTGATTTGACCGCACTTGCTTATTCTTTGCCGTGTACTCTCGCAACCCCGTTTTTCCTTAGAAAATGAAAAATTGTGCAAAAATTGAGAAAATTTAAAAAATTTTGTAAGCCTTTGCTAGTTTTATGATTGAAAAGTCTTTGGGAGTTTCTTAGAAGTTACTTTAAATATGCATTTTCTTGAAAGAGTTTTTGCTAATTGCTTAGACAAGAGGCTATAAAATGCGATTCTAGATCACAAGGCCAAGAATTTGCAAGTTTCCCTAAGTGATTTTAAATATGCGAAGCTTTAAAAGATTTGCTAGTTTCTAATAAGTGACTTTAAAAATGCGAGACTTGAGATTATTTGACGAAGCATTCGCTAAGTTAATATATGTTTTGACACCTTGTTAACTTTCTGCTGGTGAGAGTAGGAATAGAATTCTGACTTGACCGGGCGTGTTGAGCCCTAGCTTGTTCCCTTAACCATAGATAATCTAATTATCTGCTAAGCATCCGCGGATCTCATTATTTGAGATTTTAAATTTGCGGAGATCGAGGAATGATAGAGTTACTTATGAGTTTAGATGCTAAGCGTGGAGTAGATGGTTCTCTTTAGAGCACATTGAAGGTACTTGTGGCTTTTTGCTCGCACAAATTTGTCTCATCCCATATTTGTGAATAAATAATTAAAGATGTTAGGTTTTTGGTGATAGTTAGTTCTTTATCTTCTTTAGAGAATCCTTGTTTATGAGAGTTGGGTACACATCAAGGTACTGTCAGTGTTACGGTATAAAAATTGTGGGATTCGGAGTTTGGCACAAAAATTAACATGAAATAAATTCCAAATGTATTAAAGTGAAAATCCAAAGCCATAAAAGTTTGCTATGTCCGACGGTACCCCCGTTGTCATGGACTTCAAAAAGGTGGAGGAAAATTCCAAATTCATAATAAGACTTCTGATAAAACGGTAATCCCATTGAATTAGTGGTTGAAAAGACCGAGGGCCTAAATTGCAAAAATGAAAATGTGCTGAAATAGTGTTAAGCCAAACTTTGAATCTGGGAGATATCTAAATAAAAGCTTCTGTCTCTGGACTCGTAGATGAGTTGTTTCGGTCTTAATAAAAAGGATATCTCCCTAAATCGTATTAATTTAGGACCTTGATGTGGAGCTCATTCTTGTATGCAAAGGTTTTCGAGGGAAGATGGAAAACTAATTAGCGTTGTAGCTTCATATCTTTATCGGAATAAAACCTATCAAAACGAGAAATTTGAAGAGATTCATTTCTCACCAAAAATAAAATAAACAGAGGAAAATAGGAAAATGGGAGCAAGAGGTAATTACACAAGTAACTTCGATGGGTAGTGTTAGCATCTAAAGTCATATTTAACAATGGTTTCGATTTTACGCTTAGTTTGGAGACTTGTGAAAAATTAGGGACGATATATTCTATCCGTATGGTCACTCCTCGCTGAGTTGTGTTTCCTACTCCGTGATCCTAAAATGTCGTTTGAAAAATGTTGGAGTTATTGATCGACATGAAAGTTCAACAAACCGTCACTCATAATGAATAAGTGCTTAATCGTAATATCTATATGTGAATTAAAAGATAAACGGGGCATTTTTAGAATTAAGGATTTCTTAATCTCTTTTGAGGAATCTTTGCTACTTTCCATAGGTTTAGTAGAAAGAGATTGAAATCCTTGGATTTAGAAGCGTGAGTTGATTACATTACGTGAGGACACGACAATCGTCTAGTCTGGGTATTTTGGTATGTGCAAAAACACATACCATTTCTTTACCAAATCAGGCCCAAAATAACCAAGAAAGAGCCGTTTATTCCTAATATTTGTTGGTTTCTTGAGTTTATGCATGTGCAGGTACAGATATGGCAAAACACACAAAAGAAAGACAAATTAGACAAAAACCGAGCACGAGAAGGAAAAGAGTGCAAAAGCTGAGCCGGGAAGTCAGAAGTGAGTGAATTTGAAGATTCTGATGCTAGAAGGATGATTTCTGAAAGATTGGATCAACTTTGAAGAAATGGCAATCAGTCCTTCAAGTTTCAAAAATTGTCAGATTCTACCCTTGAAGTTTTAAAATTACCAATATCAGTCCCCCATCTTTCCCACATTGTCAGAATCTACCCTTGTGTTCAATTTCCCAAAAATATCCTTTAACATTTCCCATTTACACATTAAACCCTTTGAATTTAAAACCTTTTACCTTTAAACCCTTATAATAAAACAAAGAGTTCAAAAGCATTTAAACCTTTTGACCAGTCAACCTTATACCCCTTTGAACATTTACAAACCATTTGAACCCTTGTCATTTAAACCAAACGAACCCTATTTTATTACTCAATCAAATAGTCAAAACAAGATTAAAAAAAGTAATAAAAAAACACCCAAAACTTTACCCGCCAAATGAAAAATCCCCAAATCCCTTTTTTACCAGATTCATAAGAACCCAAAATGCCCTTTGCTTAATTCACTTAATTAGCCAAAATTGAAGGGTAGTTATGACATTATTTGACATGCTCTGACACACGGAATGCAAAGCTGGTAATCCGTGTGCTCTCCTAGCCTCTCATTGGTTGTTGAAACGTGGAGATAGTGATCTGATGGTTGTGATGGATTGGATGATGTGGGTAATTGATCAAAGGGTGGAAACGCATCATGAGAAAGCACACTTCCTGCTTCTGGATCCTTTCCAAAGCTCCAAGCTCTCCTATATATAGCCCTGGAATTCACATAGTTGTAGTATCTTAATTTCAGTAGCTTGTAGTATTATTTAGTTTACTTTTTAATTGTTTTCAGTATTTCACTTTTAATTTCAGTACTGTACTTCCTTTATTGTAATCAGAATTGAAAGTTAATAAAATCACTTTTTAGCTTAAAATTTCTTATTATCTCCTAATTGTTTTTAACTGCTTATTAGAGTAATTTCATGTCTTAATAGCTTAATATAAACTTATTTTCAGCTTGTTTTCACTCTAAACCAAAAATCACAAAAAAATAAGAAAAATAGTTGAAAAATATAAAAAATATTGTAATCTGTTTTGTAGTTTCATTAATCTCAAGCTACTGTTTCATTAAGTCCATTTAAGCTTTACATAGCTTTTTGTGGTCTTATTATTGTTTCAAGTTCTGAATTCACTCAAAATTATACTTAGTCAAATAAAGTCAAACTAGTGCACTTGAAAGCTGGATTGGGTTTGAGTTGCTGTTTTGAATCAGAGTTGGGTTAAATTAGGATTGGTTTGGATTGATTATGGGTTTAGGATAGTGATTCATGGTTCTCAGTTGCAAGCCATAGTGGCTGGACCTTTGTAAGTTTTATTCTTAATTCATCTAGATCAATAGTAGAGAATTGAATATTGTGTTTGGTTAAAATTAGTTTAGTTTAATTCTGATTGTTTAAGTTTTCTTGAGTAGTATTGAATCTGTTGAGTTAATTTGTTGCACAACTGAGTTAACTGATTATTTTGCATACTTAGGAATTTTGTTCATTTGATTGTTATTTCTGGTTCTATTGCATCATTTAGGTTTAATATCATTAGCATAATCTGTTTTAGTAGGATATTTGGTTTAGTTTTTAGTTTTGAGTAATAAAATTGCATTTCAGTTCTATAAGTGGTGTTTGGATCAGGTTTTTAATCTGAGCTAGAGGTTGTTTAGTGTATAAGGACAAGTTGCTATAGTCTAATTTAGGTTAATAATAGCATTTAGGTCTTTAGATTGCATTCACATTTGCTCAAAAGTCAAAATCACTTAATTCTGCTTTAAACTTGCATATCAGTTAGAATTCGAATAAAATAGCTTGCATATTAGGTGTAGAATTATATAGGTTAGTATAATCTGGTCTCATTTCATCTAGAATCAACATTTAGAATCTGTTTTGTAAGATTAAATCTCATAAAAGTCAAAATCTCATTTCTGATAAAAAGTCAAAAAAGAGTTTTTAGTTCTGATGGGTGATATTTGTGGATTTTTAACTCACTCATCTCTGGTTCCAATTTGTTGAAACTTTGGATTTTTAAACTCTTGTTGGTGGTTTATTTGAAGGTATTTTTAGAATTATTTTGTGAATTTTCTAAAATGGTCAAACTAGATCTTCATTTGGGTCCAAAATGCCGTGTTCACACACTCAGTATTAACTGAGTGTGTAATAGGTTATTGCAGAGTCCTTAGAGAGCTCAATTTAGCTTATAATTTAGCTTATTGCATGTTATTACAGGTTATTGCTAGGTCTAGTTGAGGTTTCCACATCTGGATTTGGGATTCTAGCTTATTAGTTAGCTTATTTTTAAGCTGCAAACTAGTGGATCAGGCCTGTTTGGTGTATTACTGAGTTGGACTTAGATTAAGCTCTAGTGCCTTTAGCTTGTGATTTATTGACAGTTTCTAGTTGCATTAGGTGTTTATTAGCAGGATTTAGCTTTGTGCATGTTCTTATAGCTTTTGGTTGTCTAATATAGCTTTTAGCTTATTCTCTTAGAGCTTATTCAAGTCAGTTTGTACCTCAGTAGCTTATTCTGCATTCACAACTAGCATTTGATAATTTTCATGGCATCTTAGTTACATTTAGGACTTTTCTGGAAAATTTTCATAATTTTCTGTAGCCTTTAGCTAATTTTCTGCATTTAAATCAATTTTTAATACTTTTTAATTAGCTTTTAATACAAATAAATCAGAAAAAGCCCAAAAAAACATAATTTCAATTTTCCTAGTTTGAGAAAAATCAAAAAGACATAAAAAAAACTATTTTTCCTGAATTTTCCTAGTTTAAATAGTAATTTTTAGCAATTTAATTAGTTTAAAATAGTTTTAAATTCATAGAAATTAGATAAAAAAGTCAGAAAAATGTAATTCCAGTTTTAAAAATTCTTTTTGTTAGTTTAGATTTTTGAAAAATAGTTTTGTGATTTTGTCACACCCCCAAATTACATGTTTTGTAGCGGAATGAAATTCCTGGGGGATGACTGTCATAGCATCACAATCACAGTTATATTGAACGACCTAAAGTGTCGTTTGAAAAGAACATTGTTTGATATATTAAAAACATTCAGAGTTTACAAACTTAGGTCCCAAATGAAAATCAACATGCGCGGAAAATAAGTTTGGTACAAGTCAAACGATGTTTTTAAAGTGTATAAATCCCATGTGAGACGTGTCGTCACAGCGACTCTATGATATGTCCACATGCATGCCATGAAGTGAATATCTTAGTAACCTGAAAATACATTGCTAAAAGTGTCAACACAAAGGTTGAGTGAGTTCATAGAGTTCATGTAAAATGTTTAATACGACTACCACAAGTATAGGCCATGTATGACAATAATGTCACATAAAAATGTTACAATTGCTATAAGTCCATGACACCGAAACTAGACTGATCATGATGTTCGCCCCAACAGAGTGTTTGCCAAACAACTCAAATAATGATATTAAATGAAATGCATCCGTTTAACCAGTTGGAATCCACCAACCCGGATGGAGGAGTCACCCTCGATAGATCTATCCACTCACCCTCGCTTCTATGAAATTAACGGTTCATGTTATATAATGGGGACATTCAATTGGCATGAGGTAACTTAAGCAATGTAAATGAATTTGATATACTTGGTTTCGTAATAAAAATGATGTGCAATGTATTCTCCCCCGTAGGTTTGAAATAAAGTAAAAACTTGAATAAATCGGGGCTATGAAAACTCACCTGTTGCAATGATTATGATGATATAATGGCAATACTGAAATGAGGCGCAACCTCTGACCGTGACCTATTATGAATGATATGTTCTAATGTAAATCAGGAAACAATGTCGTGCATGCAAATCCACATGTAATCTATACCACTTGTACGATTTTCAAAAAATAGAATTTATCGTCGAAATACATGTTTATGACATCTTGTCATGTTATAAAATACTTTACAAGTATATATGTTGAAACAACCTCCAACGATAGTCGTTTAGTGATTTATCAAGAATTTATAGCTTTTCGTCGTAAAATAATGTCATTTGACAATTTCATGAAAGTGACTAAACGGCCTTGAAAAGCTAGTCGTAAAATGGTGCACATCGAGTGTTAGGAAACAAACTCAACGGTTTTGGGAAGCTTGTATCATCATCTCAAAGTTTTAGCATTTAAGTTTTCATCATAGAGGTCTCGATCATAGAGAAAAATATAGGTAAAGTATGGTACTTGTGTCCAAAATATCGTTTAAGGGTGGTTTTCGGCTAAGTTTAAGTGACCGTATTTTTTTCATTACAACTCCGCTTGACGAACGGTCGGACATTTTGGAAAATATGCTAGGCGAACTTACTTTTACTAGAAGACATCATGTTATAAAAAGTACTACGTCAATGTTAAAAACGACCCTCAACATGATCATTTGTAGCCGTAATATTTGTCTAATAGAAATATATTAGTTTTTCTTATATAATATAGTTACGGCAACTTTGTATAAACGCGTGTAATTTAATCGTTACAAGTCCGTTTTCTACGTTTTATATGTCCTTAGCTTCGTATCAAAGTATACTAATATATTTTTGATAAGTCGACACATTTCATAACGCCTAAGCCTCATTTTTGACTCGTACAAAGTAGACGTAACATGCTGAATTTTCTGGTTTTTACACTTTTCGTCGTCAAACTTGTAAATAGCATAACTTTTTCGTTATAGCTCCGTTTTAACCCGTTCAAGCGGCCACGTTTTCGTTTTAAAGTGTATTTTCTAAATATCTAGGCCAAAAATTTTTATCTACTGCGGAAAATTCCAGATTTCAAAAATATGGACAGACCCTTAATTAAACTTGTCGAAATGAGTTTTTCTCGCGCCAAACCTATTCTAACCAATTCAAAACAGCTCCGAAGCTATTCTAATCCTACCATACACCTTCTTAGGGTGTCATGGGTTCCTAGACATCACCAAAAGTGATATGTTACAAGGGATTCATTATAGGATAATTATATTACATAATAAGTAATAAAAACACTAAAAGTGGTATAAATTCATATGTAACATGCATGTTTTCTTGCAAAAATGATGAAATAACATAATGATAAATATGATAGAGTTATAAAAATCATGAAATGCTTACTTGAATGATTTATGAATTTTTGAACAAAGTATGCTTAATAATCTTGAGGTTTTTATTTCAAAACCCTAAGTAGATTATTCCTAGGACTTGATTAATACCTGAATCATGAAAAATTATGGATTTCTCTTGTGTTCTTCACTATGGCCGGCCACTCTTGATGAAAATGGAGAGAGTGATTTATTTTACACCTTTTAAAAGTGTGTTGTATGTGTTTATTTGGAAATATCTTGCAATGTAATAAGCCTAGTCATGAAATAGAATAAGTATATAATAAATCAAGATATTTATTGTAGAAATGTTGTGAGTCATGTATCTTGGTCGACATAGGGTAAAAGAAAAAGATAGTGAAATTTTTTTATATTACAAATGTATAAAAGTGTATGTAATATAGGTAGTTTGTGTATTATTAATTATTTAGGGTAGCGTTAGCTAGAAATAAATTTTAACGGAATAAAATAAAATATTTTGATGTCATAAAAATTATAAAAAAAATACATTTCTTACAAAAATTTAGTGAAACAGTAATTATCGAGCAGTATTTACGAAAACCGTCGTAATTATATAAATATAACAATTTATATACACAATAAATTTAAAACATCGGGTAAACTAATAATAAAATTTTTATGGTCTTAAAATGAGTATAAAAATATATTAGGATTATTTTTGGAAGTGTCGGATCAATATTCAAAATAAATGTTTACACGATAGCGTTTATTTAATAGGAAAATAAACGTTTAATGAAAAATGCAAATCCATGCATAGTAATGATATGAAATGATGTTACTAATGATGTGTAGACTAAATCTAGTCTATATGAAATGCCTTTGATGATATTACATGAATACGCAGCTTAACCATCCAGGTTACGCGTATTTGATACTCGTAAACCTAGTTTACGAAAAATGATGATTAGTGACTCGTGAATAGTGATTTTCTCCGGGAATGAATAGTGTTTCGTGAATAGTAAAATTTTGAAATACGTTCTCAGAATATTACTTTGACTCCGAAAATGATGAATAGTAAAATTTTGAATAGTAACCGGTGAATAGTAAATTCCCGAGATGAATAGTGAAATTTTCAATGTTTGTAAAATGACCTGAAATTACGAGTTGTCACATTCGCCCATCCAAAAAGGAATTCAGTCCCTGAATTCAGTCCATGTTAGGTTCTACATTGTTACTTGTGAAAAGATGAGGGTATTTGAGGCGCATCTGGTCTTCCCGTTTCCAAGTAAACTCAGGACCTCTTCGAGAATTCCAGCGAACCTTCACGATAGGAATACGACTTTGTTTCAACTGCTTGACCTCGCGGTCCATGATTTCTGCAGGTTCCTCCACGAAATTTAATTTATCGTCGAGTTGAATTTCTTCCAATGGAATAACGAGTAATTCGTCTGAAAGACATTTCTTCAGGTTTGAAACGTGAAACGTGTTGTGTACGTGACCAAGTTCTGACGAAAGCTCAAGTCGATAAGCTACAGGGCCGACTCTGCTCAAAATTTTGAATGGCCCAATGTACCTCGGGTTCAACTTTCCGCGTTTTCCAAATCGCACCACGCCTTTCCAAGGCGATACTTTCAACATCACTTTGTCGCCAACTTGAAATTCTAATGGTTTGCGTCTAACATCTGCGTAACTTTTTTTTCGGCTTCTGGCAGTTCTGAGTCTATCTCGGATTTGGACTATCTTTTCTGTTGTTTCCCGTACCATTTCTGGACCAGTGAGTTGTGCGTCTCCAACCTCGGCCCAACAAACAGGTGATCGGCACTTTCGACCATAGAGTGCCTCAAATGATGCCGCTTTTATACTGGTGTGATAACTATTGTTGTACGAGAATTCGATCAATGGCAAATGGTTAGCCCAACCATTTCCAAAATCAATCACACATGCTCTCAGCATATCTTCTAATGTTTGAATTGTCCTTTCACTTTGACCATCGGTTTGCGGATGATATGTTGTGCTCATCTCTAATTTGGTTCCAAACGAATCTTGTAATGATTTCCAGAAGTTTGAAGTGGATCGACTATCTCTGTCGGAAATGATGGAAATTGGTGCTCCATGCCTCGAGACTATTTCCTTGACATAAAGTCTAGTGAGTTGTTCCATGGAATAAGTCTCTCTAATTGGTATGAAATGGGCTGATTTGGTAAGACGATCAACAATTACCCATATAGCGTCGTAACCTCCCGATGTCTTAGGAAGTTTCGTGACAAAGTCCATCGTAATGAGTTCCCATTTCCATTGGGGAATTTCTGGTTGTTGGAGTAATCCTGAAGGTTT
Organism: Chrysanthemum seticuspe; assembly: GCA_019973895.1. Classification (NCBI taxonomy): domain Eukaryota; kingdom Viridiplantae; phylum Streptophyta; class Magnoliopsida; order Asterales; family Asteraceae; genus Chrysanthemum; species Chrysanthemum seticuspe. The sequence goes on from BPTQ01000003.1 coordinate 43,474,275, forward strand.
TTGATAGTCGACTTTTACCTTAGAGCAAGTAAGGCATCTGCTAACGTATGTGGCAATTTCCGCTTTCATGTTCGGCCACCAATAAAGTTTCTTGAGATCCTGATACATCTTATCAGAACCTGGGTGAATAGAATACTTTGACTTATGCGACTCATGCATAATTAATTCTCGTATCCCGCCATAAAATGGTACCCACATTCTATCCTTGAAGCATAATACTCCATCTGCTCTCTTTACAAAGCCATTTGCATTTTCGGGCATACCATAAAGCTTTTCACTTGGTCGGTTTTCCTCCTTGAGTGCCTCGATTTGTGCCTCGAGTATTTTTGATGGTAAAGGTGAACTGATCGTCATTCCTAATGATCAGACTCTTAAAGGTTTGGGTCTTTCTTTCTGGCTAAGAGCATCAGCCACAACATTGGCTTTTCCCGGGTGATACTTGATTTCACAATCATAATCGCTGAGTAATTCCAACCAACGACGTTGCCTCATGTTAAGTTCCTTCTGATCAAGAACATATTGTAAACTCTTGTGGTCCATAAACACTGTGCACTTTGTACCGTAAAGGTAGTATCTCCAAATCTTGAGTGCAAAAACTACGACCCCCAACTCAAGATCATGAGTGGTGTAATTCTTCTCATGGACCTTAAGTTGTCGAGAAGCATACGCTATCACCTTCTCGTTTTGCATTAAAACAGCTCCAAGCCCTTTATGTGAAGCATCGCAGTATACTACGAAGTTCTCAATTCCTTCAGGTAGTACCAAAATTGGCGCACTGCAAAGCTTTTGCTTCAACAACTGAAAAGCAGCTTCTTGTGTCTTTCCCCATTCGTACTTCTTGTTTTTCTGTGTCAACTTGGTCAAAGCTTTAGCTATCTTTGAAAAACCTTCGATGAATCTTCGGTAATACCCGGCGAGTCCAAGAAATTGTCGAATTTTTGTAGGATTTGTTGGAGTAGCCCAATCTTTTACGGCTTCAATCTTTGCAGGGTCTACTTGTAATCCTTGACTATCAATGACATGACCAAGAAATTGTACTTTACGGTTCCAAAAATCACACATGTCTTGAGTATATCTTGAAATGTTGGAATTGTTCTCTCGCTCTGTCCATTGAGCTGAGGATAATAGGTGGTACTCATGTCCTAATAGATTCCATGGGAAGAGTGAAATGATTATCATAAGTCTAAGGTGAATCGAATAGCTTATAATAAGTACAACTGAAATTGATACCACATGTCTCGTGTCAAATTTCAAAATGTTAAATCTGTCGAAAAGGACCTTATTGAAAAGAATATATTATAGGTAACAGTTGTGATTCCTCGCGTTTCTCGTTCTAGCGAATGTCATTACTTGAGTCTTACTTGCCTAAGGTGCTTAGTCTCCATGACTAAAATGTTTATTGTTTGATTATCGAAGTGTTTCCATGCTATATGTTGTCAAGTCACAAAACCTTAAATATTTAAGTGATGTGATGTAGTGGTTGATTTTCAAGATTTGTTCTGATATTTAGTGCTTCTAAAATAGTTCATCACCTAGATTGTTATCATTCTAGCAAGAAAATAGATATCAGCTCATACTATGTCGAAGAATGTTTGTTCTAATTTCACCTATAGATGGGGAGTCATTGATTATCCGATATGTTCAAAACCTGTTGCCTCTCTTGATATGGAAGTGAGGTTACTTGGAATTTCTAGAGAACACAATGCCTTAGGGGAAGTTTATATTGATAACCTTAATTTAACCAAATTTTCCTTTAAGGGAAACTCATTGTAGGGCAGTTCACATATTGTTGAGGCCATGTTTAACGAAATGTTCTGTAGTCTTGGTTAGAAGACTTGGTTTATCTCTATAGTGTTTCTTCATGGGTATTCGCTTCGTATTAAATCTCGTAACTCGGTCTAGCTGATGCTTTTGAAATGATATAATTTGGCTTCTAGTCCAAAATAGTGTTTCAGAATGTCTCGTGATGTCTTAAGATTTTTGTTGAGTTTTGAAATGTCTTACTATATACTTCTAATCCTTGTTGGTAGTCCTAGAATGCTTTCATTGTTTTCTTGTATCGAGGAATCCTCCTCGTAAATAGTATAGAAAATCTTCCTAAAAAGGTCACTGGTAAAGTTTCAACTTATCGGTTGAGTGAGTGAGGAATGGTGTAAGCTTCTATAGAGTGTTAACAAAAGAAATGTTTATGAACAATTTATCTTATTACAAAGCTTTGCTTTTGAGTGAAGATTGTCTTGGGAATTTTTAAATGATGTTTGTTTCTTTCATGACATAATTCTTCCTAAATTATAAATAGGTGATCAGGCTATGTATAATCGAGGACAAATGATGTGATGCTTGGTTTTGTTGAAATGGTATTATGTTTCTCTGGAGTTTTAGATGGTGTTCAACGTTTTGTTTTGTAAAATAATGGCTGAAACAATTTTTCAGAGTAACATGAAAATCGTTTCGCATGATGGTATTAAATAGTTGATAAAATGACTGAAAGCCAATTGATAGGGTGGTAGCGAAACAACTTGTTTTAAAACTTTATGAAACAACGTTTCTAAGATGGTGGTAAAATAGCTCGAAATAAAATTATGTGAAATAATTTTATAAAGTGATAACAAAATAACATGAAATAAGATTTGTTGGATGGTTGTGATTATCGTGGAGTTAATAAGGAATAAAAATTACATTAGATAGAAAGGTACCTATTATCTGTTCCTATTGATGGTCAAATAGTGTTTCAAGTGTAGGAATAGTAGACGGTCTAGCAGTAATAGCCCTAGAACTCTCACAGTCCTCAAACCTATGAGATGGTGTAGTGTCTATAGTCTTAGTGATAGATGGTAATGGTGTGTTAAATCATGCACGCTTCCCAAGCTGCAAGTCAGATGTATGAGTAGTGTCTATGAGATGTGATGGCACGGATGGTACTCTAGATGACAATGATGATGAAAATGATGACAATGATGATAATGAAAATCCATGTAGTGAGTTAAGAAAATAGGTTCATTAGGACTAAGCCTATAAGTTCTACCAAATAGTATAATCTGTCCCAACCGAATGATAAAAACTGTCCTGATCCTACGGTGAATTAATAATGATCGTGATGGTGTAGGTGCAACTTTGTCCTCCTCAAAGGGTTCAGTCTCGTCATCTGATGTTATCGGTGTTAAGTCAACTGATGTAAAAAAAATTGTGATAGGGAATGACAGGGCATTCTCCACGTTGGTGTCTGATGTGAGTATGATGGGATGGGTATTTGAAGGCATCAATGTGACAATCGATTTGAAATGAAAGTAAATAACTTGAAAATGTACGTATGAATCCGCATGTAAAGTGGATATGCACTTATGATGAAATGATGAGATGCTATGATGATGTAGTTATAGTCTAGGGTCAATGATGCAACCTAGTTCTCTATAACCGAAGCTCTGATGCCAATCTGTCACACCCCCAAATTACCTGTTTTGCAGCGGAATGGAATTCCTGGGGGATGACTGTCATAGCATCACAATCACAGTTATATTGAACGACCTAAAGTGTCGTTTGAAAAGAACATCGTTTGATATATTAAAAACATTCAGAGTTTACAAAGTTAGGTCCCAAATGAAAATCAACATGCGCGGAAAATAAGTTTGGTACAAGTCAAACGATGTTTTTAAAGTGTATAAATCCCATGTGAGACGTGTCGTCACCGCGACTCTATGATATGTCCACATGCATGCCATGAAGTGAATATCTTAGTAACCTGAAAATACATTGCTAAAAGTGTCAACACAAAGGTTGAGTGAGTTCATAGAGTTCATGTAAAATGTTTAATACGACTACCACAAGTATAGGCCATGTATGGCAATAATGTCACATAAAAATGTTACAATTGCTATAAGTCCATGACATCGAAACTAGACTGATCATAATGTTCGCCCCAACAGAGTATTTGCCAAACAACTCAAATAATGATATTAAATGAAATGCATTCGTTTAACCAGTTGGAATCCACCAACCCGGATGGAGGAGTCACCCTCGATAGATCTATCCACTCACCCTCGATTCTATGAAATTAACGGTTCATGTTATATAATGGGGACATTCAATTGGCATGAGGTAACTTAAGCAATGTAAATGAATTTGATATACTTGGTATCGTAATAAAAATGATGTGCAATGTATTCTCCCCCGTAGGTTTGAAATAAAGTAAAAACTTGAATAAATCGGGGCTATGAAAACTCACCTGTTGCAATGATTATGATGATATAATGGCAATACTGAAATGAGGCGCAACCTCTGACCGTGACCTATTATGAATGATATGTTCTAATGTAAATCAGGAAACAATGTCGTGCATGCAAATCCACATGTAATCTATACCACTTGTACGATTTTCAAATAATAGAATTTATCGTCGAAATACATGTTTATGACATCTCGTCATGTTATAAAATACTTTACAAGTATATACGTTGAAACAACCTCCTACGATAGTCGTTTAGTGATTTATCAAGAATTTATAGCTTTTCGTCGTAAAATAATGTCATTTGACAATTTCATGAAAGTGACTAAACGGCCTTGAAAAGCTAGTCGTAAAATGGAGCACATCGAGTGTTAGGAAACAAACTCAACGGTTTTGGGAAGCTTGTATCATCATCTCAAAGTTTTAGCATTTAAGTTTTCATCATAGAGGTCTCGATCATAGAGAAAAATATAGGTAAAGTATGGTACTTGTGTCCAAAATATCGTTTAAGGGTGGTTTTCGGCTAAGTTTAAGTGACCGTATTTTATTCATTACAACTCCGCTTGACGAACGGTCGGACATTTTAGGAAATATGCTAGGCGGACTTACTTTTACTAGAAGACATCATGTTATAAAAAGTACTACGTCAATGTTAAAAACGACCCTCAACATGATCATTTGTAGCCGTAATATTTGTCTAATAGAAATATATTAGTTTTTCTTATATAATATAGTTACGGCAACTTTGTATAAACGCGTGTAATTTAATCGTTACAAGTCCGTTTTCTACGTTTTATATGTCCTTAGCTTCGTATCAAAGTATACTAATATATTTTTGATAAGTCGACACATTTCATAACGCCTAAGCCTCATTTTTGACTCGTACAAAGTAGACGTAACATGCTGAATTTTCTGGTTTTTACACTTTTCGTCGTCAAACTTGTAAATAGCATAACTTTTTCGTTATAGCTCCGTTTTAACCCGTTCAAGCGGCCACGTTTTCGTTTTAAAGTGTATTTTCTAAATATGTAGGCCAAAAAGTTTTATCTACTGCCGAAAATTCCAGATTTCAAAAATATGGACAGACCCTTAATTAAACTTGTCGAAATGAGTTTTTCTCGCGCCAAACCTATTCTAACCAATTCAAAACAACTCCGAAGCTATTTTAATCCTACCATACACCTTCTTAGGGTGTCATGGGTTCCTAGACGTCACCAAAAGTGATATGTTACAAGGGATTCATTATAGGATAATTATATTACATAATAAGTAATAAAAACACTAAAAGTGGTATAAATTCATATGTAACATGCATGTTTTCTTGAAAAAATGATGAAATAACATAATGATAAATATGATAGAGTTATAAAAATCATGAAATGCTTACTTGAATGATTTATTAATTTTTGAACAAAGTATGCTTAATAATCTTAAGGTTTTTATTTCAAAACCCTAACTAGATTATTCCTAGGACTTGATTAATACTTGAATCATGAAAAATTATGGATTTCTCTTGTGTTCTTCACTATGACCGGCCACTCTTGATGAAAATGGAGAGAGTGATTTATTTTACACCTTTTAAAAGTGTGTTGTATGTGTTTATTTGGAAATATCTTGCAATGTAATAAGCCTAGTCATGAAATAGAATAAGTATATAATAAATCAAGATATTTATTGTAGAAATGTTGTGAGTCATGTATCTTGGTCGATATAGGGTAAAAGAAAAAGATAGTGAAATTTTTTTATATTACAAATGTATAAAAGTGTATGTAATATAGGTAGTTTGTGTATTATTAATTATTTAGGGTAGCGTTAGCTAGAAATAAATTTTAACGGAACAAAATAAAATATTTCGATGTCATAAAAATTATAAAAAAAATACATTTCTTACAAAAATTTAGTGAAATAGTAATTATCGAGCAGTATTTACGAAAACCGTCGTAATTATATAAATATAACAATTTATATACACAATAAATTTAAAACATCGGGTAAACTAATAATATAATTTTTATGGTCTTAAAATGAGTATAAAAATATATTAGGATTATTTTTGGAAGTGTCGGATCAATATTCAAAATAAATGTTTACGCGATAGCGTTTATTTAATAGGAAAATAAACGTTTAATGAAAAATGCAAATCCATGCATAGTATTGATATGAAATGATGTTACTAATGATGTGTAGACTAAATCTGGTCTATATGAAATGTCCTTGATGATATTACATGAATACGCAGCTTAACCATCCAGGTTACGCGTATTTGATACTCGTAAACCTAGTTTACGAAAAATGATGATTAGTGACTCGTGAATGGTGATTTTCTCCGGGAATGAATAGTGTTTCGTGAACAGTAAAATTTTGAAATACGTTCTCAGAATATTACTTTGACTCCGAAAATGATGAATAGTAAAATTTTGAATAGTAACCGGTGAATAGTAAATTCCCGAGATGAATAGTGAAATTTTCAGTGTTTGTAAAATGACCTGAAATTACGAGTTGTCACAGATTTTTTCATAAGTTTTCATAATTATTAGCATTTTAATTCTATTTTAAATGTCCAAAATTAGTTTTTAATTCAAATAAAATCAAGAAAAATCATAAAAATTAGTTTTAAAATTTAGATAACTTTTAAATTACATTTTTAGCTATAGAATATTTTTAGATCACTTTTTGGGGTTAATTTAAATTAGTTTGCATTTAATTCACGTTTTAGATATTTCATATTTTGCGTTTTAGTTTTAACTTTGCATTATTAATTGTAATTCCTTGTTTGCATCATAGATTTAGTGCCTTTAATTGCTTCTGTTGATCCCAGTTGAGCAAACGATCTAATATAGAAACTGACTTGTAACAAAAGCTTATCAAGTATTACGCGGAATTTAATACTTAATCTTAAGAAGAAGAACAATTAACATTCAACACCTCAATATTATTTATTAATACTAATACTCTTACAGTATTAGGGTTTTGCAACCTTGAAGTGTATCGACCTTAGATATAAAACATACGTCTATCTAACCTAACCTAGGACCTCCTTTTATAGGCTAAGGAGTCCTATACAATATACAATACGTAACCTACAAGATAAATATCTTTTCCATATTTATCTAATACAATGACCGACTATACAAGACTAGCAGTGCTTACTATATACTATCAGTGGTTACATAATACTACTAGCCGCAGTTGTCTTCATCCGTGGTTATACTCTTCTATCCGTGGTTACATCAAGCCTGTCCGTGGTTCCAGTACTTAGAGTAATTCTTTATCCAAGGAACCTAAAACCCAACAATCCTCCCCTAAACTTGATAAATTCCAACAGAATTCTTCAAGTTTTCTTTAAGCTCAAAACATCTGAATTGGAGGATGTAGCCAAACACTTACTAGCTTTAAGTATCTTCTCATACTTCTTCAACAAATCATAAGCTTGACCATCATAAGATACTAACATCTTGATACAACCAGGCTTCAACATCTGAGCAATTATTCCTGGATGCTTATTCAATTGTGGATAATCACCTTCTACAAGCATATGAATAACCTTTCCAGAAACAGTTAAAACATGAACTCCACAAGTTTGATATAAAAACCATCCAGTAACTTGACCATTGTAGAGTCCTTGCCATTCAGGTTCATCATGAGTAGGCTCAAATAGAATCTTCAAATTATGATACATCAGCCTCTCATGATAATCATTTGGATGTACTTCACCAAATTTATTCTTGTAAAGTATCCAAAGATTCATCAAATCATCTCTATCAAAATACTGAAGCATTTGTGAAAATTTATTATACTCAGAAACTTCATTATTGAGTCTTTGAATTTTCCAAACTCCTTCACTTCCAACTAAAAGCTTAAACTCATAAGAAATGATTTGATTTATATCTTCAACAACTTTCAATCTTTTAGAATCAGATGTCACCTGAACCTCAGATTTTCTTTTTCTTTTACTTTGCATCCATTCATCATGTTCTTTAATCAACTCTTCTTCCTTTTTAGAATTCATTGGACAGAAATCATCTTTGTTAATCTTCATACATCTCTCATAAAGCTCAAAAATTCTTTCAAATGAACATCTACTAAGATTATCAGAAACATATATGCCTGAATTCTTGATAATCTTCATCAATACATTCCTCAGCTGAGCAATAGTAGGAGGTTTCTTTCTTATAACTCGCTTCTTTTCTTTACTAACCTTCCTTGCCAATATACCCAAAAGTCTAGCTTTTTCTTCATCATCAAACAAAGCCCATTCTTGTACAGTATACTCATCATTTATTAATTCAGAAGCTTCAAGATAGTTTTGTGATTCATACCATGTAGCTAACAATTTCTGACTAGCTTCCTCTTCATCTTGCTTTCTCTTCATCAAAACTGCTTTATCCTCAGGTTTAACACTTTTAGCATACTCTGCATCATAAGCTTCTTATTCTGCTTTATTCTTAAACTTCAGCACTACCTCTTTACCTTTTCCAACATTAGATTTAACCACTTTCTTCTTCAAAGGTTCACCAATAACCAAACTTTTACCTCTGGGTTTAGTAGCAGTAGACTGAACAGATAAAACAGGTGCAATGATGGTTGTAGGTATAGATGATGTTTTGCTCAGATTAATCAAGGTACTTGCAGCTTCTTTCTCAACTTCTTTAGACTTAGGTGGTATTATAGAGAGAGTTGTGACAACAGTGGAAGTGGTTATGATAGCATTGGGTGTGACAGTAGTAGGAACAATAGCTAAGTCTGAAACTGCATCAGTGGTTACAAGAGTACTAACCATGGTTTCAGGTATACTATCAGTTGTTATGTTCTGCACTACTTCAACATTCTTCAATTTTTCAAGAACAACCTCATTCCCATCTTTATCAGAAACCAAAAAATCTTGATCTCCACTATCAACATCTTCTTCCATAGGTACACTAACAGATACATCCACAGCCTCCCCTGAATTCATGCCATCACTCCTCCCCTGTTTGGATACATCATTCATATTCAGAGCAGTAGAGGAGTCCACCTTCTTTTTCTTACGCCGCAGAGCTTTCAAAACAGCAACTCCAGGTCTTTTCACTTTCTCCAAAACCAAGACCCTATGCTTCAACCTCCGAATATCCTTACCCTGAAGCACAGATGATGAGTGTGTAAATACTCATCATTTTTGGTTAAATCTGAACTGCAAAACGTTTAAAAATGCTCAGAAATGCATCAAAATACTGAAAATATCTCAAAATTGCATTTTATATGTTTCAGATGCAAAATGTTTAAAATCAGATGAAAAACGAGCAAAGTTTGCATAATTGGCAGTTTCAGTCCCCCAACTTTCAAAAATGGCAATTTTAGTCCCTGGAATTCCAAAAGATTGACAGAATTTACCCCTGGACCTTTTAAATTGGAAAATTAACATTTTTAGTCCTTTGGTAATTCTAACCTGTCAAAATTGGTCCTTTTGATAAATTTTGGAAATTTCAAGTTTAGTCCCCGGAGTTTCACATTTGGCAAAAATGGCCCCTACATTATTTGAGATTTGCAAGATTGGTCCTTGGAGTATTGGGGATTGTCAAGTTTAGCCTTGGAATACAATTTCAGATTTTACATGAGTGGTCCCTGCAGTTTTGAATTTTACATGTTTGATCCCTTAACTAAACCTTGTGTCCATTATTAATCCCAAGCCCAACCCAAATTAAACCCTTTGACCCGGTCCAATCCTTTTAACCCGTTACCCATCCAATCCAACCCTTTACCCACGTTTAAAATAAATAAAAAAATACACTCACGGGTTTCCCCCCCCCCCCCCCCTTCATCATCACCTATACCTGCAACCAACTCCCACCTCCATCATCTCACCCTACTCCACGCCTTGTCCCCTCCAACCACAACCCTCCAAAGCATCATTAAATACATCTCCTCCTAACACTCTATCTCAGTACCAACTGGCAAAGAAAGAAGTTTCCCGCCAAAAGCCATCAATGGCTAAAAGCCAATCAAGTGATCCAACGGCTCAGATTAGTGGTGGGATTTGCTCAAAGGACACGTGGGAAGACCTTTTGATGTATAAATAGAGAGGAGAAGGCAGAGAGAGGGAGTTAGTCAGTTTTTTTTAGTTAGTTTATTTTTAGTTTTTAAGATTTTAGTCTAGAATGGTGTTATTCTAGCTCCATTTTTATTTGCAGTGTAATCTTTAATTTAAAGTTAATGAAATTTTCAAGTTTTATTTAATCTCTTTATTTCAGTTTTACTTTATGTTCATGCCAATTTAATCTGCATTAGTGTTTTAAAAGTGTGATTGAAGTTTTCTTTTTAAGTCATTTGGAGTTACTTGAACCATAAAAAGCAGTTATATCAATTCTGATTCCATTTCCTAAAACAGTTTTAAAGCTTTTTATCCCAAAAGGGGTGTTTGGCTCAAGCTTATTCAAGGTTTATAAAACTGCTTTTTAACCGTTTGACTTGTTTAGTCAAAGTGCTTATAATATTTTAGGTAGTTTCTTTTAGAGTTGAATTTGATTCAAAAGGTTTTGTAAAAGTTGGAGTAGAAAAAAAAGTGGAAAAAGCTTTGTCTTTGTCCTGCACGACAGTAGCATAGCTGCTGTTTGCAACGTTTTTTTTAGCTTATTTTTAAGCAAAAACTTCTTCAAATTGCTTTTCCTTGCATCTCTACATACCCATCTTCATTTGTCTTTACTTTATTTGCACTTAGATTAGCAGTACCTTAGCTAAATTTGCATTAAAAATCTGTCCCAAAACCCATTTCAGTTTCTGTGACATGCAACCAAATTGTCCAAATCCCCTCACATTCTTAGATTTTTAATTTGCTCATTACTTAACCTTAGATCCTGAAATTTGGTACGCATATTCTTGGGTTGGTCATATAGCTTTTGCACATTTTTGTGAATTTTTGTTAGAGCTTATGGTAGCTTATTTATAAGCTCAAAGTAGCCCCATAGCTAGTTTCACTGCTGCAGTCACAACAGCTTATTAAGCAGTTATTCCAGCTAGTTTTGTGCTTATCCGTGGTGCTTAGTGCTTATTTAGGATTCTTTAATGCCACTAGATTAGCTTAGGATAGGATAGCTTATGATTAGCTTGTTAGTTGCTTATTTACCCTTTGTATCCTTTAAGATTAGCTTAGTATCATTTAATGCTTATTTCCATTTTAACTTAGGATTTCCACAATAAATGCTTATTTTCCCATTAGAGTAACCTAGTTCCTGCTTATTTAGAGTATTTTTAGTTGTTATGTTTCAATAGCTTATTTTAAAATTCCTAGCTTTTTGGTACTTCAAATCTGTCAAAATATTGCTTATTTGGTCAAGTGTGGGACTGAGGTGAATAAGCAGTGGTGAACTGCTTATTTCCAAGGTTTGGTAAAAAGTGTTTTTACAAAAAAGTCTCACTTTCATCTTATAAACAAATTGCAAAAAGAAAATTTAAAAAAAAAATAATTTGCAAAAAGGTGCAAAGCACCAGGTTCGAACTCAAGTCTTTTGGCTCACACCCACAACACACACCACATTACCAACTGCCCTAGGGTCTTTAACTGTTAGAAACTTGCACCCTTAGTTATTTAAATACAATTTTAGTTTTTACATTAGTAGCTTATTTCACTTTTTAACTGCTTATTTACAAAAGCAGTACCACAATTTTAGATTTTTCTTAGATCCAGTTATCCTTAAAGTATTTTCTGTGAAAATTTCAGATTTTTCTAAAATAGTTTAGTATTTTTTATAATTAAATTAGATTAAATTAGTTTTTAAATCATAATAAATAATTTCAAAGTCGAAAAAATACACGGCTTTTTCCTAAAATTATTTTTAGCCAATTAGAATGTAGGAAAATTGTTTTTACACTCGTAGGACTTTTATTTCACAAAGTTTACGTTTTTGCTTGCGCACTCGCGTAATTTTTAGACTTAACGTACGTTTTTATTTTAAATCACGTTTTTAGATAATTTAAGTTTACGTTTTAGTTAAAATAGTTTATTTAAGTTATTTTGTTTTATAAAATCACAAAAACATCATTGTAAAAATAGTGATAGCGTTTATTTAATATATTTTAGCTTTTTAATTTCTTTTAATTTGCATTTAAGTCGCTGTAATTTATTAATCTTTTCTTTAGGTATAATTATCCATCTAAATCCTTACTGATCACTATCCTTAGTGATCATTCTATCATCTGATCAAGTGTTTACACACCATTGAGTCTCCGTGGGACTTAACGACCCGGGAATTCATTATATTCTCTAGGACTTCATTGTATTGGTTTCTGAGCAGTTTTAAAACTATTTTAATCTAATTTAAATTGTGAAAAATACCAAATAAAAAGGGAAAAATAAGGAAAAATCTTTTTTATGCTTTTTATATTTTTCTTAAACTGGGAAAATTGAAAAATTATTTTTTTGGAACTTTTTCTCAATTATTTGCAATTAAAGCTATTTTAAAATGCCTAAAAACTGATTTTAATAAAGAAAAATAGTAAACAGTGACCAAAAATTATGAAAAACTCAGGAACATTCTAAAATCTTGTTCTAATTCTAGGAAAAATATAAAATCACAAGCTTATGTGTGAGATATTAAGGCTGCAGTGTAAACTTGATGCAAATAAGCACTTAACTATAAGCTATAAGCTCTAAATTGCTCCAACTGATAACAGAAGCTAAAATATCCTATAACTACTCTAAACCAGCTAATTATAGCTACTCCTAACACCTAATAAGCAGATTACCAAGGATTATAGCTAACTGATCTACTTAAGCCAAACAGCTTTTACCCCTTATGTTTGAACTGTTGCACCAGCTTATTCAGTAAGTAAATGCTAAAACCAGATAAGTGGTTCTCAAGACCACCAAGAAGGCTACAACTAACCAATATTTCAGGCTCTAATTCACTGAATTGAACTAAATGCAAGAGCTGCAAGATCTGCACAAACTAGCTCTTGACACAGTTTGACTTTTAAAACAGATTGAAAACTTGACTTTAGTGAGAATTGAGATCAAATGATTGACTGATTAAGATGAAATATGATGTAATGCAACAATGGCAAGCTAGCTTATTAAGTTATACACCCATATGATGGATGTATAGCAACTGATTTCAACAGTTAAGAGAACAAGAACAGTTGCATTATGATTTTGACTTTTTATGTGTTTTAAAGGCAATAAGATGACTGAGATGTATGTAATCAACTAAGAAAAGCCTAAACCAACTGATCTACTGCTACAATTTAACCTCTAGCATAGTTATATCAAACAATCCAAACACCCCTTAAGCAACAGATAAGCACTAAACTCTAGCTAAAACACAATTACAAGCTTATGCTATCATTAAAACAGATTCACTACACCATAATAAAGCTATATAACAGTAATAACTACTACTTATAACAGATCTAATGAAACAGTAACAACTAATCAATTAAGCTAAATAATGAGATTCAACTTACAAGATGTCCTAGCCATAATGGCTTGCAACCAATGGAACAGTAAACCACTAATCCTAAACCATTATCAACTCCAATTCCAACTCATTTCAACCCAGATCCAGGCTAGATCAGCAGTGCAGAATCATAAAACCATTGAAACTGTTTTGTTGACTTTAGTTGACCAATTGAGAAATTTGAGTTTTAAACAAGAATAAGCTCACAATAAGCTATCACAGCTTACATGAACCTATTTAAACAGTAGCTATGTGTAACTCAATCCATAGATCAGATTTGACATGTTTTTTTATTTTCCAATTATTTTATCAGATTTTTTTTTTATTTTTGAGTAAGATGAGAATAAAGCTGAAATTATTAGATAATAAGCTATCATTAACTATAACAATACTCATAAGCAATCCAAAACAACTTAAAAGCAAAATATAATTTTGAGCTTAAAAAGGAAATTTCATTAATATAAAAAAAACTTAATACAATACTTGAAATTATAAAAGAAATACAAAGAAACTACTTAAAACAACTGAAATCTACACTAATCTACTGGAAATTGAAAGAAAAAGAGAGATACTCTTGTGAACGAAATGAGGGTCTTTAAATAGGTGAGCTCAAGGTCTTTGGAAGGATCTAGATACTGAAATATGTGCTTCTTTGAGTTATTTGCAACCATTAGATCATATCCCACATGTGTCCAATCCATTTCCACCTTAGGATCAGAATTTCCACGTATCTTCAACCAATAGGAGAGCAGAGAGTGGCAGTGAGCACACGGATGGCTGACATGGCACTGCGCACATGTCAGTTGTGTCAGGCGAAAGTACAATCTTACCCTTAATTGTGGTAATTATGCCCAATTGACCATGTGGTAATTTCTAGGGTTCTTGGCTGGGTAAAAGAGGCAAGATAAGGGCGGGGTTTGTTTTTTTTTTTATTATTGTTTGGTTATTTGACCAGGGTTAATGGGGGTTTGACCGGGTAATAATAGGGTGATACGGGTTTAGTGGGTTTCGGGTTTAATATATTAAACCGGGTGTGGTTTGTTTGGTTAAATGGATTTGGACCGGGTATGATGTTTTGGGCCGAGAGTTTGGTTTTTGGGTTTAGAGATTATTTATGGACTAAAGGCTATTCTAGTGATCCAATGTAACTTTAAGGGACTAATCTTGTAAATTCAAAATTCCAAGGGACCAAAGGTGTAAATCTGAAATTATCTTTCAAGGGCCTTTCTTGTCACTCTCAAATAATCCAAGGGTTGAATTTGTAAATTCTGAAACTTGAGGGGTCATTTCTGCCAAATACTCAAAGTTTAGGGACTAATCTTGACTTTTCTTCAAACTTGACTGTAACTTCTAAAAATCATCTTCATAGAATAAAATCTTCCAAAATGCACAATCCCGACCTTCCGGCTCATCTCAAACTCTCTTGATCTCTCGTGCTCGGATTTACGTCTGATTTGGTTCCTTTTTGTGTGTTTTTACATATCCGTACCTGCACAAGCACAAACTCAAGAAAACCACAAATATTAGCAATAAATGGCTCTTTCTTGGTTGTTTTGGGTCAGTTTTGATAATGAAAAGGTATGTGTTTTAGCACATACCAAAGAGTAAATCCAAAAATCCATGATGTTATCAAACAGGAGGTTATCAAACTTCTTGATGCAGGATTAATTCACCCGATCTCAGATAGTCCTTGGGTTAGCCCAATTCATTGTGTTCCTAAAAAGGGTGGCATAACTGTTGTCACAAATGAAGATAACGAGTTAATTCCAACTCGGCTGGTTACGGGATGGCGTGTGTGCATTGACTATCGTAAGTTGAATGACGCTACCCGTAAAGACCATTTTCCTCTACCCTTTATGGACCAAATGCTTGAGAGATTAGCAGGGAACGAATACTATTGTTTTCTTGATGGTTTCTCGGGTTACTTTCAGATCCCCATTGATCCACAGGATCAAGAGAAGACCACATTCACCTGCCCATACAGAACTTTTGCCTACAGACGTATGCCTTTTGGCTTATGTAATGCTCATGGCACGTTCCAACGATGTATGATGGCCATATTCCACGACATGATCGGGGAAACAATGGAGGTGTTTATGGATGATTTCTCGGTCATTGGGGACTCATTTCAGACATGTCTCTCCCATTTAGATAAAATGCTCAAAAGGTGTGAAGACACCAATCTTTGTCTAAATTGGGAGAAGAGCCACTTTTTGGTCAAAGAAGGCATAGTCCTTGGCTATAAGATTTCCAAAAACGGGATTGAGGTTGATAGAGCAAAAGTTGATGTTATTGCTAAACTGCCTCATCCTACTACCGTCAAAGGTATTAGGAGTTTTCTAGGTCATGCCGGGTTTTATCGCAGATTTATACAAGATTTTTCTAAAATCGCCCGGCCTATGACCCATCTTCTTGAAAAAGATGCTCCTTTTATCTTCTCACCTGAGTGCATCGAAGCTTTTGAAACATTAAAGAAAAAGCTTACTGAAGCACCCATTCTCGTTGCTCCCGACTGGGACTTGCCTTTTGAGCTCATGTGCGATGCAAGTGATTTTGCTATCGGTGCAGTCTTAGGGCAACGTAGAGCTAAGCATTTTCATCCTATCCACTACGCAAGTAAGACTATGACTGAAGCTCAAACCCATTACACCACTACAGAAAAAGAACTATTAGCTGTGGTGTATGCGTTTGAGAAATTTCGGCCATACCTTATCTTGACCAAATGCGTGGTGTATACGGATCACTCGGCTCTCAAATATCTCTTTGCAAAACAAGATGCAAAGCCGAGATTGCTCCGTTGGGTTCTCCTCCAACAAGAATTTGATATCATTATACGTGATAAAAAAGGAGCTGAGAACCTGGCTGCTGATCATCTGTCCCGTCTAGAAAACCCTCACCAGGATGTGTTTGAGAAAAAGGAAATAAATGAAACATTTCCTCTCGAAACACTCAATGTGGTTTCTTTTCGTGGAGACTCTTCTACCCCATGGTTTGCTGACTTTGCAAATTACCATGCGGGTAACTTTGTGGTGAAAGGGATGTCGTCCCAACAGAAAAATAAATTCTTTAAAGATGTAAAACATTACTTCTGGGACGACCCCTACTTATTCAAAATTTTTGCGGATCAAGTCATCAGGCGATGTGTGTATGGACAAGAAGCTCTTGACATTCTCAAAGCTTGCCATGCTGGACCCACCGGGGGCCATCATAGTCCAAACTACACCGCCAAAAAGGTGTTTGATTCCGGATTCTATTGGCCCACGATTTACAAGGATGCCCACGAATTTGTCAAAACCTGTGACGCTTGTCAACGTCACGGGAATATCTCACAAAGAAATGAAATGCCGCAAAACGCCATTCAAGTGTGTGAGATTTTTGACATCTGGGGCATTGACTTTATGGGGCCATTTCCTTCATCTCGCGGTAATAAATACATACTCGTAGCCGTTGACTATTTGTCAAAATGGGTTGAAGCGAAAGCTTTACCTACCAACGATGCCCGAGTTGTTGTGAAATTCTTGAAATCTCTTTTTGCCAGGTTTGGAACTCCACGAGCTATAATTTGTGATCATGGTACGCATTTCTGCAATGACCAATTTGATCGTGTCATGCAAAAGTATGGTGTAACCCACCGTCTATCTACTGCGTACCACCCCCAAACAAGTGGGCAAGTGGAAGTTTCCAACCGAGGGATTAAAAGAATTCTTGAAAGGACGGTTGGCGAAAACCGTGCCTCTTGGTCGGATAAACTAGATGACGCACTCTGGGCCTTCCGTACAGCTTATAAAACACCCATCGGGTGTACTCCATACAAGCTTGTGTACGGAAAGGCGTGTCATCTGCCGGTTGAGCTTGAGCACAAGGCATACTGGGCCTTGAAACATGCCAACTTCGATATTCAGACAGCTGGTGATCACCGGAAAGTTCAAATGAATGAATTAAATGAACTCCGTGATCAAGCATACGAGAACTCTTTGATCTACAAAGAAAAGACAAAGAAGATTCATGACTCTAAAATCAAGAACCGCGTTTTCAACGTTGGTGATCGAGTCCTTCTTTTCAATTCCAGATTGAAGATTTTCTCGGGAAAGCTCAAGTCCCGTTGGTCTGGTCCATTTACTATCACTAAGGTTTATCCTTATGGCACCATTGAGTTATCTCAGCCAGATGGTCCAAATTTTAAAGTGAATGGTCATCGATTGAAGCATTATTTTGGAGAGGACATTCCTCCTGTGATTGTCCCGGATCTACAAACTTTCCCCATGAACCAATGAATGCGGGGATCGAGTCAAGCTAGCGACTCGGGAATCAAAAACAGTAGCACACCACATGGGTTTTCACCCGTGAGTATCACCCTAGTGTGGGGGAGTTGCCCCACGCTGTTGTATATAAGCCTCTCTAATTCAAAAAAAAAAAAAAAAAAAAAAAAAAAAAAAAAAAAAAATGTGTATATATCAAAAATAAAATAATGGCCGTAGTATTTCCCTTTTATGTTCTATGTTTCGGCATAACCGCCGGTACTTTGAATATTGAGGGCAATATTCATTTCTAAGTGTGGGGGGGAATTCTCACGAATTTTATCATGTAATTATTCCACCCAATTCCCCCGTTTTTGGCCAAAATATTTTTTTTTGGAGTAAGTGTTTTTCACTTACTCAGAAAATGGTAATCAGTCCGCCATGTCTAACCCACAAAAGGATTGGCTAATCCAGGAGCAAACGGCTCTTGGTAAAGATATCTCAAATCCGTTGACGGCTTGCAATTTGCCCAAAATTGTATGGTATTCAGCTCACCATATCTTTAATTAGTGAAGAGTTGGCTAGCCCGCAAGTTTATGGCTTGTGGTAAAGGCAGTGGAAAAACCATAATTGGTAATCAGCTCACCAAAGATAATATTGATAATTTATCTAAGAGTTGGCTAGTCCAGAAGCAAACGGCTTTTGGTAAAGACAAATCAAATCCGTTGAAAGCTGGTGATTTGCTCAAAATCATTTGGTTATCGGTGTACCAAGGTTCTTACTTGAACTGAAACATTTGGCTACTCCAGAAGTAATGGCTTTTGGTAAAGAGATGAAATCCATTAATTTTTCTCAAAACATTGCTAGGGACTAGCAATATCTTAGTGTGGGGGATTGATGAGTGTCTAAATACTCATCATTTTTGTACCATTTAAACTGCAAAAACATCTGAAAACACTCAGAAATGCATCAAAATGATAAAAATATCACAAATAAGTGTTTTATGTGTTTTAAATGCAAAAATATCAAAATCTGGTGAAAAACGTATCAAGTTTGCATAATTGGCAGTTTTAGTCCCCCAAGTTTCAAAAGTTGTCAAAAACAGTCCCTGGTAAATCTAAATAAAGAAAAATATCATTTTAAGTCCTTAGGGATTCATGAGTTGTCAAAATTGATCCTTAAAATCAAAAATTGCAAAATTACAACTTTAGTCCCTCAAGTTTTGAAATTGTCACAAATGGTCCTTTGAAAATGTGAAAATGTCAAAAATAGTCCTTGCACTATTAAAACTTGTCAAAAGTGACCCTTGTGTGAACTTTGAGAAAATGGCAGGTTTGGTCCCTCAGTTTGGCAGAATTGCAAAACAAGTCCTTGTCATTAAAACCTAACCTTGACCCTTCATACAATTTTGGTCCCCTGCCATCCAATTGAGCCCCCTGTCAAAACAATGTGACCCCTCCTTTTTTGACCCCTGGTCAACACCACCAGTCAAACCAATCCTTTCCCTCCACCTTACCACTGTGCTTCTTCCCTTCCTTCTCCACTTGCCTGCAACATATTCCCATCACCTCAGACCTTTCCCTCCCCCCTCATCATCATATCCACCAACTTATCACACCACAATTAATGCCACCCCCCCTAGTTTCAAATTCAGAACCCCTACACTCAAAACAGCTTTTCCCGCCAAAAGTGATCCAATGGCCAAAATCCATTCAAGACATCCAACGGCCCCAATTATGAGTGGGAATCAATCAGAGGACACGTGGAAGCATTTTTGGGTATAAAAGAGAGAAGGGAAGCAAGAGGAAAAAGAGTACTTAGATTTTTATTTCATATGTATGTCGTATTTCATGTTTATGTTTTTAATTAAGCTCTAAGCTGTAATATTTTGTTTCATTATATCAAATTAAGTTATCTAAGTGTATTAAAACTGTTTTCAAGTGCCAATTCAAATTGTATTAACATTTCATGCTCTATGGTTCACTGTTGCAAAATTCAATTTCCAACTCTTATATTCAAGCTTCAATAAGCTTCATTTAAGCTCAAACAGGCTTATTTAAGCTCATTATAGCTTTTGGTAAGCTTATCACTCAGTTTCAAGCAAGTTTGGTTTTGGTCAACGAAAGTCAACTGTGCAGAGATTTTGGTTCAAACAGGTTTGGAAATGGAATGGGGTTGATGCAGTGCTGTTTTGGATTGGATTTGGTTAGATTAGCATAGTTTGGGTTTGGTTTAAGCTGCACAAATAAGCTGGGCCCTTGTAAGTTTGTATCTCATTTTCCATTTCATATTCAGTATTGCATATTGTGTTGTGTTTGAACCTGTGGTGATTAATTAACTTAAACCTGTCTACTTAGTTGTAATTAGGATAATTATAATCAGTGTAAGTGATAATATATATTAGATCAGTGGTTAGCCAGGTCAAAAGATCAAATCATAGCAGTTTGTGTCTTAGAGGTTTAGGTCAGTTGTATTTAGTTTCATTTGAGTAGTAATAGCTTATTATAGCTTCTGTATCAGTTTGGTGCTCATTGGTAGCCTTTGGCTTAAGCCAAGTGCTTATTTATAAGCAGTTTCCATTGCAGTTCCATATTCATACACATAAGCTATTGTTTTTATAATTTTCCTAGAATTAGAATATTATTTTAGAGTTTTCCTGAATTTTTCACATTCTTCTAGGTCTGTTTGCTATTTTTCTTCATTTAAAACAGTTTTTAGGTAATTTTAATTAGCTTTTAATACAATTAATTCAGAAAAATTTCAAAAAAATAAGTTTTCATTTTTCCTAGGTTAAGATAAATATAAAAAGTCAAAAAATTATTTTTCCAGATTTTTCATAGTTTAGTTTGTAATTTTTAGCAATTTAATTAGTTAAAAATAGTTTTTAATTCATAGAAAATAGGAAAATAATCAGAAAAATATAAAAATAGTTTTGAAAATTCTCTTTAGTTATTTTAGATTTTTCCAAGTCATAATTTTATTTTTCTAGCTTTATTTCATATTTTCTTGTATTTTAGGGTATTATTAAATAGTTAAAATTAGTTTTTAATTAATAATAATTAGATAAATAGTTTTAAAAATAATTTTCTTTTTCTAAAAATTTTTCTCATATCATTAGGTTTGTAAAAATGTCATTTTCATATTTTTAGGATTAATATTGTTCAAGTTTCACATTTTCTTGTGTACGTCACGTAGTTTTTAATAAAATTTTATAAAAGAAAAATCAAAAACATCAGTTTAAAAATAGTGATAGCATTTATTTAATATAGTTTATCTTTTTAATTTTCTTTAATTTGCATTTAAGCCCCTGTAATTTACAAATCTTTTCTTTAGGTATCAAATAACTCAAAATCCTTACTGGTCACTATCCTTAGTGATTATTCGACATCTGATTGTGTTAAACACCATTCATCCTCCGTGGGACTTAACGACCCAGGAATCCACTATATTCCTCTGATCTAAATTGCATTTTGTGTTTGCACTGTTTTAAGTTTCTTACGGTTAGCCATTCACAAGTGGCTAGCTTGTGTGAGATAACTTGACGGTTTAGCACGAATCAAATTTTGGCGCCGCTGCCGGGGAGGCTGTAAGCGTGTTCTAAGCATTTTTCAGACCCGTACTTGCACATATACCATCGTTTGTAAACAGTTTTTTTTTGTAAAGTTATAAAAAATTCAAAAAAAAAAAGTTCATTAACACTTTTCCTAAAGTGTTAAAAAACACCAAACAAAATATAAAACAACAAAACAATCGTAACGTTTTCTAGCTAGTGTTTCTTTTAAGGTGATTCTTAAAGAGATACGATTTTTGTTAAACGAGACGATACCAAAAATATTGTCCAAAAGTTTTTAAACCATCAGCACAAATCTATACCTACGTCTTTTCAGTGGTACTTAATATATACATAAAAATCAACCACCGCAAATCAAGGCAGTACACCTACTAACTGGGGGTGTGACCATAATAAGTTCCCGAACAACAGATTTAAAACTTGCCCTTGTGTCCTTGTGATTTGGTGTAACTTTTTCAAAGAAGCCATTTCATTTGTGATTATTGGTTAAGTTCACTTCTCGTTTTGCCTCGCATTTGTTTTGAAAACTGATTTTTATACTTAGTGCATGCGCACTCGTTCTTCCAGTTCTACAAGTCCACTGTCAGAGCTTGCAAATATTCCTCGTAGACGTAGAGGACGTTCTGCTCCTTCAGCCGTGACTGAGGAACGTCTACCACCACCACCCCCTGCCGTAATGGCAGAAGATAAGCCGATGAATGAGCTTCTCCAAGCACCCATCGAGGGTTACGGAGATGCTATTGTTGTCCCAGCCATCGTGGCTGATACTTTTGAGCTCAAAACCGGGTTGCTTAATCATGTAACCTAAAGCCAATTCTATGGTTTTGAGCGGGATGATCCTCATGCACACATTCGATGGTTTAACAAGATTGCATCTACCATCAAATACAAGAATGTCCCACATGAAGCAATTAAGCTTCTTCTGTTCCCATTTTCTCTAGAGGGACAAGCCCGGAATTGGCTTGAGAAACAACCCCCTCGTTCCATTGAGACATGGGAGGATTTAGTCACTAAGTTTGTTAACGAATTCTATCCTCCATCCCGAACTACAAGTCTTAAGAATGAGATAATGAAATTTTCTCAAAGATTTGATGAATCATTCGGGGAGGCATGGGATCGTTACAAAGAATTGCTCCGTAAGTGTCCGCATCATGGTTTTACCGAGTTAATGCAAATGGATACTTTCTACAATGGTCTGAACCAGACTAATCAAGACTCTTTAAATGCCTCCGCGGGAGGTAATTTCTTGAGCAAGACCACAAAAGAAGCCTTGCAAATCATTGAAAACAAGTCCCAGGTCCGTCCTTTCCGCACAAAGACATATCAGTCTCAGTCTAATGCTGGACCTTCTACTTCATCTCCCGTGAGTACATCTAGCACCGATGCTAAAATTGACAAACTCACGGATATTGTTCAGGCTTTGGTTCTTGCTAACCAAAAGAAAGTCACTTTCACTCAGACACCATTACATGGTGAAGTGAAGAAAGTTGAAGTTTGTGTTACTTGTGGTGGTCCTCATGCATACTATAACTGTACTGCCACCGATGGTAGTCCGTTTGAAGCCAATGCTATAGCCGGTACTTCAAATCAAGGAGGTAATCAATACCGTCCTCAAAATGAACCAAACTACCGTGCTAACACTTATTAGGCACCACCCGGTTTTAACCAGAATCCTAACCGAAATCAGAACCAACCTAGAATAAACCAAGGTTATCAAAACCAAGGTAATTTCTATTCCGGACCCAATCAAGGTTTCCAACATCAAGGAAACCTTAATCACAACAATTTCAATCGAGGGAATCAATTTCAGGGAAATGTGAATCCTAATCAAGGGAATTTTCAACAACAAGGTCATAATCAAAACATACGACCTCAAAATTTCCCTCCACCTGCTCCAGTACCATCATCTGATGAGTTATTAAAGCAATTCATGAAATCCCAAGATGAAATGAACAGGTTTATGGTCAGTCAGATAGCTGATCTCAAGAAGTCTTTAAATGATCAACCCTCGGGCTCAGGAAAACTTCCGAGCAACACGATCGCTAACCCGAGGGAAGATGCAAAGGCGATCACAACCAGAAGTGGTGTTTCATACAATGGACCCGCTATTCCTACTACCTCTTCTTCTTCTATCCCGAAGGTAGTGGAAAGTGAACCTGAGGCAACAAAGGACAAGGAACTTCCTACTAATAACGGAGGTACCAACGATGTCCATCCTCAGGTTGTCCAGAAACCCAAATCCAATCCAGGAGTTGTTTTTGAACCTCCTGTAGCTCCCGTTGAAAACCCCAAATCCAAATCTTCTATTCCTTACCCATCACGTTTGAATGAGCAAAAGCTCCGCGAAAAATCCAGTCATCAAATGGACAAATTTTTTCAAATTTTCCAAGAACTACATTTTGACATAAGCTTTGCGGATGCTATCATGCTGATGCCCAAGTTTGCATCAACTCTCAAACACATGTTAAGCAACAAGGAAAAGCTGTTTGAAATTGCTAAAACTCCTCTGAACGAAAACTGCTCTGCAGTTATCTTGAAGAAGCTTCCAGAAAAGCTTGGAGATCCTGGAAAATTTCTCTTACCTTGTGTGTTTCCAGGAATGGTTGAATGCTTTGCCTTAGCCGATCTTGGTGCAAGCATAAACCTGATGCCTCACTCAGTATGGAAGAAACTTTCTCTTCCGGACCTTACTCCTACATGCATGACTCTCGAGCTTGCAGATCGTACAATATCCCGTCCTCTTGGAATTGCCGAGGACGTATTTGTGAAAGTAGGAAAGTTCCATTTTCCAGCTGACTTTGTAGTTGTTGATTTCGATGCTGATCCACGGGTTCCTCTCATTGTTGGAAGAGGATTCCTGAGAACGGGCCGTGCTCTCATTGATGTATTTGAGCAAGAAATCACATTACGTGTTGGTAATGAAGCTGTCACCTTTAACCTTGATCAAACTTCGAGGTACTCCGCAAACTATGATTCTGAGTCGGTTAACCGAATAGATATCATTGATGTTGCTTCTGAAGAGTACTCCCAAGAAGTTCTTGGTTATTCTCATAATTCTGTGAGTGGGGATCCCACCACATCTTCTCAACCTATCATAGCCAATTCTACTCCTTCTCTCACTCCGTTTGAGGGAAGCGACTTCATCTTGGAAGAGATTGAAGCATACTTGGCTAGTGATTCTGTTCCATGGGAAATTGATCACGCTCCAATTGACATCGAGGGGGACATACTTCTCATTGAGAAATTGCTTAAAGATGATCACTCATCAACCCCTCACACTAGTGATGCAATTCCAGAAGAGATTAATCACCATGAGATTAATCCGGAGGGAGATATTCTTATTCTTGAGAAGTTGTTAAATCAGGACACTTCTCCTCCACTCCCTCCCGTCGAGCTTCATAACAAGGAAGTCAAGTCAGTTGAGAAAACTGAAGAATTTCCTGAAGTCGAACTTAAGGACTTACCACCTAATCTCGAGTATGCATTTCTTGAGGGTGATGATAAATTACCCGTCATTATTGCTCGAGATTTGAGTAAAGATGAAAAGACTGCTCTCATAAAGGTCTTGAAGTCACACAAGCAAGCAATTGCTTGGAAACTCTCCGGCATTAAGGGTATCAACCCTGACTTTTGTACTCACAAAATCTTGATGGAGGATGACTTCAAACCAGCAGTTCAACATCAGAGAAGAGTAAATCCAAAAATCCATGATGTTATCAAACAGGAGGTTATCAAACTTCTTGATGCAGGATTAATTTACCCGATCTCAGATAGTCCTTGGGTTAGCCCAATTCATTGTGTTCCTAAAAAGGGTGGCATAACTGTTGTCACAAATGAAGATAACGAGTTAATTCCAACTCGGCTGGTTACGGGATGGCGTATGTGCATTGACTATCGTAAGTTGAATGACGCTACCCGTAAAGACCATTTTCCTCTACCCTTTATGGACCAAATGCTTGAGAGATTAGCAGGGAACGAATACTATTGTTTTCTTGATGGTTTCTCGGGTTACTTTCAGATCCCCATTGATCCACAGGATCAAGAGAAGACCACATTCACCTGCCCATACGGAACTTTTGCCTACAGACGTATGCCTTTTGGCTTATGTAATGCTCATGGCACGTTCCAACGATGTATGATGGCCATATTCCACGACATGATCGGGGAAACAATGGAGGTGTTTATGGATGATTTCTCGGTCATTGGGGACTCATTTCAGACATGTCTCTCCCATTTAGATAAAATGCTCAAAAGGTGTGAAGACACAAATCTTTGTCTAAATTGGGAGAAGAGCCACTTTTTGGTCAAAGAAGGCATAGTCCTTGGCCATAAGATTTCCAAAAACGGGATTGAGGTTGATAGAGCAAAAGTTGATGTTATTGCTAAACTGCCTCATCCTACTACCGTCAAAGGTACTAGGAGTTTTCTAGGTCATGCCGGGTTTTATCGCAGATTTATACAAGATTTTTCTAAAATCGCCCGGCCTATGACCCATCTTCTTGAAAAAGATGCTCCTTTTATCTTCTCACCTGAGTGCATCGAAGCTTTTGAAACATTAAAGAAAAAGCTTACTGAAGCACCCATTCTCGTTGCTCCCGACTGGGACTTGCCTTTTGAGCTCATGTGCGATGCAAGTGATTTTGCTATCGGTGCAGTCTTAGGGCAACGTAGAGCTAAGCATTTTCAGCCTATCCACTACGCAAGTAAGACTATGACTGAAGCTCAAACCCATTACACCACTACAGAAAAAGAACTATTAGCTGTGGTGTATGCGTTTGAGAAATTTCGGCCATACCTTATCTTGACCAAATGCGTGGTGTATACGGATCACTCGGCTCTCAAATATCTCTTTGCAAAACAAGATGCAAAGCCGAGATTGCTCCGTTGGGTTCTCCTCCTACAAGAATTTGATATCATTATACGTGATAAAAAAGGAGCTGAGAACCTGGCTGCTGATCATCTGTCCCGTCTAGAAAACCCTCACCAGGATGTGTTTGAGAAAAAGGAAATAAATGAAACATTTCCTCTCGAAACACTCAATGTGGTTTCTTTTCGTGGAGACTCTTCTACCCCATGGTTTGCTGACTTTGCAAATTACCATGCGGGTAACTTTGTGGTGAAAGGGATGTCGTCCCAACAGAAAAATAAATTCTTTAAAGATGTAAAACATTACTTCTGGGACGACCCCTACTTATTCAAAATTTTTGCGGATCAAGTCATCAGGCGATGTGTGTATGGACAAGAAGCTCTTGACATTCTCAAAGCTTGCCATGCTGGACCCACCGGGGGCCATCATAGTCCAAACTACACCGCCAAAAAGGTGTTTGATTCCGGATTCTATTGGCCCACGATTTACAAGGATGCCCACGAATTTGTCAAAACCTGTGACGCTTGTCAACGTCACGGGAATATCTCACAAAGAAATGAAATGCCGCAAAACGCCATTCAAGTGTGTGAGATTTTTGACATCTGGGGCATTGACTTTATGGGGCCATTTCCTTCATCTCGCGGTAATAAATACATACTCGTAGCCGTTGACTATTTGTCAAAATGGGTTGAAGCGAAAGCTTTACCTACCAACGATGCCCGAGTTGTTGTGAAATTCTTGAAATCTCTTTCTGCCAGGTTTGGAACTCCACGAGCTATAATTAGTGATCGTGGTACGCATTTCTGCAATGACCAATTTGATCGTGTCATGCAAAAGTATGGTGTAACCCACCGTCTATCTACTGCGTACCACCCCCAAACAAGTGGGCAAGTGGAAGTTTCCAACCGAGGGATTAAAAGAATTCTTGAAAGGACGGTTGGCGAAAACCGTGCCTCTTGGTCGGATAAACTAGATGACGCACTCTGGGCCTTCCGTACAGCTTATAAAACACCCATCGGGTGTACTCCATACAAGCTTGTGTACGGAAAGGCGTGTCATCTGCCGGTTGAGCTTGAGCACAAGGCATACTGGGCCTTGAAACATGCCAACTTCGATATTCAGACAGCTGGTGATCACCGGAAAGTTTAAATGAATGAATTAAATGAACTCCGTGATCAAGCATACAAGAACTCTTTGATCTACAAAGAAAAGACAAAGAAGATTCATGACTCTAAAATCAAGAACCGCGTTTTCAACGTTGGTGATCGAGTCCTTCTTTTCAATTCCAGATTGAAGATTTTCTCGGGAAAGCTCAAGTCCCGTTGGTCTGGTCCATTTACTATCACTAAGGTTTATCCTTATGGCACCATTGAGTTATCTCAGCCAGATGGTCCAAATTTTAAAGTGAATGGTCATCGATTGAAGCATTATTTTGGAGAGGACATTCCTCCTGTGATTGTCCCGGATCTACAAACTTTCCCCATGAACCAATGAATGCGGGGATCGAGTCAAGCTAGCGACTCGGGAATCAAAAACAATAGCACACCACATGGGTTTTCACCCGTGAGTATCACCCTAGTGTGGGGGAGTTGCCCCACGCTGTTGTATATAAGCCTCTCTAATTCAAAAAAATAAATAAATAAAAATAAATAAAAAAAATATGTATATATCAAAAATAAAATAATGGCCGTAGTATTTCCCTTTTATGTTCTATGTTTCGGCATAACCGCCGGTACTTTGAATATTGAGGGCAATATTCATTTCTAAGTGTGGGGGGGAATTCTCACGAATTTTATCATGTAATTATTCCACCCAATTCCCCCGTTTTTGGCCAAATTTTTTTTTGGAGTAAGTGTTTTTCACTTACTCAGCAAATGGTAATCAGTCCGCCATGTCTAACCCACAAAAGGATTGGCTAATCCGGGAGCAAACGGCTCTTGGTAAAGATATCTCAAATCCGTTGACGGCTTGCAATTTGCCCAAAATTGTATGGTATTCAGCTCACCATATCTTTAATTAGTGAAGAGTTGGCTAGCCCGCAAGTTTATGGCTTGTGGTAAAGGCAGTGGAAAAACCATAATTGGTAATCAGCTCACCAAAGATAATATTGATAATTTATCTAAGAGTTGGCTAGTCCAGAAGCAAACGGCTTTTGGTAAAGACAAATCAAATCCGTTGAAAGCTGGTGATTTGCTCAAAATCATTTGGTTATCGGTGTACCAAGGTTCTTACTTGAACTGAAATATTTGGCTACTCCAGAAGTAATGGCTTTTGGTAAAGAGATGAAATCCATTAATTTTTCTCAAAACATTGCTAGGGACTAGCAATATCTTAGTGTGGGGGATTGATGAGTGTCTAAATACTCATCATTTTTGTACCATTTAAACTGCAAAAACATCTGAAAACACTCAGAAATGCATCAAAATGATAAAAATATCACAAATAAGTGTTTTATGTGTTTTAAATGCAAAAATATCAAAATCTGGTGAAAAACGTATCAAGTTTGCATAATTGGCAGTTTTAGTCCCCCAAGTTTCAAAAGTTGTCAAAAACAGTCCCTGGTAAATCTAAATAAAGAAAAATATCATTTTAAGTCCTTAGGGATTCATGAGTTGTCAAAATTGGTCCTTAAAATCAAAAATTGCAAAATTACAACTTTAGTCCCTCAAGTTTTGAAATTATCACAAATGGTCCTTTGAAAATGTGAAAATGTCAAAAATAGTCCTTGCACTATTAAAACTTGTAAAAAGTGACCCTTGTGTGAACTTTGAGAAAATGGCAGGTTTGGTCCCTCAGTTTGGCAGAATTGCAAAACAAGTCCTTGTCATTAAAACCTAACCATGACCCTTCATACAATTTTGGTCCCCTGCCATCCAATTGAGCCCCCTGTCAAAACAATGTGACCCCTCCTTTTTGGACCCCTGGTCAACACCACCAGTCAAACCAATCCTTTCCCTCCACCTTACCACTGTGCTTCTTCCCTTCCTTCTCCACTTGCCTGCAACATATTCCCATCACCTCAAACCTTTCCCTCCCCCCTCATCATCATATCCACCAACTTATCACACCACAATTAATGCCACCCCCCCTAGTTGCAAATTCAGAACCCCTACACTCAAAACAGCTTTTCCCGCCAAAAGTGATCCAATGGCCAAAATCCATTCAAGACATCCAACGGCCCCAATTATGAGTGGGAATCAATCAGAGGACACGTGGAAGCATTTTTGGGTATAAAAGAGAGAAGGGAAGCAAGAGGAAAAAGAGTACTTAGATTTTTATTTCATATGTATGTCGTATTTCATGTTTATGTTTTTAATTAAGCTCTAAGCTGTAATATTTTGTTTCATTATATCAAATTAAGTTATCTAAGTGTATTAAAATTGTTTTCAAGTGCCAATTCAAATTGTATTAACATTTCATGCTCTATGGTTCACTGTTGCAAAATTCAATTTCCAACTCTTATATTCAAGCTTCAATAAGCTTCATTTAAGCTCAAACAGGCTTATTTAAGCTCATTATAGCTTTTGGTAAGCTTATCACTCAGTTTCAAGCAAGTTTGGTTTTGGTCAACGAAAGTCAACTGTGCAGAGATTTTGGTTCAAACAGGTTTGGAAATGGAATGGGGTTGATGCAGTGCTGTTTTGGATTGGATTTGGTTAGATTAGCATAGTTTGGGTTTGGTTTAAGCTGCACAAATAAGCTGGGCCCTTGTAAGTTTGTATCTCATTTTCCATTTCATATTCAGTATTGCATATTGTGTTGTGTTTGAACCTGTGGTGATTAATTAACTTAAACCTGTCTACTTAGTTGTAATTAGGATAATTATAATCAGTGTAAGTGATAATATATATTAGATCAGTGGTTAGTCAGGTCAAAAGATCAAATCATAGCAGTTTGTGTCTTAGAGGTTTAGGTCAGTTGTATTTAGTTTCATTTGAGTAGTAATAGCTTATTATAGCTTCTGTATCAGTTTGGTGCTCATTGGTAGCCTTTGGCTTAAGCCAAGTGCTTATTTATAAGCAGTTTCCATTGCAGTTCCATATTCATACACATAAGCTACTGTTTTTATAATTTTCCTAGAATTAGAATATTATTTTAGAGTTTTCCTGAATTTTTCACATTTTTCTAGGTTTGTTTGCTATTTTTCTTCATTTAAAACAGTTTTTAGGTAATTTTAATTAGCTTTTAATACAATTAATTCAGAAAAGTTTCAAAAAAATAAGTTTTCATTTTTCCTAGGTTAAGATAAATATAAAAAGTCAAAAAATTATTTTTCCAGATTTTTCATAGTTTAATTTGTAATTTTTAGCAATTTAATTAGTTAAAAATAGTTTTTAATTCATAGAAAATAGGAAAATAATCAGAAAAATATAAAAATAGTTTTGAAAATTCTCTTTAGTTATTTTAGATTTTTCCAAGTCATAATTTTATTTTTCTAGCTTTATTCCATATTTTCTTGTATTTTAGGGTATTATTAAATAGTTAAAATTAGTTTTTAATTAATAATAATTAGATAAATAGTTTTAAAAATAATTTTCTTTTTCTAAAATTTTTTCTCATATCATTAGGTTTGTAAAAATGTCATTTTCATATTTTTAGGATTAATATTGTTCAAGTTTCACATTTTCTTGTGTACGTCACGTAGTTTTTAATAAAATTTTATAAAAGAAAAATCAAAAACATCAGTTTAAAAATAGTGATAGCATTTATTTAATATAGTTTATCTTTTTAATTTTCTTTAATTTGCATTTAAGCCCCTGTAATTTACAAATCTTTTCTTTAGGTATCAAATAACTCAAAATCCTTACTGTGTGCATCGGGGACGCACAACAGGTTCACGTGATCGGGCTTAATCACTTATTCTGGTATTGATAACCGTAGAGAAGATCAGTGCTTCAACCTGTTACTTTCGCGTTATCGTTTACTTGGGGTTTTTGAGCTTCATACAATGAGACTGTTTGCTTCACTTCAACTACTTGGGGGAAGTGGTCTTAATACGAAGCTTCAAAAGTTTGGGGGGAAGCTACCAAAGCTTCACATTGAGAAGGCTCAAGTTCAGTCGATTTTTCAGGAGCCTCAAAAGCTTTGGTGGTAAACGTTTAAGAGATGTTGACTACTGTCTTCTACTACATGCTGAACGATATCCTTATCTCGGTACTCATAACAACATCTTCCGAAATTAAATAATATAGTTTGTACATATCATATACCAAAGTGTAAATACAAAAATATGAAACCAACAAAAACCCATAAAAATAAAAAATCAAAATCAAAAAATACCAAAAATTTTGTTTTCTCAAGGAATGTCTTTTGGTATCGATAACATCTATGGTCCTAGAAATGTCATTCAATAATGACACAGGATTTTAGATGAAGTTCGAGCAGAAGTTCAAATATTTTTCAAATCATGCCTAAATAATGGCTTGTAGTTATTTCAGACTGTACCCGCGCTTAAACAATGGTTTATTATTATTTCAGATATACAACCCATTTTTTCAAGAAAGGAAAGTGCTACGCAAAAACGATTTTCATAAATATCGAGCACTTATCCTAAAACAAAATGAGGAAAGCACATCGCTAAAAGGACAGTTGTTCCTACATAAATGTTTTTCTTTCTATGATTCTTTAGAAAAATATTTGTTTATCAAAAGATGGTGGAAAATGAGTTGTTTGAAAATCAATCAGACTTGGAGTTTTCATAAAAATTGACACTCAATCAATGACTCCAGCTCTTTTAAATTTTTCATAAAACGGGTCATTGATTGAGGGGGAGAGTGTTTCAAATTTATGTCATCTAACGGGCTTATTTAATCATCCTATATTTAACAAAAAAATGGTGTTTGCCAACTTTGAATGGCTAGGATTTGATTGTTAGGATTAGATGATTCGAGTTTGATGTTCACATATAATCTCCTTGCCTTTGTATGATCTGATATGAGTTTCGATGTTGGATTAACTTTTATTAGTTGATTGCTGTTTGGGTGTTGTCGACCACCATATATCTGTATGTATGTCTATCTGTGTAGCAATCGGTAAATTTCCAAAACCTATCTTAATAATAAAAATTATATTATTATTATTTGTCTTTCATTCCGGACGTTTCTGAACCAATTTGAACCAAACACGAAGAGTTATCTCGTTTTACAAGAAAACTGCACACAATGCGTGTCGTCACAACCGTAACTCAATAAACATTTTTAAAGTAGTTATTGTACTATTTATGAAAATATTAGTCAAGTGAATACTCGTTCTTATCGGAAAAATTATTCTAAGCGTGATGGCGCAATTTTCGTAAATTGAATTGATCGTTTGCTAGTTCAAATGAGTCTCGAGCCTTAATATAATAAAGTTAGCATAAATTACACTCTGGGCCCCTGTAACTAACTTCTGTCCGCCCCTCTACCTTTTGAAAACTACATAACTGGTCCTTGTGACTAAGTATAAAAAAGAAAAGTTATAACAAGTTAGGGTTTTATCACCCTCCCCCATCTCTCTCTTATGCAGTAACCAACCATCCGACCCCACCTTCTCCGAACGCCGCCCTTCCTCCGGCTACTCCTCCGACCACAGTAGCCACTGCCTCACGTTGAAGGTCTTAGGGTGATGGATCGGGTTTTAACGGTAAGTTTTGTAAGGGTGTTTTGTGTTAGGGTTTTAGGCGATTGTTGCAAGGATTTTATGGTTTGTTCATTTGGTTCGACTTAGCACTCTAGCCGTCACCACAGTCTTCGTCTCATCCCTTTCTCTCTTCATCCATGGTATGTCAAAAATGAAACCTTGTCTTTTGTTGATTTATTTCTTTAAAACCGAATGTAAAAGATCTCTTGTTGTTTTCGTGGATAATAAAATAGGTGGGATGTTTTGAGTATCAAATCATGTAGCACTGATTTGTAATAAATCATTCTTTTCAGTTTCGTGTGGTTTTGAAATTTTTTGATAGGCTTAAGTGGTTGTTTTGGTTCTCGGATTGGAATAGAATCTGGTTGTGGCCACGGGTCAAATCCATGAGGTCACGTGTTAATATTTGTCGCGTACGTATTATCGTTATTATTGTTGTGGTGTCATGTTTGGAGTCTCTTAGAGTCTCAGGTTGTTCGGCTTGTTTTTCGCCCCAACTGATGTTGTTGTCATTATGTTTGGATTAGTATTAATTCACCTAGCTTGTGTATCGCCTAGTGGTACGAATAAATGCTTAGTTGAGTGATTTTTTGTTTTGCTCGTGTGAATGAATTTGGAGTTGTTTGCCGACCATTTTATTGCCACGGGTTCATTTAAAATCGAACTAGTATGCATTTGTTTTAGAGTTGTTAGTGTGTTAGTGATCAACCTGTTAGGGTGCATTTTGTTGCATTCTCGTCGACTAAGGGTGTGTTGATTTCACTGTTCCGGTCTTACATAAAATCGTTTAATAGTTTCATAATTATTAGCAAGTAAAACGTGTAATAGTTCCACTAAGATCATCGGACTAATACATGTTACTTGTCTTGACATATGGGTACTTGGTATAATGGTATGTTTCGGAATATATTTTACGATTTTGACTATTAGACATGTAGGGATTCATATTATTGGACCTAACGATATTACTTGGACATTGGACGTAATTGGATGATACTATTGGACTCGAGATGTGATATATCAGACTCACCATGAATTTAATATATTGATTAGTAACGAAACAAAGTAATAAATTATTACACTTTAAACTAATAATAAGTGGTATTAAAATTGTAATATAATTATTGAATTTAATGCTATTCATTTTAAACAGTATGGTATCGTGTTTGAATTAATAAACGCGAACACGCATTCAAGTTGCACTTGTCAGAAAGTATTGTGATATGCTAAATTAAGTTCTCCTATAAAACTTAAATTTCGTTTCTAAAACCTAAATGACTTTTCTAAACTATGTGGGATTACCTAATGCCTAAAACTCTACCTGTTACTTGCTTATTACTTATTTGCTAAGTGAGCCCTACTTGTTTAATTTCTTTTATATGTTTTGTTGCTTTAGCGTGTGTTCTTGAGTCATGGTCAATATTTCTTGGCTATTCCTTATAATGTATTGGGATATACATTATGCTTTAGTGTGAGTTATGTTTGACATAATGAAATACATGAATCGAAAGTAAAAGATAAAATAATCGCTAATGCTTATCGTTAGGGAGTGATTTCTCCCTTGGAGATGGCTCCGTATGCTCTTCAAGATCTGCCTTTGGACCCCTCTTGACATTCTCTGCTTTTTGGTGTGAAGTGAATGATGTAAAATGCAGAAATTAGGGCTTGTATTTATAGGCACGATCTAGTTACGGCGTAACTTGAGTTGAGAGTTACGCCGTAACCTCAATAATTCGACAATTATGCTCTCGGTAAGCTTGTTACGGCGTAACACATGGAATGAGTTATGCCGTATCTTCAATATAGGTTACATTTGGTATGATTACGCCGTAATCATTGGAAGGAGTTATGGCGTATCTGATGGCGGTGTGGAACATTCTTTGACCTAATTGGTTATGGCGTAATCCTTAGTTGGGAGTTAAGCCGTAATTGATGCTTAGTTGGTCTTCTGAGTCACGCGCTAGCTACGGCGTAATGTGAGAGATGGAGTTACGCCGTAGCTTCTTCACAGTAGGCATACTATCATATATCTCTAAGAAAATCTACAAATCCGCCTCTCATTAGCTCCAATGCTCGTAAATTACCTGAAAGTGAAATATAAAGGAAAACAAATGTAAATCCATATAAATGATATAAAATATTATCGGGGGAAATTGACACTTAATATTCAGGACTATTTGATGTTATCAAATATCTCCTCACTTGAACTCTACTTGCCCTCAAGTAGACCTTATTAGAAAATTTTCTAAAATGATATCTCCCATTACCTAGAAAATATAAGTTTAAAAATCCCTTATGCTAGAATAAATCAAAGCCGAACACCTCACGAAATGGGAACAAAACACTCAAATTCTCTCAACTATGCTAAGTTGTCAATTTCGGGGTGATCACTCAAATCACAGCCATAGCATGTATTCTATCATAAGCTTGACGGTTACACAAATCTCCACCACAAGAGTTAAGGACTAAAAAATTCTTGAAGGTAATATGGGTAGACACGACATGGGTTAAGGGTGAATTGTCATTACTAACATGTCACAGCAAAGTGGACAAAATCCATGATACATGACCAAATCCATGGCTAAGACACCAAAGATTGCTCGCTTCATCATCACTTAGACACGCTTCATGACTAAAGGGTAGGATAAGATATGATATTTAATTGGTGTAAAGTAAAAATAACAAAGCAAATAGTCTAGACCTATAACCAAGTCATCACCACTTACCGTTCATCCAAAGTTCAAGTTTTAAAGCGAAGAAACCGGATCATGATATACCAAGTAGATGTGCCATTAGCGGACGTCATGATGGGCACATTACATGTTCTTCAACTGTTGGCGTAACAATTACCAACTTAATTCTTCAAATGTGACCGAGGTGGCATCCTCGATACTAAATCTTTGATGAGCTCCATAGTGCTTATAATATTGCACTTTACAATAGACAAATAACTACAACTATTTTTTTTTACATCATAACTGAGCATAACATCCCCCACTTGAAACGAACATAATATGAGAATCTGGGGGGTCTTCATTGATCTTCGAATATAAATCTTTGACGAAAGTGTGATTTCCGAACCTCTCTACTTGAACCTTAAACTTAGGCAAACAATGACTCCCGATCATAAATTAAGACTACACGGTACGCTAAGGTGAATGGGTGTAACGAAACAATATATATTGGGTGAACAAAATGAAAGGAATGGCTCAGATGGGTGTATCTAGGGGTATCTTGCACTAAAGGTGAGTGCAACAAAAGGGTTTAACATGGGGGTCGGAAAGTCGAGGTGACTAATCGATAGACACACAAGGATAGGTTGTTTGGGTGATAATCCTATAATATTTCCTTCTTAAACTGATTATTCTATATACATTAAGCAAACTAAACATACATCGTCTATGGTCTCGAAATGATGCAAAGGCCAAGTTCTAAATTTTACAAGCTACCGGCACACTAATAAGTTGGTGGATTTGGGTAAATAATTGGAAACAGATAAGGCTAATCTCACCATATAATATCAAGGATTATAATGTGCTCGACAAAGGTCTAATCTAGTTAGGTTAAGAAAAACATGTCAAAATTTTAAAGGTGAAGAGAAAGTAAAATTAGAGCGAGAACTTCCCTGAAATTCGCTCCTAAAAAGAAATAAGGCCCACGAAGAGAATCGTGCCTTCGCTTAAGCATCCACGAGCAAACTTCATTCCCTTAAATCACACTAACCAACAAGCATAATTCTAAAAAAGAAAAAGAAAAACAAAAAGAAATTTAACTCACTTTCGTAGGAATCACGTTGCATTTAGCATATGCAACAAGCCTTTTAAACCACTTGGTGTCCCAAGTGGACGAGTGTGGTCTCGTGAGGGCTCACAGGGAACATACCCACAAATTTCATTTAACAACTAATACAAGGTTATTGTGTTCATATAGAAAGAATTGTAACTGAAGGATAGTTACGTCGTAACCCATTAAAGGAGGTACGCCGTAATTATGGAAAAACCTGGCAGTCGCTACTGGAGAGTAGCTATGGCGTAACTATGAGATGAGATTACGCCGTAATGGGTAATGCTTTGGAGAGAATTGCTATTGATGATGTGTTACGGCGTAACCATGGTGGTGTGTTACGCCATAATTGATGGACATATCTGGTCCCCGTTTAAACCACTTGTGAATTCATCTCCAATTTCCTGTAGAATTTGTTAAAAACACAAAACCCAACAAAAATAGAAATAAAAGAAAGAAATGATAGTTCGATTGTCTCCCGAAAGAGCACTTTTCTTTATTATTGAGTCTTTAAGTTAGACTCAAAGCCATGGGGATTTACGGTGGACTTCGAACTTGGCCAAGTTCATCCGTTTCTTGGTGGCAATCATTTATCCATTCGACAAAAACTCTTTTTCTGACTGTGTTGCCGATGCTGCAGGTATCAAACTTTTGCATAAGCCATTCGTTGAATGATAGACATGACTTTCCGTATTTGTTATCTTCAATCATAGAATTATTATTATCAATGGTGGCACTCATA
Organism: Chrysanthemum seticuspe; assembly: GCA_019973895.1. NCBI lineage: Eukaryota > Viridiplantae > Streptophyta > Magnoliopsida > Asterales > Asteraceae > Chrysanthemum > Chrysanthemum seticuspe. The sequence goes on from BPTQ01000003.1 coordinate 43,511,744, forward strand.
GTGGATCTTTCATTAGCGGTCTTCGTATCTAGAAGATGATATTCATTGTAATCGCGATTTAGTTGTTTGATCAACCCTGTATTGATGTTTGAGTCCCCAAATCTCACTTTGTACTAATCTTCAAATGACAGATTCCCAAACTTTATGTCGTGTCTCTCAATCTCGTGAGGGCACGTCCATTCTTCTACATTCATATCCCCATTACAATACTCGCGAAAAGGGTTACACGTGGGCCATGCTTCCATAGATCCGTCATGTTCTGCCAGTATAGGAATGCAACAATGCTTGTTAAGGTCTGAAGCTTCTTCGATGCCCCCAATTGGACCACTTGTTCCCTGTTCCTGTTTACAACTATCAACATCTTGCTTACAATTGTTAGTCCCTAGGTCATGGAATAAAGATGGGTCAAGCAATGGGACATTGACAACGTCAACCTTTTTTGAAAATTCCAAACGAGGATCAATTGTTCATTCATGTTAAAAGTAATTCGTTCCCCTTCAGTTCCTAAAGAAATTTGTTTTTCAAAAACTTTTATATTAGCGCGACAAGTGGCTAGAAAAGGACTTCCAACAATTAAGTTGTAATGCTCTCGCTTGCCCATGTCAATAACCACAAAATCAGTAAGAAAAAAAGAATTTGCCAATTTTTAGTAAAACATTATCAACCGCCCCCCGAGGTATAGCTTTAGAAGAATCAGCCATTTCAATCATTATTGTTGTTTCTTTTAAGTTGGTTAGTTTTAAGGTATCAAACAATGAAGTGGAAATAAGATTTACCCCAGCCCCTAAATCAGCTAAAGCGGGAATTTTTAGGTTACTGATAGTGCAAGGCAACATAAAACTTTCTTGATAAAGTTCCTTTTTAGGAATTTGGTTGTAGCTGAAGAAAATTGAGACGTCAATTTATAACCACATGCTCACACTACACACTCCAAATCAAGGAAATCATGATAATCAAAAGACATACAACAATGCTTTCACAACTCTGATGCATAATATCAAGATCCAGCAAAGTGTGAGCATGTCGGTCCAAAAGTCACAACCTCACATGAAGGCGATACTTCAAAGGATTAGTTGGAGATTTACTTTGGCTGATGATCTCGAAGAAAGCTCAAGATTGCGAGTCAAAGGAACATTCAATTGAAGAATCACTACTGAAGCACAAAGATTGCGGAATTTAAAGAATCAAAGTCTACGAGCTCGGAATTAAACTTCGTGATTGAATGCTAGGATGCAAATTGTAATTTATGGGGTGACCTCTGGTATATGTGAAAACATATACCTTTTCTTTATCAAAACTGGACCAAAAAATCCAAAAACTAACCTCTAAAGCCATAAATGTGTGTGTTTTTGTGTTTACGAATGTGCATGCACATATATCATCAAAATGGGCAAGAAAAGAAAAAATAGCGGAAAAACGAGCACGAGATATGGAAAAGTGCAAAAATCCGAGGCCGGGGAAGAATTTGCAAGTCTGGATCATCATTTTATCAAAATGTCAAATTTAGTCCTTCAAGAATCACAATTGGCAAATTTGGTCCTTGAAGAATCACAAGTGGCAAATTTAGTCCTTGAAGTTTATGAAGTTGTCAAGTTTGGCCCTTGGGATTATTTCTCCAAAATTACAAAATTAGTCCTTGCATTTTCACATTTGTCAAAATCTTGCCTAAAAATCAAACTATCCTAAACATTATTATTACCAACTGGATCCTAAATATACCTATAACCCAACAATATTACCCATCCAAGCCCAACCACCAAAAATCCACTACCCGTTTATATCTAGACCAAGTCAACCTAATTAATAAACTCGGTCAACTGAGTTAATACCTCCCTAGTCAAACCAGTCAACCCCCGCTTGACAAGCTAGAGCTTGTTGAGTAGCTCCTTGAGCATTATTTGCCCTGTTTGTGCAAGGGCATTTGTAAGTTTCTTTTTAAAAGTTCAAATTTTGCTTTTATTTGCTTATTGCTTTAGTATAGTGCTTATTTGCTTAGTTGCTGTTTATTATTGCTCATACTTGTCTTTTAATTGCATTTTGATAGTTTGTTTAACCTTTGGTAGTCATTTATATACTTTCATAAAATTGTCTTAAAAATAAAAAATATAAGCAATTAGTTTTATCTTATTGAAAAGCACTTTCTTTTGATGAAAATCTGGTTTTTATAAGATAAATAAGCTAGTAGTATAGTTGTGTTCACAAATTTAAGCTTAAAAAGAACATCTCCTTTGGGGAAAAAAACAAATCAGTCCACCAAGGGGTGTTTGGCACAAGGCTGTTTAGCCACTTTTGGTCATTGACTGATTTTGAAAAAGCTTTGGTTCAGTTATAGTTATGGTTTTAAGGATATTTCAAGTTTAATTATCAAGTTTAGATAGGTCCTAATCTGTTATCCAAGTTAAGAGTCTTAAATTGTCATAAAAAGCTTATTTTGTCAAATCAATGTTGAGTCATGTTTAGTCTGTGGTTTAGAGTCTTTTAAGTCCCTTTTTTTCTGTTTTTGAAGATTGTTTTAGTGTCCAAGTTCCTTGTGATCATTTTTGAGTCTTGTGTCAAAATCTGTCATAGCCTCAAAACTGTCCAACTCAGTCATTTTAATAGATAATTTTTAGAGTCCAAATTAATTTCAAAACCCAAAAATTATTTTTCCTAAAAGTTTGAAGTCCAAAGTTCATCTGTTTTTCACTTTTAACACATTTTCAAAAGCTTTTACTATCTTAAAAATAGTCTTAAAAACTATCAGTTTGCCCTTTTTTATATCAACATCTCAGAAAAAGTCCCAATCATCACCCTTATCAGATCTTATAAAAAGCTCATACAAGCTCTAAATTCTTGAAAAATTGGATTTTTTAACTCTTTGATGTACAAGCTTAATCTGTTTTGGGCTCTTGTGGAATTTGAAGCTTGTATTATAGCTTAAAAGATAGCTTAAAGTCCCCTTTAGTCCCCTAGTTTGTTGTTTGCAACAGCAGACCATAGCAGACTTTTGTATATCTTTTTGCTTTTTTTTTTAATCTTAAATCTGATTTTAATAAGCTTAGTAAGGTATTTTAGCTTGATCTAATTGCCTTTTAGTGCTTTAGCTTATTCCTGGTTAGCTTATTCAAGCTTTAGAGCTTATTTGCTAAACTATTTTAAAGTGTGTTTGGTTTATGTGTTAATAAGAAATCTGTGTTCCCTTTGGCTTTTAAATCTGCTTAATTTGTTAGTTTCATAAAATTTGTTTTCATAAAAATTGTTATTTAAGAGCTTATTAATAAGCTTTTTCAAAAAAGTTTTAAAAAAAATAGTTTCAAAAGTGGCAAAACCCGATTTGAACCTGGGTCTGTACACTTACTCAAAGCCACAACACAAACCCCTTAACCATCTGCTCTTCCTAGTTCTTGCGTGCCAAACTTACTTCATCAAATCTCTTATATACACTTTAGTCAACAAAGCTTATTAGGAGTGTTTAGCTTTTAACTGCTTATTCAGAGTTTATTTTCCCAAGTTCAAATTTTTCCTAAAGTAGTAATATCATAAAATAATTTCTTGCAAAGTTTCACTTTTTTCCATAATTGTTTACTATTTTTAATCAATTAATTGGATTATATCCGTTTTTAATTCATAAAAACTAAAAGAAAAGTCAAAAAAATATTCCGCTTCTTTCTAAAATTATCTTTTGTCATTTAGAGTGTAGGGAAAATAGATTTGCATTCCTAGGGTTTATTTTTCATAATTTTGACGTTTTAGGCTCGAGATTTTCTAGTAAGTGCTCGTTTTTAGGTTTTAATTGCGTTTTAGCTTATAATTGCTTAATATTATTGTTTTTTGAGATATTTAAGTTGTTTTTAGTTTATGGTTGTTAATTTTAGCGTAAAATCCCATAATTTCACCTTTTCACTATTCAAACTCACGTAAACGCGACTTAAATCACGAATTCCATTCAACCTTCATTGGGAAACGATCCGGGGATACATACTTACATTTTTATTCTTTTGGATATATAATTGGGATTTAAACTCTTTTAGCATGCTATGAATAGCATCGGTAAGCTCAGCCATCTCTGAAGAAGGTGTTTTGGCATTTACTTTAGAAACAACCGAAAATCTCTTATATACACTTTAGTCATCATAGTTTATTAGGACTGTTTAGCTTTTGACTACTTATTCAGAGTTTATTTTCCCAAGTTCTTATTTTTCCTAAAGTAGTAATATCATAAACTAATTTCCCGCAAAGTTTCATATTTTTCCATAATTGTTTACTATTTTTAATCAATTAAATAGATTAAATCTGTTTTTAATTCTTAAAAACTAAAAGAATAGTCAAAAAATATCCCTCTTTTTTCAAAAATTATATTTTGTTATTTAGAGCGTAGGAAAAATAGATTTGCATTCTTAGGGTTTACTTTTCATAATTTTGACGTTTTAGGCTCGGGATTTTCCCGTAAGTGCTCGTTTTTATGTTTTAATTGCGTTTTAGCTTATAATTGCTTAATATTATTGTTTTTTGAGCTATTTAAGTTGTTTTTAGTTTATGGTTGTTAATTTTAGCATAAAATCCCATAATTTCACCTTTTCACTATTCAAACTCACGTAAACGGGACTTAAATCACGAATTCCATTCAACCTTCTTTGGGAAACGATCTGGGGATACATACTTACATTTGTATTCTTTTGGATATATAATTGAGTCCTAATCAATTTTTAGCGCCGCTACCGGGAAAGTGTTGAAGTGAATTTCCGATTTTCGTTACGATCACGTGTTTTGAAGAACCTTCCCCGTGAAGTTATCGTTTTTTTTTGTGAATATATCTTTTATAAAAACTAAAAATTAAAAAAAAAACACAAACATTCTTCCTAGAGTGTTTAAAACACCAAAAAAAATTTAAAAAAACAAACAAAAGAAATCGTGAAACCGATTGTTACGTCGGCTCACCTTTGGATTTACAAACTATAAGAGGGGTATAAGGACGGTTTCGCATTAAATTGTGGCCGAAAAGAGACTGGTTTTTAATAAGCTTCGCGCTGACCTTTGTTTCTCCGCTCCTTTGTGCGTAATTTTAGATAGCTACCGAGCACCGGTTGGTGAATCGATTTAAAAAAAAACTATTGTGTTTTCAAAGTTTTCTAATATTAAAACCCAAAAATATTTTCTTTTTCAAATTTATTTTTCTTTTTTTTCTTTTTTATTTTCTTTTTAGTGCATGCGCACTCGGTCTCAATCGAGACGTAATCGTAATCGAAGAATAGACGAACCCGAGTTACGTGCTATTATTGAAGAACCCGTCATGGCGGATACTCGAACAATTTCCGAGTTACTTTAAGCTCCCGTTGACGGCTACGGTGATGCTATCGTTGTACCACCGATTGATTTCGAAAATTTTGAACTTAAGACTAATTTGATTCAATTGGTTTCGTCTAAACCTTTTTGCGGTTTTGAGAGGGATGAGCCCACGCGCATATCCGTTGGTTTAATCAAGTGGCTTCCACTATAAACTTTCAGGGCGTCCCTCATGAGTCGATTAAGTTAATGTTATTCCCGTTTTCCCTCGAGGGGGCAGCCCGAACTTGGCTTGAAAAACAGCCTCCTTGTTCGATCACAACATGGGAAGACCTCTCTAAGAATTTTGTTAACCAATTTTTCCCTCCGTCAAGAACTACGATGTTAAGAAATGAAATAACAAATTTCCGACAAAGATTCAACGAGAGTTTTGGTGAAGCGTGGGATAGATTTAAAGAACTTTTACGAAAATGCCAACACCACGGCTTCTCCGACCTTCATCAGATTGATACGTTCTACAATGCTTTAAACCCAACCGACCAAGATTCGCTCAATGCGGCCACTGGTGGCAATATCTTGAGTCGTATGCTCGGAGAAATTAGAACGATTATCGATAATAAGTCAAAAGTTCCGACGTCAAGAAACAAACCAGTTGTTTCTAAAGTAAATGCCAAAACACCTTCTTCTGAGATGGCTGAGCTTACCGATGTTATTCATAGCATGCTAAAAGAGTTTAAGTCCCAGAATCAGAAAACGGAAACCATCAAAGCTGTTAACGAAACTTCGTTATTTGCGGTGGTCCCCATCCGTACTAAAATTGTCAAGCCACTGATGGCGACATCAGAAATGCCACTATGGCATCTGCTAATCATAATCAGAATCTGAATCAAGGATACCATGCCAATCAAATGGGACCACCCGGCTTTGCACCCGTGCCTATTCATCAAAACCGTTTTAATCAGAGTCAAAACCAGAAATTTAATGCTAATCAAGGATACAATCATAATCAAGGAACGAACTTAAATTATCAAGCTCTACAACCGCAAAATTATCAACCTCATCCTCAACAACAAGGTTTTCAACAACCATATCCTCATGTTACACCAATTCCAGAGTTTGAGAACTACAAGAAAACCACGGAAGCGACTATTCGTAACATGCAGAATCAGATAAATACTTTGAAAGTTGAATTCAATAATAATGATGATACGTCCATGCACAAACAAACGAATGAGTTGAGAAACATGATGGCTAGTTTCTTTCATCCAACTCCCCCCTCTACTTCTTCTTCTCAACCCTCGAGTTCGGGTTCTCTTTCGAGTAACACAATTCCCAACCCTCGGGGTGAGATGAAAGTAATCACTACTCGAAGTGATGTAGCTTATGATTGACCCACGGTTCCTACAACTTCTTATTCTCCTCTAGTGGTAGACCGTGAGACCGGGATGACAAAGGACCCAGTGCTTCCTACTAATAAGGGAAGTACCGAGAATGTTCAACCCGCGATTGTCCACATCTCCGAGCCTAATATTTCTGAGCCCAAACTGACTCCCGTTTGTACTCAAAAGTCTAAACCGTCGATTCCTTATCCTTCGAGACTTAACAACCAAAAGCTTCGCGAGAAAGCTAGCGACCAAATGGATAAATTTTTGGAAATTTTTCGAGAATAACACTTCGACATAAGCTTTGCTGATGCCCTACTTTTAATGTCGAAATTTGCTTCGACAATCAAAAGTTTAATAAGCAAAGAGAAATGATCTGAACTAGCAAAAACGTCCTTGACGAAAGCTGCTCGGCGGTCATCCTTAAGAAAATTCCCGAGAAGTTAGGAGACCCCGACAAGTTTCTTATCCCATCTGAATTTATGAGAATAGTTCAATGCTCCGCCCTGGCCGATCTTGGCGTGAGTATTAACTTAATGCCACTTTCGTTATATAAAAAGCTTTCATTGCCGGCACTTACCCCTATATGCATGACCCTCGAGCTTGACGACCATTCACAAACTATTCCAAAGGGCATAGCCGAGGATGTTTTCGTCAAAGTGGGGAAATTCCATTTTCCCGCCGACTTTGTTGTGGTTGATTTTGATGCCGATCCTCGAGTACCCCTCATTCTTGGGAGGTGTTTCTTGAGGATGAGCCGTGCAATAATTGATGTTTATGGGGGAGAGATCACTTTACGAGTGGATAAAGAGACCGTCATGTTCAATGTTAACCAAACTTCAAAATCTCTAACCACCCGATGTGATGTAGCTAAAATTGGACTTACGAATCCTAGTGACACCGAGGTGACAAAGGACCTGTTACTTCCCACTAATAATGGAAGTACCCAAAACGTCCAACCTACGACTGTCCAAAAAGTTGAGCCTAAACCGTCTAGATTTGATCCGAGTCTTTCACGATTTACGGTTAAGAGTTTGTCGAGTATACGTGCTGAGCTTAAAAAGAAACAAGAACCGGAGACCATAACGGAAGTAGTGGAAATTGCCAGCTCTCAGAGCACACCACTTGTCCCACCTCCGCATTCGGTTTATCGTATTGATCTTGTTCCTAAAAAATTTGAACTTTCTTTGAGTGGCAATCCCACTCTATCTTTAGACCCTATGATTTCTGACTCTTCCCCTCTCCTCACTTCGTTTGAGGGAAGTGACCTCAATTTAGAAGAGATCGAAGCTTATTATTCAATCCCGCCGGGAATTAATGACAATGTATCTGATCCGGAGGGAGACATTCGACGTCTTGAATAATTACTTAATGAATATCCGTCGCCTTCACTCCCTCCGAAAGAAAAAGAAAGTAAAGATATTGAAGAAGTTAAGCCTTTGAATGAAAATCTTACAGAGCTCGAGCTCAAGGATCCGTCTATTGATTTTGTTAGTGCAAATATTACGATACTTAATCTATACAGTCTCGTTTGTTTTGATTGATGAGAAACATGTAACTTGTAATACATAACGTAAAATGTACAAGTTACTTGTAATCACACTTTGTCTCAACATACATTCAACACCTCTCGATGTCTCAAGTCCTCATATGTTACAACACAGGTTCGTACATGTTTGTTATGTGGCATTATGATCAAACCCATTAACAAATCATTTAGAATGTTTAAAATATGTTTAGAGTCACTAAGTATTTTAATAGGTTAACCATTCTATTTCGAACCTCATTTTACATTTTGCAGTCACAAGTATTTTATACAAATACATCTTTTGTAAAATGTCTAACAAATATATACTTTTATTTGTACAAGTAAACTAACTATAATATTCATACAAATACTAAAGTTTACTTACACTTGACAAAATATATATTATTTTGACAAGCACCTAACTAGATATTTTATTTTATAAAAGGCAACTAGACTTTTTATAAACTAGTTACATAATACATTTTACAAGTTTATTTTCATGAACATTTTAATCTAAATGAAAATACAATTTTACATCACTTCATGCATCATCATATCTTTAGAAGATTTGGTCAATATTTGGTTAGATTTGTAAGATCTTGAAAGATATTTTAAGATATCAAATCTAATAAAGTATTATTTTTTAGATTACATTTTTGGCTATAAATAGATCCCATTGTCTTCTCATTTCAATCATCCCTTCCAACACACATTCTTTCTATCTTTCTTTCATCTTTTAGATCTATAGATAACCATGTAGTAATATACATTAATCACCCTCATCATCACATGATCATAATGCTTCTAACATTCATCTTTGTTGTAAGCATACTTTACATTTTGATCAACCAAGGAAAGCTTGGAGATCTAGCCATCCTCATTCACCAAAGCATATCAACATATGAAGATTCAAGATCTCTTGATATCCTCATTGATTGAAGACTTCTTATTTAAGAAGATCATTTAGATTAGTCATTCATATCTATTAGACATTTATGTCATGGATCATCATTGTAAACATTATTGCATCATCACAACACTTTCACCAAACTAGATTAGATGGTTTATGTGTTTGTACCATAAAACACAAGGTTTGTTATGTTGGGCCATAAAACATAGTGGGAGTGGTTGTACCCTTGAAAAGAACTCGACATCTAGCTTAGTGTCGGAAATATTGTATAGGCGACGTTAGGTTGGTTCTACCTCGAACTAGAACCCGGTATTTAGCTTTGTACCGGAAAAAGTGTAAGCGACGATTGTAAGGTTTTCTCCGCCGAGAAGGGAGCTTGTTGATTTAGTAAAGTAACTCTCGAGTTGGGTACTCGGGGAGTGGAGTAGGGCGGAGAGGAGATCCGTGACCGAACCACTATAAATCCTCGTGTTCGGTTTGCACTTTCCTTTCTTTATCTCTTTACTTTTATAATTGCTTATGATGTGGTTTGATGATGATGCTTGTGTGACAACTTGGTTTACTATGCTTTATATTAGTCATAAACAATAATTGATACTTTCATATAATAACAAGCTTCATAAGTGATTTGATACAAAAGATCTAACGATTTTAAACGGTAACGTATTCACCCCCCCCCCCTCTACGTTTTCACAATTGGTACCAGAGCCTCGTAGCTCTTATTTTCAAAACAAATGGTTTTTAAAATAGAGCACGATCCATGTATCAAATTACCATTGAAGCGAAATATAATATGAAAAATGTTTTGCTAATTATACTTATAAATTTTGTTGTTAAATGTTTAGATAAGTCATATTAGAAAAAATAATAAACAAAATATGTGTGTTATATTTTTTCTATCAAATCTAGTAAGTCCTACACTTTTTCGCTATGGGTAAGTACATTTTTCAACATTCTGTGAAGGCCACGGACTGGGCGGAACCAAATAAAGGGTTCCTTCCTTGTTAAATTTTGGTTCCTTGGTCTGCACAGTACGCAGTTTTTTAGCCAACTTAAAAAATTCATAACTTATTAACCGTAAGTCCGTAGGAGTCGAGCCACCTATCATTTTAAAGGGAATTGAGTCTACTTTCATTTAAAACTACTCTCATGACCCGAGTCTAATTTTAAATAAGTGAAATAGACCAAATACTACGAGTATGTCCAAGATATTAAGTTTCGCTTTAACATAAAAACTCAAATTTTTGAGTCAAGCAATTTAAGATGGCATTCTTAGAACATTGATATAATTTATTTTGAAACTAAATAATTATGTAATATGTTTAAAGAAAACTAATCAAGCTTGGTAACATCATCACATTTAAACGATAAATGACGAAAAGTGTTTTTCTTGTTATGCTATGCTAAATGACCACTTGTTTATGTTGTTTGCATATATGTTGCTTGCTTATTTTCTGTGACAACTCGTAATTTCAAGTCATTTTTACAAACTTTGGAAGAGTCACTATTTATCATTCTTCGTAAATTAGGTTTACGAGTATCAAATACGCGTAACCTGGAGGGTTAAGCTGCGTATTCATGAACATTTCATCAAGGACATTTCATATAGACTAGGTTTAGTCTACATTTCATTAACATCATTGTCATCATATTAGTTCATGCATGGTTTTGCATTTTTACATTAAACGTATAACTTTTATTAAATAAACGTTATCGCGTAATTAATTATTTTGAACAATTGATCCGTTACTTTCAAAAAAAAATTATCCCGATATATTTTTATACTCATATTAAGTTATAAAAATAATATTATGAGTTTACCCAGTGTTTTAAAGTTATTTTGTATATAAATTGTTATATTTATATAATTACGACGGTTTTCTTAAATACTACACGATTATTATTATTTCACTCAAATTTTGCAAGAAATGTATTTTTATAATTTTTATGACCTAAATATATTTTATCTTGACCCGTGAAAATTTATTTTTATCTAACGCTACCCTATATACTCAAATGTGTCTACAAGTTACCACTTAACTTCATTTAACTTCACAAAATCTTACATAATACATAATAATAATAAAAAAAAAAAATTATATCAAGAGATGACTACACCTCCCTTGTCGACAAGGGAGGGTGAGTCACAAGGATTTTGCAAATATCTCTACTTTTTAAAGTATTATACTATTAACTTAATTCATTTTACTTCACTTGCAAATACAAAGATCAAACTATTTCTTTCTTTTCTCTCTTCCAAAACCGGCAACCACCAAGGACCAAGAGTATTTCATCCAAATTTTCAAGACAAAGTTTATTTACACTCTAGTATCACTTATTGTAAAGGTTTTGCAATAAAAACCTAAGGTGATTAGGAAAAATCCATTGTTCTCATAAACCTCATCAATCACTAGTAAGCATTTATTATCATCATAATATTTCATATTCATGGTTATGATCATTTCATTTTTATTTGAGAAAACATGCAAGTTATGTGATGTTTATACCACTTTTTAAGGTTTTTAAGTGTTATATATATATAATCCATCCTATAATTACTCCTTATTATATATTAGTTTTTGTGATGTCTAGGAACCCATGACACCCTAAGAAGGTGTATGGTAGGATTAGAATAGCATCGGAGTTGTTTTGAATGGGTTAGAATAGGTTTGGCGCGAGAAAAACTCATTTCGACAAGTTTGCAAAAGGGTCTGTCCTTATTTTCAAAATCTGGAAAATCCGACAGTAGGTAAAAACTTTTGGCCTAGATATTTAGAAAATATACTTTAAAACGAAACCGTGGCCGCTTGAACGGATTAAAACGGAGCTATAACGAAGAAGTTATGAATTTTTCAAGTTGGCGACGAAAAATATAAATTTTCTGGAATTTCAGCAAGCATTGTTTATTTTGTACGAGTCAAAAATGAAGGTTAGGCGTTGTAAATTATGTCGACTTGTCAAAAATATGTTAGTATACTTTGATACAAAGTTAAGGACCTTTAAAACGTAGAAAACGGATTTGTAACGATTAAATTCTACACGTTTTCACAAAGTTGCCGTGATTTATTTATATAAGAAAAACTATATTAAATTTCTAATAGGCAATATTACGGCAAAACTAGTTACCAAGTTGAAGGTAGTTTTTAACAATGACGAAGTACTTTTTATAAAGTGATGTCTTCTAGCAAAAGTAAGTTCACCAAGTATATTTTCCAAAATGTCCGACCGTTTGTTTAGCGGAGTTGTAACGAATGAAATATAGTCACTTAAACTTTGCCGAAAACCATCCTTAAACTATATTTTGGACTAAAGTACCATACTTAACCTATATTTTTCTTTGTGATCGAGACCTCTAGGATGGAAACCTAAACACTAAAACTTTGAGATAATGATACGAGCTTCCCAAAACCGTTGAGTTCGTTTCCTAACGCTCGATGTGCACCATTTTTACGACTAGTTTTTAGAGGCCGTTTTAGTCACTTTCATGAAAATGTCAACGACATTATTTTACGACGAAAAGTTATAATTTTTTAATAAATGACTAAATGATTATCGTCGGATATCATTTCAATATAAATACTTGTAAAGTAAGTTATAAATTGCCGAGACGTTAAAAGGTTATTTTTCGACGAAAAGGATTATTTTCAAAAATACATAAGTGGTATAAATATCATTCGAATTGTATGCATAACATTACATCATGACTTATTATATATCATATCATTCATAATAGGTCGCAGTTAGAGATTGCGCATCATTTCGGTGTACTCACTTTTGTCATCGCATCATTGCACCAAGTGAGTCATAGCCCCTACTATTTTAATTGTTTTGAATTACTTTTGGGGGAGATACATGCTCAACTATTTTTATGACAATCATGATTATTTGCAAACTATATGTTTATCTGAACTGAATGTTTAGCCATACGAAGTAACAGTATTGCCATACTTAAAATTTTCTATATCAATAATCATTGAGCTAATTGTCGTGGTATAATCATTGAGCTAATTGTCGTGGTATAATCATTGGACTAATTGTCGTGGTATAATCATTGGACTAATTGTCGTGGTATAATCATTGAGCTAATTGTCGTGGTATAATCATTGAGCTAATTGTCGTGGTATAATCATTGGGCTAATTGTCGTGGTATAATCATTGAACTAATGGCCTTGGAACGATTTGAAACTATACGAATTATGTGTTATATCAAGTAACTATTGATACATTAAGTTATGCACTAATATGTGAATTCATTTGACGATGCGCGTTTGAACATAAACTATGCACATTTTGGCAATGGGTTGTGAACACACAGGTTGCAAGTTTTGTATGGGCGGAACTTGGAACTGAGTGGATTTACAATGCCTTTGCTGCATAAACGATTTTGAAAGGCTTTACATTTCAACACAAACTCTATGAACTCACTCAACCTTTGTGTTGACACTTTTTAGCATGTTTTATCTCAGGTATCTAAGGCATTCACTTCATGGCATGCATGTGTACATATCATAGAGTCATGGTGACGACGCGTTTCACTTGGGTTTCATATACTTTAAAACATCGTTTGAATTGTAACAAATTTATTTCCGCACAAGTTGATTTTCATTTGGGACCTATACTTTGTAAACTCTGATTATTTTATTAAATCAAACGATGTATTTTCCAAACGACACTTTAGGTCGTTCAATATAACTGTGATTGTGATGCTATGACAGTCAACCCCCAGGAATTCCATTCCGCTGCAAAACAGGTAATTTGGGGGTGTGACATTTTCAAATTGTTGTTTACACTTGTTTGTTTGCATAATATAAGTGTCAATCTTGCCATGTTATTTATTCGCTTGCTTGACGATTTCTTGTTTATGCACAATAGGACATTTGCTAGATTTTGTGCACTTAGTTGGAAAATTGTTTTACCATCACTTATAGACTTAGATCACTTCCTTTGCATAGGTTATACTAACATCTCGCATAACTTATGAAATGTCATGACTCGCTTAGCAATGAGTACTAAGTAAATTAGTCAAGTATTTTGAAAAATGGAGGTTTTAAGAGAGTGTTTGGTACAAGGACAAAAACAATGTTGTATGATGTAATTTATTTGTTTTTACTTTGTAGGATGATAATATGACTTAAAACAATGTTGTATGCTAACCGGTTTATGCAGGTGGATAGCACAAGTGTGTTATCAAATTTTACCCATTTTCACTTTTATGTGAAAATCGTTAGCCCTTGGTCAAAGTCTATGCTCCACTATGTTTGTATATGTGTTATCGACTTTTCCTAAATAGAAGTAATTAATGTCACATGTTTTAAGCAAAATTTCAGGTTTCGGAAAACTCCCCGACACCTAAAAAATGGGTCTGTGAACTTTTCTGGTGACCACGGATCAGACGGCACCAAAATGTTGGTACCGTCTGTTATGCATTTTGGTACCGCCATACCTGTACAGGCGGACCAGGCGGCATCAATTTAAGGGTTCCGCCTGTGTAAAGAAATGGTGCCGTGGATCCTACAGGTAAGTTGTTGAATTTTACTAAATCCCGCAATCTAATTTACCAAATTTTGTTTCTAGGATAGTTGTTAATGCATATCTTTCATATCTCACTCAACACATCCTCAATGGATTAACTTAGGATGTTTGACATGATCTTAGAAACTTCCATCTCATTAGAAACTATCATCTTTGTATGAATTAACATCAAATAAAACACATCTCCGTGAATCCTTAGTTCCATAAATCGACACATTTAGGATGGTCATTTTTACACTTCCAACTATTAATTCTCCTTAAGCTTAGCATTTCTTTAAGCAAAGTTAAAATGACTAAATCCTTAGCCTCATCACCTTCAAACAAGACACTTAAGAAAACCACTAGGATTAGCGTTCGATCTTGTTGCTTCGTCAGCTTGAACTCTTCATCCTCAGACTCGTCACCTCTCAACATCTCATCACCCACTCGAGATAAGAACTTTCTAAACTTAAGTACTCCAACTCCATCACCAAAATCACCCACCATTATGACTTCCTCACAACCATCCAAAAACACCTTCACTACCAAAGTTTCCAAAACTTGTACCTATCGAACTTTGTGTAACACCGCCAACATCTTCTCATCTATTTGCGGATAACTTAGATGACTTTGCCACCTAGACTAATCCGGACTCATTATTTGCAAAGATATCATACATAAGTCTAACATATGACTTTAGATATTATTTTGTATCTACATGTATTGCCTCACTTGGTTAACATGAAAATAATGTGTCATCCTCCAAGACGATAAGCATTTACATCGAGTCATAACTCACATGTATGTTAAAGAGTCTTGCTATCCTCGAGTGCAATCTAATCTCCATAGTCTCAACAAGGTAGGATTGACAACTTAAGTATTTCATCCGAAATATTCAAGTATATGCGACTTACGATTGTAGTCATTAAAATTCATATCCGAAAAATCAACACCCAAGTATTTTAACAACACATGTTAAAATACTAATCCTAAAATGAATCAAACACTTATCCAAAACAAACAACCCACTGTGCCACTTATCCCTCTTTGACACCTACTATCCCTCTTCCATCTTTTGGCATCATTAAGCGTGTTGCTCATGAACTTCCAAGAGCATCCATTAAACCAAACGTGCCCTTTCAAGATGAACCTATACCTCAGCCCCTAAGCTTCATAGACATGACCAAAACTTCAAGCACTTCACCCACTAGTTTTAGCAACCAATGAACCATAAGAATTAGTATCCGTACTTTTTTGTGTTCAACATCTATGGACAAATAATCAACCTAAGTACTCCCATAGCACAACAAACCCCTACATCACCACATCCTTATTTAGACACACTAGAAGACCTACCACCTAGATCAACCAATCCACCATCCTTACCATCATTTGAATTCGTTGAGTGTATTGCTCAAAAAGCCCTTGTGTCCAACACTTGTACTGAATCAAATGCACGTTTGAACAAACTCAACCATCCTTTCCCACATATAAGGACTTAGATAATTCATTAAGGCTAGAACCTCAACTATCAAATAAGCATGGTGCTCTTGGTAATTGTTGTCAATTTCCACTAGGTATAAGTAGTACTACCTTCACAAATTATCAAAGTATTAGTAATACTTTGTCGTTAAACTTCTGCATAAATTTCGTTAAACTTTAAATCAACATTTTAACAACATATGCTAAAATGCAATCTCAAAGCCAACATCATACACCCCAAGCAACAATGACTCTTGAGGAGTATACATAAGAAACTCGAGTGAATTCCTCTTGTCATCATCTAGTGAATATAATCTTGAGACCAAGTTTATTTAGACGGGACTATCCGATTCAAACACTTTGGCTTTATATCTTCATTTAGGAAAACATGATGTTTTGAAAATCATTATGCCTAAGAAATTATGCGTTAAGTATTCATCTTATTAAAAGGATATTGTATATCCTATGCATCATTCTATCCTTGCGACATAAATGGTTATGTTACAAGAGATTTCGTTACACCTCATTGGCTAAATGATCTTGAAACGAACATCCACAAGTTCTATGAACTAGCATATCCAATTCATCTTGTCATACTTATTTTCATAAGCATGATAACTTTATCCCATGCGTTGTTGAAAGATACTATTTGTATCCATTTCCTTTCAAACATACATCATAACCTAACCTTGCTCAAACCTTGTGCACATCCAAGGTTAAAACTACACATCTCTAGAACATACACATGATCTATTGAAGTTGGTAACCTTATTTAGATTCTTGTTAAATAAAAAGGAGCTTTCTTGAGAACGTTCTTAATTTAACATATTCCATTCCCTAGTCTTAGATAATCAAATCACATTTAAA
This sequence comes from Chrysanthemum seticuspe, assembly GCA_019973895.1. Classification (NCBI taxonomy): domain Eukaryota; kingdom Viridiplantae; phylum Streptophyta; class Magnoliopsida; order Asterales; family Asteraceae; genus Chrysanthemum; species Chrysanthemum seticuspe. The sequence continues at coordinate 43,528,686 of BPTQ01000003.1, forward strand.
GTATACATTTCAACTCAGCGCAAAAGATGTCATCCATTAGATCATACAATTAGCTATGTAATTTGAACAACCTTAGATTCTAAACACAAGATTAAAACATATTGTTTATCAACACACCATTGATAAAATTCATGTGTATAACATGACATCTTCATTACCTTAGTTATATTGCATATTAGTTGTGTCACATTAAGCCAAGTATTGGTAAACTATCATCTTTTATGCACTTTAATAGGCAAAAGTAGGAATTCCCATCTTTCTAACATGAGAATGACTACTGGAGAACCTATTGCACTAGAATCTCAATTTGACCTAATGGTTGAATTGCTTCCTGGAGAGAAGTTGGGTATGTGGAATCACCCGTAAAAATGATCGTGTTTAGCCTTAATTGAGCACCGCTAGTAATAGTCTCATATTCATTCTCCAACTTGAAAAATCTGTTTTCCTATACTTGCCTAAAGTAAGTGTTAAAACATTGATAGTTTGCCTCGCCTTAGGAATACTAATCAAACAAGTAGTATATATGACTTTTCTTTTAAAACCACTTGCATTGCACGTACATGTGTTAATTATATGTTCTTGTTTGATACGATAAGTTGATTTGACATTATCTTAGTGTTTGATAACTAGTCAAATGTGTAAACCTTAGTAAAACCACTTGCATTGTACTTACATGTGTTGATTATATGTTCTTGTTTAATACGATAAGTTGATTTGACATTATCTTAGTGTTTGATAACAAGTCAAATGTGTAAACCTTAGTACGGTTTTATCTTTATAATGCTTGTATTCTTGTTTCATGCTACTAAACGTTTAAACCTAAACTTTATTTGCATGATACTTACTTTTGAATTATTTTTAGCATGAATAACATGTTACTTATGAACTCATAATATGCCATTTTGATACGTGATAATTTTGATATGATATATTTGTGTTTGAAAGCTATTAGTTGGCATTCATTATATCTATGTGTAGTAAGATCCAAATGATACATGCTCCAAATTGTTATGTCTTAAACATGGCTTGCATGAATCTTTCATCTTGTTTCTTTTGCTTCTTGTCACACTATTTGTTTTCTACATGTGCACATATAATCTGTCAAAGTGCTTTTGGTATGACAAACTTTTAGAAGCCTTTTTATCTTACAAATTAATCACATAGATTATTGTATATCCAAGTATGCTTAAGTGTCTAAGTCTAACGACAAAACAATCTCTTAATGAAGTGTCTTGAATAAAGTCGTGTTCTTGCATAATATGATTGTTTTGATGCTATCTTGTCTACTAAGTGCAATGTGTTGTTTTTGCTTATATAATATGTTATCATTTGATTTCTATCATGTTAACATATTTTGTCACTAACAAATTTGTTTTGTAGGTTGATAACAAATTTATTTGTTATCTCACTTGGTTCTAACTTTTATATGCTCATTTTGCAAAATCCCCTTTATTGCTACGTAGATTAGTACTATGCTTTATGGGACACCTACACTTGCATATAGTTCAAAAGCATATAGAATTAAGTTCTAGAGGGTTGGCTTTGCATTTTTTGTCTTTCAACCGACCTCTTTCCAAATCTAATTTTTGCTTCCGCTTTCCAAAAATCACCTCCATCATTATTTAGTTATAACAATACTCTAATCCTCTTCACTTCCTATTAGCAAACCACATACCACATCATACGATCATCTCGTATTAATCGAGAAGAGGTACGTGACTTTAAGGATGAAGTTCATTGTATGCTAACCATCATCCAGAAAAACATCACTAAGCTCATCTCTTTCGTTAACCCGAATAACCTCCTAAACACTTTGTTGTCATTCCTTATTTGATACATTACACATTATGTTGGATGTCCACCAATTAAGGAGGAGAGAAATCTATTCACATAATTGTCTTTTGTCAAATTTTATGTCTCTTAGACTCTACAATACCAACACATAGGTAAACACCACTTAGCTAAAACCGGTTCATGAAACCACAACTAGTTCAACCTTTTTAACCTTATATCACAAGTTTGCACCAATACCTCATCAAGTGAAAAACGCATCATGTGTTTTACAAACTTCTTCATCTCCACAATCAACAAATCTAGGATTTTCCTTAAACTAGCACCTTACAACTTCACTATCTAGAACACCATCATAGGGTCTTATCCTTTTTCTCGCTTGACACATGTCATACATGTCATTGTCAGTGCAAACGATATATTAATCAAAACCGCCATTCCCAACACCTTTTCAACACGTTGGTCTATCCAACTCTCACTCATATGATGTCATTCTCATCCTCATATAGGTACTCATTATTATTAGTTGATTTACATATTGTCTTCACTTCTTTTTTTTTCAATGTCATAATCATCCATGTCGGTCAAACCCATGTTAATACTATCTCTCCCATTGTCACCTAGAATAGATCATTTTTTCGTATCAATCAATGAACGAAGTTATCTTCATGTCTATTCATATTTTCTTTCCTCTTCGTCTTGGTCACTTGACATTACGAAAGGATTGCATGAGCCCATATTTTTATATTTGCTATACATACGAATTTCTAAATCCTTAATAGCTTCCTACCTAATCACCACCACCTTCCATCACATCTTTCACTAATCATCACCACAATGGATTAGCGAAATCTTATCATTATAAATCATGAGTCATCTACCGATTTATCACGACATGAATCCTACTAGTAAACTGACACCAACACTAGTACCACTAGCTTTAACTCTTTATATTCCAACTTCACTTCATATCTTCTTTCTAGGAAGTATTTTGTAGAATTTTATCATATTATATTCTCACTTTTCTTATGATTGTAATTAGGAGACTACACTTCATGAGATCTTTGATTATATCATTTATATATATCACATATATACATCTTATTTTTCTTTGTCAAAAAGATGAAATATATTGCACTAATGTTCTTCATTGTAGGTTCATCATCATAGATTGTATATAACTTACTCATCTAAGGATGAAGTTTGCATCAATTACTTTTCTTATTTTAGGTGCTTCTTGACACCCTCGAGCAAGGAGGAATATCCTTTAAGCACTCATATAGCATCGTCTATACACTTGGTTGTATATGACATATTTGTCTAAAGACAAAGCTTCTATTATACTAATATTTATTTTGAAGGTTCATCTTGACGCCCTAGAGCAAGGGGAGCTTCCGTCAAGAATTTACTGAATGCATCTTATACACACTTTGTTGTATATCACTTACTCGTCCAATGACGAATATAGTTTTGCACTAATATTTGTTTTGTAGATTTTTAATCATACCCTGACGCCTCAAACAAGGGGGAGCAACGGTCAAGGGGGGAGCATGCACGCATTTAGCATCATTCTCACTTTTCAACAAGCATTTGTGCTTGGATAAAAAGTGGAGAAAATAGGCTAACATTGCTCTGCATTTTTCTTTTTCATATATTTCTCATAATTTTTGTTGCATAAAACTAACCTTGATGTAGGTTAAGCCTCTTTATTTGATCCATGGATCCGCCACCAAACAAGGGACGGATTGAAGTCGACGATTTAACTTCACTAAGGATGATGCAAGATCGCCTTTTTGGGGAGAAATAAAGTTAAACTCCAAGGACACGCCCTTTTTGTTTTGACAAAAGGGGGAGAAGAGTGTAAACGGAGAAGGTAATGTAAAGGTAGTAAGGATACAAGTAACTTTTTACATTTTACTTTCTATTACGTTTACATATCTTTGTCATCATCAAAAAGGGGGAGATTGTTAGTGCAAATATTACGATACTTAATCTATACAGTCTCGTTTGTTTTGATTGATGACAAACATGTAACTTGTAATACATAACGTAAAATGTACAAGTTACTTGTAATCACACTTTGTCTCAACATACATTCAACACCTCTCGATGTCTCAAGTCCTCATATGTTACAACACAGGTTCGTACATGTTTGTTATGTGGCATTATGATCAAACCCATTAACAAATCATTTAGAATGTTTAAAATACGTTTAGAGTCACTAAGTATTTTAATAGGTTAACCATTCTATTTCGAACCTCATTTTACATTTTGCATTCACAAGTATTTTATACAAATACATCTTTTGTAAAATGTCTAACAAATATATACTTTTATTTGTACAAGTAAACTAACTATATTATTCATACAAATACTAAAGTTTACTTACACTTGACAAAATATATATTATTTTGACAAGCACCTAACAAGATATTTTATTTTATAAAAGGCAACTAGACTTTTTATAAACTAGTTACATAATACATTTTACAAGTTTATTTTCATGAACATTTTAATCTAAATGAAAATACAATTTTACATCACTCCATGCATCATCATATCTTTAGAAGATTTGGTCAATATTTGGTTAGATTCGTAAGATCTTGAAAGATATTCTAAGATATCAAATCTAATAAAGTATTATTTTTTAGATTACATTTTTGGCTATAAATAGAGCCCATTGTCTTCTCATTTCAATCATCCCTTCCAACACACATTCTTTCTATCTTTCTTTCATCTTTTAGATCTATAGATAACCATGTAGTAATATACATTAATCACCCTCATCATCACATGATCATAATGCTTCTAACATTCATCTTTGTTGTAAGCATACTTTACATTTTGATCAACCAAGGAAAGCTTGGAGATCTAGCCATCCTCATTCACCAAAGCATATCAACATATGAAGATTCAAGATCTCTTGATATCCTCATTGATTGAAGACTTCTTATTTAAGAAGATCATTTAGATTAGTCATTCATATCCATTAGACATTTATGTCATGGATCATCATTGTAAACATTATTGCATCATCACAACACTTTCACCAAACTAGATTAGATGGTTTATGTGTTTGTACCATAAAACACAAGGTTTGTTATGTTGGGCCATAAAACATAGTGGGAGTGGTTGTACCCTTGAAAAGAACTCGACATCTAGCTTAGTGTCGGAAATATTGTATAGGCGACGTTAGGTTGGTTCTACCTCGAACTAGAACCCGGTATTTAGCTTTGTACCGGAAAAAGTGTAAGCGACGATTGTAAGGTTTTCTCCGCCGAGAAGGGAGCTTGTTGATTTAGTAAAGTAACTCTCAAGTTGGGTACTCGGGGAGTGGAGTAGGGCGGAGAGGAGATCCGTGACCGAACCACTATAAATCCTCGTGTTCGGTTTGCACTTTCCTTTCTTTATCTCTTTACTTTTATAATTGCTTATGATGTGGTTTGATGATGATGCTTGTGTGACAACTTGGTTTACTATGCTTTATATTAGTCATAAACAATAATTGATACTTTCATATAATAACAAGCTTCATAAGTGATTTGATACAAAAGATCTAACGATTTTAAATGGTAACGTATTCACCCCCCCCCCCTCTACGTTTTCACAGATTTACTTCTCGAGGAGTTCGCCGATGAACTCACTCGCATCGATCCTCTTCCATCGGGAATTGAGGACAATAACTTTGATTATGTGGCCGCCTTAAGAGAAATTGAATATTTGTTGAATCGAGATCCATCGATTGAGCCATCAATTAATAAGGATTGTTTCGAGGAGTTCGCCGATGAACTCGCTCTCACAGAATCGATTCTTTCAGAGTATGATCATTTGGATTTTAATAACAATCTTTTGGAAGAACTTGAATATGATGATCCATTCTATCCTAAGTAAGAAAAGAAAGTGAAAATTTCTATTGATGAGCTTGTTGACCCAGATGTCCTACAATCTTTTTTATCTGAGAGTGACTCCCCTTCTCGTGAGGATTTTCCTGTAGATGATACTTTCATTTCATTCCTCTCCGAGGACAAAATTTTCAAACCCGGTATATTACCATTCACGGGAGTTCACTCTCAGAGAACTCAAATCTTTAAAAAGGATGTTTTGTTTCAACAACTAAATGATAATCGTATTTTCTCCCATGAGGATTCTTTTATTGAAATCTCACCCAAGTTACCTTTCGGAAATGAAAACAAAGTTTTTGATCCCGGAATCCTCATTGTTAGGTTCCCATTTATGTAACACAAGCATCAATATAAGAAGTATAGATGAAGGAGTGATCGGATGAACAAGTTAACACAAACACACGTATATATGAAGAAAGTTTAGGCGTAAGTTTTGTGATAAAATGAACAACCAACCTTCAAGTGAAGGTTTACAAGACTATTTATAGGAAGGAACTAGGGCAACATGCAAGTTCCCTTCCTTTCCTTATTGGGCTTGGGCCAAGGCTTATGGGCTTTCTATATAAGCCTTGCCGTAATTACTAACATAAAAGCCTAATAAAGCAAACTATTACATATTAATTACCAACACTTGTAATCTAGTTTAGGAGTGATTCTAACAATCTCCCCCTAAGTGTCGGTGATTAATGATTAGAGTGAAAAATGTTGTAGGTGCTGATGTAATAGTTGCTTTGACGTCTTCTGACATTCTTCTTTCTTGTGAGAAGAAGTGTCTTGATTCCAACAATCTCCCCAGCGTAGGGATCTTGTTTTCTTTGAAGTTATACAGCTTTGACGTCTTCATTTTCTTTGTTCTTTGATCTTTATTCTTTGTGGTGGTAGTGATAGTATGTTGTGGTTATCTGCATCAGGTCCGCTTCGTTGCTCCAGTGTCTCCACGTCTTTCTCCAACATGCTCACACGCTCATTAACGTTGAATTTCAATACTAATGTAGTTCTCTTAGTCTTTAAACTTTGTAGATTCTTTGATTTTGATGAAGAATCATTCTGACTTTGTGTTGCCTTTGGTTTTGAGAGAACTTCTTTTGTGTTGATGTTGGTATGAGCATGTGGAGAATCAGCACGATCCTTTCCTCCCGCGAGCATCCATAAGAAGAAAACATAAAACATGGGTTAGAAATAATCCAGCCCTTACAAGTTTGAACTTCGAGTGTGTTAACAACATAGTGTGAAAACACGACTCTAATTCTCACAAAGACTGTTCCTGAACTGGATTCCCACAAGTGAGATAACGCGATGTACCGAAGTGCACCTATAATTCCGGTGAGTCGCTGAGGTAAACCGAAGCATCACCCCACGACTGTAGACCGTTTGAGAAAACACTAAGCGTAACCCACAAGGAGTTACCGAAGTGACCTGCTGTCAGAGCTGTTTGATGTTGACCCTGGCAGGAGTTTCCATTCAATCATTGAGGATCACAGTTGTGAACCCCTCATAAATGTTCTCGACAGATTGCTAAGATCTGTGAAGGACTCGATAATGTATCACTTGTGTTCTTATTGTTGATAGACAAGCGATGAATTGTCAAGTGTACCTAAGAGATCTTTTGATGAATCTCGTGGTTCTAGACTCAATAGTGCGCTTTGGTTTTCCTGAGCAGAGACTAGGGAGAGGGTCTTCTTCTTCAATACTAACAATCTCTAAGAGAAAGCTGATAGTTTATGTAGGGTTCCTTGTGAGAATGAAACAAGCTTCTGTTGAGAGAAACTTAAGTGGCTAAGAAGGTTTAGTGCATGCGTCACTGGGTCTATGATGACTTTAATCTTCAATATCGGTGTCATCTAGTGACAACCAGTAGCATATGAATTCAACCCGGTGTCTGCCCTAAGTTGAATAATCTGGAGGGCTATTTCTTTTCACCCTTTTCTTTGCTTTTCTTTTTAATTCTTCAACTCCTTATTTCTCCGATTCTCATTTTCTCATTTTTATAATCATACCTAAGGACTTCTAAATTCTAACTATTGGTGGTGTCCTTGGGTAGATCCCTCCGGCTCTGGCGGATCATAGGACGATTATTCCTAACCTTAGTCACCTTATAACTCCATGACTAACCTATGTTGCCATAAAACCATTTTCATGAAAAAATCTCTCAAAGTGGTTATGAGTAAAAACATTTTATACCACTGAAAGAGTTTTATATTTTGCAGAAATACTCCCCCTCCACACGTGCTTAAGTATTTTGACAGAAATTTGCACGGTGAGAGAAGAGCGCGCCCTTTTGAATTGATCAACTTAAGATAGACAATTCCCCATGAGACACGGTTATGTTGCATAGTTAAAGAGTTACATTGTTAGCTTTTAGGTGACAACTAACTCTAATAACTACCTTGAAGGTGTGGACAAACCTCGAAAGGTTGTCAAACCCGTCAAAGTTCATGTCTACCAAGAGTTTCTCGAATGGTACATTCTACTAGGACAAGTCCCTTGTGAGACACGTTTACATTACTAGCGAACTAGCTTGAAATTATTACCCGTCCCGGACAAGTCTTTTCGAGTTACTAACATTTAAAAGCTCGTCAATTCATTGGTTAAGTCTTTGGCACGACGATTCAATAGCAATTCAAAACATATTTCTTATCACATAATTTTTCTCCCCCTCAAAAATGGCATATAAATGTTATTTTTGACAAAATTTTGATATCGAATATGTCCATTTTGAGTTTTGTGGGAAGATTACCATGAAGAACAATTTTGTGAACAAAGTTTTATACGCAAATACTTCCCCTCAACAAGTGATATTAACTTTTGAGGTTTTGAAAAACATAAGGGGAAGTACTTGTCCTTTTGAGCAAAACTTTGAAAGTGAAAGTTTTGATTAGTTTTACTCAAAAGTAAGAAGCTTTCGCTCCTTTTATAGGATTGTGGAACTGAAGCGTACCACAGGGTCCATTCATTACAGGTACGGGTTGTACACTGTTATGTGTGCACAAGCCATTGTCAGATATAAATCACGCATCCAAATAATGATAAGGAAACAGATCAAGGAGTACCAGGTATTCCAGCAATAACACCAGGAGTCCTGTCTGGACGTTGGTAGCCTGTGAGAGATATGCTTGGACGACCACCTACGAAACTCTCTAACGTTCTTATCTGATCCCGTCTGAACAACCTTTCATCAATCCGAGTGATGATCTTCTTTACATCCCTCCTATCCCTTGAATTCCATCTCTTTGGTGACCCTATGCCGTCATGAATCTCCTTTAACCTGTATGTTAACCCGTCCCGAACCTTCTTTAAAGTGTGATCCCCAAACTTATAAAGCTCTTTGCACGCCATGAAGCAATTGTGGTGTAGTTCACTACGGTCGACTACCCCAAATGGTTTCTTGATGAGGGTGTACTGAGCAAGTTGGTTTATGTCGGGAAGGTCTAGCTGTGGTTTTGTGAGATTAACATGCTTTTGGTAAGATTCCATGGCAAGTTGAATGTCTTCTACACGTTCTTAGATCACGATGCTTCGGATGAATATGAGCAATGACTTGATGTACTCGCATTGGATATTTGTAGAGAAATTTCGCATTCGTCCTTGTACCTTGGCAAGATACATATCTTCAATGTCATTTAAAGACAATCTCCGAAAATCTGCTTCTGAAAAGTCATATTCCTCTTCGTCTTGTCGTTTGACCACTATTTTATTTAGGAATGTGTAGTCCCACTTCGACGACAGGGTAACATGCTGAATTGCAATGATCCTTTTGTCACTTAACACTTCCTTTTTCGACTTAAGAACCTGGCAGCTTTTGCAATAGATTCTTCTTCGTTCTGGCCAATGATAAATCCCATACAGTGCATCGAGGTTGTATTTTTCCACATTGTCGGCAAACATTTTTGTGGCTTCTTCCTCGATGGCTATGCTGTTGGAGTATATTGCTGCCGGGAAAGGGAAGGCAAGTGATGTAGCGTATTTTCTGGTAACATCGCTACCGTGTAGAAGAAACTCCAGGTCGTTGTTGAAGAAATAGCGGTATGGAATCTTGGGTTGATCCGGTCGGCCAAAGGTAGGTAGAGGTTTGGTCCAGTCAGTGTAGTATGGAGCTTTATCTTTTCTGGTGAAGTCAATGTTTGATTCAGGATTGAGCCAATCAATGTTGTTAGACATGGCTCGTGCAATGTTGTCGAGATGATATTCGACTTCGATTGCACTGTCTGAGCTGTCTTTAAGTAGTTGAAATGCTTCATTCTTGATTCGCCTCAACTCTGCTTTGGTCATTTTCTTCACTTTGAACTTTTCCTGTATAAGCTTCACATGCTCCATTGTGCGACCATCTACCATTTCTTGACCTACCGGTATTTGAGGTGTAGCATCAACAAGTTTAGAGAACCAGTCATATTCTTCGGTGTCATCTTCGTCTAGCCATGACACAACATTGGTCTTTGTCTTCTTCTTTTGTTTTGGTGACGGTGTTGGTTTCTTTGTTGATGTAGAAGAAGTAGGTTGTTGTTGGGGCTCAGGAATTTCTTCATCGTCACCACCAGTGTATTCAAAGTGATCACCGGTTTTCTCTGTTTGTGGTGGTGACTCAGAATCCTGAGGTTTATCAGTAGCAGGAGACCGTTGTGGAGAAATTCTTTGAGTGGAGGTCCTTGGAGGTGGTGGAGGCATAGAGGATGAATCGTCATTTTTCTTCTTTCATTTCGCCTCAGAGTCCTTATTCGCATCATCATCGTCTCTTGGACGCTTAGCCTTTTCAGCTGCCGCTTTGCATGAAGTTTTGAGTTGAAATTCCAGCAATGCCTCAAAAAATTTAGCTTCGTCAGAAGTAAACGTTGCAGATCGTTTAGACATTTGTACGACCAGCTTTGAAATCAATTCAGCATCGGAGACAACCGTAGGCTCACTTGGTTTGATTTGTATAGCTACAGGAGTAGATTGCATTGTTTACTTGACCAATTGCATAAGATGTGGATAAAGTTGTCTAGTGAACATCTCTCTAGTCACACCAGGGACAATGTCAATGAGAAGCTTGTGAGTGTATTCTCTGATCATCTTCTCCATTTCCCCTTGGATATCTCTATTCGGAAATTGTTGCAGCTGTTCCCTTTCATCTGACATCTCGTTTATCACGTCCTGAAGAAGATTGATCCTGTTTGCAAGTTGATTCAGTTTCTTGTTGGTCACGTCTTTCTTCCTGACTTGCCTGACAGCTTTGACAATCTTTGTCTTAGCTCGTGATATCCAAGTATCGGTCGGTTCTTTACCGATTTGGATGCGGATCTGGTGGTGGCTTTGGATGGTGGTGGAGATGAGTGAGAAGATGAGTCTGACGATGATGATTCATGAGGGGACTCAGGGTCCTTAGGTGGCTCAGAAGTTTGTTCCTTGCTATGTGCGGGACTATCTAGAATATAATCGCCGGCTTCCTTTTCAGCTTTAGTCTTTTCTTCAGCCTTGATCCTTGCCTCTTCATCTGCTTGAGCTTGAGCTTCTTTTTCTGCTTTTTCTTTAGCTGCAGCCTCAACATCTACATCAATAATTTTCTCAGTATTCTCCTTCTTCTTATCAGGTTCCTCAAAGTAAAAAATGATCTCATCCTCAAGTTGTTGTTGTTGTGATTCATGGGTGGTGGTACCAGTTTCCTTATCGGGTTGATTAACCGCATCGGAAACTGGTGTGGTTAGTGCACCACCACTTGACCCTCCAGGGCCACGAGTTTGTTGTAGGTTGAACTCCTTAGCAACATGTTGAAGCCTGAGATTCTTCAATTTCTTTCTGTAATCTTTGTCTTCATCCTGTAGCTCTTCATCTGAGCTCTCTTCTTCCTGCTCTTGCACTGGAGTTTTCCCTTTATCAGACTTGGGACTTAGAGGTTTTTCAACTGTTAGTGTATCATCTGTTGCAGATTCTGAGTAGATAACCTCTTCATCTGTTTCAGTGTCCTCTGAGTCCTCGTCCATCAGTTTGGGTTATGGTTTAGGAATAGAGATATCAACCTTCGATGGAACTTTTCTTTTGAGGGTATGAGTCCTCTTTGGATACTTTCGGGTACTCTCAGTGCTTGCAACACTTCCAGCACTGCCTCTCTTGGTCTTCCTAACAGGAGTACTAGAAGACTTTTCATTAATGAACCCCACTTTGCCTAATGCCACTGCTTCCAGATAACGTTGGTACGATTGAAGTTCCTTGATCGCAACAGTAAGAAGGCAATCTGGTAATACCGCACCTTGTTTCTTCGTTGTTGAGTCCTTAAATCTAACAACATTGAGTGTGGGCTCAAGCAACACGGAGTGATGGTTGGGGTCATCAGGTCTCAAGGGAATATCTGGATTATTCCCTAGAATCCTTTGGATCAATAGTTTTGTATATCTGATATAAGGGATCTTGGTGCCAGGCTTTTTAAGATAAGGCATCATGTCGTCCCATATCAGAGCTGCAAATTCGATGTGTTTCATGTTGACCATGCCCCAAAATATTTGTAGTTCCATGAGCTTCGGATGCTCAAAGCCACTGTCACGTCCAGAAACTGATTTGGCAATCATGATGTAGAGGGTTCTCCATGGCTGGGGGGACGTTCTTAGGATCAACTTATGAGTGTTTTGTGATGATCCCAGCAGCTTCATCATAGCCGATGTCGACCATGAACTGGAGAGTGACTTCTTCCGAAGGAGAAGCAACATAATCAGCAGGTTGGATGTTTGGAAGAAGAAGAATAGCCCTTAAGTCTGCTGGAGTGACGGTGACATGTTTTTCATTGAGTGTCACTATTACAGCCTCTTGACCTTTGACCTTCTGCATGGTATGCCAGAATTGGTGAACATAAATCACCGGCACCGTTGCAGAATTAGTGAGCATGTTCTTGTAAGGATGAGTTTTTAGAATATCCACAGCAATTTGACAAGAAGACTCAGAACATGTGAAGTTATCAAAATCGACTCTGAGATTGTTCTTCCCAATCTTCATTGTGTAACCGTTGGGGAAGATGTCTTCCATCGTGAGAACATTTGGTGCATCAACGTTTTCCATTTGGACGTCCATATTGTGATCTGAAAGATATTGAGCCAAAAGAACCAACATATCGAAAGACATTACGTTAGTCAAAAGTTGATTTTATTGTCCAATTATTGAATATGTTATGTTGATGAATGTTACGAGTCCAACGTCACTTGTATGTCCAATAGTCCAAAGTAGTCGTGATAAGTTTCGTGAGTTTATTAGTTTTGAATTGTAAAGTCCAAATTTTTCACTCATTTACACAACATATTAACCATTTAAGCTTATTAGTGACATTTTGGTTTCGTGACGTTATGCTTTATTTATTTACAAGTTTGTACGCGTAACAATTCATAATTATGGTTAAAATTAGGCTTAAGCATAGGAATTGCAAGCTTATGCGTAAACAGTAGACCATACGCGTAGGCATAAGCTTATGCGTAGGAACTTAACTTACGCGTAAGAAAAGAGCCCTTACCATAAGGCTTACACGTAAGCGTAAGTTGGAGCTTACGCGTAAGGTTTACTCGTAAGAGTGAACCTTATGCGTAAGACTCAAGTTTACGCATATCCTTCACAAGATACGCGTAGTCCCATGTAGAACCTTACGCGTAAAGGTTACGCGTAAGATTACTCTTACGAATAACTTTCTACGCGTAAGGTAATCCTTATGCGTAGGAATCCATGGTTAACCTTGATTCTGAATATTTCACGTGTAATAACCTGAAACAAATTCATCATAACACATTCATTAACATATAATTCAATCCTTTTCAGTTTTCACATGAACTAATAGTCCAAACCTGTTTATGCGTAAGTTACTCTTATGCGTAAGTTTAAACCCTAAGTTTTCAATTTTACGAATAAGAGTTTTAGCCATAGGAATTGCACCAAACGTTTTCTGTGATACCTTAGAAGCCTAATGAGTTGTTTTAAACAAGTTTTAACATCAATAGCCTCATGAATCATTATTACCCAATTCCTACGAGTATAAACCCTAGTTTTCAATTACTTAAGATTTCTTGTTTCTGGGCATGATTCAAGCATGGTTTAGGTCAATTAAACATGTATACAACATCATATGAACAACTAATTATCCAGAAACACTCTCATATGAAAAGCCCTAAATCCACGCATAAACCCTAATTCTTGAATAATGATTGAAAATGTTTTCTGGGTGAAATTTTATGTTGGAAATGTTTATAACATATGATTTTAAGCATTTTGACACCAAATTTACCATCATAAACATTCAATGATGATTTTGTGTTCATACGCATACGCGTAGAACACAAAAACATCCCAAACACAAAATCTATCCATTGGATTTGTTTGAAAATCAAAACCAATGTTTAGAAATACATAAAGATCATTAAATCACTTACAAAGATGAAGATTAAAGCACGGATTAGAAGATTGATTTTGGTGCGTGGATTAGGGTAGATGAGTGTATTAAATGTTATGAATTAAATGAATGAAAAAGTTAGGTGGATGTGTTTTGTAAAAAAATGAGTTTAAGCTTTTGACACTAATAGTCCCTCCACCTCTACCATTTTCATCCTTAGCCTAAAACTTCCATTTTGGTTACGCAAAGTATGATATTTGGAAAGAAACTTAACGGCACTCCCCCTCGACTTAAGAAATAATGAAATTTTACAAATTTGAATCCGGGGAGTGACAATAAACCAGAAATGTGACCACCATTATTAAAGACACAACCGGAATAAGATAACATGCAAGTACAAGGTTTTATGAAACAGAAAAATATTAACTTTCTCCCCCACAACACTTGTTCGGGAAAATGTGAAAAGTAAGAAATAACAAAGTGTTGATTGAAGTTTTGTACTTTCCATGTTTGAAAGAAATGAGATAGAAGAATATTTTTGAATTTTATCAGATTTTATATTTTTGTATTTTGTTTTTAAAAAATATTTAAAAAAGAGGTTTTGGTGTTTGACTAGTTTTAAGATTGTTTTAAAAGTTCGTCCAGTTCCTCTGGAGTCAAACACCGCATACCAATCTGGTGGACCAACTCAGTAAACCTAGCAGGAGCTAAGGCTTTGGTGAGAAGATCTGCCAGTTGGTATTCAGTACCCACAAAGTATAATTCAACGGTACCCTTTTGCACATGCTCCTTGATGAAATGATATTGAAGATCGATGTGCTTTGATTTCGAGTGTTGAACAGAGTTGCACGAGATCGCAATAGCACTTCGATTGTCGCAATACATCGGGATTCTGTCAAATACGTAACCATAATCTTTGAGTTGTGTTCGCATCCAAATGACTTGAGCACAACACGCCGACATGGCTACATATTCTGCTTCGGTTGAGGACAGCGATGTACAATCCTGCTTCTTCGATTGCCATTACACCAGTTTATCACCAAGAAATTGTAACGTGCCTGAAGTACTTTTCCAAGAATCTAAGCAACCTGCGTGACCAGCGTCTGAAAAAGCTATTAGTTCAAAACCAGAATCCTTCAGATACCAGATCCCCAAGTTAATGGTTCCCTTGATGTATCGGAGGATTCTTTTAGCCTCAGAGAGGTGAGTTTCAGTTGGTTGCGGCTGATAACGGGAGCAAAGATATACAGCAAAGACAATATCAGGTCTACTGGCTGTTAGATACATGAGAGACACAATGATACTTCGGTATTTGGTAGGGTCAACCAATTTCCCATGCAAATCAGCATCCAGTTTCTTGGTATGTGCCATTGGTGTGGCATAGGTGTCACAATTTTACATTTCATTTTTTGTTTAAAATTTCAAGGGCATATTTGGACTGACTCAAGAAAATACCACGGGGTGATTGATGAACTTGCAGTCCTAGAAAGAACGTAAGTTCACCCATCATGGACATTTCAAAATGTTTTTTCATAAGTTTTGAAAAAGCGTTTGAGTACTTTAGATGTGTTGACCCAAAAATGATGTCATCCACATAAATTTGAATGATTAAAATGTGTTCCCCGTGATATTGTATGAAAAGTGTTGGGTCGACCGATCCTTTGGTGAAATTATTGGCAATGAGAAAGGATGATAACTTATTATACCACGCCCGAGGGGCTTGTTTGAGACCGTAGAGAGCCTTGTTCAATTTGTAGACGTGATTAGGGAACTCTGGATCAACAAATCCTTCTGGCTGACTAACATAGACCGTTTCTTTCAGTTTACCATTTAGAAAAGCAGTTTTGACATCCATCTGAAAGACCGTGATGTTCATGTGAGCCGCGAATGCCAGAAAAAATCCGAACAGCCTCAAGTCTAGCAACTGGTGCGAATGATTCCTCATAATCAATCCCTTCTTCCTGTCAATAACCCTTAGCCACCAGACGTGACTTATTTCTGATAACCGTACCTTGAACATCGAGCTTGTTTTTCCAAATCCATTTGAGGCCAATAACATAGACCCCATTTGGTTTTGCAACCAATTCCCATACTTCAAGGTGTTTAAACTGGTTAAGTTCTTCTTGAATGGATTCAATCCAGTTGTCATATGTCATAGCTTCCTTAATATTTTTGGGTTCAGCTTGGCAGACGGTAAGTGCATAAATGCAATGTTCAATGTCAGTCTAAAGGCGTTGTCTAGTGATGACTGGTTGACTCGGGTTTCCAATAATGTTCACAAGAGGATGGTCTTTTGTCCAACGATGTGTGGATGGTTGATGTTGATATACATTCTGCAGATTGGGAGGATTCAAATGGCTTGTAGATGATTCCGCAACATCATGTGAGGCAGTTTCGTTAGCAAATGGATTGAAGAACGCATTTGGATCATAATCTGCAGGTGGGGGTACTTAATTGTTCAGAAGATCATCAGCTAGTTCAGCGTCATTGGATGCGGTTTGTTCGACTGTTGTTGTAGAATCAAGTGGTGGTGCTTCTTCAACAGTTGTTGTTGTTTCAGGTGTATCAGGTATTGGATTATAATCAGGTTAAGCAGTGGAAACATTTGATACATCTGGAGCACGTTGATCAATATCATCACTAAACAGAGGAGCAAATAGCTGTTCCATTTGTTGACGAGTAAGATGGAGGCTTCAGCTGATGATGGGGTTTGGGGGAAGTTTAGACGGTTATGTCCAGGTTCCAAGCTGTTATGCTCAGAAGCCATTTCTGTAAGCTCATCGAAATTTGCATGAATCGTTTCCATAATCTCCCTTGTATGACGATTCCAGATCCGGTAACCCATAGAGTTTTCACAATATCCAACTAAGACTCCAATGTCAGCTTTGGATTTGAGTTTACCAAAGTCATCACGATCATTATTCAGATAACAAAGGGATCCAAATACATGAAAGTGTTTGAGATTTGGTTTACGGTTGTGGATATGCTCATAAGGTGTTTTATTGTGGCGTTTGGTAATCATTGAACGATTCTGAGCGTAGCATGCAGTTGACACGGCTTCAGCCCACAAGTAATTTGGAAGTTTTGCATTTATTAACATCGTTCTTGCAGCTTCCACTAACGTACGGTTTCGTCTTTCAACAACTCCGTTTTGTTCTGGTGTTCATGCAATTGATGTTTGATGCTCAATTCCCACTTTCTCATAATAAGCACGAAGAGTTTGATTAACAAATTCAGTTCCTTTATCTGTTCTGATTTGTCTGACTGTGTTCCGGAGCTGAACTTGAATTTTTGTGAGAAAGGTGATGATCATCTATGGAGCTTGATCTTTACTTCGAAGAAAATAAACCCAAGTCCATCTTGAGTAGTCATCTACAATTACCAAGATGTAGCGTTTGCCATTAATCGTCTGCATGCGCATCGAGCTACACAAATCCATGTGAACAAGATGAAGCACATGCTGTGAGCTGTGTTCCACCTTTGAAGGAAAGTGAGCACGAGTGCTTTTACCTTGTTCACAAGCTGAGCATAGGTGATCTTTAGAATACCGAAATCTTGGGAGACCTTCAACAAGTTTGTAACGTGCAAGATTGGTTATGGTTTGAAAGTTTAAATGTGAGAGACGACGGTGCCATAGCCAGGATTTTGTAGATGTTGCCTTAGAAAGTAGACAGATGGGAGATGAAGCAATCATGTCTTGCATTGAGATTGTGTAAAGACTTGATGTGCGTTGACTAGACATGAGATCGTTTCCTTGTAGATCACGAATGAAACAAGTTTTCTCCCTAAAAGCAACTTCCAAATCTCCATTACAAAATTGACCGACTGAAAAGAGACTGTGACCGAGACCTTCCACATAATAAACTCTGCTAATTTCGATGTTCCCATTGATGTAATCTCTAAAGCCCATGATAGCCGCGAAGTGATCATTCCCGAATCTGACAGTGCCAATGAACTTTGAAACAAAGTTTGATAACAATTTAAGATTTCCTGTTATGTGTCTGGAACATCCGCTATCAACAACCCAGATGATGTTCTGTATCACATGCATTACACACAGACGACACAGATGGAATAGAAGTAGATGTGGAACCTGAAGTGTTAGAGGGTTCCGGTGCAATTATAGGTGAAATACACATGCTTATGATTTTAGGTATCCATGTAAAGCCAAGTGTATTATGTAACCATTTCTGCCATCTCCAACTAGTCTTAGCTTTGGTCTTAGTGAATGCACTAGGTGATAAGTTCTTCCTAGGAGGTGAAGTGGGTTCTAAGGGTACATCAATGATTGAAGCATGAGCACTAGAAGGCGGTTTACCTAGCACAGACTTAGAAGCATTAGTGGACCTAAAGGTATTCCGTTTTCTATTGGTCCGCTTACGAGATAAGATAGTTTTAGCAACACATTTGTCATGACAACCAGAAAACATACTTTTGCGACAACCAACACAAGAAGCTTCAAACTTAACATTTAAAGTACTTAAAGGTTCGGCAATCGTTACATCACTTTTTCCATTACATTTGTCAGATGCAATATCTAAAGTGGGTGCAACATGAGTCTTATTTAAAGTCCTAAGGTGTTCTTCTACTTCAGAGATATTTATTGTTCTTTTCTTACGTCGCAAGTTCCTATTCTTCCTTGTATTGCTCCTAGGCTGTGAAGTGCAGGCGTTGGGAAAAGAGGCAACTATTCCTGTTTCAGTAGAGGGAAGCACATTAGTTTCTTGTGGTTTTTCATTAGTTGTGCTAGAGTCATTTTGAATCTGTTTAGGTGCAGTTACTACTGTGTTACTATTCCTATCTTGCTTAAGTTTCACCAACTCTGCTTTTAGATCATGGATTTTGTGTAACAAATCTAGATTTTCAGAACGAGTGAGTCCATCTCGTCGTAAAACATCTTTGGTATATGCAAGATGATTATCAACATCTTTTGACGCTTGAGCACGAGTCTTATTGAGTAAATCAAATATGACACCATATTCCTTTTTAACTTTTGAAATTTCTTGTTCATATTTTGAAATTTGACACTTCAAAGACACGTTTTCATCATCCAGCTGCTCAAGCTTTGGATTAAGAGTTTTTGTATGCAACTGATTGATTTTGTTTTGCAAAGCGAGTTCTCGATTTTGACAATCTTTTTGACACCATTGAAGACGACGTTTGGCATTTGAAAGCTCATTTAACAATCGCTCATTTTCAACTTTTAAAGACTTGATTTTTGACGCATTATCAGTATTCTCAACATTTTCAACAGAATCAACAGAGATATAATCAAATGCATATGCAACAGAATGTAATAACACAACATTAATGGTATCAGCACAGATTACATCTTCCAAGAGTCGATCAACATCTTTTCTTAACATTTTCTTTTTACGGTTTGTATTTGAAATCGATGTTTCTGTTTGTTCGAAAACTCTTTTCATAAGTCCAAGTTCCTTGTGAAAATCCCTTTCCCAATATATAGCACAATTTTTCAAATTTCGGACATGAGGTAAAATTCTTTTCTGAAAAATATTTATTTGGGCTCGCACTTGAGGCGATTGAAAATTTTGAACTTTTATTTCAGAATTGATTTCAATTTCTTGTACCAAAAGTTTGATGTCCGATAAGAATGTTTCAAAATATTTTATAACTTTACATTGTTCGGCTAATGGCTTTATTTCACTGAGTGAAGGTAAAGGACCATTAATTTGTGCAGTATTGGAAGGGGGACCCTCATTAGAAGACTCAGAAGTAGGTGTGATAACCCAAGGTGTGTTATAAAAATCCTGTTGTGTAATGAAAGTAACGGCTTTTGAATAGTTAAATGGTTATTTATAAACAACATTTTCCAATTTTGACCGACTTTCGTCTTCTGCATCTAATTCCTCCATGCGATTATATCCAACAACACTCATAATGGAATCATCAATTCTATGTTCTGCACTGTAAACTTGAGGATTTGGTTTGAATGCTCTGTTTGAAAACTTAGGTTTGTAATCAGCAAGATTCGGTCCATATCCATTTGGATTTGGTTTAAAAGTAAACTTTTGAATAGTTGTGATTGACTCACCATGTTTATAAAAAACATTTCGAAACTATTTGATTTTGTTTTGTAAGTCGACAATTTCTTCAAGATAGTCATCTATTCGTTTCTTTGAATGCTTTTGTACTCACAGAACTATTTTTGACAAGTTAACAACTCAGACTTGGCTTTTTGAGTTTCCAAAGTGAGAGCGTTAAGTTGTTGTTTATGATCATATTGCAGTTGTTCTATTTGAGATAATAAAGTATTCTTAGATGCAACTAGATCACGTATCTGTTGTTCCAATGATTTTTCATTTTGGTAAGATTTAGCAAAAGCGACTTCAAAACCTTTTTCACGTTTTTCTTGTGTTTGAAAAATGTTGAGTTGAAATTTTAAGCATTCATTATCCTTAGTCAGCAGTGCATTTTTTTCTTTTAATTTCTTATTGATGTCTTTGCATATTTCCATTCGAGATTCTTGGTCTTTAAGTAAGGCCATGAGCTCAAGATCTGGATTAGACGAAAGTTCAGCTTGTTCAACGTGAGTCTCAACATGATCATTATTTAGATCCTCAAATATAACCACGGAGTCAACTTGATTATCAGTATTAACCATAAGGTCATCTTGATCGTCAAATATTACTACGGGATCTATTTGATTTTCATCGGAATGAGATATAGACGGCTCATGTTGAACACTCTGATCCTTGTCGGATGCAGATGTTGGCGGAGATATCATATCATTAACGAATATAGTTTGATCCGGTACCTGAGACAAGCCGTCAGTGTCATATACTGGGCCTGTATCACTCATGTGGAGTTCGTGCATGTTAGCCATTAGCATCACTGCTGCATTAGCCTGCAAGTCCTCCAAGTCATCATTAGAATATGCATTTGCCATGAAGCTTTGTTCCTTGTTGGTAAGAGTTCCACCAACTTCATCTTTGAGAGCCAAGAGTAAAGCCTCTTTGTGATAAGCGCTGCCTCTTCTCCTCGGCTTTGGGCATGCATTGGCCAGATGACCCTTCTCATTATAGTTATAACAATGAAGACCATTAACCCCATTCTGAGCATTTCCCTGTTTAACCACTTGAGCCCTTTGTTGTTGTGGAGCACCCATGTTATTCCTTCCCATTGGATTAAACCCTTGACCACTGCCCATCTGACGAACATTACCACGATTCTGAACTTCAACACATCCATTGTTAACAACAGCCTGATTCCTTGTGTTTGATGAGGTACGAATGCGATTGTTGGATTTGTTTGAATATCGTCTGAAAGCTCTAGCAATCATGACAAACCCCTGTTGCAATGCATCAAAAGCTTCTGTATCCTCATTAGATTCACTGTAAAGTGCTTGATCATTGTTGTTGTTGTATGGAACCAATTGAGTTTCTTGAGATTGGTGTTGTGACGGATCATATGGTGTGATTATTGCAGTTGGTTGTGGAGGACTTGTGAAGACAGTTTGTAAAGTAGGGAATTGAGGATAACACATTTTAGCCCACAAAGCTAGAGTTTGATTATCCAGAAGTGAAGGTGAAACAGGGAGTCCACGGATAACCCTTTCTTTGTCAACTTCCTTCTGGTGGGGCTTCAAGTAGTCGTATAATAATCCATATGTAGCATGATGAAGATTCTTCGCTTGACGGATGAAAATGACATACTTTTCCCAATCAGGACCAAGACTACTCAGGAACTTAGTGTTGACTGCAATTCTTGGCATAATAATGTTATGTTTTTCCAAGTCATTGATGATGTCTGAGAATAGATGATGATATGACTCTAATGTCTCCCCTGGTTCAATCATGAAGTGTTCATAAGCCAAGTAGATTTTGGATTCCATGTCTTCTTGATTGAGTTATGTGCCTTCCATGAGTAGATGAATATGCTCCCACATTGCTTTAGCAGTCTTTTGAACATCAACACTTCGAAGTATCGGATTGGGTAATCCCAAAAGGATGTATTGCATTACCAGTTCATCGGCTTCAAAGTGTAGAAGTTGATCAGTAGTAAGTTCAGTAAGACTGACAACGTTGGTGACATCACCTCTTGGTGGATTAGCATTTGGATCTTCGGGTACAGTGACAGTAGGCATCTGAAATGGACCTTCAAGGATGACCTTCTTCAAGAACTTTCCATGTGGCTTCTTTAGATCATAGAACCTAAAGAACCGTATCATCCATTGATCATAGTTTCCGGGAGTGAGCATTGGAGGTCTATCAAGTGATCCAGCCTCATGAATGGATTGTTGGCTGCTTAAAGCTTCACACATCTTTGCAAACCAAGACGGTTCCTTCATAGTATTCCTGGATGGATGTTGATTTTGAAAATTTGTGTAGGGTTGTACTTGAAGACTAGGTGGTGGTTGAATCATTTGTGGTTGAATTTCTCCTTGAGGAAATTGTTGTTGAAGTTGTTGTTGTTGTTGTTGTAGTTGTTGATAAAATTGTTGTTGTTGATGGAGTTGTTGTTGTTGTTGTTGAGGATACACATGAGGAAAGTAGCTAGAGTATGGTGGTTGAGACATCTTGAAACTTGTGTTGATGATGGATCTTTGTAGTCGAATGAAACGTTGTAGATGAAGAATCCTTATGCGTAGAAAACTAGCTTAGGCAAAGAAAGTACCTTATGCGTAAAAACACCAACTTACGCGTAAGAAGAGAGCTTACGCGTAGGATTAGCTTACGCGTAGGGTAAGGAAACCTTAGCTTATGCGTAATCCAAAAGCTTAGTAGTAGAATGCTTATGCGTAAGACAAGGCTTAGGCGTAAGAAAATGCTTAGGCGTAAAGATTCTACGCGTAAGTTTTAGCTTAGGCGTAAAACTAGGGTTTTGCCCAAAAATCCTTTACACTTATTCCAGTGTAAAAGATATCCAAAGTCGAAGTGTTTTCAGGCTTATCCAAGCAAGAAAACACTGAGTAAACCAATTAGCACTGAAGATCAAGCCTAGAAAATCTTACGCGTAAAACTAGGGTTTACTTACGCGTAAGAATTCCCAAATTTTGCCAAAACTGAGATTTCTGCCCAAAAGTGTTTCTAAACCAGATTTTTATGATGAAAAAGCTTCAATATCACCAAAATAACACAAAAGTGTGAAACTTGATGATCAAGAACTCTTTTTTACCCTTACGCGTAGAAAGCACTACCCGTATTAAACCAAGTTCAAAAACAATAAAATACACGTAAAGTTTCAAACTTTTTTCCAAAAACTTAAACTTTATCACCAAATAACCTTTAAAGTACAAGAATCTTGAGTTTTAAAGTGAAAATTTTGAGTTTTTAAACGTATGAATGTTTTAAACCGAGACTTACGCGTAAATATTTAAACTTCAAAAACAAAATAATTCGTTTCACCCAACTATTTGGTGAATGATACCACTGTTAGGTTCCCATTTATGTAACACAAGCATCAATATAAGAAGTATAGATGAAGGAGTGATCGGATGAACAAGTTAACACAAACACACGTATATATGAAGAAAGTTTAGGCGTAAGTTTTGTGATAAAATGAACAACTAACCTTCAAGTGAAGGTTTACAAGACTATTTATAGGAAGGAACTAGGGCAACATGCAAGTTCCCTTCCTTTCCTTATTGGGCTTGGGCAAAGGCTTATGGGCTTTCTACATAAGTCTTGCCGTAATTACTAACATAAAAGCCTAATAAAGCAAACTATTACATAGTAATTACTAACACTTGTAATCTAGTTTAGGAGTGATTCCAACACTCATGGGT
This sequence comes from Chrysanthemum seticuspe, assembly GCA_019973895.1. Taxonomy (NCBI): domain Eukaryota; kingdom Viridiplantae; phylum Streptophyta; class Magnoliopsida; order Asterales; family Asteraceae; genus Chrysanthemum; species Chrysanthemum seticuspe. The sequence continues at coordinate 43,552,459 of BPTQ01000003.1, forward strand.
AACAAAAGTCACTTTTTCAAGAGAGTATAATTTCAAGAACGATAAATGTCAATTTTTTAAGGAAATTGTTTTGAAAAACAAATCTCTTATTTGTGATGACCCCAAGGACAAAGAAATTTGGGGAGAGTCAAGCTAGAGACTCGTATAAAAACAAGCGCTGCGTGGGTTGCAACCCATTCTTATCCTTCTATCTTATTTCTAATTTCTAATAAGTGACGTGAGGAGGTTCACCTCTTCCATTTCGCGTGTTTCGTGTTCTTGTTGTTGTTTATGTCTAGGATTTCCCCCGATATATGAAGACTCTCGTGCTCGATGTTTTGTTTTTTCTCCACTCGAGTTTCATGTTTAGATGCTTTTATGGAAATCCGATATCCAAAATCTTTATCGATTATCGTTTATCTTTTAACATACTTAATAAATGGCTTTAGATTTGCGTTGAGAACCGTACCTTTAAACATTGAGGACACGTTTCATTTTAGTCTGGGGTGGGTAATCTTTCGATTAGATTTTCGCCTAGTACTTTTCCGTGTACTCTAGCAACTCCGTTTTTCCTCAAAAATGCAAAAAAAATGATGCAAAAAATGTGGAAAATTCAAAAATTTTGAAGCTTTTGTTAAGTCTTTTTTATTGAAAAGTTTGCTAGTCTCTTAGACAAGAAACTATATAATGCGAATTCTAGCGCACAAGGCCAAGAATTTGCAAGTTTCCCTAATTGGCTTTAAATATGCAAAACTTGATTTCATTTGACGAAGCATTTGCTAAAAATAATGTATATGTTTTGACACATTCTTGACTTTCCGCTGGTTAGAGTAGGAATAGAATTTTGACTTGGCCGGGCGTATTGAGCCCTAACTTGTTCCCTTAACCATTGATAATTAAAAGCTTTCGCTAGTTTTTCATACAAGGAGCTATAAAACGTGAATGCTAACTTAACAAAGCAAAGAGTTTGCAAGTTCCCATGATTAACTTTAATTTGCAAAAGCTAAATTATTGGCTAAGCATTCGCAGATCTTATTATTTAAGATTTTAAATTTGCGAAGATCGAGAAATGATAGAGTTATGTAAAATTTAGATGCTAAGCCTGGAGTAGTTGGATCTCTTTAGAGCTCGTAGAGGTTACTTGCGGCTTTTTGCTCCTAGTAGCTTATAAACCCCAAAAACAAAAAAATTCAAAATAATTAAAGGTGTTTGGTTTTGGCGATACTTAGTTTTCAAGCATTCTTGAGAGAATCCTTTCTTATGAGAGTTGGGTACACATCAAGGTGCTGTCAGTGTTGCGGTGTAATAGACAACTGATTCTTGATAGTACGTGCTATTGTTTCTATTGTTATAAAATCCGTGGGACTTGGAGTTTGGCAAATAATTAACATGAATAAAGCTCAAATGTATAAATGTGAAAATCCAAAGCCATAAAATTTTTCTATGTTTGACGTTACCCCCGTTGCCATGGACTTCAAAAAGGTTGAGGAAAAATTCCAAAGTCATAATAAGACTTCTAATAAAACGGTAATCCCGTTGAATTGGTGGTTGAAAAGACCGAGGGCTTTGCAAAAATGAAAATGTGCTGAAATAATGTTAAGCCAAGCTTCGACTCCGAGGATATCCTAATAAAAAGTTTCCGTTTTGGGTCTCAAACATGGGATGTCTCGGTTATAAATAAAAAAGGATATCCCCTAAATCGTGTGAAATTAGGACCTTGATGTGGACCTCATTCTTGTGGGCAACGGTTTTCGAGGGAATGTTTGGAAACTACTTAGCGTCTAAACTCGATGCTTTTATCGGAATAAATATCTATTGCAACAACAAAAGAGAAAAACAAAAATTCCCAATTTTCAAAATAAAGTCCTTAGAGGAATTAGGATTTTGGGAGCAAAAAGTAGCTATGCATACACAAGTAAAATTTACGGATAGTGTAAGCATCTAGTTTTTATATAGCGAGTGATTTCGATTTTAAGCTTAGTTTGGGAACTCGTGAAAAATCAAGGATGATGAATTATATATGTATGGTCACTTCTTTATGAGTTGTGTTTCCTACACCGTGATCCTAAAATGTCTTACAAAAAGACGTGAGAGTTATTGATAGACATGAAAGTTCAACAACCTGTCACACAAAATGGAAAGTGCTTCAACGTAATATCTATATGTGAATATAAAGGTAAACGGGGCGTTTTTAGAGCTAAGGGTTTCTTAATTTCTTTTGAGGAAGCTTTGCTACTTTCCATAGCTTTAGTAGAAAGAGGTTGAAATCCTTGGTTTTAGAAGCGTGAGTTGATGACATTGCGTGAGGACACGACAACCTTCTAGTCTAGGGTATTTTGGTATATGTGAAAATATATACCTTTTCTTTATCAAAACCAGACCAAAAGGATCAAAAAATAACCTCTAAAGCCATAAATGTTTGTGTTTTTGTGTTTATGAATGTGCAGGCACGTATATCATCAAAATGGAAAAGAAAAGACAAAACAGCGGAAAAACGAGCACGAGATATGGAAAAGTGCACAAAGCTGAGACCGGGGAAGAATTTGCAAGTCTGGATCATCATTTTCTCAAAATGTCAAGTTTAGTCCTTGAAGAATCACAATTGGCAAATTTGGTCCTTGAAGAATCACAATTGGCAAATTTAGTCCTTGAAGTTTATGAAGTTTTCAAGATTGGCACTTAGGATTATTTCTCCAAAATTACAAAATTAGTCCTTGCATTTTCACATTTATCAAAATCTACCCTAAAAATCAAACTATCCTAAACCTTATTATTACCAACCGGATCCTAAATATACCCATAACCCAACAATATTACCCATCCAAGCCCAACCACCAAAAATCCACTACCCGTTTATATCTAGCCCAAGTCAACCTAATTAATAAACCCGGTCAACTGAATTAATACCTCCCCAGTCAAACCAGTCAACCCCCGCCCTTTTTACCCTATTACTGTACATCTTCTACACCAATTACCCTGCACCAAAAAATACCCTAGCTTATCAACCTCGTACTAAGAATAAATTCAATCTTCTAGAACCTCTGACATGGCAAGGATGACAGCAAGAGAGTGACAGATAGTGAATTGGAGCTTTCTGATTGGTTTTGACACATGGGCACACAAATCAAAGGCTGTGATTCAAGGATTGGTGGCCAACTTATGATCAAGGGCTAAAATTGGAGCTTCTGGGTCATTCCAAACCCTAGGGCATCCCTTCTCCTCCTCAGCTATATATAGGAGCATTTTGTCACATATTTTAGTGTTACAAGTAGTTTATTTTAAAAGCTTATTGTCATTTTTTAATTTTCTGTCTTATTTTAATTGTAATTCCCGAAGTTTTATTAATAAAAGTTATATTTTCTTTTATTTTGGTCAAAAATTTATGCTGCTTATTATTTTTTCAAATAGTTTTTTAAGCTTTGTTAAGCTTTTATTAGTGTTTCATAAGCTCATTTAAGTTAAGTGATAGCTTATTTTAAGCTTTAGTAGTTTACATTCAATCTCTGTTTTAAAAAGTTCAAGCAAAACAAGAAAAAAAATAAATAAAAAAAAAGCTTACATAAGCTTGTCTTTAGCTTCCATAAGCTCATTTAAGCTTCTATAGCTTAAAGTGAGCTTATTAATTTTTGCTTTCAGTTTTAAATTCAAAAAATCAAAAAAGCCAACTAAAAAGTCAAAATAAGCAATTTTGGGAAGTAAGCTAGAAAGGGAAGAGCTTAGTGCTGCCACTAGCTTGTTTTGACAAGCTAGAGCTTGTTGAGTAGCTCCTCGAGCATTATTTGCCCTATTTGTGCAAGGGCATTTAAAAGTTCAAATTTAGCTTTCATTTGCTTATTGCTTTAGTATAGTGCTAATTTGCTTAGTTGATGTTTATTATTGCTCATACTTGTCTTTTAATTGCATTTTGACAGTTTGTCTAAGCTTTGGTAGTCATTTATATAGTTTTCATAAAATTGTCTTAAAAATATAAAATATAGGCATGATGAGTGTCTAAATACTCATCATTTTTGTATAATATAAACTGCAAAATCATCTGAAAACACTCAAAAATGCTTCAAAATGATGAAAATATCACAAATCAGTGTTTTATGTGTTTTAAATGTAAAAAGATCAAAATCAGATGAAAAACGTATCAAATTTGCAAAATTGGCAGTTTTAGTCCCCCAAGTTTCAAAAATTGTCAAAAACAGTCCCTGGTAAATCAAAACAAAGAAAAATGTCATTTAAGGTCCATGGGATTCTTAAGTTATCTAAACAAGTCCTTGAAATCAAAAATTGCAAAATTACAACTTTGGTCCCTCAAGTTTTAAAAATGTCATAAATGGTCCTTGGAATTTTGAAATAGTCAAATATGGTCCTTGTACTATTCAAGTATGTCAAGTATGGTCCTTGTGATATGTTTGGAAATGTGGCATGTTCAATCCTTATGTTTGGCCGAATTACATTCTAGTCCTTGTGTTATTACTTATACCATATGGACCCTTGTATTATCCTTTGGCCCAAAATAAACAAAAGGCCCAATCCAATATCCATATCCAACCCGTCTACCCACCCTTATACCCGGTCAAAGGGTTAAACCCACCCAGTCAAATACAACACCCTTGGCGCTCTTTTTCCTCCTTCCCCACCTGCTCTCTGAAAACAATCATCCATGCCCTCACCTCCACCTCAACATCTCACTCCCTTGTCCCCTCCTCCTCAACACAAAACAAAAGCCATTAAATGATCCCTCACCCTACATACTCAACCCCAACAGTTAAAAAATACTTTGGCGCCAAAATGAATCAAACGGCTAGAGTTTATCCAAGTCATCCAATGACTATTATTATTGGTGGGATTATCTCAGAGCAAGTGGGAGAGCAGTTTGGGGTATATAAAAGAGGCAAGAGAAGAGGAGAAAGGGGGTAGCTAGTTTCATTTTTTTCTTTAATGTCGTTTTTTATTTAAAATGTCTTAGTTTTAGTTTAAATGTTGTAATTTCAGTTTTTCTGTATCAAATTTAAGTTATAACATCATTGTATGTGTTTTTGAGTTTCAATTCAAGTCTTTGATATCAATTCCAAGTTTTATATTCACTGTTGAACTTTTCATTTTCAAGCTCCTTTGTTAAAGCTTTTAACTGCTCAGTTTTAATCTCAATCAAGCTTCTATAAGCTTATTAAAGTTTTTTACAAGCTAATATTCAAGTTTCAATCAAGTTTGGATGTTGGTCAATAAAAGTCAACCTGAGGCTCAAATTGGAATGGAAGCTGAATTTGGGTGATGCAGATGTTGATATGGGTTGGAATAGAGTAGATTAGATTAGTGTAGTGGATCTTTGGGTTTGGTTTTAAGCCTGCAATCAGCTGAGCACTTGTGAGTGTTCATGTTATTTTCAGTTTTATTTGCACATTTTGCTTGTACATGTATCTGTGGTCACTTTTGGTTTTAATGTGTTTATTTATGTGTATTTAGGGTAGTTAAGCTTATTTGGATCAATGGTTTAAATCAGTTCATTAGTTTGTGTGTTTAAAACTGCTAAACATTAGTTTAAAGAGGTGTTTGGATTGCTTATTTAGACTGAGTTAGAGGTTATAAATATGGGTTAGATCTGTTTCTTCAATCTTGTTATAGTCTATTACTGCCATATCTGTCCTTGGTTTGCTACCATTTGCACTTTTAGTCAAAATTTTGAGTCCACTGCTCCTACCTTCGAATCTGTTAAAATCATTTTCTGTAATCAGTTCATCTAGGTTGAGAAGTGGATAAGCTAGCTTGTTTAAGTTTCTTTACATCATATTTCATCCATTTCATTCACACATTTGCACTAGAATCTCATAAAAGTCAAACATCTCATCTGTCATTAAAAGTCAAACTCAAGTCCAAAGTCAGTTTTTTACAGATCTTGTAGCAATAGCATAGTGTTCATTTTAACTAGTTAAGGTCTCAAATTTGGTCTACTTGCAGTCTTCTAGGTGGTCTTTAAGACCACATATCTAGTTTTAGCTTTAGCTTTTCTGATAAGCTCATAGATAAGCTCAAACTTGCATACCTGTTACTGTTCTGCACCAGTTAGCTACTGTCCTCTTATGGTCAGTTAGCTTTTGATCTTTTTCTTCTTCTATACTTGTCCTATTTAGCTGTAATTTTGGACGTATGATCTCTGGCTGGTAGACTAGAGAGCCACACTTCTGTTTTTAGCTTTAGCTTATTAAATAAGCAGTTACTTAAGCTAGAACATAGGGCCAGATTAGTTTTTTTTGCATAATATCAGTTTGCTTAAATCCTTGGTAATCAATGCTTTAGCAGTTAGGAGTAGGTGCTATTAGTTCCCTTAGAGTAGTTTTAGAGTTGTCTAGCTTATGTAGTCAGTTGGTACACTTTAGAGCTTATTAGCTTATTTTCCAAATAGCTTATTAGGATCAGTTTCATAGCAGCTCTTAATTCTGCCAAATAGGCCCTAGTTTTTATATTTTTATCAGTTTTAGAATGTCATTTTAGAATTTCCCTGAATTTTTCATAATTTTTAGACACTGTTTAGTATTTTTCTTATTTAAATTCAGTTTTTAATCATTTTTAATTAGCTTTTATTGCAATTAATTGAGAAAAAGTTCCAAAAAATAATTTTTCAATTTTAATAGTTTAAGATAAATATAAAAAGCATAAAAAATATTTTTCCTTATTTTTCTCCTTTTATTTGGTATTTTTCACAATTTAAATTAGTTTTAAATAGTATTAAATTAATAATAAATATATAAAAAGTGTGAAAAATATATTTTCTGTTTTAAAATTAGTTTTATCATATTTTAGATTTTTCTAAGTCTTAATTTTATTTTTCTAGTCTTATTTCATATTTTCTTTTATTTTAGAGTATTATTAAATAGTTTAAAATAGTTTTTAATTAATAATAATTAATTAATTGGTTATAAAAATAATTTTCTTTTTCCAAATATTTTCTTTTATCATTAGGGTTGTGAAAATGTATTTTTCATATTTTTAGGACTTTTATTTCTTAGATTTCACTTTTTATTTTGCACGTTTACGTAATTTTATTTTAAACGTAAATTTTAAGTTTTAGGTTTTAAACGTTCATCACTTTAAAAATAGTGATAGCGTTTATTTAATAGATTTTATCTTTTTTAATTTTCTTAATTTGCATTTAAGTCGCTGTTATTTATTAACTTTTTCAGTAGTGTAATTATCCTATTCAAATCCCTTCTGATCACTATCATTAGTGATCATTCTATCGTCTGATCAAGTGTTTAACACACCATTGAGTCTCCGTGGGACTAAACGACCCGGGAATTCATTGTATTCTCTGATCTTCATTGCATTTGTGCTTAAGTTGTTTTAAGTCTGTTAGACTTGACGGTTTAGCGCAGATCAAGGCAATAGTTTTATCTTATTAAAAAGTACTTTCTTTTGATGAAAATCTGGTTTTTATAAGATAAAGGGAAAATTAGTCAAATAGATCGCGCGCCCTGGTGCATATCACTTTATGGACCACGCTTTTTTGCCTTACGGAAATGGACTTGTTGCCCAACGACTTTCTTGTAGCCAACCATATTGTGCCACGTGTCCGACAAAGGTACAACAGAAGTACATATGTTGAACGTATTTGTCATGTATTGTTTTTTGGGCAACCAAAAAGTATTTTCGGGCAACTATATATTATTGGGCAACTTGTATTTATACACGAGGATAATATGGTCAATTTACAATGGCTGTATTATAAAGGAATATTAATAAGTCAGACACATACTCACACACCATCACGCGCGCGCACACACACAATCAAACATCTTCTACTAATATTTAACATGGGCTGTAACAATTAAACATCTTCTTCTAGATCACGCGCACACATTCACAAACCACATCTTATTTACAAAACCCTCTAACCCCTTAATTAATTTTACTGTATAATTACGTATGACAAAATTAAAGTTGTACAATTGTAAAATCGCAGTTCGTTCTACATTGAAGTTGTTGCCAGATATTAAACTCTGTTTGTCAAAGAACGAAAACCGGGAAAGGTTGTTTAGGCAAACAGTATTTGGTCCATGGTTGGATATAAAGTCGTGCGAGAATGACTGCCTTCTGATGCATTATGTTTTGCAACACCAGGTATATGTTTCTAACATCTCCTCTGATTCCCCTCCACTAACATTCCAAATTGGGGAGCATTCGTTAAGGTTTGGTCACAAAGAATTTTGTCTGATAACAGGGTTTCGATTTGGCAAAGTTTCAAAAGCGAAAAAACGATCTAGCGCTTTCTGTGATCGTGTATTTCCTGAAAAAAAGAGTAATGGTGTAACAAATGTACATGCCATTGATCTTTTGGAACTTGTTAATGACGGAAAAAAGGATGGGAAAAGGTGGTTATCTCTTTCTGATGAGGATGTTGTTAGGGTGTGTCTGTTGGTAGCCGCAGAGCTGGTGTTTATGGGAAAAGAAGACAGGAATTGCATCCATAATCACTTATTGTCCTTGGTTGATGATTTTGAGGCCTGGAATGTATTTCCTTGGGGTGAATATATGTGGCATAAATTTTATCAAAGGACTGTCAATATTGTTCATATTCACAGAAAACATCATCTGTTAAAATTGAAAAAAAACCCAAAGTTCAGTGCCACATACAATCTATACGGGTTCGCTTGGGCTTTCAAGGTTTGAATTCTCTGTAGTTTATACTAATGTATGCATGTCTTTGTTTGATAACACGTTTGTTTTAGAAAATAGGTTATTAAAAGCTTTTGATTCTATTTTGTTCAATCGAAAATTACCTATAAATAATGATGTTTTTTATTGTTATGCAATGCTTTTCTTTGTTGTGTATACGCGTAATATAAATGTTACCCGTAATTTAGATAACAGCAATGCTATAACACTTTTTAGTTTGCGATATTTTTGTAATTGTCATCATAAACGTATCAGTCATTACAGATTTGGATTTTGGAGAGTTTAGCTTGTTAAAACTTTAAACAAATTAAAAAATGATAACTGCATAGCTAGACATTTTTAACGAGGACGGGTGTGCCTATTACAGATTTGGATTTTGGAGAGTTTTCCTAGAAGCTCACTTTGGTGGGTCAAAGACAACAAGGTGATTCCACGTGGTCTTGCTTGGTCAGAACTTGCAAAGTTTCGGAACGCAGACTGTTGTAATCTCTTTGGACCGGTAGGCATCACACAGTCCTATGATGCAGACTATAGTAAGTTGTACCTAAATTTGTTCACAATATCAGTCATTGTAACTCTTTTTTGTTCTTAGGCCTCAACTCCCATTGTTGAAATTTCTGCAACACAAGCTGAAATGAAGCAACCGTGGTGTATTTACAGTGCCCAATATATAGATGGTTTGTCTGTGCCAGACACAGTCGGTTGTGAGAAGAGTGCACAGCACTCTAATCAATTTGTGGACGCTTTCAATTTACACACTGTCATGGAAAGTCAACTAAAGCGGTTACCTGAAAACGCATTGCATCTCAACATTGAGCAACAATATTCTTTATATGGTGCACAAACGGGGACCAGTCTTTCAACAGGGGCTGTAATTCGTGAGTTAGTGGATTTGGATCAAAAACTTTTGATGATAGAAAATGGAATTCATTCGGTCAGAAACACACCGGTCGTACTTGATGTGTTTACGGATGTCAAAAGCAGAGTTTCAAAAGTACAGCAACTTTTGGGTCTTAAAAATGATGCGGCCTTCGTTCCTGAAAAATCTAAAAGTTGTGCAAATACAAATGACTCTGACGTTAATCCTGATGATCCGAAGGTTTGTATTTACTTTTAAGGTTGCCTCCAATCTTATACCAAACCGAAATATTCGTTCGTCTGTACACTTATATCAAACCTTGGGCTCTACAGGCCACGTCGTGTCATACTCTAGGCCCTAACGGGGATAAGGTCGTCAATGCGGAAGATGCAACGGACATTGACAATGATGATTGCCTTAAAGAAACGCAACCATGTAACCTTGGGATTCTTGTACAAGCTTGTGCCATGACCCAAAAATGTCCTGCTATGTAATATGGAGGTGATCGTACTACTCAACTTCAACCACTTGCACCAAACGATGAAAAAAAAACACACGATGACCCCATTATTGTATGTTATCTTTCATTTAGGCTTTACATATCAAGTATAACATATGTCCATACTTATGTATATATAATTAAAATTCATCAGGAACTGGATTGTGCTATCGATTGGTCGTCGTACATAAATGACGATAAACTTTCGTGTGACAAGTCTGTAGATGCAATGGATTGTTATAATCAATGCCAAGATGTGGTTCAGAAACAATTGCGTGGGGAACCTGAACCCGTTAACAATATTCTTGGTGTGCAGACACAAGAAGGAACACCAACCAACAAAGCTTTTGAGGTATCTACATTATCGGTAAAACAACGCCGATAAATAAAAGTTTTTAATGTGCTGTTTTTAACATACTATATTTGGAAATCGCAGTTCAAAGACAATAAACTGTCAAATGTAAATGTGGTTGCCGAAAATGACACACCTATGTTGGGACGTGTTTCCTCCGGAGATAATTTCAACAAAGGCCTCGATAAAACATTGTTTGTTCCGTCTTTAGATTTAACGGATTTTGATGAGCAAGAATTGAATGTGGTTGAGGAAAACTCGTTTGTTGGCCTCCGTGCCGGTAACAATGATGTTGCTGCTGTTACCCAAGAAGAAACACCAACAAAGAAAGACCCTGAAGCCCCTAAATCTCAGGTTAAATCCAACAAATTGTCATTTGCAAATGTGGTAGGTCCTAATGACAAACCTCTATTGGAAGAACTTTTCTCCCATAATAATACAAACAAAAGAAAGAGAGTCAAATTGAACGACAACCTCAGTAAAAAAAACAGCATTGTAAAACATTATAAGAAGATGGCTGATTCTGTCAACTCGCCTAAAGGCCTATCAAAAACATCAGCTACTCCTTGCCGCCGTCTTACAAGATCGCAAGGTGTCATTAACGAGGCTTTTATCCCGGCTTCCGGTTCCGATGTAAAGCACCATATTAAATTCTAATGGAAATGAATATTTTATGTTTGTCTGCTTATTTTTCAAGTGTGTTTTCAGGAAAATTCAGGAAACCCCAAAACGCGTCGCGTTAGTCACTTGTATTCGCCCAGAATTGAACCGTTTGTAGAGGTATCTTCTGTTTGTTAATCCATTAACATCATTATTATATGGTTAATGTTATTCAAAATATAATAATTATTATTATTTTTTTTAATAATTTTTTTATTTTATTTTATTTTTTTAAGGAACTTTTACGACACCCGAAATGCAACAAGGAGAAGGTTATTGTGCCTGATTACCTTCGCACCTATTTCAAGCTTAAAAAACCATTACTTTATACGTTCCCTTGGGGCTCCGGTGCCATTGTTGTTTACAAGAGTTTTTGGATAGCCTTGGCATGTGTTGAGGATTGCACCCACGGGTAGCTTACTGACTTAGTGAGTTAACCAGATTTTTATCTTGTCTCCTACACATGTTTATTATTTCGTTTTGTTAAATTTGAACCGAATGTTAATAGTTTTGATTTGCTTTATATGTCCGCAGTACTTGGATGTATGGCTTGATTTGATGTGGTTGTTTAGACCAGCCGATGCAGATTGGGCTTTGGCAGGCTGTAATTTCTGCAGTCAAATCCTAGATGGCGAACTACCTACCACTTATTCAGATGGCACAACATACCCTGTCGCTTGGCGAGATGTTGAAAAGGTCAGTTTGGCAGCCTCTAACCGTACATCTAGCACTACTGTTATAAACAACTTATAATATTCTTCAATTGGTTTATATATCAGGTGTATTTTCCTATGAATGAAACTGAAAACCAGTGGGTACTCGGTGTGCTCCATATCCGCACTGGAGTTGTTTACGTTTATGACTCTCTTGGGTCAGCCGGAAGGAGTTCACGGTGGTGGCGACTTTTGAAGAGAGATTTACAAACACAGCTTCAACTTTACCTAACAAATGCTGGGGTACTGCATGGTAAGGGCATCTCACCCGAGGATTATAAAATCACATATAAGTTTCCAAAAGTCCCACAACAATCCGACTTGTATGGCGATTGCGGAGTATGGGTGTGCATTATATTGTATAGATTGCTCCGTAACCAGCCTCTCGAAGTAGACGACCCTCTTCAAACAGCGTTAGCTTACCGTGAACGGATGCTTGAATACTTCTGGAAGCACAAGGTTAAATACAAAAATTGTCAGCGGTCTCTCAAGGTACCATCCTTAATGTCCTTTTGACCCATAATTATTGTCACATGTTGACTTGTGAATGCTTTTTGTATCACTAGCAGTAGTTAGCATAGCTAGTAGTTCTTATTTTACTACTAGCAGTTGTAACAAAACAACCAACTCGGTTTGAGTACCTACCAGTTGTAAAAGTAACTAGCAGTTGTAAGTATACAAGCAATTCGTTTTATGTTTTAAGATTCCTAATCTAAGTAATCGAGCATAAAAGCAGTGCAGTTTTTTTTTACGTTTACAAATATAGCATATAGCTAAAAATAATCATCTCAAATTAATTTAACTGTACACATCATTTTGTTGAGGTCTTCTATCAGTGGCACTAGTTATATTAACAAGTACATGATACTATACTACTACCAGCTGTACTAGCAGATATTCTATCCTTTTTGGTATTTGGATAACGCTTATCCAAAATTATAAACACTTTGAATTTAACTACTTGACATTTTAATTCGCAAATACCATTTCTTTTGTACCTTAGGGACACTTTCAATATCTTTTTATAAGCTCAACTGCATTTCCTTTTTTATTTTATTTTTTTATACCATTGCACATACACAAAAAGGCATATGGTTTGTAAACCAATTCTATATTGGTTATGTATATGTTATTAATATTTGTTATACACCTGAATTAAATATTATTTGGTTGCCCTAAAGTACATCATGCTACATGTCCTTTAATGCCTCTGTTCCCAATCTCTTTCTTCAATACAAATGTTTCTAGTTTTCTTTAACAAAATTTTTCTTTCTTCTTTTGGTCACTTCACATCTTTATCTCAATCTTTCTGCTTTTCTTTAACAAAATGTCTGACAATATCCCACTGGATGTTCAAATAGATATCATCCGTAGGCTACCTCTTAAGTCTATACTCCAGCTACGTACTGTTTGCAAGTTATGGAAGGCTGGTATAGATTCTGGAAGCTTCATCTTTAGTTACGGTGTTCGTCGTAATGATGTGTGTTTTTTTACGCTAACATTCGATCTGGGTCACCAAGGGTTTATGTTATGTTTAGATGAAAAGCTAATCGCTACGCCACTTCGTACAGATTTAAGGCTTTCATCTTTGATTGCAGTTGGCAATTCTAATGGTCTTTCGTGTTTTGTTTATTGTTCTAATCTAATGTCTGTTATTTGGAACCCGGCAATCAAAAAATCACTTGCAATATTTTTCCCGTTTTACACGCATCAAATTTAATCTCAAAAGATTTGTTTTGGTTTTGGCGTCCGGCCTGACACTCTTGACCCGACGATCGTGAAGGTCTCCTATCCTGTTTTCCAAAGTGGTTTCTGGTATGTGTCTGTCTTTTCTTTGAACTCTTCACGGTGGACACGCCTTGAAAATTTCCACCCCCCTCGTGAAACAATAAAATTGAAACGTAAAACTCAGGCAGTTGTGGGTCATTTTATCTATTGGACTGGGAGTGAAAAGTTAACTAATGAGGACGATGTTACCTACAAGATTTATATGTTGATTTCTTTTGATTTGGTAACCAGCGAATTCAAAGTTATCGACATACCGCATATTTTAAAAAATGCACTCCCAGTCCCATTCTATGTTACGGATCTTGGAACTTCTCTGGTCATTTCTGGTATGATCATTGGTGAAGGTATGCCATTGTTTTGTGGATGGCTGTTGGACGTGAATGGTTATTCCATAAGATCATTCAGAAGCCTATTCGCCATCCCTAGCCTAGTTTCGGTTCATTTGCTTGGCTTTACAAAGCATCATGCTCCAATAGTGGAAGCCTACAGCGGCAATCATTTGCATCACTCTGTATTTGTGTACAACCAAGAACTTGAATTATTCGTCACCATGGGAATGTTAGGGGATGCTGGAACTTTCTACATCGCCCCATACGAAGAATCTCTTCTTTTGTTAAATCACACAGAGCGTGCTGTGTATAGTATGTTTTTTTTTCTATATATATATATATATATATATATATATATATATATATATATATATATATATATTGTTTTTTTGTAACTTAACATTCTATTCATATTCCTTTAAAAGATTATCACTTGACTTGGTTAATGATATATGAAGGGAATTTTCAACAGGTACGTCGGCCTGAAGTTATCGATCATGATTAATGGGAACGAGGCTTTGTGGTTTACTACACTGTCTATGGGGAGGAAGCATGGAGTGCTTATCTTTTTCGTAGTCGCTGAAAGTTATAAATGACGTAGTTCTATAACTATGTAACCATTAAACTTATAATTATGTAGTAGGCTTAATATGTTGTTGGTTGTGTGTATGAAACGTTGTAAGTCAACTTCTTTACTATGTCCCGCGTTTATGTAATCTTGGCAACCAGTAGCTGTACGTAGGGCAACTTGATTTCCCTAGCAACGGCTTTTATAAACGAAGTAGTCCTTTTAGTCATACAATTCGTATTCTACAATCTACTAATACCTACAAGCTACTGACATAAACACTCCACAGTAATACCATCTCACGTGACAAAAACATATTTAACACTCAACACTAGTACAATTTATCTAGCAATTGTCAGTTTAATACGACTGTGGCATCACTTACTTGATTTCTTCTATCACTACCAGTAGTTAACATATGTATCAGTCCTTACTTGACTACTAGCAGTTGTAACTATACAACCAACTCGGTTTGACATAATACGACTGTGGCACCATTTCGTTGATTTCTTCTATCTCTAGCAGTAGTTAACATAGCTAGCAGTTCTTATTATAATACTAGCAGTAGTTAACATACCTAGCAGTTCTTATTTTACTAGTAGTTAACATAGTTGTACTAGCAGTTCTTATTTTAATACTAGCAGTAGTTAACATAGCTAGCAGTTCTTATTTTACTACTAGCAGTAGTTAACATACCTGTACTAGCAGATTTTCTATCCTTTTTGGTATTTGGATAACGCTTGTCCACAATTATAAACACTTTGAATTTAACTACTTGACCTTTTAATTCGAAAATACCATTTTTTTTGTACCTTAGGGAGTCTTCGAATATCTTATTCAACCACACACATAAACCTGATTTATGCGTCCAAAATATGCAACTTTCCATTAAAAACCGGATACATTATTCAAGTTTACATACGCGTTATTCCTTCTATCTTTTCAACAAGCACATATGCCACTTCACTTTTTTTATTTGTCGTCAGCTTCTTAAACAACATGTTAGAAGCTAGAGTTGGTGTTAGAGGGTAATCCGCATCAGCCAGCATGAACAGATAACTTGTCGGTGTAGTAACCACATGAACTCCACACTGTTCGTACAGTCTCCAACTCGTGACCAATGTTTCTTTACATTCAACGTCCTCTATATCGGGCTCAAACATGCACTTCATCCCATACCACTTATCAACTCCTAGGCAACCTGCGTCCCGGCCTGTCTGAAAGCCAATTTTAACGCACTGCCAAACAGTTTCCAAGTCTTCTCTGTCTATAGTATGTAGCAACTGACCCAAGCTGTTAAATGTAGTTTCGAGCCCGTCAGACCTCTTGATGGTAATTACAGTGCCACCATTTGTCAAGTAACGTTAAGTGCACTATTTGTTTTTGTCGGCTTAAGTGCACCAAGTCTTTGCCCCGTCGTATCAAGCACAATAAAACGGTTTAACCTTTCAATCCTTTGTTTTGGATCAATCCTCTGCCTCTTTGACTGATCCTGCTCTAAATCATCAAAGCTCTTTTCGAACTTCCTTCATCTCTCTCACTTGTACCTTTGTTCATAGGAATTAACTTATCAGGCCTCATTCTACACTTTTCAAACATTTCTTTAACTTTATCATAAGTTAGCCTCCGCAAGACATTTACTTTATGCCCTCCCATCCTCTCCAAGTACTCACACATGAAGATTTTCTGTTCTTTCTTCGTTGGTGGCTTTCGGATCCTTTCTTGTGCTCTTTTTTTAATGTAGTATTTTTGCCTTTCTATCACTATTTTATCAAGAGCTTCTTTTGCCTGTTCACATGTTAGGATTTCAATTTCTTTGTTCTGCATTCTAGATGCTAGTATCTCATCGGCTTCAGCTGTTGACCTAATGTAATGCCAATGTTCCAACCCAGCTTCCTGTCTAGCTACAACATCCGCCTTTCTTTTCGTTTTAACCCTTGCTCTGTCTTTTGCATTGGGAGAATCTACCGGGGTTTTTTCAGCTGTTGCTTTTCCAGTTACATTGTTAGCAGCGATCTTATCAGCTAATTCTGCATCGATTTGAAAGACTTTGTCATCTTTTGTTTTTGCTGTAAAAAAGTAATCATGCAACTTACCAGCTACGTCGTTATCAGACTTCGTTTTGTTTTCTTTAGATAAAGCATTTGTGTTCGTTCCTTTAACCAACGGACGCTTTCCTAGAACAGAAGCAGCGACATTTGAATCAGTAGAAATAATAGCTTGCATATCACTTGCGCTCTTCAAACATGCTAGCCCAAGTTCTGCAGTACCAAGGTTTTTTGTTTCATCACCTCCGTTACCAACATCTCCAGCTTCCATAGGTTCCACACTAAGTAATTCACTTTCAACTGTAGCACCAGCATAAACATATGCGCAGGCATCCGTACCTTTGTTCAAAATTATTGTTGGTGCATCATCTTGTTCATTGACAGCGTTTGTTTGAGTGATATTTGTTTGAGTTGTAATGGAAGTGGTTGGACCATTTGTTGCAGAGGTGGTTGCAGCGCAGGTTGCAGCGACACTAGCAGCGGTTTCAGGTTGACCATTTCCACCTGCATCCGTAGTCTCTTTCACCGTTGTGTTTTCTGTTGTCACATCAGTCATAGCATCATTACTGAATGGTAATTCACTGCTTCTAGTCACATGACTATCATTAGTAACAGTTTGAGGTTCACTATTTTCACTTAGAGCAGACTCCTCATTTCCACTTGAGGTGAAATATTTATTAATCACAGCAGTAACATCTGCATTAATATCGTCATGTTCAACTATTGATTTTTATGTTCCTGCTGCAACGTCATAAACATATATACAAGCATGAGTTACTTGTGACAAAATCTTTGGTTTTGTTGAACAAGCAGCAGCATTATCTGTACCGGCAGCAGATACAGGATCCCAGTTTGTACGTCCGCTAGACTGTTTAGCATTGACAGCAAAAACATCCTCCCAACTGCGATGGCAATGGTGTAATTATGGACTAGTCAAGCCAAGTGCTAACCATGCATGTACACATCAACATAATAAATAAGAGTAATGACAATAATACCTTATTTTGGAACCAAAATAGGCAACGGCATCTTCAGCAGTCTTTTTAGTTCGAACTATGCTCTCCGCTGCATTAGCATCATCCGCTGAAACATCCACATCCACCCTGATCTTTCTGTACGATTACGGACTAGTCAACGGAAGTGACAACCACACATTTACATATGAACATACTTAAGAATTGTAAGGACACGCATACCTTCGTTTTGAATCAAATGAGACGCTTACATCTTCAACAGTTTTACTACTTTCAAATGTCTCCTCCAGTCCAGTCGTAGCCTCCCCTGAAGCATCCTCATTCATCACGCGCGTGTTGTATAAGTACTGACTAGTCACAACGACCGACAACAAATCTTTTACATACAAACATACTTAGCAGAGTTGATGACACGCATACCTTTGTTCTGACTCAAATGAGGCACCGACGTCATGAACATTTTTATTAGTTTCGACGGTCTTCTCCACTACATCCGGCGCCTCCACTGAACCATCCA
Organism: Chrysanthemum seticuspe; assembly: GCA_019973895.1. Taxonomy (NCBI): domain Eukaryota; kingdom Viridiplantae; phylum Streptophyta; class Magnoliopsida; order Asterales; family Asteraceae; genus Chrysanthemum; species Chrysanthemum seticuspe. The sequence continues at coordinate 43,570,406 of BPTQ01000003.1, forward strand.
CATCCTTCATGGCCGTTCTGTGCAATTACTGACTGGTCAAGGCAAGCGACAACCACGCATTTACATATGAACATACTTAACAACTGTGAGGACACGCATACCTTCGTTTTGAATCAAAAGAGACGCTTACATCTTCAACAATTTTACTACTTTCAAATGTCTCCTCCAGTCCAGTCGCAGCCTCCCCTGAAGCATCCTCATTCATGACGCTTGTGCTGTACAAGTACTGACTAGTCACAGCGACCGACAACAAAGCTTTTACATACGAAAAATACTTATCAGAGTTGATGACACGCATACCTTTCTTCGGTGTCAAATGAGGGTCCGACGGCGTGATCAGTCTTACTAGTTTCCACGGTCTTCTCCACTACATTCGGCACTTCCCCTGAACCATCCACATCCTTCACGGCCGTTCTGTGCAATTACTGACTAGTCAAGGCAAGCGACGACTATGCATTTACATATGAACATGCTTAAGAAATGTAATGACACACATACCTTTGTTGTGGCTCAAATGAGGCACCAACATCGTCATAACTTGTATTAATTTCGACCGACTTCTCAATTGCAACAGCAGCCTCCCCCGATCCATCTTCTTTCTTTTCGGTACGCCTCCCCTGCTTGGTAGTATCCTCCGCATGATCACAACTTGCTTCTTCCAGAAATGACTCAACTACCTGATGTTTTCGAACCTTCACCAAACGTTTTATTTTTGTGGTACCTGCCTTTTTCTTCTCCAACCGCTTCAACTTCCTATTCAAATATTTTAAATCTGCATGTTGTGTTGAAGTTTTCTTTGTTAATTCACATATCTGTTTACATAGTTGATCACACTTTTCCACCATTTTATTTAATATCAGCCCGCTGTCCTGTCTTCCAATTGTGTTAACTCCTGACTGAGGCGAATCTTCGAGGTGTGCAGACCTCATCTCTTGCCTACCATGAACAGAAAGATCCCCCATATTTTCCGCTTGGGTGGGTTCATCAGCAGAACTTGTTCCACTGGAAATTGATTCAGCTAAAGTTTCATCGGTTTGGGATGTATAAGGGAAACGTCCGGGTGTGTTTTTGGATTCAGAGGGACTTCCTGATCCTTCCCCCAAATTCTGAGGCAGCAGCACCATGTGTGGGAACAATGGTGTTAGTGTCCCATCAAAATTATTGCCCTGTCTTCTCATGTGACTCATAAGTTTTTCAGTGTGACAAGGGACAGGCCAACTTTTTGAATGTTTGGGTGGTGTCTCAAAACGGTTGTCAATTGCCAGTTGTAAAAACCTTGGATAAATATAATATTTTGCATGCGTATCCAACAAGTTCTTGACTAAACCATCAAATATCATTTTGGATAAATTGAATTTCTTATTAAGAGCTACACAAATCACAAAAGATGCTATGTTTGTACTAAACTCATTCTAGGAAGTTGTCTTTGGACTTAGACACTGCAATATGGTATGGATCAAGAATTTCCATTTTGGGGAGAACAGTGGTTTAAAAAATTTTAATTTTGGTCCTAATTCACCTCCATACCCCAAAAGCGGTAGTGTTTCAAAAATGGTATCATTATCCAAACACACAACACCGTCAGCATCATCTAGGAGAAGATATCTCCTAATTGATGCCTCAGTAATAATTATCTGCATGCCATGTACGCTACCATGGATTTGTACTTCCTCACCAATAGTTTTAGTCTTTGCAGTAGACCAAAAATTCTTCATACAACAAACGTAGATAACAGGTTTGGTAGTGAGTGCATACCTAAGCGGGTGTGCATTCAGGAAATCAATAATTTGTTCAAACCCTGTAGCCTCCTTTGTTTTTTTCAAAAACGCAATCATGTTGTGACTTCTAGCAAAATACTCCGGCGCCATTCTTGTTTATCTCGATCTTGATTGCAACTGAATGTTAGGGGTTTCCGAATGATGCTCTCTGTGGGTCTAAACTATGTCATGACCAAGCAGTTGTAACACTTGTAGCAGTTGTTACAATTTCTTTGCGTAGTTATCGCTCTCTTTCTTTTTTTTATTTTTTTTATGATATAATAAGGATTATTAATTTAATAATTTAATACATAATACATAAATAAGCATGTAACTCAACACGTCATCTTCTTTCTATTATCGAGACACAAAATGTCAGACTACACACATTATTAGAAGAGTTATCTCTCTCTTTCCACGCATTGACAACTTGGTGAGAAGCCCAAACAAGTACACACCCACATTATGACTTTTTTTTTAACTAAATACGTTTTATTTGGGTACATGTAAATCGGTCTTTACTTTAGCAGTAAGTTTTTTTTTTTATTTTTTTTTATTATTTTTTTTTATATTTTGCTTATTATTTTGTTTATTTAATTTTATTATTATTTTTTTTTTTTGTAATGTGACTTACTATATCGCACACAATTGAACAACTACGCAACAGAATACATATCAGTAACAGTCCACAAATATATACAACTAACATAAAAGGGATCAAATCCATAGGTTAACATAACATAGACAGAGTATAGAAGATGAGACAAGCGACTAAAAAATATAACAAACGATCCCCTAACAAACAATAGCCACCAGCTCCAAAGTAAGCAATACATAGCACATCAAATCTCCATTGACTCCAACTTTTGGATGAAACCATTCAGGTCTTTAACACGGTCATGTTTCTTAAACAAAGAAAGAAGTAGTTTGGAACTCTCAGCCAGATCCTCATTTTGCATCCTTAGGAGGTGATTAATAGTTGCCAACGAACAATCCAAACCACATAGAAGCTCGACTTCCGCTATCATTAGCTGTCTACGGTTGACACGGGCCCTAATTTCAACAGCTTTCCTCCTTTGATCTGCTTCTTCACGTAAAGCAACATCCAATTCATCCCTATAGTACGCGATCGTAATCTCTTTTAGTAATTTATCACATATAACCATGGCAGTAGACATTGTTAGACACTTAGACTAAACAATTTTGGGACACTTGTTATGTTTGTTTTTATAAGACTCTCACTAATAGAGATAAAAAAATAAATCATAATAAGTCTTTTATTTACATATATAATCAGCAAAAGCAACCGTTAGCGTCATACATTATCGAGACACAAAAAATTCTGACAAACAAGTTATGACATTTGTCTGTTTCCCATGGACAAGTGGATCACAACCCCAAATAGGTACCCACCAACAATCTATTTTTATGACGAGTTTGCTAACTCTTTGCTAGCAAATGGTACTTTGGGCAACTAAAATTGTGCACACAGGGCAAATGCTACAGTACATATAGTACAACGGTGATGTACGCAAAATGGCTGGTTGTTGAATGTTTTTTATTTGTATTTCAGTCAAATAAAAACTAGTTGAATTTATTAAATATTGAGTTACTGAGGTTTGTCTCATACGCAAACAGTTTTATTGGGCAACAAGTAACAACGCAAACAGTTTTATTGGGCAACTAGTTACAGTTTTATTGGGCAACTAGTTACAAACGTTGGGCAATTTTTTTTAGTTAGCTGGCCGACTATTTGTGGCACACAGTCCAACTAATATTTTACATTCGACATGTACAATTCTTTCTACAATGGCCAACTGTAATATTGTACTGCACTTAATGTCTGTACCCTGTGCATATGTGAGTGTTTACTTTAATAATTTTAACGGCGTAAATATTCCAAGTAAATGCTGCCTTGGTTAATAAAAAGATAAATTAAAAGTGGTTATAACTGAGTCAATATAATTGCGTTGTTGTTATTACCTTCGACTACATTTATTCTATGATGGAACAAAACTATTTTATAGACCATCACTTATTCTAAGATCATCAACATATTGAGTTTGACGTAAACACATAACGGCTTCAGGTTATCAGATGTGTAGAGTTACGTTGATTTGAGTTTATTATTTCGAACTTTATGTGACATTGCTAAACGTTAAAAAAATACGACACTACTTTTATGCTCGATTACTTAAATAAAATATCTGAAATTATAAAATGAAATGGTTTTATACATACAACTGCTAGATTTTTACTACCGCTAGTTATTTTAAATACTAAAACTGAGTTGGTTGCATACTTACAACTGCTGGTTATATTAACTACTGCTAGTGATAGAAGAGAATAACGAAATGATGACACGTTTTTAAGAGTAAATTTTCCACTTTACACCAACTTTTGCACTTGACTATAACTGCAGAACTGCTAGTAGGTCATGTTTTTTGTAAAATTAGAGCCACTTGTTTAGTGGGCCACAGTTTTAGTTAATTGGCCATTCGGTTTCGTTCATCAGGCACCTTTTTATGTTGTAATAATGATGCAATATGGGCATCTAAATGCCATATTTGGGCAATATGTCATGTACTATCGGGCAACCATAATTCTTAACCATTCCACTATAAATTCTAGACGTAACAGCATAAATGTAACATCTTGGTTACGGTTAGAACTTAGAAGCAGTATCTCATGGTTGGCACCAGAAAGTCAATTGCAACTGCTAGTTTTTCATTCATATTTTTTTAAACCCAACAAACATTCATAATAGTGCAACCATACATCTAATTATCCGACCTAAAAACAAAAGATGAAAAATCAAAAACAAGTAAAACAACGAAAATCCCCCAAAAAAAAATAAAAAAAAATAAAAACTAATAATAATAAAAAAAAAAAAAAACCATCATCGTGAACTGCTCCACCCCATTTCAAACCAAGTTGTTAGAACCACATCTGTCTTCCCTGTTTTCCTTTCATTTCCTTCCTGGCTTTGACTTGTTGAAACAAAATTTTAAGCCGGCTAATCCTGTTTTCCAGATCATAAGGGGGTTCAAACCCATGTTGTTGCTCCTCCTGGTTTTGCTGCACTACCACATTTGTCTGCTCCAGCCGAATTTCCCGATGATCCACCACCTGACTTTGAACCACCTCTGCACCCTGTTGATCATCCTCCTCATCTCCATCCTCCTCATCATCTTCATCTTCGTCGTCCTCCTCCAGATCATTGATTCCGTAAACCTCATCCCAGTAAAAGTCTTTTCTATGGAGCCAATTCAAAATAATTTTCCTCATCCTCGTATCCACCTCCTTATAGGACCCAAATTCTGAAATGGGTTCCTCCCCGAAAGCATCAATAACTGCGTCAAACAACAAATAGTTGTTTAACACAAACGCGTACTCTTCTGCATCATTTTCAAAGTAACCATTTGCAGCCATTGATGTGGTCATTTTTGTAAGGGAATACGTGTTATGTATGTCATGTTTTTTGGTATACAATCGATGCTATAAAGAGGTTGTAGATGTAAATGGACGGTTTTTTTTTTTTTTTTTTTTTTTTTTTTTTTTTTTTTTTTTTTGTGGTTTATTATTTGGGTTAAGGGTTACCCAAAGTATTGTATGTAGACGGATGGTTTCCAAGACTTTGGGCGGGAAAACAGACTAAAGCCGCCAAAAAAAATTAAGACAGGAATAAAGCTTCATCCAAAAGCTTCCAAATACTAGATCAAAGAACTAGTCGTACGCATGATTTGTGGCCAAAATAAACTGAAAAAGTAAACATATTATTGGATTGGTGATTATGGTTGAATTGATAATAAACTGAACACGAGGGTAAACAATCGGGTTCATTAATTTTGAGTCGAGGGAATAACTATTTGGCCGTTTCTCGATAATAAATAGTACCTATTTTGTTGCGACTAGATATTCACTCGACTTGGAGCAACTTAAAGTTTAAAAAAAGTATAACAATTATCGAATTACTACTTTTAAAAACAATTATTGTTATATTTTGTTAATGACGGAATAAGTAGTTTATAAGTGTTCGTGCCACAATTTTTGGATACAAAAAGGAACAATCGAGGCCTAATGGAGTATTCGACACATGGCACCGATGAATTCGTTTTGGTATATCGTCAGTCAAAACTTTTAGATGTAATCTGGGAAACTAAATTTGTATTTGGGCTACCAAGTTAGTACTTTAGGCAACCTTTACATTTTTATAGAATATATTGTACAATGGGTCCTTAGCATTTATTGGTACTTTGGCCCACACCTTTAGATGTACTCTGGGCAACAACTTTTAGTGTCATGTGAGAACTTAATTTGTACATCAGGCAAACCTTCTAGACGCAATCTGGGCAACTATAGGACATACTTGGTCAATATGTCTTGTACGTTGGGCAACCTTAAATGATATGCATATCATTTTAGGAGCATTTCCAATGCCATAACGCTCCTTCAACTGTTCCCAAAGTTCTTTGACAGTGTTACGTAGAGGTACAACTCATCTAGGCTACCTTGCGACACACTATTAGTGTGTTTATAGATTTTCACCAAATATAACCACACCCCAGTTTCCATGTGCTTATTTACTTGACTCAACACATAACATAAAAGTTTTTTCAAAACAAAAAAACATCACCAAAAAAAAAAATGAACTCTGCTGCGAAATGCAAGGTGTTTATGCGGTATGAGGATCTTGTGCGGTACATCAAGAAAAAGTTCAAAGTTAATGATGTAAAAGGGATAACTCTAACATACAACATCGCCTCGACCACAATGAACATACTTGACGACGATGACTTGGATTTTTTCTAAAGTATGGTTGATGGGTCGCAGTAAGAGGTGCAAACCATATGAATCAAGCAAGTTAAAGAACCCGTTGTGGTAACCTAGTCATCTTGTTCCCCACACGTACATGTGGATCTTAATGATACGTTGTTACCTGAGCAAGATGCGAATACATGGCAACGAAACAAGTTAACTCATAAACCGCACACACCCCAACCACCACCTATTGATAGCAGACTTGAAAGTAAAGATAGAGGTGTTATGAAAGTGAATGATAGATTTGATGATAAGGCAGAGTGCATATATGAGGTATCTTTGAAGTGCCTAAAAGAAGGGTATGAATTTTATGTTCATAAATCGTGCACTATTAGGCACGCAGTAAAATGCGTGCAGCCAAAATGTGATTGGCACATAAACTGTCGTAGGATTCCAAACTGTATCCAGTTTAGAATCACTGCAATTAATGACCGTCATGCATGTTCCAAAATCCAGTTCAATCCAAATCATCGAAATGCTACAGCAAAAACCCTGTCTAAATTAATACGTCCGAAAATCACAGATGTTACACGCGTTTATAAGCCAAGGGACATTATCCATGATCTGAATATGGAGTTGAATATAGATGTTTCATACACAAAAGCTTGGAGGGGGAAACAATTGGCAGTGGAATCAACCCAGGGCTGTCCAAAGGCATCGTTTGCGCAGTTACCATACTACTGTCACAACCTAAAGCTCGAAAACGAGGGGACTGTTACACACATTGAGACAGACGATGAAAGACGTTTTAAGAACCTTTTTATATATTTCGGTGCTGCGGTAAGCTAATTGCCTTGAATTTTTTTAAATAAATCTTGTGTAATATATGATATTGTTTTCACACAAGTGTGTTGGTGAATAGGCATTGTTTTTAGTTTAGCATGCGGCTGTTTAGTAGTATATCTGCAACATCAACACAAAATGGAATATAAATAACTATACATACATAAAACCAGAAAACAGTTACATACAACTAGTTTTTACTTGTCTTGTTAGGAATTAGAAAATTCCTTAGTGAAGTGTCGGTCACCCCAAGTATTATCTAGCATAAGTTAGCTCGTAGACATATCGTTTAGTTACGTTATTTACTGTTTTATTAGTTAGCTATTAGTCTAGTTTAGCATAGTGCAACACCGTGGAGGAAGGACGGGTCTTTACCCACTGTATGCCTGATCCACAGGCCGATAGGAGGTCGTATTTCTTGTAACTATAAATACCCCTTCCATCCATGGAAGGGGTGGTGCTTCTAATCTAATCTTTCACTTTTTGTAAACCAACTCTCTAGCAAGAACACTCTCTCTCTCTACTTTCTCTCTCTAAAATGGAAAACATGTATTTTGATCTCCCAAGACCACCCGAATCATTCAACACAATAAATATTCGATCCTACAATTGGTACCAGAGCCAAGGTTTATCGTGTTGTGTTGTTTATGGTGATTCTTGGGGTTTGACACATGGTTTTTATGCGGTTTGTTATGAATTCGTGTATATGTTTTTTAAGCTTGTTGATATGGTCATTTTATTGTGGTCTAAAACTGTTTCATAACATGTTCATCTAGCGACTTGATATGTGGTATACCAGTTTTTATAACAGTGTTGATAACAGTTCTGATATGTGGTAAAAGTTTATACTTTTTCTTGGTAACAATCTGTGAAGGTTTTACATGGTCTAACTGGTCTAGTTATCATGGTCAAACATGGGTCAAAAGCAGTTTTTACAGACTTCTGGGTTGCTATGAATATTCATGCTAGCGACTTGTATAATCGTGATAACTGTCCTTGTGGTACTTTTGACTTTTGAGTCAAAAAGTCATTAGCGACTTAGCTAGCGATTTAACACAAACCTGTCCAGATGCACTGAATTTTTTATAGCGACTTGTCTTTACAAGTCGCTACGAGTTAGCCGTGGCGACTTGGCCTTGGCGAGTTAGCCGTGGCGACTTGGCCTTGGCGAGTTAGCCGTGGCGACTTGGCCTTGGCGAGTTAGCCGTGGCGACTTGGCCTTGGCGAGTTAGCCGTGGCGACTTGGCCTTGGCGAGTTAGTCGTGGCGAGTTGTGTTAACTGGTTTTGAACAGAAATGTAGAATGAGAATACAAGACCAATGTTTGATGACACAACCACAACCATTACCAACATATCTACTACCATTCATCCAACTTCATACTATCCTAGACCTATCCTCCATCATCTATTTCACTCAATCAATACTCGAACAAGAAAGTAAAATGACAAAGGATCTCAGCTTTAATTACTCGCGGCACACAAATGTTCTATCAAGACCAAAAGTCATGAGATTCGAAGTATTTAACATCACAGATCCTGAAAACTATTGAAAACCGAAATGAATGTTACCCAACGATCTCAGATATCTATTTTCGTGGTACTCATCAAGTACATCAAGACCAATGGCCATTAACACTAAATAGATTTCATCACTGACCACTTTGAATTCTGCCTTCATCTTGTTAATATCCGAACAATAAAGAAAAGGAAGATAACAACCATGCTATTTCCTTACTTTGGTTCGTTCAATGACACATCAAAATAAAAAAAAAAAAAACGAAACTCAACACACTCAAACCTACCTGGAAATAGTCTCGATTCAAAACCATCCCTGTGGCTGCAACAACATCACCATCCCTGTGGCGAGTTATATATGTCATCACGAAATGGGTTTGAAGGCATTTATTATTTGGATTGTTGAGATATGACTCGAAGCAGAGATTGGTGCAAGGATTAAGAGGTGTACTGATTGGTTTTTTATTAGAGCATTTTGTGTGAATAAAAGTTTGATGGGGGCGGACATAATGGTTTTAGGGTTTGTGTGATCTTGATTTAGTTAAGATCAAAGAATATGTGGTAGGCGGAGTGTTTGAGGAGAGAAGTTTGTTTTAGGTTTAGGGTATTACTGTGTTTTAGGGAAAGTTCTTATAACCGGTTGAGAAATTATGAGAGGATAGGATTTTGGGCCGTGTATTATATGACTTGGACGATTGGTTCGTGGGCTTCATGAAAAAAAATCAATCGGGCTACTATCAATTTTGATACTGGGCCTGGTGATAATTTCGTTTCTGGACTGGGTCGCTTAGTATGATATAAGCTGAAATTGATAACATGCAATTTGTCATCCGTATTTCCTATAAAAATATGGATACAATTTTTGCTATTATTAAAGAACGGAATTTTGGTATGGTATGATTTTTCACGTAAGATTCACATTCATGGCTTGAGCTAATAATTATGACGTCGAGTTTCTTGACCGATATTAATTTGGTAAATGAAGTGATGGTTCAAACAGTTTTATTTGAACATTAGACTTGGATGATTGGATTGATTTTCATAAACCGGGCCTTGATTTTTGCAAGTAACCAAGTTTTGGCCGTACACATGTTCGGGTCGAATGGACTTCTCAAGAACTGGACGTTATGTGTGTTGATTTATGATGTGATTTGAGTCATGCGTGGTATATATTGATCATGAGATTTGTGATGACGAGATCCGATGATAAGTTTTGGTATGATAATGATTGATGTTGCGATATGAGGTTTGATACATTGGTTTATACATTTTCACGGAGGATAATAGTTCACGGCATGAATTAATGGTTGAACAAAGTTGTCGACAGGGTTGTTTGGACGGTATTTCGTATTTGGATTTGAAGTATGATTTTCCGGGCGCGTTTACTTATTTTCGTCTTCTTTCTTTCTACCCTTCCGCGAAGATGACTTGTTTGGGCATTTATAGAGTGTGATAAAGACTTGGCTATTTAGGTACGGTTGTGATTCATTCTCGGTTAACCCACAACGTAACTTTCACTTCGGTGTCTCACGCAGTTGAGGATACGTCAAGAGGTTTTGTACATTGGGTACACCGTTTCTTCTTCACAAGGATTAGTACAAGGTTAAGTAACAAATCTGGTAAATTCTACTTCATGATCAAGTTTGGTATATCGGGTTTACTTCTCCATGTGGTCATCACAATAGCCGACAGATTGCGTGATTGATGTGTTTTCCAAAGTGTTGATTGGATGGTTGATGACGTTGATGATGTTGGATAATGGACCGTTGATGAACCGCTGCCTGTTCCCCTAAAACAGATATTCTCTTAAACCAAAGTCGTCGTAACACATTCAAGCTGACATTGTTTACGGTTTTGTCTTGTTTTTGTAAAATCCCGCGAAAGAACCTATTTCTCGGTTTAAATCATAGACTTGTAAAATCCCGTGACAATGGAAACATCCTGGTATTAGTAAAGTGCATTTCCGGATCTATCTTACGGTTTATTTTTGGTTTTGTAAAATCCCGCGAAAGAAACTATTTCTCGGTTTAAACTATAGAATTGTAAAATCCCGTAATGATGGATCCATCTTGGAGAAGAGAAAGGGTAATTCTGGATCTTACTTGATGCTGGTGTTACGGTTTCTGCTTCAAAGAAGGGATAAAGGGGTGTACTTCATGAATTGGGTGTGTGTTTGGGTTGTCTTCATGGCAGTTTGGTTACTACATGGTTTTACGGGGTTATGTGCTTTTAACCATGGTCGGGATGAAACCATTATCATAGTTCATTTAGATGTCAAAGAAGGCTAGATTTGAGCTGTTCATAAGATGTGACAACAGCGTTAATTCACTATTATTTATTTGAGGTTGAAGTGAAATATCACGGGCGAGTGTACTTAGTATCTGAAGATATCGGGGATGGTTGGATGAAGATTCTTCAAGATCCTTGTTCGAGCTTATTATCAAAAACGAAGACTTGGAAATCTAGTTATTGTTGGGTGACTTTTACCTCTTCTTTTACCACTTGGGGGAATTGGGCTCTTATCACCTCAAAATAACTATCACTTAAAGGAGTTACGTTGTAGTGCTCAGTGTCACATTCAATTGTGGATTTTCAAGAGGTAATGTACGTCTTATACTTGATGGTTGGTTGGTTGAAGAGTATAGAGTACTTAGAGATTCAAATGGGCATGAAGTCTCGACACCGCTCTTTGTTACATATGTGCAAGTTTAAGTCACGAGTTCGGGTTAGTTTATTTCAGGGTCAAATTCATCATATTGGGTTATCTCCATCAGCTGTCACGACAAAGATCCTACAGAATGATAATGGGATTGATTACATGTTTCGCTAAGAGAGCTGAAAAGAGAGAGATTATGACATTTGAACACTTCAGTTCATGCCTCGTTCTTAAAGAAAAGAAAAGTGTACGTGTCAGTGCGCTTTATCTTCTGAAGAAGAGAAATCTTCTCTATTATGACCATTCTCATCAACATGCTTCATACTTTTTCCATGCGCTTCAGTCATCAAGTGAACCGGGCTACCACTGATTGTTTTCTCATTCCACTTGCTCGATTATAATGAAGATGGCGACATCACGTGCTTATTTTGCGGGAGAGAAGTGTGAATAGAACATTCGGATGATTTTCACTTATTTAATCAAGAATGGCATCTCCGTATGCAATTCTTGAGGGGGAGAAGAAGTGTGAATTTCTTGCATGATTGATTAATATTTGAGAATATATGGTCAAACGGCTCCTAACTCATGTAAGAACCGAGCTTCTTCTTATCGGATCATCTTTACATGGAGTTTCTTCTTAGAGCCGTTGGTTGACATCTTCACTCGGATTGATGAGTTTATCGACAAAGTGCTTCCGGTTAATGCTTCACGTATACATCAACATGATGATTCCGAACAATCTCTCTGTTCTTGTTTGATGTGATTAGTAGTTTGGCGTTACCATCTTGTGTGTTCGTTGCGGCCTTATTGCTGATTTCCTTGATAAACATCTTTCTATTCTTGTTTGATTGGGAGGGATTCTAGTTAAGGGGATTTGCAAGATGTAAGTTGATTGGGATGCTTTTTGGTGATGTTCTTGTTTTGGTGAGTTGAAGATGTTAACTATCTATTCCCCAACTGGACAATCTTGAAGAAGGTCGAGTCTACAGTCTATTCTACATTTTTCTGCTACATGTTAGAAGACTAAAAGACGAGTTGCAGTTGATTATCAAAAGACTTCTTCTTAATCTGGTCATTCATCATACAGATTGTCAGTTTAGGGGAGAGCACTAATTGGGGGAGAGTGATATGTCGAATTTAAGCCCCAATTAGACTTGCTCATATTCTTCAGCAAGTTGATTCTCACAAAGACTTCTAAGGCTCTTCTCAACAGATTTCTTGTATTTGGGCTTTCAAAGTGTTGCTGATTCTGAAGTGTCAAAACCAGCAAGGGGGAAGGAGACACGCATCTAAACGCGAGTAAACTTGATGAACTTAATACTTCTAAGTAATTGAAGATATCCCGGGAAGACAAATGTTATTACCGCAGAGAAACTCAAGGTTTGACTCATGGCGAGTAAACTTGATGGACTTAATACTTCTAAGTGATTGAAGTTATCCCGGGAAAACAAATGTCATGACCGCAGAGAAACTCAAGGTTTTACTCATCAAGGCGTTTAGTGTTCTTATTCCAACTATGTGGGGGAAGAGATGGAAGAGTTAGTTTCTGAAGATGAAAGAGGTACACAAGTGTGTGATGATTTTGATGTTATCACAATCATCAGGGGAGAGAGATTGTGTACATTGGGGATGCTCAGCTGTTTTACTTGAGGGCTTAATCAGTGATTCAGAGATATAATCACTTATTCCGGTGTTGACATCCGCAGAGATTGTCACCCGCAGAGATAATCAGTGATTCGGCATGCTTCTTTAATGTTATCGGTTATTCTCTCTTTGGGCATTCGGGTACTTCGGGTTCTTGAGCTTCATACACTTTCTTCAAGGGGAGAGAAAAGTATACATCGGGGTTATTCTTTGGCTATTGGACTTAATCTGCTACTTCGATGGTATAAGTTTCTTTGTCTTCGGGTATATGTGTATTCGGGTTCGTGAGCTCTAGTCTAAGAGACTGACTGCATCAATTCGACTACGTGGGGGAAGTGGTCTCTTGACACCTTTTGGAATGGATCGCTTCGGACGTCAGTAGAAAAGGAATTTGAGAAGATTGTTTTATGTGTGGGATGATACGTTGCTGGTATTCTATTGGATGATATAACCTCGAACGAAGAATCACGGTGATTATTCTTAAAAGGAGCAGCAAGTTCGATGATAATGGTGTGCTTCTTTGTGCACCTGGCTAAGAGAAGCTTGAAAGAAAGCTTTGAATCTGCTCAGCTAAAGGATTTTCGGTTTGGGGGGAAGCTGCCAAAGTCTCTCTTTCTCAAAGGCTCATGTTCTATCTTCTATTCTGGAGCCCTGGAAGCTTTGGTGGTGAATGTTTAAGGGATGATGACTTCTATCTTCTACAACGGGGCTGCTCGATCCTTATCTCGGTACTCGTATCATCATCTTCTTTAACTATATCATCTATTCTATCCTTGTAAATATTTATTCGAAAAACAAAATACAAAAATATAAAACCAACAAAAAGAAATAGAAAAATATAAAACCAACAAAAAGAAAATAGAAAATTATAAAACCTTCAAAAATCCCATAAAAATCAGAAAAATTCCAAAAATACCAAAAATATGTTTTCCAAGACATGTCTTCTGGTATCGATAACATCTACGGTCTTAGAAATGTCATTCAATAATGGCACGGGACTTTAGATGAAGTTCGAGCAGGAGGTGTAAATATTCTTTTTCAAAACATATCAAAAATTATGGTTTACAGTTATTTCAGACTGTAACCCGGGCTTCAAAAAATGGCTTACAGTTATTTCAGACTGTAACCCGGGCTTCAAAAAATGGCTTGCAGTTATTTCGGACTGTAACCCGTGCTTAAACTATGGCTTGCTATTATTTCAGATAGCAACCCGTTCTTAAAAGAAGGAAAGTGCTACGCTTAAACGTTTTTCACAAATTTCGTGCACTTATCCTAAAACAAAATGAGGAAAGTATGTCGAAGGACTGCTGTTCCTACACAAATGTTTTTCCGTCTATAATTCTTCAGAAAAATATTTGTTGTGTTCAAAATGGTGGTAAATGAGTTGCTTGAAAAATCAATCAGATTCAGAGTTTTCGTATTAATTTGCAAACTCAATCAATGACTTCAGCACTTTTAAACTTTTCACAAATTGAGTCATTGATTGAGGGGGATAATGTTTTAAAATCTATATCATCTAACGGGCTTTCTTAATTATCCTAATATGCTTAATTAAAAATGATGTTAACCTATGTTGAAGGACTAGGTGCCTAGGATATGATTGCTAGGATTAGATGATTAGAGTTTGATGTATACATTATTCCCATACATTTATATGATCTGATTGATATGTTACATTGACTTTTATTAGTCGATTGCTGTTTGGGTGATGTCGACCACCATATATCTGTATGTGTATTCACTAACGTATGCAGGTATATTGGTTATAAGAATGTTCCCGATCCGGATCCCACAATTGAAGATGATTGGATGCCGAAAGGAAAGGGTAACGATATCTTGGGTTGACAAATGAAGAAACGGAGCTTAATTGGACTTCAATGGAGAGTTGGCATAAATGCAACGTAAGAGGTCTCACTGCATCAGCAGATGGTTTTCTTCTAAGTGATTGAAGAAACGGAGCTTAAATTGGACCTCAGTTGGCATTCAAAATGCAACATAAGAAGAAGTCTCACTGCATATGCAGACGGTTTTTCTTCCAAACCCTACAGCAACAACAACAGAAGCTTCTCAACCACCTAACGAATCTTTGTGCAGGATACCATTTTTAAACAATTTTTGAGTAAATTGAATTAAATTGTTTTGAAAATGGAAAAATGTTGTTTTGAAAATATATTGGACTAACTTTTGAAAATCACCGGACTTCATTTTATCAAAACTTGAGTCACTCAATTATCGACTACGGTCATGGATTGAGGGGGAGAGTGATTTAAAATAAAATATTTTCAAACGATATTTCTTCACAAAAGTTCCGCTTTGTACAATATAAGTGGTGATCTAAAGATTTAATGTTATGTCATGGTATGATTTTTTCTTTAAAATCAAGGTCTTTCAAAATGAAATTTTTTCTGTTCTTGTTTGATTGTGAAATTGTTTTATTTTACTAAAAGATCTCTTAAAAACTATCATACCTGACACTAACAATCTTTAATGTTTAAATCTGTTCCTATCTGTCATTTTTCAAAGTTAAATCAAGCCACGTCTTTCCCCAAAATGTTTTAAATGATTTAAATCAATTGGGATCACAAATCTCAAAAGGTTTGAAATTTTGATCGGGGTAGAGATCGTGTTTTAAATCTCAAATCTGTTTTAAATGGAATTGGTTTTAGTCCTTTAAAGGCACTCCTGCCTCCATGTGTCAAACGATTTCATACATAATGCACATGTTGAGGAGGAGGATTTATCCAAAAACCAGATGAGTATTTAAACAAGGCCACATTTTCTCCCATGTTTTCCAAACCTTATTAAATCACTTGGGATCCAAAATCTCAAAGGATTTGATATTTTTGATTGGGGGAGAATTTGTGATTTAATAATGAAATTTGATAAAAGTTGATCATTTTGATTCAGTTGTGCAGGCTGCTCTCTCATATGTGCTAAACGCTTTCGAATCTCGAAGCACATATTGAGGGGGAGCAAAACCATCGAGGTACAAAAGTTTTTTAAAAGAGATTATAAAGTACCTTGATTGTGTTTTCAAATGGTTTTCTTAATGGATTTTGTGATTGTGGATGTGCTTCAAATTAACTCTTGCCTCTATGTGATAAAAATGATTTCAAAAATCCTATGCACATATTGAGGGGGAGAATTTTACCATGAAAATCAAATGGCTTTTTCGGATGAAAATTGTGATCAAAGAAAATATTTCAAAGTCCTCTTGCCTCCTTGTGCTAAACAATTTCTAAATCATACGCACATGTTGAGGGGGAGGTTTTCTAAATGATCAAAACTATTAAGGTACAAAATACTTTGATCTCGTATCACAAGTACCTTGATTGTTTTTCCAAATGATTTTTCAATTGGTTTTAAGGAAGAATGAACTGTACCAAAAGACCGACCAATTTACTTTATGCATGGTGTTATAAGGATGGTTAGGTTAGGTATTAGTTCCCACGATCCGCCAGAACCGGAGGGATCTACCCAGGGACAATCCACTAGATAGTGTAGAGTCCTTAGGTATATTGAAAAAAAAGGAGAAAAGTGAGATACGGGAAGAGTGCGGACTGAGACAGAGCTAGTACTGGAATAAACCCAACAAGGTTCTAGTTATGAAGTCTCGGTAAGCACTGAAGGGGTTGAAGAATGAAAAAGAACTGAATGTGAAAAAGGGTGAAAAGAAATAGCCCTCCATCAATTCAACCTTAGGGCAGAAACCGGGTTCAATTCATATGCTACTGGTGGTTACTAAGGTAACACTGGTATTGAAGACAAGACATCATGGACCCAGTGATGCAATGCACTAAACTTCCCAAACCACTCAAGTTCCTCTTAAAAGGGCTTGTTTCATTCTCACGGGGAACCGACATAATCTATCGACTTTCTCTTAGAGATTGTTGATATTGAAGAAGGAGACCCTCTCCCTAGTCTCCGACACAGGAACCAAATGTGCACTATTGAGTCTAGAGCCAAGAGATCATCCACAATATCTCGTTAGGACACTAAATTCTTGAAGACTTGTTGTTTCACACAATGTGGAAAGTAAGTACATATTAAGAGTCCTACGCATTATCCTTGTGGTATTGCCAGAACATCTGAGTGGTATGTAAAAGTATTCACGATGAAGATGGAAATCCTTCTAGAGCCAACATCAAACAAGCTCTTGGTGGGTGACATGTGAGATTTTGCAAAAGATCAAGCTTGTGACAACTGGATAGAAACAATGGGGAGATTCACTCGTGAATCAACCTTGGTCCAGGAATGGAATTGACGAATACTTTTGGAAAAACCGTTCGATGTGCAAACCTTCTTTTCTCTAGCACGTCGAATGTGTACTTATGTTTTCAAATTCAAAAAGTATCTCTGATTGAAAAATACTTTTAGAAAAACCGTTCGATGTGCGAATCTCTTCTTTTCGCTAGCATGTCGAATATGTACTCATTCTCTAATACAAAAAGTATTTTGTTTAAAAATTGATCTTTCTCATAAAACCTTCGTCGTATTGCAAAACTCTTTCTTCAAGCAGTACGCGATTGTTTTTCAAATCATTTTTCATCAATCAGTGAATCTTAATTCGCTGGTTCACTCACTCCGTGTTGTCTTCTTTGAGACGTTCCGGTTTGAGAACAGCTAGAACAGCTGCGAAACCCTGTCAAGGAGATTCTTAGGAATCCTACCTGATCACAGGCAGTATTTATACTGATCAACGGGGAACCGTGGGCCGTGTACCTCAATTCAACGAAAGTGGTCAAAGACACTTTCGTGTGTTTTATTGCTAACTGTTGTTTGCAGGTACACTTGGACGGTTGCAGCTGATCAGAATTGAGGAGTCAATCCAAAGCCGCATGCTCACAGCATCCACACTTAATTTGAAGAAATCATGACTGGTGCATATCTACATAACCTGGCTCTGATATTTCATACTATGCTTATGCTTCGCTGCTGCAAATATCATGAACCAGTAAGGCTTCCGCTACTCTGATGGAAAGATGTCATGATTCAAAAGTGTGAGCATGTCGGTCCAAAAGTCACAACTTCACATGATGGCAACACAATAAAGGGTGATCCAGAGATTTACTATGGCTGATGATCTCAATGAAAGCTCGAAGATCATCAAAGATGTGGATCAGTTCAAAGACCTCCACTCAAAGTACAAAACTATGCGGACTTTGAAGAATCGCTACAAATGCACAAAGATTGCGGAAGTGAAGAATTCAAGTCTACGAGCTCAAGAACGAAGTCAATGATAGAATGCTAGGATTCGAAATGTAAAACATGGGGTGACCTCCCTTAGGGGGAGATTGTTAGGAATTAGAAAATTCCTTAGTGAAGTGTCGGTCACCCCAAGTATTATCTAGCATAAGTTAGCTCGTAGACATATCGTTTAGTTACGTTATTTACTGTTTTATTAGTTAGCTATTAGTCTAGTTTAGCATAGTGCAACACCGTGGAGGAAGGACGGGTCTTTACCCACTGTATGCCTGATCCACAGGCCGATAGGAGGTCGTATTTCTTGTAACTATAAATACCCCTTCCATCCATGGAAGGGGTGGTGCTTCTAATCTAATCTTTCACTTTTTGTAAACCAACTCTCTAGCAAGAACACTCTCTCTCTCTACTTTCTCTCTCTAAAATGGAAAACATGTATTTTGATCTCCCAAGACCACCCGAATCATTCAACACAATAAATATTCGATCCTACATGTCTTATATAGTTGAGCATCCTAGCAAAGTATCTTACAATTTATGTCAGATAAGCACAAAAACATTCGGAATTGGATCTACTGATGCTGATACTATTGTTTGTTTCACAGCACACCTGTCAATAGAAACATAAATCAAATTATTTGACATTAATTTACTTACCAATGCATTACAATAGTATACAAAGTTCACTTAAATACATGCTTTATGATGATTTTACCTTGATATAAAATGTGTTTGTTATCCAGTATGTAATCGCATTTATATTTTACAGATTAAGAGTTTCCTATGCTATATGCGACCCCTGATCATAATCGACGCGGCACATCTTAAAGGGCCCTATGTAGGGACAAACCTAGTAGCCGTGGGAATGGACGGAAACAATCAAATTATACCGATTGCCACCGGTGTTTCTCAAGGTGAGAGTGGTGAATCATGGACATGGTTTTTGACAAACCTGAAAGAATCCATAGGGGAAGTTGCTAATTTGGCAATTATATCTGACAGACATCATGCAATAGCCCTAGCATGTAAAAATGTTTTTCCAAATGCCTTTCACGGGTATTGTTGTCGCCATTTGATGTTGAATACATGTATGCAAAGCGATAGCCTAAAGTGTTTATACTGGAAGACGTGCAAAGCTTACACAACGGGTGAATTTGCACACCTAATGTGTGAGATTCTTGCAGCACGACCGATAGCTCACAAAAAACTAGTTGCAGCAGGTATTGAAAAATGGTCAAGGGCACATTGCCCTGCAAACAGGTACAACTACCTGACCTCAAACAGTGTGGAATCGATCAATGCTTTAACAAAGGATGTGCGCAAGATCCCAATAACGATGTTGATGGAATGGTTTAGAGGTCTTCTTCAAAAATGGTATTACGAACGGCGAGAAAAACATGCAGGTAGAGCATATTTTGTTATTATTAGATAGTTTATTGAGCAATAATTAAGCAGTCTTATTCAGTAATGTGTTAATATGTGTAAATGCTAGATGCAGCGGATGACGAACTTACAGACTGGGCGACCGCCAAAGTGAAAGACAGAATGGTAAAAAGTGCAAAGTGGAAGGTTTTGGGAATACTAAAGGACAAAGTGTATGAAGTACACGACACAAAACAACACCATGTTGTTGATTTGGTAAACGGTGAATGCAGTTGTCGTAAATGGCAGCTTTCAGGCTTGCCATGCGGACATGTTTGTGCTGTAGGTAGATTTGCAGGCCTGACCAGTGTTAAGAAGTTGGCAAAAGCTTGGGTTTATAATACAACTATTAAAGCGACGTACCAAGACATCATCTACCCATTAAAAGATATGACGCTGTGGGACACTGAAGTGAACTTAGAGGTTGTGTTGCCCCCTGTTATCAGTAAGCGTAATTCAGGCAGGCCTAAAAATAAAGACCGAATACCATCTCAAGGTGAGGCGCCTAAGAGCAACTATTGTGGAAGGTGTGGCACAAAAGGCCACAACCGCGTAACATGTAGAGTAGCTTTGGTGAAAAGAAAAGTAAGTATTTGTTCAGCTTTACAAAAAACTTTAAGGTTATGTTGTTAACTGGCAACTAACCTGTATTGGCACACTTGTACAGAGACTGGTTGGCTACAAACGAAAGGCTAAGCCAGGTACAACAGGTGCAAAAAAAAGGCTCGTAAGATGGGTGAATCATCTCAGTTAACTAGTAACAGCCAAAGCGAGGCAAACGGAGACCCTAATGATGGGGTGATTAATGCGGCAAATCACATCAACTCAAGTCAAACCACTGAACAACCAAGCTCGTCCGCTCCACACATCAGTCTTCTATCCGATTTCCCTACTCTAAACAGCTTTTTAAAGTAAGCGGGAACATGGTTTTTAATAATGCATTCACTGCTTAAGTCCTACTATATTGTGTTTTGTGTTAGGTAAACGTTTGTGTGTATTTGGGTTTGTAATAACGAATGGATTGTAAAGTATTACTTATTTGTGTCATGCGGTTGCTAGCTAATAGGGGTCGTGCATCTGTGTGGTATGTACATGTTCATTGAATATAAAAACACAGTCTATAAACGTACCAAAACCATCATTCAGCCATCCAGGACCTCCATCATAATCGCTTTCCCGTTCTGTATGGCCCGCCTGTAAGTGGTTATAGAAACCCTTTTCCCACTTCTTGACACACCCTCTTGCTCAACAACCGGTTCTTTTCCCTTGGCAGTCCCATGACCTGGCTTAATTTCATGTACATCCTCATAAAAGGGCATCTCTTTTCCTTTGGCGGAAGCATTTCCAGCTCGGAGTTCCACACCTTCCTCTTGCAACCATTTTTCAGTTTGTTGTGCACTACCCCCTTTTTCTCTGATCTTGCTTCCTTCTTTTGAACGGTGTTGCACTAGCGCATCGCATGCCAGCGTCCTCTTCTTGCCAAACCATGTTTTTTAAATAAAATTATGACAAAGGCTGTTGCTTGTGCAGAATGTAGAGGTCCATTGATCGAGTCTCCTCCGCAATGTCATACATTTGCCGAACGTCATTGTCTGTGTGCAACAAAGTTAAACCATCTTCGAGTGACTTGTTTGGTGCACCATAAAATAAAGCCCATTCCCCCCCCCCAATATCATCGAAAACATGATCAAGCACCCTTGTAAATGCACCCCTGCTTGAGCTAAAACACCATACATCAGCAAGGCGACCACCTACATAGCGGAGTGGCTGAAATTGAAACTTCCCGCTGTGGTGAACTTTAAATATGACTTCTTTGGTTTCCGCCATGTCCTATAAAACATAAATACTAATAAAAATTAGAAGCAACTACTAGACTTAAAGGGGTATACTGACCATACCTATAAAACATAAACCCTAATAACAAATACAATAACTTTGAATTAAATAATAATTTAATAATAGAATATAAAATATAAAGTTGCACAGTTATTTATATTCATATATAAATATATCAACCAATATGAATGAATAAGGTAACAAAGTACATACTGGATAGTACAACAAACCTGGACTTTTTCCTAAAATTAGATGAAAAGGACACCGATGATTTTTCAATGAAAATGACCTAGGGTATAAAGCAGGAATGTTGGGATGTTGATGGTCGGGACCATAAGGATAAGTGATGTGTGGGGTAAAAAAGTTTAAGTGTTTGTCAAGGTAGGTCCCTCTACTTTTTACAACAAATACAAGCTGAATATATGTCTTTATAAAGTTTTGTTTGGCCAAAAAACGATACAGTTATAAAAGCCTAAAAGGTACTTTTTGAAACTTTTATAAACTCCCCACCACCTAATTTATCGGTCAACATTTTCCTACATTTCCACAAACTTGTTAATTAAAAACCTGTTTATCATGAGTTCCAGAACTTCAGCTACAACCCGATTAATTGGTGGCAAAGTTGAATACTTTTGCAAATGCAGTCTTCGTCTACCAGTGAAGACGTCAACAACAAGGGCAAACCCTGGGAAGCGTTTCGTAAAATGCTCTATTTGTGATGTGTATCAGTTTTTGGATGATGATCTGCCTAGTGAATACTATAAAGATCTGGTTTATGGGTTCTTTGAAAAGGAGAAAAGATCGAAGAAGTCGGTGGATATTGAACACTTGGTTGATACTCTTGCTTTGGACAAGTCAATATTGGACAAAGAGTTGACTGATGCAAAGTCAAAGTTGAAGCTGTATGACAGGTTGTTTTTCATTATGTTAGGATCTTTGTCGGTTACTTGTGTTGGACTTGGTATGTTAATAGGCAAGTAATGTAATGGACTAGATATAAACGTTTAATTATATATGTAATTTACTTTTGGAGAAGTTGCAAGTTTTTATGTTTAGTGTTAAATTGTAAAGCCTACCGGAACAACAAAATATATACGGCACAAATTACCTTTACATAATGTAAGCAACAACATAGATCACATAAAATGGATACCCCTAAGTAACAGATTCATGTGTAGATCTTTTGAATACATAATCAACACTGTACAGTGTTGCATTTCATAAAGTAGAAACAATCTTAAACTAGTTTCCCGAATTTTGTGATTTGTTATAATTGTTTCTGTAAGTATACAAAGGGTTTAATTGAATATGATCACGAGTGTTGCGAATAGCACAAATTCATGATAATGTTGTAACTGCTGCTCTCGTTGGTTTCTGCTGCTGTTTATAAAGGTAGTCATGGTGATGCAATATAATGGAAAACATATGACACGTATATTAGGCCGTCAGAATGAATACTTAAAACTGCTATTGTGTAACACCCCCAAAATACCGCAGCGGAAGACTGTGTCACTGGGGTGCTACTTCATAATACAAAGTACAAGTTATAGAAAACGACCTCTAAATGAGACGTTTTGAAAAGTTACCATTCGATTAATGAAATCAGAGTTACAAACAATGAGGTCCCAAAGTATAATACAAAAATGTTTACAAAATGTTTCGAATGGTAAATACGAATGTATAAAGTCTTCAAAACATGTAGTGCGACTCTAAGTTCCATGCAACAGCTATCGTCTTATTGACCTAAGATAAACATGCTAAAGTGTCAACACAATGGTTGGTGAGTTCATAGAGTTTGTTTTGAATAAGTTGAAAAGCATTGAAAGAATGTTTACACAGCAAAGGCATTGTAAATCCACTCAGTTCCAAGTTCCGCCATAAAGAACTTGCAACCTGTGTGTTCACAACCCACTGCCAAAATATAGTTTGCACAATACACCGGATTATATTCACCCATGGTCAAGAATCCGTACACATGGGCGGGGGCATCCCAAATAGTACTATATTAATCCCAAGGTCATGAATCGGGTACACAAGGGCGGGGGCATGTACCCGACTTATAGTACTATCAATACCTCTCCGACAGCATAGAGTATTGTCGCACGTTTGTAAATACAATTCATGTATTTAGGCAAGTATTTCCAAGCATGTAAAACGAAATCAAGTGTAACGTAATCAAGTATAATGCAACCAAGTATAATGTGATCAAGTATAATGCAATCAT
The DNA here is from genome assembly GCA_019973895.1 of Chrysanthemum seticuspe. Lineage (NCBI taxonomy): Eukaryota > Viridiplantae > Streptophyta > Magnoliopsida > Asterales > Asteraceae > Chrysanthemum > Chrysanthemum seticuspe. The sequence continues at coordinate 43,594,267 of BPTQ01000003.1, forward strand.
GTATAATACAATCAAGTATAATGTTTTGAGTATTTGTAAAAGTAAAAGAAATAGTTGAGCATGTATCTCCCCCAAAGAGTTTGTAAAACAAGTATTAAAAGAGTAGGGGCTATGACTCACGGTAATTCTTAAAAGTTTAAAGTACTTATGAAAGTAAAAACAAGTATTTGAGCATGTATCTCCCCCAAAGAGTTTGTAAAACAATTAAACGAGTAAAAGTGGGGCTACGAACTCACCTGATAATAACTGATGAATGATACTAGAAAATTGGGCAGCGCTTCCGCATCTAAATTCAAAAATCCATTTCCTAAACTATAAAAACCTCTAAATCACCTCATATCTACCCCATAACTATCCCGATAGCTTCAAAAACAAAAACCCATCTTTAATATTGCCCGATCTATTCTTGCAAAAGTTTTGAGAATTTCCTGGGACCCACAGCTCCAACCCACCATTGTGTAGCTCTTAATCCAACCGCAGAAATACAAAATAAACTTAATTTTTACGTAGAGAATACTAATGCCTTCAACTTATGTGTATAACTCAGAGCCTGAAAATCAAGTATGGAGTGTGTATGGAGGGTGGCGACATCAAGGAGGAGGGGGAAATGTGTGTGTTTTTCTGTGAAATAAAATGAACTAGTTTTCTTTCTATTTATAGAAAAAATATCTGAAAATATCTAGATATTTTGATGAATAGTGTTTAGATATTTTGATGAATAGTGTTTAGATATTTTGATGAATAGTGTTTAGATATTTTTGAAAATATCTAGATATTTATAAATAGTAACTAGATATTTATATATTAGGAGTACATAGTACATTGTTTATGCATGAAAATTATGTAAAAGTATTTACTTGTTCAATTTAGGCGAAATTAGTAAATAATAAAATTACGGTGAATAGTAACTTGTGAATAGTAATTTATGAATAGTAATTTTTCGAGAAAAAGTTTGAGTTTAAATAATGACCCAAAATGTGATGAATAGTAAAAATGAATAGTAATAGTGAATAGTAAAAATGAATAGTGACCCGAAAATACGAATTGTTACATATTGCACGTTAGTACTGCTAGTGCTGAAGACCAAGTAACATAAACATGTTGTTAGTAAATAGTGGGTAAATGCACACAGTTGATAAACAATATGAAGAAAATGTATAATCAAGCTGTAAAACTGTCAAATACATTTTTTGGGTGCCTTTCTTTAAAGTCATAGTGGGTAAACACAAACAAGTCTGGATAGAGCACACTATACCAGGAAGAGATAGTTACAATGCACGTGGCCAATGCATAGACGTTGCCTTACAAAAACGCCTAGACTAGACTATCTTTTTCGACTTTAAAGTAATGTTAACACAAGTGCCTGTAATCGTTAACAACACAATTAGCATGCTGCATAACAATACCTACACTCCAACCTTCCGTTCCTTAAATACCAAGTTGGTTTTAATCCCGAACATCCTCGACGCCGATCTCTTGTTAGAGCCTTCAAATGCCTCAACATCTTGTTCTTCCGTGAACCCCTTCTTGGTGTTTCAAAGCATAGCCTCCTTGCATACGTTTTCCTCGAAACCTTATGTCGATACCTGGGCTTGACACAACTCCCTACTTGACGTGGAACGGAAGAAGATCCTGCATCCAACAAAACTTGATTTTGAAGAGAATTTGTCGGTACATTCTTTAAAGTGGCATCATCGTATTCGATAACCCGTTGCACCCGTTTATATGGTGGGGAAGTAGACCACCCAACATCCATTGCTACATAACCCACAAATCCCCCATAGTACCATTCATCGTCACTGAACTCAATGGCGTCATCAAAACTTTCGCTATGCAAAAAATCCATGAAAAGATTCTTTCCTTGGAATTCAATTCCTTTACGTCTAGGTTGGGAAGGAGGGGTTCTTAGGGGAGGTGAACGCCCTTCTTCCTCCTCCCATGCAACAATATCAGAGTAAGACTTAGATGTAGCAAGTTGCACAAGCTTATCATGTATCGTAAGCTTTGCATGCGTTTCCTTATCAAGAAGATTAAAAGTTAGGTTAGGATAATAGAAACATGCTAAGTTAACAGGTTTATGTGAAACGTACAAGCCGATTAATCCATATTCATCAGAAAGTTCATACATCCTTTTAACATCATTATCACATTCAACAATTGTCAAACCAGTAGAAAGAACAAATCTTGGCGTGCAAAAATATAAAGCCCGTATCTCACACTCAAGCTTGTAGGCCAACAAGTCAAGCATTTTCTTAAAGTTCATCCTTGTGGAGTTACTAAACCTTAGAGAAAGGGTTCGGCCAAACGCATAACTTAAATTGGGCAACCGAATGAAGGTACCATCGTAGTGAATCTCAAACACAGGATACGCAGCTACAGACCCTGGCGTCCTGTAATAAAGGTATATAAATGTACATAAAAAAGAATAGCAAGTATGGTAAAAAAATATAGTCAAGGCAAGTCAGAACCACGAGGTAACATATAAACATTTTTAGGAAGGGTGATGGTATTCATACCTTAGTTTGAGATCAAATAAGGCAACTGAAGGCTTAGTAACATTTTTTGATGAAAGAGATTGTTTGGAGAAAGGCATCCTGACTAGTGTACAAATGTGATCTTGATCAACATTTGCTATATATTAGCAAAGGTAGTATTATTTTACTATTAACAATGTACTTATATATTATATGAGACTTATGATCCATTGATTTTGATACGGAAATAGTAATGGGGTAAATGTTATTTTATTTTGTTAAACGTTTTTATGTCTAGCGTGTTTGTGTAATAATGTTGGTGTTAATGTGTGAATGAATCTGCCAATGGATGAGGCATCATATATGTTTGATTGTAAAATGTATTTGATAGAATATCGTATATTGAAAACTGATAGTGCATGAAAAAACAACAAAAGTGTTGTTGGAGATAAGTTAAAAACTGTTGACACAAAGGATAAAATCTAACTCTATAAAAAAACCGAATCATGTTCTCGCGATAAGCTAGCGCAACGTCAGCAGGATCATCAACTTGCAACCATTGACAATGTGCCAATCGACATAAAAATATACAAACCCACACACCACAATCACCAAAAATACACCCTTCACTACATGTAATCTTATAGTCATTCAGACGTATTCCAGTCTTATCAAAAAACGTTTGCTTACTCTAGAACAACTGGTAGTTTGGCCTGTCAATAACCGAGATTGTTAAAATACATACAGGGTTGCTCTTGTTGGAGGGTTGTCAAAAATGTTAATATTGTATACTCCAATTAAGTAAGTTATACATAAACTACAATTGTTTGTTCAAGAAGGATTAAAAATAATACGTCGTATATATAGTGTTGTTAACTGAATATTTGTCCAAAAGTATTATATGTTTGTTATGCGTCATACGTATAAATTCGACCATTTGACAATTGCTTCGCAATTAATTTTTATAATACATTTCATTTCATTACATTAAGCGATAAAAAAAGATAGTAACGAAGAAACAACATTGATGATGAGTCCAAAACAAAAAAAAAGATTATTATGACAGAACTTGAGAGAGAGCACATAACAAGCTAGGAGTATAGGTTTAATATTTTTTGCGCATCATGGCCAGAAAGGAGCTTTTCTTGAGAACTTGCAGTTGCGTGTCAGTGATGAGCCTCATCAACGTCCTGTTTTTCTCTAGCTCCTCATCTTGGATTTCACACAGCATTTCCATACAAGCACTTGAAACAGTGGACCCAACAAAACACTCCAACTGCTTGATCTGCTCACCCCGCACACTACATCGACAAGTTAGCTCCATCACCGTTGCATGCATGTCACTAATGAACTTTAGATCACGTCCATTGTCACACACAAAGACAGTATTAGCCATGTCGTAAATATAGGTATCCATTTCTGTTGTAGTAAATGCTGCTGTGGGTAGTGTCTGTCACTTCACAAAAGTAGTTTGAAAATATATTAGATCGTGTCCGTTTATATAAGCAAAATGGGGTGTGTGGGGTGACACGGAATTTATTTTCAATTAAATAAACTCAATATAAGTAATTGTGGATAGTCAACTGGTCAATAGTTGCGTCTTGTCAAGTAATTAAAAATGCACATTAAGCCAAATGCAATTAATGAAACTTCTGTAGTACTCATACGCTTCCTGGCCCAAAGATAACAATTTTTGGGCAACTAAACCATTTGGGGGCAACTAAACTAGTTAGCCTGTTGTTTACTTGCAATTCAAAAATGTTTTAGTAAGGTATGCCACGTGGTCCATAACATTATGATGTGTATGCCTTAGGAAAAATATTATTTACCCTTGTTGTTAACATACAAATGGTATTATTAGGTGTACATTTACTTTATATTTTTCTGTAACAATATACAATTATAATATAACTAACAATTTATGTCATGAACTCCAAGTATGTGTGCACTTGGCTGTGGTTTCTTCAGTATTGCATGGTTATTTTGAAATAACCCAAATCGGGGGTGCACAAAAGTAGGACAAACTTTAATAATGAGGAAAACACGTTCTGAAATGATGGTGCTGCCCAGTGTTATGTACTTGAACTGTTTATGTCCATTAATTATAAAGTTTACGTATTCCCATAAAAGGTGGAATTAAAGAAATCCTTCAAATCTATGCATCATCACATTCAGTTAACATAGACTTTGCAGCCGTAGCCTTGGTCAAAGGATGGGAGTGTCAGTGATGTTGCCACAGCTGGTTTGCGCTATCCACTGCCAGTAATGGTAAATACACTGCTAGTGCAGTTGTGGTGAATATGGAAACAACAGGGGCTTTTGTGAAACATTTTGCTTGTACAGTACTTATTCCCCAAATCACTGCCGATCAATTAATTGATCTTTTAAACACTCCCAATTGGCGCTGAACAGAAACCCTAACCGCTCCCAACTATAATTTTACAACTCCCATATCACATTAACTATCAACGTACAATGGCAACTAAATATTCCAAAACCCACAACTTAGTCGCATACCTAGTCAAGAACGACCATTCTGAAGGTTTTCATGAGATGATTGATTTCATCAAACATAGTCCCATACACTATGCATTAACTGTAGAACCCGTCATTGTTAAAGCTTATATACGGCAGTTTTGGAGGAATGCTAAAATTCAACAAAGAGGTGGAAAAGAGGTTATTAGGGCGGTTGTTGATAAAACGGAGATTCTGATCACAGAGGAGGTGATTAGAGGTGTTTTGAAGCTTCAGGATGCCGAAGGAATTGTTAATCTGTCTGATGCTGAAATATTTGAAGGTTTAGAAAGAATGGGTTATGAGAGAAAAGGGGATCGTATAAAGTTTCACAAAGGTATGTTTTCTCCGCAATGGAAGTTTTTAATCCATACCTTGCTCAAGTGTGTAACCAATAAAACAACTGGATTTGACGAGTTTCCCTCAAAGATTGCAACTGCTGTCATCTGTTTATCTCAAAAAAGGGTTTTTAACTGGTCTTGAATGATTTTTGAGGGTTTTCAAAAGAACATTAAAGAACAGGGCAAATACTACCTCTATCCTAGGTTTGTTCAATTGATAGCAGAAAGTCAAATAACAGAACCCATTCCCCATAAGAAAAAATATGACGTTTTACATATGCTTCCTAGGATGTTTGCCCATATGAGGAAAAAGAGTCGAAATTTTACAGGAACCATAACACCTTTGTTTCCTCACATGTTAAATCTGCCACAACTTATAGAGGAGGAAAATCCACTACCCATTCTACCCACTGATGAACAACCTGCCACCACTTCCAAAACTAATTCCAAACCCTTACCTTCAACATCTGCTGAGGCTGGTGGTAGTGGTGAAGGACATGAGGGTGTAACAGGTGTGGGAGGTGACATGAGTGGAAGGGGTGAAAGACATGAGGGTGTAACTACTGTTTCAGGAGTAGACGCTGACCAGGTAAGTGAAAACTCAAGTAAGACCCAACCACTGCCAACTCCTAATGTGGAGAGTTCGCTCGAGCTCAACACAGGTGGAGGAATCGCCAGCCAACTGGGTAACTTGGGGTTCATGGATACAGAGGCTCGGTCGGATGCCATGGTAGTCACATCCTATGATTCACCTCTCGGAGTAGGTCACACAGATCGGAGTGATGAGGATAGACGTGATGAATTGATGGGTAATGATACTTTTGTGCATAATGACAATTCCCAGTGTACACCTCTCGGACCAGTTAACACATGTCGAAGTTGTGAGGATACAATGGAACTTTGGACGGATAAATGTAGCAACATGGAGTCTAAAATGTCTGGTCTTGAGGAATTGACAACCTCTCTAGCTGGAACTATTAAAAGGTACAAGCACAGGCTGAATGTTTTGGAGAGAATGAGAAGACCAGGGATTGCTGCATATAGAAGAGTCAAAAGGATGGGAAAGAAGGCTAGCTCCTCAAAGGATCAGAGTTTGGAGGATGCATCCAAACAGGGGAGGAGTAAAAGCATAGATTCAGGGGAGGATAGTCGTGCTAATCGGGATGGTTATCTGTTGACTGACATGGAAGGAAAGGCTGCAGCGATAAATGATGCTTTGAAAGCTACTTATGCAGAAAAAGAGAAGGAAGTGGTGCAGGCAACAAACACTGCCTATGTTGCTGCATCCACTGCTTCTAAAGAAGAAGCCACTGCTGGAACCACCTCTAAGGTAATTATAACAACTGTTACTGTAGATATTCCCATTGCTATCACAACCACTGCTACTACAATCACAACCACTGTTACATCACCACCAAGATCAAAAGAAGCTGAAAAGGAGGTTGCCATTCAACCGGTAAACCAAAAGCAATCTTTACCAATCCCTGAACCTATCGTTGCACCCATTCCTGCTACAATTAAACCTTATGCACCTAAACCCTTGGGAAGTTTGAAGATTGGTGAGCCTGTGAAGTCAGTTGTTGGTCAACCAGATATTGGAAAGGGTAAAGGAATTGCAGAAACAGTTTTGAAGTTTAAAAGTAGAGATGAGCAGGAGGCTTATGATAGAGAACAAGCTGAAAGAGTACATCTGGATCTAAATGCTGATGTTATTAATAGGGAAAAGAAAAAGCAAGAAGAGGAGGAACCTTCTCAGAAACTGGTTGAAAAATTGAAAAATAAAGGACAAGTGTTCCAAGGATCAGAGGGAGCTGATACTCAAGATGAACTTGCTGAAAAGAAAAAGCAAGAAGAACTGGAGATTGTAAGCTTTATGGAGGGTAAAAGGCTGGATAGGATGGGAGATCAAATTTCCACTGTTCAACCAACAAGACTTAGAGAAAAGACTCTAGAGTTCAGCTATGTACCAACAGATGAAGAGATTGAGTTCTTGATCAAAAATGATCCAGTGATCAAGAAGAAAGCAATTGAGCTAGTGGCTGATAAGACTTTAACTGAAGATCAAAGAACTGCACAGTTAAAGGACTTTGTCCAGATGAAGAACAATCAAGCACTTCAAGATGCTGTTGCTTCAGTCAAGAAAGGCCAAAAGAAATCAAGACAACCAACAAAGGTACAAGTAATTTCAATGATGAAAGATTATTGTTGCAAGGTTGGTGGTTGGAAAAGATATCAATTCAAAGGAATGTCTGATGATAAAGTTGAAAGTATATACTACAGAGTTCAAAGACAAGATAAAGATTTTATTCCAATGGACTCTGAAGAAGAATCAAGAAGGTATCCCAATTTGAAGAGAAAGGCCAAAGATAGTGGATCTCAGACATCTAAGAAGACAAAGTTTGCTCAAGAACAAGAAGTTCCAACTGAGAAGTTCACTGAAGGACAACTGACTGAGATGATTGTAAAAGAAGAAGAAGATTTCTACCCTGAACCACTGCAAGTCAGACATCCTATCATTGATTGGGAAGTATTTATTGCCAGCAATTATGCTCCAACATGGAAGATTACAAGGCTGGGTGGTAAAACTTCATCATTCATTCAGTTTGAAGATCTTGTAAAAGCTTCTGACAGAGATGATCTTGACACACTATGGAGGTTAGTTCAAGAAAGGTTTAATGTTGAAGATCCCAAAGATATGAAGGAGATGCAGTTGTGGGTTAATCTTAAAAGGCTCTATGATACAAGTGATGATTTCTGGAAATTCTCATGTTCATGTGCCGGTACTAAATGGTATTATTATGATTCATGTGAAGTTCATCATGTTTCTACAACAAATGGAGTAGATGCATTCATGCTTGCTGAGAAAGAATATCCACTCAGAGCTGGAACTCTCACTGCGATGCTATGTACAAGCATCAGAGTTCATGAAGATAGTGAGAAAGTCAGAGCATTGTTAGTCAGACTTCAAGATCAATGTTCAAGAACTATTCAAGCATTGAGAAGAAGATGAAGTGTTTGAAAGAATTCCCCAAATCCTTTCAGAAGATGAAGATTGAAGATTGTTACTGGATATCAAGTTTGCGGGAGGATTGTTGGGTTTTTGGTTATGGTTATGAGGATAGAGTGACTGCTCAAGGTATACCACTGCTAGTATAAGATTGGAACTACTGCTAGTTTGTTTGAACAACTGGTACTATTCTGTAGGTCGGGTTAAGTTGTAATGTTCTAGAAGTGGTGATGGTTGTTAGGATCATCTAGAATACTGCTGGAGTTTGAGAAATACTAGAGTTATTGATAACTGATGCTTATGTTTTAGTAGATTGTATTGAAAAATAAATAAATAAATAAATAAATAAAATAAACAAAACAACCACAAACATATAAGGATGCAACATTGGCTGATAATGTCTTGAAAAACAACAGTTTAAATACGATCGTGTGAAATATTTAAAATACTGCGTATCATAAAAAAACAACACATAGTGAGATAAGACACCATTTTTTAAGGGATATGTAATTAAAGTGATAAACTGAAAGTGGAAGTTGATACTGCCAGTCATGAAGACCAAGCAATAAAAGGTTACAGATGCATGTACAGTGCTGATTTTAAGTAAATAGTGATGAGCAGGGTTACAAATGCTTGTATGAAGGTCACAAAAGTTTTATTGTAAATATGTTAGAATGTATAGGATGGTGCAAAACTAAGCTTTAGCATAATCTGTAGTTATAAGTTCAAACCTAGCATTTATTAGGCAGTTAATGCTTTTAAATGCGGTTAGGTAGAGGCTTTCTTTTATAGTGACAGGCAGTCATAAACAGACGCACATTAAAACTGCTTTTACACACACATATCAGCAAAACCCTAATAAAAATGGCTAAAGAAAAAGGTAGTGGGTTTTTGGTTTCTGTAAATCTTATTTTTCTAATGCTAAGCTTGGTTTCACGCATCTTTAAAGACTTTGTTTATTTTGCAGATATCATAACAATCTCTTCTGATTCAAGCATGACAGTGTCCTCAAGCAGTTCAGATACAATGCAGCCATGTAATCCATGGGCTTCATATTTCCCAAACGCTGAAACCTCTGAAACTGATTCAAGCTCTATATCCACCTATTTGTCTACCGATAGCTCAAGTGACTATTCTGACAGACCCATGTGGTAGCTTACCGCAACAGTCTGTTGAAAAGGGCAACGTTTATGAGTTTCGTGGAAAAAAAGGCTTCAGTTAGTCATGCCGAATGTCGGAACCTCTCGGGTAAAAGGATTCAGGTAATAGGACTTGCAAATAAACAAACATGGGCTGATATTAAAGAGAAGAAAATTGGCATAAATAATCCCTCCACAGTCGCAGGAACGGCTGACAAAGGCAAAGGGAAAAAAAATGGCTTACAAGTAACATCTGGTTACCTTATCTACTGGTTTGTTGATGTACTAAAACAACTGGAATGGTTGTTATCTGTTTAATCTATAATATGTGCACCTCAAATCTGCTGTGACTATTTGTGCAGATCTTTTTAGTATTTATGCATATGCCTTGAGTTAAATAGGTGGAAATGGAAAATTCACTTTTCTGTGTATGTTTACTTTTTTACCTATAAACAAGTAATAAATAACCACAAAATTTAACAGGATTACCTTTGAAAAAAGGTTCAGGTTTGGATGTTTAACCCACCAAACATGACATTTTTAACAGGACATTTTTTAATAACAATAAACAAAATTAAGGCGACCATAGAAGGAATCTATACCAACGTATTATAGACTACATAATTACGAATCAGACAGACATAAAAAAGAACAATGGATTGTAGAATGGAATTAAAACGTGTGTAACATAGGAATTAATCGAATAACAACAACGATTCATTATAACATGGATCGAATAACAATAATCGACTTAAAACGTACCATACTTTGCCACCTTATTGGAACAAAAAGATTGAGCAATTGAAGGTGGTTTTCTTGTTGTACAAAAATGTAACGAACGGAAATAATCGGTTGCAATGAACATTGTACGTTACGAGCAAGAGAGGTGTCGACGCAGCAGACTGTTTCATTTGTGAAAAGATTAACTAGGAATGCTTTTATGCGAGAAGCAAAAAACATCGAGAGTGAAGAAGACGAATGCTGAAGACGAGTGAGTATTGGATTTTTAATTTAAATTCACTGTACTTTCAATATTCACATGTGTACTTTTTATGCAACGTAAAATGACCAAAAACCCCTTTTTAAAAAATACGGTTGCCCACCGACTTTTAGTTGCCCAAAAAACAATACCTTACACATACGGGACACTTGTCGCACTGTGGTTGAGTTGCCCAATAAGAGCGGTTGCCCTCGGTCTAGTTTCAAATTTAAAATAAAAGTGGTCCATAAAGTGATATGCACCAGGGCGCGCGGTCTGTTTGTGTGATTTTCCCTAAGATAAATAAGCTAGTAGTATACTTGTGTTCACAAATTTAAGCTTAAAAAGAACATCTCCTTTGAACTCTGAAGAAGATAAAGATTTTATTCCAATGGACTCTGAAGAAGAATCAAGAAGGTATCCCAATTTGAAGAGAAAGGCCAAAGATAGTGGATCTCAGACATCTAAGAAGACAAAGTTTGCTCAAGAACAAGAAGTTCCAACTGAGAAGTTCACTGAAGGACAACTGACTGAGATGATTGTAAAAGAAGAAGAAGATTTCTACCCTGAACCACTGCAAGTCAGACATCCTATCATTGATTGGGAAGTATTTATTGCCAGCAATTATGCTCCAACATGGAAGATTACAAGGCTGGGTGGTAAAACTTCATCATTCATTCAGTTTGAAGATCTTGTAAAAGCTTCTGACAGAGATGATCTTGACACACTATGGAGGTTAGTTCAAGAAAGGTTTAATGTTGAAGATCCCAAAGATATGAAGGAGATGCAGTTGTGGGTTAATCTTAAAAGGCTCTATGATACAAGTGATGATTTCTGGAAATTCTCATGTTCATGTGCCGGTACTAAATGGTATTATTATGATTCATGTGAAGTTCATCATGTTTCTACAACAAATGGAGTAGATGCATTCATGCTTGCTGAGAAAGAATATCCACTCAGAGCTGGAACTCTCACTGCGATGCTATGTACAAGCATCAGAGTTCATGAAGATAGTGAGAAAGTCAGAGCATTGTTAGTCAGACTTCAAGATCAATGTTCAAGAACTATTCAAGCATTGAGAAGAAGATGAAGTGTTTGAAAGAATTCCCCAAATCCTTTCAGAAGATGAAGATTGAAGATTGTTACTGGATATCAAGTTTGCGGGAGGATTGTTGGGTTTTTGGTTATGGTTATGAGGATAGAGTGACTGCTCAAGGTATACCACTGCTAGTATAAGATTGGAACTACTGCTAGTTTGTTTGAACAACTGGTACTATTCTGTAGGTCGGGTTAAGTTGTAATGTTCTAGAAGTGGTGATGGTTGTTAGGATCATCTAGAATACTGCTGGAGTTTGAGAAATACTAGAGTTATTGATAACTGATGCTTATGTTTTAGTAGATTGTATTGAAAAATAAATAAATAAATAAATAAATAAAATAAACAAAACAACCACAAACATATAAGGATGCAACATTGGCTGATAATGTCTTGAAAAACAACAGTTTAAATACGATCGTGTGAAATATTTAAAATACTGCGTATCATAAAAAAACAACACATAGTGAGATAAGACACCATTTTTTAAGGGATATGTAATTAAAGTGATAAACTGAAAGTGGAAGTTGATACTGCCAGTCATGAAGACCAAGCAATAAAAGGTTACAGATGCATGTACAGTGCTGATTTTAAGTAAATAGTGATGAGCAGGGTTACAAATGCTTGTATGAAGGTCACAAAAGTTTTATTGTAAATATGTTAGAATGTATAGGATGGTGCAAAACTAAGCTTTAGCATAATCTGTAGTTATAAGTTCAAACCTAGCATTTATTAGGCAGTTAATGCTTTTAAATGCGGTTAGGTAGAGGCTTTCTTTTATAGTGACAGGCAGTCATAAACAGACGCACATTAAAACTGCTTTTACACACACATATCAGCAAAACCCTAATAAAAATGGCTAAAGAAAAAGGTAGTGGGTTTTTGGTTTCTGTAAATCTTATTTTTCTAATGCTAAGCTTGGTTTCACGCATCTTTAAAGACTTTGTTTATTTTGCAGATATCATAACAATCTCTTCTGATTCAAGCATGACAGTGTCCTCAAGCAGTTCAGATACAATGCAGCCATGTAATCCATGGGCTTCATATTTCCCAAACGCTGAAACCTCTGAAACTGATTCAAGCTCTATATCCACCTATTTGTCTACCGATAGCTCAAGTGACTATTCTGACAGACCCATGTGGTAGCTTACCGCAACAGTCTGTTGAAAAGGGCAACGTTTATGAGTTTCGTGGAAAAAAAGGCTTCAGTTAGTCATGCCGAATGTCGGAACCTCTCGGGTAAAAGGATTCAGGTAATAGGACTTGCAAATAAACAAACATGGGCTGATATTAAAGAGAAGAAAATTGGCATAAATAATCCCTCCACAGTCGCAGGAACGGCTGACAAAGGCAAAGGCAAAGGGAAAAAAAATGGCTTACAAGTAACATCTGGTTACCTTATCTACTGGTTTGTTGATGTACTAAAACAACTGGAATGGTTGTTATCTGTTTAATCTATAATATGTGCACCTCAAATCTGCTGTGACTATTTGTGCAGATCTTTTTAGTATTTATGCATATGCCTTGAGTTAAATAGGTGGAAATGGAAAATTCACTTTTCTGTGTATGTTTACTTTTTTACCTATAAACAAGTAATAAATAACCACAAAATTTAACAGGATTACCTTTGAAAAAAGGTTCAGGTTTGGATGTTTAACCCACCAAACATGACATTTTTAACAGGACATTTTTTAATAACAATAAACAAAATTAAGGCGACCATAGAAGGAATCTATACCAACGTATTATAGACTACATAATTACGAATCAGACAGACATAAAAAAGAACAATGGATTGTAGAATGGAATTAAAACGTGTGTAACATAGGAATTAATCGAATAACAACAACGATTCATTATAACATGGATCGAATAACAATAATCGACTTAAAACGTACCATACTTTGCCACCTTATTGGAACAAAAAGATTGAGCAATTGAAGGTGGTTTTCTTGTTGTACAAAAATGTAACGAACGGAAATAATCGGTTGCAATGAACATTGTACGTTACGAGCAAGAGAGGTGTCGACGCAGCAGACTGTTTCATTTGTGAAAAGATTAACTAGGAATGCTTTTATGCGAGAAGCAAAAAACATCGAGAGTGAAGAAGACGAATGCTGAAGACGAGTGAGTATTGGATTTTTAATTTAAATTCACTGTACTTTCAATATTCACATGTGTACTTTTTATGCAACGTAAAATGACCAAAAAACCCTTTTTAAAAAATACGGTTGCCCACCGACTTTTAGTTGCCCAAAAAACAATACCTTACACATACGGGACACTTGTCGCACTGTGGTTGAGTTGCCCAATAAGAGCGGTTGCCCTCGGTCTAGTTTCAAATTTAAAATAAAAGTGGTCCATAAAGTGATATGCACCAGGGCGCGCGGTCTGTTTGTGTGATTTTCCCTAAGATAAATAAGCTAGTAGTATACTTGTGTTCACAAATTTAAGCTTAAAAAGAACATCTCCTTTGAAAAAAAAAACAAAATCAGTCCACCAAGGGGGTGTTTGGCACAAGGCTCTTTAGCCACTTTTGGTCATTGACTGATTTTCAAAAAGCTTTGGTTCAGTTATAGTTATGGTTTTAAGGATATTTCAAGTTTAATTATCAAGTTTAGATAGGTCCTAATCTATTTTCCAAGTTAAGAGTCTTAAATTGTCATAAAAAGCTTATTTTGCCAAATCAATATTGAGTCATGTTTAGTCTGTGTTTTGGAGTCTTTTAAGTCTTTTTTGTTCTATTTTTGAAGATTGTTTTAGTGTCCAAGGTCCTTGTGATCATTTTTGAGTCTTGTGTCAAAATCTATCATAGCATCAAAACTGTCCAACTCAGTCATTTTAATCGATAAATTTTTTAAGTCTAAATTAATTTCAAAACCTAAAAAATTAGTTTTCCTAAAAGTTTGAAGTCCAAAGTTCATCTGTTTTCATTTTTTACACATTTTCAAAAGCTTTAACTAGCTTAAAAATAGTCTTAAAAACTGTCAGTTTGCCCTTTTTTATATCAGCATATGAGAAAAAGTCCCAATCATCACCCTTATCAGATCTTACAAAAAGCTCGTATAAGCTCTAAATTCTTGAAAAATTGGATTTTCTAAATCTTTGATGTACAAGCTTAATCTGTTTTGGGCTCTTGTGGAATTTGAAGCTTGTATTCTAGCTTAAAAATAGCTTAAAGTCCCCCCTTAGTCCCCTAGTCTGATGTTTGCAACAGCAGACCATAGCAGACTTTTGTGCTTCTTTTTGCTTTTTTTAGCTTAAATACGATTTTAATAAGCTTAGTAAGGTATTCTAGCTTTATCTAATTGCCTTTTAGTGCTTTAGCTTATTCCTGGTAGGATCAACCACCTGTCATGCGTTCCGCTCTTCCAGTAGTTCCACTTACTTCATTGATACCACCGTTACCGTTGTTGCGGTTTGCTTTATACTCCGCAATAGCTTCAGCAACTTGCTGAGCAACGAGTTGTTCGATATCAGCTGAACTCATGGTTCGTCTCTTTGGTTGCATGTTCTTTTAAATAAGAAAATAAGAGTGAGACATAGTAAAGACGTGTCTTAAAAGTAGGTGCTCTAACGCGGCATGTTATAAGGTGATATGTCAATGTCATGTTCAAATTAGTTGGCATGTTTCTAGGCGATAAGTTACAAGGTAACGTAGGTGTTCTAAAGTGTGGGTCGAGTGTTCAAACTAGTCTTCGGAGACGGTTAGTAAGGTAATCAGGGGGAATCGGCAGACTGTAATGAGTTTTAATGTCATGTAAAACGATGTTACGTAATGAAAAGTTTTAGAGACCACTGTATCACTCATGGTGTCATGGAAATAATGAGGTCATTGTGTCACTCATAATGTCTCGGAAAAGTTTTAAGGACTTTTAAAATGTATGAACATGTATGACATTTTAGTGCCTTAGTGCGTGGGATGCAGCGAAATGTTTTTGATACATAGTCTAGGCCTAACAATGCAACCTAGTTCTCTATAGCCGGAGCTCTGATACCAATCAGTCACACTCCCAAAATGTCGTAGCGGAAAGGTAATCGGGGACGTGACGTTCATAAGAAACATCATTTGATTTGTTAAATCAACATATGGTTTTCAATACAGGGTTCCCAAGTTTCACAACAACATAAAGATAGTTTTTGAAAGTATAATCAAATGATATAAGTTCATGCTGAAAAATCTTCATAAATACAACCGCCAATGACGACTCTATGAATGAACTCCATGTATGCCAAACCAAGCCACTTATGAACATGAGAAATACATGCTAAAGCGTCAACATAAAGTTGGTGAGTTCATAGGTTTATGAAAATGTAAATGTTAAGTGCCGACCACAAGATTTCAGTGTATGTCCATTATAACAAATACAATGTCAAAGAAAATGTATTAATGTTGTATTAAGCTCATTACCCCGAAGTTTTAATGTTTTATAGTTCTGGTCCCCTGTAAGTGTTTCTTTTCGTGAACACACAAATTTCTCAAATGATTATGCGTCCTTTTGACATACCCGTCAAGTAGGGAAACCACCCGGACGTGGGTTTCAACTCAATAGATCTATTCACAACATTCGCGATTACTACGTAATTAATGGTTCATGATAATGGGAACTTAATGGAAAGTTTTGTAACTTAGGTAATACGTAACTGTTTTTAAGTACTTGTGTCCGTAAGTAAAAGCAAACAATGCAATAAGTAAAAGAGTATGTGTTTAAGTAAATAAACATGTATTCTCACACCAAAGTAGTTCAAAACAAGTAAAAGTTGGGCTATGAAACTCACCTCAAGTAGTGAAAATACGCGGAAAATTATAACGTAATGAAATCAGCCGTGAACCCTAACGCGACCTAGAAATATAAGTCGTTTTGGGAATATACAACATGTACTATATGCCTATGAGTTTTATGATGTTTAGGATATTTATATACTTGTAGTGAGGTTTTAACAATTTACGTAAGTCGGTTGTTTAATAAATATATCCAAAACACGTTTTTAATAATTAGAAACCCTAGAAAGATTTATGTTACATTAGGTATTCTAACCCCGTCTTGGGAAGAGTGTATCTAATTTGTTTTAAGTCTGTTTTTCCTGGTTAAACTCCTTAAAAGTAGATGAACATTTATAGTTTCATTATTTCAAAGTTCTGATTCAAGAAAATAAGTTTAAGGTGTCGGTTTTCGTTAAAACAAATGTTGGACAACGGTGACTTTACTTTTCAGAAAAACTCTCTCTAAATCGGGTTATTGCTCGCTTGTTTTTTTAAAGAAAGAAATTGTTTCAAAGGGCCTAGGTTCATTGTATTCGAGTCTATTTTCCAAAAAGGGCAGCCACGAGGCTTGGTTCATCACCAATTATTTTATAGAGTCAAAAACGTAACAAGGTGTAAAAGCTGTTACAGTTTCAGAAAACTAGTCCTATGGTCTCGGGTTCTAGCTCCTTCGATATGTATTGTTAGGACTCGATTTTACTGTCCACGGAAAGGTATAAGAGTACTCTACAAATGTTTCAACTAGCTTGATTACTCAAAATTCTCTTAAGATAGTGTTGTTTTACAAAAAGGAAATGTTTATTCATTTTCTTGTTGGTATTGAGTAACTTTCTTGTGTGTTTTTTAAAAAATACCAAACGAACTTCAAAAATTATGAAACTTTACAGAGATCAACTTAAGACATATATGTGAGTCCATAAAAATTTGAAAGGTCTATAATGAAGTTTAGATAGGGTTTTATGGTCGACTTATGTGACTCAAATCTAGGACAACAACATTGATAACATAAGCTAATTTATATCAAACTTTCATCATGTTACAAGCATATATAAGTGCTAAAACGATTATTACATGCATAGATAAGTAGTTATAAGTATGAAAAGAAGTTCAAGAAGCTTACAAAAGAATAGTGAAAGATTTATGGATTGTATGAACAAGTAAACCCCAAGTACTCCGAGAAATACCCAAATATGAACACCCTTACTAACCCGAACCATTTAAGCTACCAAATAAGAACTTGAATAAGTAAAGACCAAAGCATTTTCTTCCCGTTTTTCTGTGCTTTCAGCCGAGCCTCCAAGAGAGAGCAAAGGAGTGTATGTGTTTGATTTTTGAGATGAAATGCAAATGTAAGCTAAGTCTTACTTTTATATTAAAACTAGGCATGTTATTAACCAATATAATAACACTTAGTAGCTAGTTTGAAATAAAAAAATGCATGGGAAATATGGTTGCTTGTGTTTAGTTGTGGGTTAAGGGAAGGGGAACAATAATGTTCCTAGCTTTTGCATGAAAACCACAATGTAAAATCTTCGCACAAGGTGTAGATTGACTAGCTCAAGACACAAAGAATTATATATTCATAGGGAGGGGGAGGGCGGCTAAGGAGAAGAAAAAGAGATGGCATGCATGGTTCATGCAATATAAAATTGATATAGTCATAATCTTGTAAGAAAAAGAGAGTAAAGTCTTTAAGTTTAAATATATATAAAGTAAGTAGCTAGTTATTGAGTTGTGTTTGTGTGTTGGCCGAAATTCAAGAAAGGGGAGGGAGTACCTATTTTGAATTTTTGTAGTTTAAATAAGTGTCGTGTTGTGTAGTGTATAGTATTAGAGATATTAGGTATGTTTTGTATGCATGAAAAAATGTAAAAATGCAAGTTTACGTAACAAACGTACATGTTATAAAACCGTAAGCATATAAATAGTAAAATAAGATCGTAATGATGGTAATATGTTATAAATAAGTAGACTAAATTTAGTCCGAGCCGTTGTGCATTAAATATTGTTTTCCGGTTTACACAATTTAACTTAATAGTTATGCGTAAACGTAAATATGTGAACTTTCAAATAAAATATTTTGAGTTTATAGATAATATTGACCTGGAAAAACAGGAGTTGTTACAGTTGATTTGGGGGAATGGGGAAGTGGTTGGTGAGAGAGAGAGAGAAATAAATGAAATGAGTATGTGTTATGAAACGCGAGAAATGAAGAAATATGATATTAAGTAATTAATTGAATTAAAATAACAATTAATCTCCACAATTAGATGTTAAGATGATGGGTGGTTGAGATCAATAAATTTGTTCTTTAGATAAAATGTCTTTCATAAGGAACTTTTCTCTTTGTCAATAACTGGCTGTCTTTTAATAAAAGATATATATTTGACTATTCACATCTTTTTAACTTGAATGTCCTGGACAACAAAACTATTGACGTGAATTATTTATTATTGCATAAGTTTTTTCTTTCTAAGTGTGTGTGTTTTTTTGACGAGTTTGCTGGCAAATAAGTAGTAGGATCTGTGTATGGATAGAACTACATACATATTTATTCTTGAATTATGGATGCACACCCCCACAATCATTAACTATAAATGTTCCTCAAAAACATACATACAACAACAACAAATAGGCCTACCGCAATGCGCGGGTTCCTACCTGCTCGTTATTATTACAACTTTTGTCTTTTTTTTTCTTTTAACAAACGTTAGTAGTCGGATTCATATGCATGTTAACATTGTTCAATCCACCTTGACACTTATTTTATTATTATTATTTTTTACATATATCAAACTTTTAACTTATCATATTGTTTGTAACAAGTAAAAGGAGCCCGCCGCGTTGCGGTGGGGGCATTTGAATGAACATTGATGGTTCCTGTTTGTTTATGTACAATATTGCATCTCCCTTTTGGTGTGTGGCAGCATTGGCTCCATGTAGTAGGTTTCTCTATGACGCCTGCAACAGAAACACTTACTCATTAGTGTTTCACAAAACTAATCCATATATGTCGCAACGACTCGATAGGATACTCACAGCTAAATTTGGTCTAACATTTGCAGACCTGAAGGTAACACCGCATCAAAACATTACCTGCTATAAACTTAATCAATATTACTTGATAAAAAGTTTTTCAAAATCATATCTTTAACATAAACCTGTACCCACCAAAAAGTACATCAATCTTTACATAATTGAACCACCAAATACCGACATAAAGTCACCTGAAACAAATGACTGATGACCTATACCAAATTCAGCTCAAAATATTTAGCCACTTTTCAGGTAAATCTTTGATTAACAGGGCTTTTGCATATCGTGGTCACCGGAAATCTAAATTTGTCATGCCTAATACATGCACATATTCAGACAAACAGATACAATCTCAAAATGGTAAGTATTAATCTTGTGAAAGTGTGTATTTCCTACCACAATCGGGGTACAACACACGCTTTAAAAACACACAATTCAAATTGACTCTAAACACTGCCGCCCTATATGACATAAACAAATAAGCAATTCAAATTTATAAAAATTTATTGCCTTGATAACTTTAAAATGATGATGTCGTGGTTTTTTGTTTCATGATTTATTTTTATTAAATAAATGGGGTTGTTCCATCATTAGCTTCGGCACTGGAAGAATATGACCTGTTGAAATGGGAAATGGGTGTGCCAATGACAACACATCTGGTGACAGATACAACATTACGTGGGTAACAACCGTCATTATTGCAGGCGTGGTTCGTAACACTTAAAAATAATAATAATAATAATAAATAAAATAAGAAAATGTCATTATTACCTTTAATTCAAAAAAAGTGAGTCTTAAGGGATGTTTGGGGTTCCTGGCAAACAACAACTTTAAAGATCGAATGGGCCGTTTGAAGGGGGTGTTCACAGGCCTACAAAGTTTCTGGTAAGCAGCTTTAAATAGAAATTCACAAAGCTTAAAATCACTATATAAAGGTTACTACCAAATTAAGCTGAGTAAACAGCTTTAAACGCATCATGAAAATCACCATTTTAATTTACTCAGTTGGTAAGCAGCCTATATGGTGGCTATGACAATTATGAAGGAATTTGTTATCTCTACTCCAACCCAGTTATTTAAAAAAAATGAAATCATTGAAAAAAAGCTGAATCTTTAATCCTTAAAGAGCTAGTGTGAACTCATTACTGCAACACCATATCAGCCAAAAGATTGCACATGTAAGAACTATTGAACTAAATGCCAGTATAAATTAGATTCCAACCGTAAAATGAGCATAAAACTACTGTGTCATTCTCACAAACTGAAGTGTCATGTTAACGTTACGTGAAAACTGTAAAAATGATCTATGTTGATGCTTAAACTAACCTGAATTCCTCTCATTGAACTTCCTTTTTCGGCATGCATATTCGTCTCTGTGAATACCTCTGGCAAGAGCATTCGTCAAACAGTCAGATGCACTAATGTATCGAAAGGTTCTGAAACTACAAATGTTGAAAGTAGACGTACCTGTTATTGAACATTCAATCGTCCGTGTTTCCTTGTTGGACCCGTACATGGAATTTCTAATGGACGTCCCTGCAAAACCGGTCTACATCCCATATCGTTCCACTGCCAAAATCCCACACAACCTCAGGCAGTTCAACGTACTTATCTATCAATAACAAAATACAAACTAAATCATCTTTAAAAAAAAAGAAGCTTGATATTAGTAACAAACTTGAACCAATTTTATTCAATTCAATACTAATCAGAATCAAAATAACAACTAAATTAATAAACTTATAACAAATCTAAATAATGCAAACCTAATTGGTGGATGTCGCCACTTCAACCCGAACCGAATCCGATTCACCCGATCCATCACCAAAAAAAATTGTAATTTTGATTGTCAGAGCAGCAAAACCGTTTTAGGCTAGATGAAACGGGTAAACAAAACATCATCGTTTAGCATTGCCTATAATATATATGGATAAACGAAAAGTTAGCTCATATCATGATTGTGATTAACATGCCTACATAAAAGGGTTGTGTTATACAATACATATTCCAGGTAGGAAAAGGCTTCGCATGTAAAGAAAAAGATAAGAAAAAAAAAATACTATGCTAAAGCTGGCTTGTGCCAATAAAAAAAGACGTTGTTGGGATTCACTCCATTATGTGACCATTACTTCTATATAAACCTAAACAAAAGTCTAATTCTCCAGCAAGGATTTCTATTATTTTAGACCCTAGATAAGGAAAAATCATGAGCACATTAATTTTTTTCTAAATATTGTTTCTGATTGAGCTAATGGTAATATCTTACCAACATAAAAGGTAACACGAACCGTCTCCATTTTGGCATTCGGCCTTAAAGTGGTCCTGCCTTGTTTGCGATTACCGTTAAATGATTTCTTTATAGATGCAGGTACAACGGTGCGTGTGAGGTTAGCGACTTGAAAGGAAATCTTTGTTAAAAGGTTGGTAGCAACATAAAAAATCATATATCTATATTCGATATTTTAATATACCTCATCAAATTGAAAGGTAAAACTCTTCAATTATTGCAAATAATCGTGTTGCATTTCTCCTTAGGATCTGCACAGACAATCAAGGTTGGTAGTTGAACATATGGATACACATATAATTTTTTTTAATTGAAACTTGCTAACCTAATCACATCTCATCACTAAAACGACAACACCAATCCTCATTAGCAACACGTCGTCTGCCCAAACATGAGTAGTTCTTTATCACCATTTTATACACATGGCCTGCAACCGATGGCATTCTATCGCTTTAGATTTGAAACAATACAAATGGCAACTGAGCTTCTCACGGTTTGTGAGAGGAATCATTTCCCAAACTTGAATAAGTACAGAGAACGGGAGCACAAACCAGATCTAATATCCAATTTCTTGCTACACAGACTTATTCTAAGTTCTACTTAATTATAAAATACATACTCGAAGATAGATGCATGCCTTTGTTAAAATTTTAGTACCTGAATACCTCTATTTAATCTAAAATCATCTTTAATAACCTCCGCCAAAGCCAGTATTCCATCCTTCATGAGCAACTGTTATGATAGGTAACGTCAAAGAAACACACTTTCAAATTTATTCCAAAGACCGCACCCTAAATCGCATAAACAAATAAGCAATACAAATTTATAAAAATTGATTACCTTGATAGCCTTATAATTATGATTTCGTTGATGTACGCACACAATTCTGGACGAACCATGAAATGTGGAGAGAGTCCAAAGGGCCGAATCTACCACAAAAAATAAGCATCTAATTAAATTAAGTCGAAAAAATAATAAAATAAAATAACATAATAAAAACAATACCTGTTTAAAAATTGATATCATAGCAGCATCATCAAAACACAATAAAAAACAAATCCCTTTGTTAATATGAGATCTTACAACAAAAAAAATGTTAAAACATATAGTATCTCCTGACTAGTTAAATCCAAGCTAATAATAGCTTGAAACCTTTAAGCTTAACATGTACTTACCTCTTTTATTCTTTGTTCCAGTTCTCGTCAAGATGCTCCCGTAATTCCGATAGAGATGGGAGAAGACGGTGGGAGTTCTCATCAAGATGATCGTCAAGATGCTCTAATAACTTCATACCCTGCCAATCCCCGGGTTTATTTGTAAAGTCTCTATTCCTTGGTAATCAAAGCCCAAAGATCTATGAATTAGCCCATGCTTAACTAGCCAAGCAGACAAAATACCCTGCATCTTTTTTCTCTCTGCCGCATTTTTTTGTATAAGTATTTCCGGTTTTAGATAAGAAGGCTACGGATAGTTTTGATCATCTTGCTACCGCTACCGCAACAGTGAGTTTGGTTTAGCATGTAAAGTGAGTTTTGATCAAAACTGTTGCGGAAGGCAAAGTCGAAGGCGGTGGGATTATCTGGAACAATGGATAGTTTTGATCAGATATGGGCTAAGATGCGAGCCGTAGCAACACCTGGGCCTCAAGTATATAAATTATTATAATATAGTTTTGATATGCTCCGCTCCATTATATCCTATATCAATGTAATGTAACATCATTATCGTATATAAAAAATATAAGGGCCTAAAGCGGCTTGTTGTAGGAATGGTAGGGGTACCATTACACTCTTGTTGAAATCTAAGGATAAAAACGAAAACATAGAGAAAAGCGATTTATAACCAAAGCTTGACGGAAACAATTGTAATTAGTTGAAGGCGATGGAAAAAGGAGAAAAATACGTATGGGAAGGTGCCATTCCTTTGCAAATTCATCTTCACGACTCTGAAGTCACCACTCTTCCCCCTCCCTCACCCGCACTGGTATTTATTTTTTCACTGATTACTGTAAACTATTTGTTCAAGACTTATTTTGATTGTTTGGTTTACTTTTTAATCAAGTGTGGCCGATCTTAACTATTGGTGAGATACATTGCTCAATGTCGATATTTTATAACTTACGCTTGTCCTTGTTTAGTCAAGGATTTCTAGTACTGTTAAATGTAAATCCAATGTTTTTGGAGAGTTTATTTAGTATGTGAATTGCCTTGATTTTTTTATAGACCATAAGCTTAAGAAATGGATTTCAACTAGATGGAACCTAAAGACAAAAATATATATGAATTACAAAAAAAATTATGATTTATGACAAAATTTACACTATGTAAAGAAAATCCATTCCGGGAAGTCCGCCCCTGAATGGGCCTTCTGTCCACTGGTATCCGTGAGATGGTTATGTCCCCAGCCAAGAGGTTGCGGGTTCGAGTAACGCAAGGAACGAAACTGAGATTGTTGTGATTCTGTGAGAATGTACAGTATATAGATTGTAGTTGCGTGTATTAGTATGACTTTAAAAAAAAAAAAAAAAAAAAGATGGAACTTGAAGTTTTTTGCTGAAAATATGTTTCATGTGCTTATCTTTTGTTTTACATTGATTAAGTTATTCCAAATAAAATACTTGTGATAAAAATGCGGTACTGACTCTCCTGATCGACGCCTCGGGTCAGTAGTCGGTCTCTGAGACATTACTACCATGGTGACTATCGACCCGAGCCCAAAGAAGAAAAAAACGAACCAAGACAAAGCTATGAACATTCTTTGATACATGATTGGAGTAGGTCAGTTGGCTTTGTGTGTGTGGGGCTGGGGGGATAAACCTGACTCATGGGTTGTGACCTGATAACCAGTATTCTATGAGCAGAGCTACTGTCTAAAAGGCTTTACATGATGCTACTGTCTACGGATTATGTTTTTGTACTGGTATGGAGACCACCTTGCTGTTTCTATTAAACTGTCACGTATTTAGAAGTTGAAATAGTGGAGACAAACATTGTCCAAATGAAGTTTTCTGCCTACTGTATAGGAAAAGTGATACAACGTGATTTTTCTGATTGGTGTTCCTTCTTATCCTAGTCATGATAAGCGACTTAAAATTGAACGACTCAGTGATTAGCATGTATAGATTTCCCTCAGTAAGCTTATGGAAATTCCTTTTCTAAATAAAGTACTATTTTCCTGAGGATCATCAGCCGCATTTGAAGGGATTGGCGCAATTTCGTATGTGAACTCAGAATCTTAAGTGTATCCCGTTTTAGTGGTGATGATAATTTGATTAGTCATGATGCATTGATGTGATTTTGCGATTCACTCGTGCATGCTCGGTCATATCTTATTTCTATATCCTATTTTAAAGTTCTTTAACGGGTATCAAGGGTGGTTGAGTTAGAATTAGGGGAGAAAGTTGCTTAACCTTTGAACACCTAACAAACCTATGTGTGGTGTCATCCATTTGGCTAATGTTAAGCTTTTCTTATGTGTCAATAACGGTGGTGCACAATAAGCTCTCTTTTGGAGCATCAAATGTTGATGTGGATGTCTTACCACAGAAGGATCGATAGATTAGAGGCACCGAATGAGGAAAAAAAGAGTGCACTCCTGTTTCATATGATTTGCTCCTGTCTAATATATACCTTTGGATGCAGTAATGACAGAATTGACATGTACCAAAAGGATGTGTTAGTGGGTGAAGACTGGGGTGGTAGAATTATGGACCAAGATAGGGAATAAGTAGTCACAAGAATTTTGTGCAAAGGGCATATATAATAACTTAGACATAAAATCCATATAGTGGCAGGACACCATCCATGCTCCCTGTCCTAGGAAGGGTCACCGTTCATCTCATTTATAAATTGTTATGGGTCTCTTGACTTATTTACAGATTACATTGAACAAAGGATTTGTTTTGGTTGTTGCTGACTTGTTGGTATGTGTTTGGTGTATATATGTCTTCTTTCTGGGAGGTTAGGAGGGGTTCCTTAGATATGTCCTTGGATTTTCATGTACAAGACCCTTAATTTGCTTTCCCTGCTCTCCGAGTAGCCATCTTATTGCTTGCTTGCACGCTTTGTGTGTGTATCTGTGTAATTCTTATATTACTAAATGGTGCAATGCGTCATTTACTTGATCTGATGTTGTAGCATTGTCTGCCAATCTTGGTTAAGCTATTAGAATGGCGTTATTAACCATTTTTTTGCTCAATATATAAGCGAATCTGTGGTTTATCGAAAATCTAATAGCAAATTCTTATGTTTCTGTTAAGTTCAGATTCTAGCTCCTCGAATAGGGTACCTACCTCTGTTATCATCTCAACTTAAGCCATTCTTTAGTGGCGCACTTCCTCCTGGAGTCGACACTATCTGGTTCGAGTACAAAGGATTGCCCCTTAAATGGTATAGTATTTTCTTGATGATTTTGATTTATAATTATTTTTTATGCTATGATATGAGTTTTCTTTCTCCTTATATTTAAAGTTAGCTGGGCTAGTAGAAGATTATTAATTATTGATCTGCGGAACGACGCTATTTTGATAAGTTGCACACTAAAGTTACACTTGTATTATGAAAATTACAATATTTCATCACATGTGTGTCCTAGATAATTACAACACTTTATGGGAAAAGTCTGTTGTAGCATTCATATATTTGCTCATTATCATCATTGCAGCGGGTTAGTGGAGTTTTGGGTATATGATTAAAATACACCCCACTATATAAGTTTTAGATATCGTTACATCGACCTTATAAGATTGTGTTCATAAATCATAAGTAGGTTCGCCTCTAAACATAAAAACTGACTGAGGTTTATCCTTTGATAGTGTAAGGCAGCTATCCCTGTTGTTTGTTACTTGTGGCTTTATCTTCAATAATTTCCCACGTAAAGTCATGTCTTGTCGCCTCTCATTCATTTTCTGTGTTATATGTACTTCTATTTCCCTGCTTTATTAAAGAGAAAATTTAGACGCAACTATTTATGAGATAACACCATAAGTTCATTCACATTTAGGTTCCTCTTAGTCTCTTTGCTAATATTGGCAGTTGTACGTGCCTTCCAAGTCTACGAAGCTGGGCTTATTATGTGACATAATACTGGATTTTTCAGGTATATACCAACAGGGGTCCTCTTTGATCTACTTTGTGCTGAACCAGAAAGACCTTGGAATTTGACGGTATGTATCTTACACTTTTTGTCTTGACATATTTTACACGAATCTTGTTTGACTAGTGTGAAACTATATCATGGTTGAATGTATGTTAGGAAGCTCTATTCTTATCATCTTTAGATAGACCATAGCTCTACTATTCCTAGCTATAAAATGTACTATTAGTTATGTCACATATATGTTGTAATTCCATATTCAGAGGACAGAAACCATTTACGTTTTTAGCAAAATATAGCTGTCCAAATTAAGAATAAAACTACTAATTATCCAAAGATGTTTTCAAAAGATGAATAGATCATTTTAATTAAGGGCAACAACTGTCTAGTAAAAGACTTATTAAATAAGTTGACTTTCGTTTAACAGTGTTTGTATCTTGGTTTGTGGTAATAGTGTATATAGTGGGACTCATAAACATGACAGGAACTATCATACTGGAATATATAGAATACAAGATGAGTCAGGAGGTTGAGAATATCACTTATAAATGCTAGAAGATAAATTTAAACATAAATTCCATATTTAATTATTTATTTACCTCTTAAATCATATCACTGAGCTGAAATTTCTCTTTTATCATATGTGGTGTTTCAGTATATGTGAAACCTGCTTGCCAAATGCAGATCCCTAAAGTTAATGACTGTAAGTTATGTACTTATGTTTACGGTGTTCTCAGTCATGTTTTCATTCCTTCTGCAGGTACATTTTAGGGGATACCCAGGAAATATCTTGATTCCCTGTGATGGAGAAGATAGTGTGAAATGGAGCTATATCAACTCATTAAAAGAGGTTTGAGTTTGAGAATGACTGTTTCATTTCGCTGTCCATGTCTTCCTCTATTTGCATAGTATCTAATAGGGGTGGAAACAAGCCGAGCCGAGCCCGAGCCTGCCAGAGCACGAGCTCGGCTCGTTTATGTTTTATATGGTTGGAGACTTATTATTTAAGCTCGAGCTCGGCTCGTGTTATGTTATACAGGCTCGGCTCGTTTATACGATTTGGTAATGAAAAATTAAAGCTTGGCTCGAGCTCGGCTCGTAATATATCTATTTTGAGCTTGTTAATAAGCTTGTAATTGAGCTCGTTAATAAGCTTGTTATTGAGCTCGTTAATAAGCTCGCCTATAATACAAATGCATAAGGTTTTATATATGTTTAATACTTAAAATATCCTAGTGTCGTTTAGGCTCGCGAGCCCAATCGAGCTTTGTATGTAAAGCTCGGGCTCGAGCTCGATTAATAAATGAGCTGCAACTTAGACTCGAGCTCGGGCTCGGACTCGTTTAGGCTCGACTCGTTCGAGCTTTTCACCGATCCGATCCCGAGCTTTTCACGAGCGGCTCGACTCATTTCCACCTCTAGTAGCTAATAAAACTTTATATCTCATATGTATGTGTGTGTATACACATATATCTTAATCCTATCTTAATCTTAACTATAAATAAAGAGTAAAGGCCTCTAATCTGAATGTTGAAATTTTCAGTAGGAAAATTACTATTTTACTCTTTATTACCCTTCATTAATTTGTGTATGAATTTTCCTGTTGGCAGCCCATTAATTATTTGTTATTTTCGAGCCCACCTGCCTTATTTACTCTTCTTTCTTAGCTTCCAGCTAAACCGAACCAAATAAACCAACTTGAATTTTGATAGTCGTAAATCTTTTAAACCATCTTCAATTTTGATGGTATGTTTATTTTAGTTTGCAAAAGTCCAAACGTGTTTTGAGTTATAGTTTCTTGGGCCAAGTTGAAGCCCATATCTTGAAAAAGACTTTGGTTTGGTTAAAACCGAAACTGAAAAACCGAACTGTTTCAGTTTGGTTTTAGCCAAAAACTGAACCGATCCACACCATGCTAACCCATACTTCCAGCCCAACTCACAGCAGAAACAATTAAACACACATAATCAAAATTACAAATTACAACATTCTAACTTTTTTTATGGGCTGGAAGAAAACATATAATGGAAAAACATTGTTTGCCGAAACGCGCGAGTACCCTACTAGTAAATATTGAAAAGTGGAAGGATTTGGGTATAGGGTATGCCGTCAGGGCGATTATTAGTTTTTTCCTTAAATGCTTGCATAAACTTGTGTGATGACGGCTACTTTTAACATTATATACTTATAATTACATTATTTTCTTCAGGCCGCTTATATAATTCATGGAAGCAGCAAGAATGTTATGAACATGTCTCATCCTGACCAGGTTGAGTTGTGGCGTTCTGTTATGAATGGTATGCTATATATATTTCGAATACTTAGTATTATAGTGACTCCAATACATGATTAAGTAGTTATACTTGTAGCTATTTTATGGCTAAGGACTAGTGAGGAGAACCTAAACAATAAGCTCATTTTTATACGTCTGTTCTCGACATATTCTCCTTCTTTATGTGAAACTTTTGCTATATTCCAACTTTAGTGCTGACTTGTTCGCAGGTAAACTGGAGATATACAACCGCATTTCATCAAAGCTTAAACTTGGAATACTTGGAGATGAATTTTCTGCAAAACTGAATTTAAAAGCTCAGCACAGTGTTAATGAGACTGAGGCAACTGCTGCACCGAAAGCAAGTAAGTGTGTACATTTCACTTAAAATGTACATGAACAACTGCAGCTAGCAAATTAGTGTGCACATGTCACTTAAATGTATAAGAATAAGTGTGGTTTGTCTGCTAATATATATTCCAAGTCCATGCTTTGTTATTACTGCATAATTTGTGGATTTTCTAGGTTCAATTGGGAAAGTTGCCTACTAATTTTGTTATTCCAAGTCCAAGCATTGTGTTTGCTGGAACTTTTTCTTGGGTTTCTGGGTTTTGGTTGGAGGATAACACAGTAGAAAATGTGTTTAATATGTAAATGAAAGATGTCAAGTACCAAAATGAAGTTGCAATCTCTTCTGTTTGATACTACTATTCCCTATGCACTGGAATTGTGAACAACATTACATTTGTTAAATCATTATAGTTTATTGCAGATGATGTTCTTAACTTACAAATCAAAACCCAAAGCTGTTTGAAACTAACTTTTGCAAAGATTAGTTTTATGGCCATAGGGTTAGTGGTTTAGTGCTTAACAGAATGCATCTTTTCCTGGCTTACTTGATGCTGTTCAAAGGACAAGCTATTGGTTGAGATCTTGGTGAAAATGTAGCTGAAAATTCCATTTCTTCTAACTAATTATACATTACTGAACTGAACCATCACCTGATACTATTTTCTGACTTACTTTCCAACTGCATCCAATTTGCAACCATGCACATCAATTTCTATTATCTCTACCCCATGGAAATTGTTAGTTATTTATGAATCATGAAGCTATCATGTGCAATTTGCAAACTAGAAGTATCTTCATTGGTATGGAAGGGGAGTTTCCCATTATTTAGGATTTAAAACAAATACCTCTGAGCTTGAGATAATGGTTGTTCCCTGAGGCATTGTAAGAAGTCCCAAATTTTTTTATGATAACTGAATGACTGTTATTTGTAGATTGGTATCTTTCAACTGAAGTGAACATGAATATCCTATTTTTTTTTTTGCAAAGGGGTAGGTCGTAAGGTGCTGAATCCGAAGTAAAAGTTAAACTGTTTATGATTCCTTTTGTTGGAACGTGGCATGGTATCTTCTATTGGTTCTACTAATATGTGCTGTCAAAGGAACACTGTTGCAATGTTTATAGATATTTCAAACTCCTCCCGACTTGGACCTGTGATTAATCATATAATGATGTTCTAATTAAATCTTCGATGGGCTCTTGTTAGGTAGAATACCTGTTCGCTTGTACCTCTGGACTGTTGATGATGATTTTGACGATCTAGAAGCTGCACCGAATTTTGATAGTTGGGACCAAATCTCTTACATAAACCGGCCTGTTGAGATTAATGGAGAAGGTATGCTGAAATGTTGACTTGGCTATTTTGCTGAAAACAAAATATCCCAACTTTTTCTGAATTGACCCAACAAGAGGTCGTAAATGGGTCAAGTTTAAAAAGATACCTAAAACTAAATGGGGTTATGCGAGTTGAAGATCTCTCGAGTTTTAGTCAAATACTTAGATATATCTGCCTTTCAGATCTAATTAGACAATGTTTTTATTATATCATTATATAAACTAGTAAGAGTGCAAAAAATGTTGGTCGGTCAAGCCGATTCACACGGTTTCTAGGGAACACTTGATTTAACCTGTTACCTACCCTGCCCATTTTCTTCTTTTACGAGTATCATATCTCATCTTTCACTACAGCATGTGTGACAACTATGGCACTTGCATGTCCATCATGAATGCAGGAAAATATTTTACTTTGCTTGATGCAGTAAAATCAATTCTGCCAGAATTTTATCCCGATTCCTCAAACACGATCAAAGCAGCAATCAACAAAGAAGAGATAAATGAGGAAACAACAGTGGAAAGCGTAGAAACCGAATCTACTGCAGGTCATCCAGTGATCAAACTTCTTCGTATTCAAGGCATTAAACCCAAAATGGATATTCCATTTTCTTGGGTTGTCAACAACTTGATGAACCCTGATTACTTCCTTCATATCTGTCTTTACATCAAGGCTCCCAAACCAATCAATACATGACAAGTTCCAGTTTATTGTACACTGCCCTATGTTCTCGGGGTTTATAGTCAACCATGCAAACTGTACAGAATAGTAAAACGCTTGTTTGTTAATTCTTTTCTCCTAACTCATTTAGTAAAAAGGTTTGGGTTCTCCTATCATTGGTTCTCGTTGTGAACTTGTTAGAATTCAGATGTACTGATTCAAGTAGATAGAGTTTGGTACTGATGAAACTTATTCATTTAGGGTTCTATGATGTTTCCACTTGGCATTCTGGTGAAAATGTAATGACTGGTGACTAAAAATGGGAAGTTGATTTGTTGATCGTTATCTACTCTATGCAGATATTGACACTTTTGCTGGTCATCATATTAAATGTGCATGATGTATGTGCTTATACCATGTGCATCAGCTAGTTCCTTTTCCTGGGCTGCAATGGCCAAATTTGCCGTAATAATCTTTCATGAACAGCACCTTATGCACAACAGGTTGTACCATTTTCAGGTTTTGGCCATTCCTAAAAACGCGAGTCTAGTGGGTTTTCATATTTGACCTATTAAGTCAAAATGTAGTCGATATTTCTTAAGTATTGGTAAATTAGAATATTCTCTTTTTAACTACAACTGGTTTGTTTTCTTTCCCTGTAAATTTGTGAACTCTTCCGGCATTGTTGTATTTGATTGTCCCTCAGCATGAAACCTTCTCTTAACTTTTTGTGATGAAACAACTATATGTGGCAAAACCAAAGATTTTCTTGTGGCTCCACAGTGACACATATATAAGCATAAATCTTGTTCCTCTCACTAGCATTAAAATTCACAGAAATCAAATAAAAGAGATCGTAAATGGGAAAGGATAATGTGAAGCTTTTGAGTATGTGGGCAAGTCCCTTCTGCATGAGAGTGAAGATTGCTTTGGCAGAAAAGGATATTGCTTATGAAGAGATCCTAGAGGAGGATTTGATGAATGGGAAGAGCGAGTTGTTGCTCAAATCCAACCCTGTGCACAAACAAGTGCCTGTGCTCTTACATGACAACAAGCCCATTGTCGATTCCACTAACATTATCACCTACATCGATGAAGTCTGGCCTGAGAAACCCTTGTTTTCTTCTTGTGAATATGAGAAATCCCGAGCCAGGTTCTGGGCCGACTATATTGACCGCAAGGTAAGTCCTTTTTCTTGATGAAGTCATACTCGCTACCCGAGAATGGCTATCAGTAGTACCGGAAGTATTTTTTTTTTTTTGGGAAAAAAGATGTATGCTTATGCTCAATACTAGGGAGATTTCTAAAAAATTGGTAACTAAAGTCATTGTCGTCAAGTTCTTTGAAAAAAATTCTCGCACTATGATTAGCACATTTGGTCGTTATTTGACTACCTCTTGTCAACTGTAGCAATTTAGACGGTTTGATACCAGCATGACTAAATAAGAGTATAAGACTCTAGTCAGTTATTTTTTATTTTTTTATATATATATTTTTTTCTCAAAATAAATAAAGGGACATCATAAATATTTATAGAGACGCTAGTGACTACACAGTTTTATAAAATTTGTATCATCGACATATAAACGCAAAGCATGTTATTCTATATATGCATAAACTAGGTCTATCCAGCCGGCCGTGCCGTTTGGAGCTCAAAAGAAAAGGCTGAAGTAGAGGCCGCTAAGAAAGAGTTTCTTGACATCATCTTCTACTTGGATGGAACTTTGGGAGACAAAGATTTCTTCAATGGCGACACCTTCGGGTTCGTGGACATTTTTCTCATTGGTCTAACCTCATGGTTCCCAGCCTATGAAAAGTTTGGTGACTTTAAGTTGGAGGATCACTACCCAAAACTGGCAGCATGGATCACACGATCATGGGCTAGAAAATCAGTGTCTGAGTCCTTCACCAGCCCAGAGAAGATCACAAACTTTGTTGCAATGATGCGAAAGATGTATGGTATCGAGTAAGGCGGCTTCATCAAGATTATATGCTTGTGAATGCTGCTTTATTTCTTTTAGTATCTTGTGGGGCATGAGTTTTAAAGTCTCTTACAAAGAATAAAAATAAGAATGGTGTTCAAGATTATGCTTGAAGGCATTAATGTTGTATTTTTGAGGGGGGAAATGAGTTCAATGTATGCTTTTTATTTTATGTATCGAATCCAATCGGATGTCTTGTTGAATGATATATCATGTGATTAAACATTTAGAGTAAACTACGCCGTTCGTCGTGGTTTGCGTTGACCGACAAATTTCGTTCTTTGACAAAAAAATGCATCATCCGTCCTTAAATGCGAGACATTATTGTTGGGATTTTATAATCTAGTTAACCAAGTAACGTAACGAATACGCAGCGGAATATGGATCTAGTTTAAGCAATTAGGTTAACACATACTTAATAAACAATAAGTAATAAAAGGGATAAAGAAAACTAACCCTCGTAGTCACCCACAAGTAATTAAACGAACAAGGAAACTAAGTATTCAAAACGAATACCTTTACGAGTCCACACACAAACACTTAACCACAATACACCCGATAAAGCTAGTCGTGAACGTTAACTCGTACAACCCTTGTATAAACTTGAACAAACGAACCAAAGAAAACCCTAGAAAACCCTTCTATTTCTTTTTCCGAGACAACAACAACCCAAAAACCAAATATGGTTTTGTCCGAGATCTGCTCCAAACCCGAGAACCAATTCTCCCTCCTGTCCGATATCGGACAAGGCTATCCGATGACTTTCAGCAACCTTTTCTGTCCGATATTAAACAACAATTAAACACCAACTTCTGGGTACAACTCGACTTGGAATTAACTCAGAAATCTATCATTAGGAACCCTTGAACGAATTGGATCAATATGATGCAATTAGGGTTTAAATTATCCAAACCCTAATCGGATGTAAAAATCTGATCGGTAATGAGAATTGGAAGATGTTGATCGATTAGGTGTAGCAGGGAACTAGTATGTGTATGTAGCATGAGGTTGTGAGGTAGGGTGTGGGTATATATAGCCCAAGAACCCTAGCTTTGCTTGGGCTCAAAACTTGAGCTCCAAGCTTCAACCTTTCCTAATCCTATTACATGTTCTATTAACCCAAGGCTTATCCCAATCCGACCCACTTTGGAAAACCGGCCAAAGGGTCTTATGGGTTTGTAATCGGATCACACATAATACGGTTCGGGCTATATATTAAACTGGTTAATATATATAGTTCAAGTATAAACGTAACTAAAGTACTCTCGTGTTTAACGTGTGTGCCCCCATAGGCTCACACACTTCTAGTCGTTTCGTGTGTATCAACTCCCACAAACCAACAGCTCCCACTTGGGAGTTGGAGTAGCGAATAGCACAAAAAACTAACTACGGAAACGCCTAGCAACGCTCTCACTCGCTTTTTAACTAAAAGTGTCTGAGATATAGTTTCATAAAATTTTCTCAGTAGCATGGTTATTAATGTCTTGCTTTTAATCATCCTTTGTTATAGATACCGTTAAACCATGGATATGGATCCTAACTCATTCCATATAGTTTAACCATTTAGAATCTCGTTATAGAATTTAATTAGATATACCAAATGTAATCAGGTATCATCTTGCATTACCCTTTTGGTTCGGCCGAACAATTATCTTATTAATTCTGGAGAGGCGCCATGGTATCTTTCTACACTTATCAAGTGGAGTAACAAATCCTTTATTGACTACAAGTGTTGTGGATGCTGCTTCACATCACTCCAGAATATAGCTTTTATAACTAGCTTATTCAGGATAGCGTTTGGCTTATACTTACAAAAGTGATATCCACACCTAACAGAACTTGCTTGTATCTCAAGTCTAAGGACGACTTTAACAAACCATTTTCAATATTTACTTATGACAAGGATCCAAAAGTAAATATTTGAAAGTTGGGGTATCCAATATGCATCCCTTGTGAATACACATGAGTTTGGCGGGAACAACCCACATTCTCGTTAGAATATAACCAACACTCATATTTGCCATACATAACAATATTCCCATTTGTTAACTGACAATGGACATATTTAGAACAATAAAATTATTCAAGGATTAAACATGCAAATATAGGATAACAATTTTTATATGAATGAATAACAAATACCAAGTATCTTTATTCATCATAAAGTAAAATTGTCTTACAATCCCAATTATCCAAATACTAAAAACAGATATGCATGAGACTAATTAGTAAGTTGAAGTCTAATGTTTCCAACATTCTCAACCTTTCTTTACAAGAAAAACTAAATAGTCATCTGAGTAAAATTTCCGAATACTTGTTTCAAATTTCACATATAGCGAGGGATTTGAAATATATGATGAGTGTCTTATCTCATATACTCATAATATTGCAAGCGTCATAGTATGGAGATGTCTCCCTACCTTGCATGAGGTATTAGAAGTCAACGACACACTGACAATCGTCATTACAATTTCTTAAAATGTAAAGTATTCTCATTTCTTAATGTGTAATACAACAATGCTCTATGTTGAGCATATCTAGTTAGCAGATTTATCATAAATGATAAAATCCTACTTTAACTAGTATTAATTATCCTCCAGCATCATTGTAATTATACAACACTATGCTTTATAATTCATAAACATCTATATTAACAATAATCTAAATACTCTCAATTAGATATTGTTGTTGTCAGCTCATCTTGCTCTTTATAATAAATACATGATAAATCCTTAGTTAAAAACATAAGGTTTCCATCCATGTAATAAATTATTCCAAGTGAATATACCATTTAAAACTTACTTGAATGATATATTGCATTTGTGTTGGACTTAATTTTTTGTATTTGTTTATTCCAGATAAACATTTATTTCAATGTTGTTTGTTTTATTCTCTAAATTTCAAGTGAAGTTTCATTCCAAGCTTAAGGATCAATATCTTGCTTAAATAGAATGATATCTTCAACATATAAATTTTAAGGAAAAACACAGTGCTCCCACTTAATGTCAGATGTACTCAAGAGTTATCTTAATTTAATCAAAATCATATTGTAATTAAATTCAAGATCTCAGCTCCTAGATGCATGATCCAATCCAAACTTGGATTGCTTAAATTTTGTAAACTACATAAAGATTATATAGATTCATAACCCTTTTGATTATACACCGTCCGCGCCAAAGGTAATCATAAATAAAGAGTTATAAAATTTTAATCGCCATATTCCACATACAAGGAACCATGTATGACAATTAATTATCTTTATATAATTAATGCATGTATAAATATATATATATATATATAAATCTAATCATAGTCAATTGCTTAAGTATGATTAAAAACTTCTTATTAAATGCCATGCATTAATATGTATACAATTTTGTCCTTGTGAGCCTTTCTTCAAAAGAAACTCATTCCAACCTCATAGGTTAACTGTTAGGCGAAATAACAATCAAGCTCAAAACTTGATTTGCCTTTTAAGGACTGCATCTTATCATTCATAGTTCAAAAACATTTATCAGATTCAAGATGTGATAATGTATTTTAGTAGTTAGCTTATTTACAATAATCTTCTAGCTTATATCCCTCAGCATTGATATTAAAATATCACTCAAGTGATGAGGCATCCTTGCGGATTTATGAATGAGAGTAACATTATACTTCGGTCGACATTTACATGTTTAACCTTAGTATGACATTAATAAGTGAATTTTAGAAGGTTAAGTATTTTTTTCTCAAAAATTTTGAGATGTGTATATGCCCCCACTTACTTTTGTAAGTAGAGACAATTCTCTAAATACTAAGTATTTAAGCAACAATAAATTGTTCTTTATTGGGAACCGCAAAATACATTTTAAGTTCTCATCTCTAGATTTGTTAATAAAATGCTTCATAAGATTTTAATAAATTCCGAACTTAAATCAAGACATAATGGAATTCCTTCCAACAACTCTAATTAGGGTTTGTAGAAAAACTCTAATTTTGTATCACTCTTTAACAAAAAATCTTAGCAACAGTTTTGTGTTTCGTCGAGCTAGGAGGAACACCAAAACTACAATCTTCAAGCTAGGAAGTGTAGAAAAATAAAAAATCCAAAAGGGTTTAGGATTCGATTGGTTTGAGTGGAAAAAAACGAAAATCCCTAAGGGATTAGGGGTTTCGCCGTTTCGGTTATGAGTTGTTTTGAATACCTTATTGGTTTGAACTATATTGAGTGTATCCATGACACACGCAATTTTATAACCTTGATATATTTTGGAGGCAGAGCAATTAAAGCTAACATGAATCAACAAATATGAATAAGGTTTGTTTCAACACATTAGACATACCAAATGAAGTGGTATTCTATGAGTATTAGAATTGTGAGACTATATCATAATTTCATAGATAACTTAGTTATCTTTGGATCAAATACTTGTCAATTGGGTCGAGCCAAATTGCATATTAAGTATTTTCGAACCAAGTGCATGCTATAATGTATATTCATTGAATAATACAATAACCTTATGTTCACATGTTCACAAGAAGACAAAACTGTTCAAGAATTATATGTTCATGTGTTTACAAGAAAACAAAACATGTCAATAATACATTATAAGTCTTTGAATGATTCAAAGGCCTTATGTTTATATGTTAAATGGAAGACATAACAATTTTACTATATATACTTTATGTTATAAGTCATTGATTAATTCAAGAACTTTATAATTATGTCTTAACATGTAAGCATAATTATACTAACAAAAGTAATCATGAACGCAAACTCTTGAGTTCTCTAGTAATTTCAAGTTAATTTTATACTTCAGAATTATGATTATTATCATTTAACCATAGTTATGTTGACTAAACATGTAGTCAAATTATTGAAGTATTTTTACACTATGTCATGAAATTTGAATGTAGTAGGGCAACAAACATCTTGCGTGTTCAAGTCCTAGTAGAATCATTATTAGAATGTAGTGGGGCAACAAACATCTCGCATGTTTAAGTCCTAGTAGAATTCTTATTAACATGTAGTAGGGAAATAAACATCTCGCCTGTTTAAGTCCTAGTAGAATTATTAGTTTTCTTACCTTGCGGTCAAGATATACCAATAATATTGTTGTTCCTTGCACACACTTTGAGATTTCTCTCACTTGTGTAAGGCACAACATCATATTATGAAATCAAATCACAAGTGATTGATTTGTGTAAACAATATGATAATATCATTAGATATTACACGTAGTGTTAGAACCATAACTTTTAATAAGGAATTGTGGATTATTATTCTATAGATAACGCTGCATAGAGCAACAGCCGAAAGGCAACGTGTTATCTTATAAAATAAAATGCAATTTTCCTTTAGGCAATGGTCGTTCATATTCGGAAAGTAATGAATTATTTCAAAGCAAGTTTGAAATGATATGGGTGACTAACAAGGAAATAATCTCGTAGCTCCCACTGAAATTGACAACATTACAGGAATTTTATATTCACTAATAAAAAGCAATGCTCCCACTGGATTTGTCAACATTGTAGTTTTTACAATGCCAGTAGAAAGCATATAGCAATTTTATACACTTTCCTATTCTCTTCAAATGGCTACGAGTAGCAATGTACTTAGGTATTGAACAGAGTATATGAAGTCCTACTTATGCAGATGATGGACTAGCCATTCATACTTTCATTTAACTTAAAAGGAAATAATCTCGTAGCTCCCACTGAAAGTATTATTTCAGTACTTAGGTATTGAACAGAGTATATGAAGTCCTACGAGTAGCAATGTACTTAGGTATTGAACAGAGTATTATTTCTCTTCAAATGGCTACGAGTAGCAATGTACTTGTCACGATGTATGAGTTTAAACCGCAATTGAGTAACTAAGTAGGGAAAGAGGTAAGCGACGAGCATTAATTGCACAATGCAACTCCTATATTTATGAGATTGATCAAGACATTAGTAGACAAGTAATAAAGTCATGAGCATGTTTAGTTTCATATTATGCCTCGGGTCCAAGGTCTGACTAAGCATACTCGAAATAAGTCGACCAAGTAAGAACTTGCAAAATCACCAAAGGTCTGACCAATGAGTAATAATCACCATGGGTTGGAATGGCCCTAAGGTCTGAACAAAGATGTCAAGCCAAATGCACGTGTTCATAGTTGGTTGGCATAGACTTAAAATGTTTACATAGGGTATTCACATAAATGTGGTAAAATCGTGTACAAAGAAGCATGCAAAACAACTTTGTAACACTTATTTTAATTTTTTTTTGGTCACGACACTGTAGTGATCATCATGGTTCATAGTATCTCCAATCGAACTCACAGGGAGGCGGAGGACCAGGTCAGCGCGAGGCAATAACCGGAAATCCTTTAGGTGTGACTGTGCGCACCTCCTTAAACCCCCTTTATAGTTTGTTCTAGTGGGTGAGTCGTACATCCCAAGTGTCTATAGCGTCCAGTTTTTAAATTCATGAAAAACTTGTTTCAATAGTTTAGGTCACTTAATTTTACAAAAACAATTTTCAACGAATCAAATAGCAGGTCACAATGAGCATGGTATTTAGGCATGTAAATTAAGACCATTTTTAATGTTATGATTACGGCATGTATTATTCCATATTACATTCAATTAGTTGTTAAAAACAAGTAACAATAATGCACATAAAGAAACACAAACATATAAACATAATACATTAATAAACACATATGGTTCCGAGTTCTCTCGCGAGTCTTCCCCAAAAGGAGAACCATAAGACCGTCACTAGGTGCAAAACCTAGATCGCCCAATTCATCACAAAAAGCAATTGAGTGGGTCTTATAGCCGGAAGAACACATAAAATATCATGGCAAACTTAATTAACTTTTAATTATGCTATTTTATGTATCTAATTAACAATTTAATTCTAATTAACAATTTAATTTGATTAGTTTGTGTCTAGGTATTTTTTTATTAATAATTGACAAGTATTGCATTATAGTTGTCAAAACAAAAATAAAATAAATCACTAAATAGACTTCATGTAGCCTTTTAGCGTGTTTATTAAAACGTGTAACCCATAATCACAAAAACAAGATGACTCGTGATGCCACTGTTGGGATTTTATAATCTAGTTAACCAAGTAACGCAACGAGTACGCAGCGGAATATGGATCTAGTTTAAGCAATTAGGTTAACACATAATTAATAAACAATAAGTAATAAAAGGGATAAAGAAAACTAACCCTATTAGTCACCTGCAAGTAATTAAACGAACAAGGAAACTAAGTATTCAAACTGAATACCTCTACGAGTCCACACACAAACACTTAACCACGAATACGCCCGATAAAGCTAGTCATGAACGTTAACACGTACAACCCTTGTATAAACTTGAACAAACGAACCAAAGAAAACCCTAGAAAACCCTTCTATTTCTTTGTCCAAGAAAACAGCAACCCAAAAACCAAATATGATTTTGTCCGAGATCTGCTCCAAACCCGAGAAGTAATTCTTCATTATGTCCAATATCAGACAAGGCTATCCGATGACTTTCAGCAACCTTTTCTATCTGATATTAAACAACAATCAAACACTAACTTATGGGTTTAACTCAACTTGGAATTAACTCAGAAATCTATCACTAGGAACCCTTGAACGAATTGGATCAATATGATGCAATTAGGGTTTCAATTATCTATACCCTAATCGGTTGTAAAAATCCGATCGGTAATGAGACTTGGAAGACGTTGATCGATTAGGTGTATGTTAGGTCACTATTTTTGTAACACAAGCATCAATATGTAAGAAAGAAAGATAAGATGATCGGTTGAACAATAACAAACACACACGAATGCTAATATGAAATGTTTATGCGTAGAGTATGAATGAAATGAACAACCAACCCTCAAGTGAGGGTTTACAAGGATTATTTATTGGGCAAGGAGCTAGGGCAACACTACTAGCATCCTTCCCTTCTTATGGACTTGGGCCAAGGCTCATGGGCTTTCTACATAAGCCTTGGCATGATAACTAACATAAAATCCATAATTAAGCTAACTATTACATATTAATTACTAACACTTGAATTCTAGTTTAGGAGTGATTCCAACAATCTCCCCCTAAGTGTTAGTGATTGATGGTATAAACGTTGAAGGTGGTGATGTAATAGTAGCTTTGACGTCTTCTGACATTCTTCTTTCTTGTGAGAAGAAGTGCCTTGATTCGAACAATCTCCCCAGTGTAGAGAAATTGTTTCCTTTGAAGTATTCTGCTTTGACGTCATCATTTTCTTTGTTCTTTGATCTTTGTTCTTTGTGATGGTAGTGATAGTATGTTGTGGTTGTCTGCATTAGGTCTGCTTCGCTGATCCAGTGTCTCCACGTCTTTCTCCAACATGCTCGCACGCTCTTTAATGTTGGATTTAAGTACATATGTAGTTCTCTTAGTCTTTAAACTTTGTAGATTCTTTTACTTTGATGAAGAATCGTTCTGACTTTGTGTTGCCTTTTTTAGAGAACTTCAATTAGTGATGTTTTAGGTATGAGCATGTGAAGAATCTGCACGATCTTTTCCACCCGCAAGCATCCATAAGAAGAAAACATAAGACATGGGTTAGAAATAATCCAGCGCTTACAAGTTTGAACTTCGAGAGTGTTAACAGCATAGTGTGAAAACACAATTCTAATTCTCACAAAGGCTGTTCGTGAACTGGAGTCCCACAAGTGAGATAACACGATGTACATCTACAGTTCAGATGAGTCGCTGAGGTACACCGAAGCATCACCTCACGACTGTAGACCGTTTGAGACACACTAAGCGTAATCCACGGGGAGTTACCGAAGTGACCTGCTGTCAGGGCTGTTTGATGTTGACCCTGGAAGGAGTTTCCATTCAATCACTGAGGATCACATGTGTGAACCTCTCATAAATGTTCTCGACAGATTTCTAAGATCTGTGAAGGACACGATAATATATCACTTGTGTTCTTATTGTTGAACGGCAAGCGATGAATTGTCAAGTGTACCTAAGAGATATTTTGATGAATCTCGTGGCTCTAGACTCAATAGTGCACTTTGGTTTTCCTGAGCGGAGACTAGGGAGAGGGTCTCCTTCTTCAATACCAGCAATCTCTAAGAGAAAGCCAATAGTTTATGTAGGGTTCCCTGTGAGAATGAAACAAGCTTCTGTTGAGAGAAACTTGAGTGGTTAAGAAGGTTTAGTGCATGCGTCACATAGTCCATGACGACTTTGATCTTCAATACCGGTGTCCTTAAGTGACA
The DNA here is from genome assembly GCA_019973895.1 of Chrysanthemum seticuspe. NCBI lineage: Eukaryota > Viridiplantae > Streptophyta > Magnoliopsida > Asterales > Asteraceae > Chrysanthemum > Chrysanthemum seticuspe. The sequence goes on from BPTQ01000003.1 coordinate 43,636,835, forward strand.
ACCAGTAGCATATGAATTGAACCCGGTGTCTGCCCTAAGTTGAATAATCTGGAGGGCTATTTCTTTTCACCATTTTCTTTACTTTTCTTTTTAATTCTTCAACTCCTTCTTTCTTCGATTATCATTTTCTCCTTTTTATAATCATACCTAAGGACTTCTAATTCTAACTATTGGTGGTGTCCTTGGGTAGATCCCTCCGGCTCTGGCGGATCATAGGACGGTTATTCCTAACCTTAGTCACCTTATAACTCCATGACTAACCTATGTTGCCATAAAACAATTTTCATGAAAATCTCTCAAAGTGGTTATAAGTAAAAACATTTAATGCCACTATTGAGAGTTTAAGATTTTGCATAAATACTCCCCCTCCACACGTGCTTAAGTAATTTTTACAGAAATCTGCACGGTGAGAGAGGAGCGCGCACTTTTGAATTGATCAACTCAAGATAGACAATCCCCCGCGAGACACGGTTACGTTGCATAGTTAAAGAGTTACATTTTCAGCTTTTAGGTGACAACTAGCTCTAATTACTACCTTGAAGGTGTGGACAAACCTCGAAAGGTTGTCAAACCCGTCAAAGTTCATGTCTACCAAGAGTTTCTCGAAAGGTACGATCTACTCGGATAAGTCTTGGAAGACAAATCTTTTCGATGTATGACTGTTCAGATTTCATCAATTCATGGGTTGAAGTCTTATCACACGAAGATTCAATAGCAATTCACAACATATTTCTTATCACATAAATTTTCTCCCCTTCAAAAATGGCATATAAATGTTATTTTTGACAAAATTTTGATATCGAATATGTCCATTTTGAGTTTTGCGGGAAGATTACCATGAAGAACAATTTGTGAACAAAGTTTTAGGCAAATACTCCCCCTCAACAAGTGATATAAACTTTTGAGGTTTTGAAAATCATAAGGGGAAGTACTTGTTCTTTTGAGCAAAAACTTTGAAAAGTGAAAGTTTTGATAAGTTTTACTCAAAAGTAAGAAGCTTTCGCTCCTTTTATAAGGATTATGGCACTGAAGCGTACCACAGGGTCCTTTCATTACAAGTACGGGTTGTACACTGTTATGTGTGCACAAGCCATAGTCATTTAAAAATCACACATCCAAATGTTAAGATAATGAACCAAATCAAGGGTTACCAGGAGAATCCGGAAGGCCAGCAATAAATCCAGGAATACGTTCGGGATGTTGATAGCCTGTGAGAGATATGCTGGGACGACCGCCTACGAAACTCTCCAAAGTTCTGAATTGATCCCTTCTGAACAACCTTTCATCGATTTGCGTGATGATCCTCTTCACATCCCTTCTCTCCCTTGAATTCCATCTCTTCTGTGACCCAATTCCTTGTTTTATCGCCTTTAACCGATAAGCTAACCCATCCCTGACTTTCTTAAGTGTATGATCTCCAAACGTATGAAGCTCTTTACACGCCATTAAGCAGTTGCAGTGTAGTTCACTACGGTAGACTACGCCAAATGGTTTGCTGATGAGAGTGTATTGAGGAAGGTGGTTGATGTTAGGAAGGTCTAGCTGAGGTCTGGTGAGGTTGACACGTGTCTGATACGATTCTACGACAAGTTGCAAGTGTTCTACACGTTCCTGGATCACTATGCTTCTGATGAAGATGAGCAAGGACTTGATGTATTCACGTTGGATGTCTGTCGAGGATTGTCTCATTCTTCCCTGTACCTTGGCAAGATATAGATCTTCAATGCCGTTGAGAGACAAATTCTGAAAGTCCGCTTCACAGAAAACATAGTCCTCTTCGTCTTGTCTTTTGACCACGATTTTCTTGAGAAATGTGTAGTCCCATTTAGACGAGAGAGTTACATGCTTAACAGCAACGATCCCTTTATCACTATGCACTTCATGTGTAGACTTTTGAACCTGGCAGCTTTTGTAGAAGATTCTTCGGCGTTCAGGCCAATGGTGAACCCCATACATCGCATCAAGGTCATACTTTTCCACGCTGTTGGCAAACATGTGAGTAGCCTTTTTCTCGATGGCTATGTAGTTGGAGTATATGGCTGCCGGGAACAAAAGTGTAAGTGATGTAATGTATTTCTTTGACACATCGCTACCATGTAGAAGAAATTCCAGGTCTTTGTTGAAGAAATAGCGGAATGGAATCTTAGGTTGATCTGGTTGGCCAATGGTAGGTAGAGGTCTGGTCCAGTCTGTGTAGTATGGAGCCTTGTCTTTTCTGGTGAAGTCAATGTTCGCTTCAGGGTTGAGCCAATCGATGTTGTTAGACATGCCTCGTGCTATGTTTTCAAGATGATATTCAACTTCAATAGCACTTTCCGAGCTGTCTTTGAGCAGTTGAAAAACTTCATTCTTGATGCGTTGTAACTTTGACTTGGTCATCTTCTTCACCCGAAACTTTTCTTGAAGTAATTTAGCATGCTCCAATGTTCGACCTTCTACCATATCTTGACCTTCAGGTAGGGAGGGAGTAGTATCAACAAGTGTAGAAAACCACTCAGCTTGACCTACTTGACTCAGCGGTTAGAAGTTAAGTAAAGAAAGATGTCAGTTAATAAATCAGGGGACCCAGCCTCACTAAGGTTAACAGATTGTCTACCATTCGCTCTCTCGTGCTTTAGGCTCTGGGACTGCAGTCTTTCTAGAATGATCGCTTTCCCTAAAAAATCAATTGCTATTCTTATCGAAGAGTATTCTCGGAGCCCACGGAGCGGTATATGAAGAATGGCTTTTTGGTCCCTTTCGTCCAGTGGTTAGGACATTGTCGTCTACTTGAAGGAAATGTTTGGAACAGGGAACTTACAATAATACAACGAGGGGGGATAACATGAATCGTATAAGCCTGAACCCTAGTAGTTATGTGCCTCCCCCTTCAAGGTGTCATCTTCGTCTAGCCATGAGACGACATCAGCCTTAGTCGTCTTCTTTTTCTTCTTTGGCCTAGTTGAGGATGCTGGTTTCTTTGCTGTGTCAGGAGAGGTGGGTTGTTGTTGGGGCTCAAGGAATTCCTCATCGTCACCACCAGTGTATTCGAAATGATCACCGGTTTTCTCTTTCTAGGGTGGTGACTCAGAGTCCTGAGGTTTGTTAGCAGAAGAGCGTGGAGGAGATTGTGTGTCTATTGGAGTCCTTTGGGGTGGTGGTGGCATAGAGGAGGGTTCACCAGACTTCTTTGGACGTTTAGGCTCCTTATCCTTATCCTTATCCTTATCATCATCGTCTCTTGGACGCTTAGGCCTTTCAGCTTCTACTCTGCATGCTGTTTTGAGTTGGTATTCCAGCAATGCTTCAAAAAGTTTACCGTCGTCAGAGGTAAATGTTGAAGATCGTTTTGATAGTTGTGTTACCAGGCTGGAAACCAATTCAGCATCGGAGAATACTATAGGATCAGTTGGGTTGATTGTTACGGTTAGAGGTGTTGATCTTATAGTTTGCTTGGCCAATTGCATGAGATTCGGATAGAGTTGTCTGTTGAACATCTCTCTTGTCACGCCAGGGACAGTGTCGAGAAGAAACTTGTGAGTATATTCTCTAGCCGTCTTCTCCATTTCCCTTTGGAAATCTCCTTTGAGAAGCTCCTGGATTTGCTCCCTTTCTTTTAGCATCTCGTTTATCCCGTTTTGAAGAAAGTTGATTCTGTCAGCTAGTTGATTTAGCTTTTTGTTGATCACGTCTTTCTTCTTGACTTTCTTGATAGCTTTGACAATTTTTGTCTTGGCTCGGGATATCCAAGAGTCAGTTGGTTTCTTTACAGACTTGGATGTGGATCTAGTTGTGCCTTTGGATGGTGGAGGTGAAAAGTGAGAAGACGAGTCTGATGATGATGAGACATGAGGAGACTCAGGGTCTTTTGGCGGCTCAGATGTTTATTCCTTGGAGCGTGCTGGGCTATCTAGAAGAAAATCATCATAATCAACTTCGTCATCTTGTCCAGACTTAGCCAATTCTTCAGCCTTGATCCTGGCTTCTTCATCTGCTTTAGCTTGAGCTGCAGCCTCTTCATCAGCCTTTTCTTTCTCAGACTTCTCCTTTTCTGGTTCCTCAAAGTCATAATTGATAGAGTCCTCAAGCTGCCTTTGTTGTTGCTCAAGAGTGGTGGCACCAGTTCCCTTATCGGGTTGATTAACCGCATCAGGAATTGGTGTAGATTGGACTCCACCTCTTGACCCTCCGGGGCCACGCATTTGTTGTTGTTCGAACTCTGGGGCAAGATTCTTGAGTATGAGGTTCTTCCACTTCTTCTGATAGTGTCTTTCCTCATTAAATGGCTCTTCATCTGAGCTTTCTTTTTCATGCTCAAGCACTGGAGTTTTCCCTTTACCTTTATCAGCTTTTGGACTGGGAGGTTTTGCTACTGTTTGAGTGTCATCGATTGGAGTTTCAGAGAAGATGACCTCTTCGTCTGATTCAGTATCCTCAGAGCTTTCATCCATTTGCTTTTGTTGAGGTTCAGGCTTGGGAATTGGAATGGCTTCTTTAGAGGGAATTTTCCTTTTGAGAACATGTGTCCTCTTAGAAAACTTTCTCTGAATCTCAGTGCTCGTAATGCTTCCTGCACTGCCTTTCCTGGTTTTCCTAGTAGGTGTACCAGAGGACTTGTCATCAAGAAAACCTACTTTGCCTTCATCAACCGCTACCAGATACCTTTTGTATGAATAAAGTTGTTTGACCGCATCAGTAAGAAAGTGATCTGGCAACATTGCACCTTGTTTCTTTGTTGTTGATTCCTTAAATCTGACTGTGAGTGTAGGTTCATACAACGCGGAGTGATTGTTGGGGTCATTGAGTCTCAAGGGAATATCAGGATTATACCCTAGAGCTCTTTGGATCAACAGTTTGGTATATCTGATATATGTGATCTTGGTGCCAAGCTTTTTGAGGAAAGACATCATGTCGTCCCATATCAGAGCTTCAACTTCAATGTGTTTCATGTTGACCAAAGCCCAAAATATCTGTAGTTCCATGAGCTTGGGATGCTCATAACCACTATCACGTCCAGAAACGGATTTGGCAACCATAATGTAGAGGGTTCTCCATGGCTGGGGAATATTCTTAAGATCCACGGATGAATGCTTTGTGATTACTCCTGCAGCTTCGTCATAGCCAATGTCGACCATGAATTGTAGAACGACCTCTTCAGTTGGTGTGACATTGTATTCAGTTGGTTCGATGACAGGAATAAGAAGAATAGCCCTCAAATCTGCTGGTGTGATGGTGACTTGTTTGTCGTTGGGCGTCACCGTCACAGCATTCTGACCTTTGATCTTTCGCATTGTATGCAAGAATTGGTGAATGTAGATCTCCGGCACTGTAGCAGAGTTGCTGAGCATGTTCTGATAAGGGTGATTCTTCAGAATGTCCACAACAATCAGACAAGAAGACTCTGAGCAGGTGAAACTATCAAAATCAACTTTAAGGTTGTTCTTTCCAATCTTCACTGGGTAACCATGAGGGAAGATATCTTCAACAGTGAGAACATTTGGTGCTTCCACATTTTGCATTTGAGTGTCCATGTCGTGATCTGCAAGATATTTAGCCAAAAGAACTAACATATCGAAAGACATTACGTTAGTCAACAGTTGATTTTATTGTCTATTTATTGAATGTGATATGTCGATTATTATTACGAGTTCAATGTCACTTGTTAGTCCAATAGTCCAAAGACGTCGTGATAAGTTTCGTGAGTTGATTAACTTTGAGTTTTAAAGTCCAAGTTTTCACTTATTTTTTCACAACTTATTAAACATTTAAGCTTATTAGTGACATTTTGGTTTCGTGACGTTATGATTTATTTATTTACAAGTTTGCACGCGTAACAATTCATAATTTAGGTTAAAACTAGGCTTAGGCGTAGGTTTTGCAAGCTTATGCGTAAACAGGAGTGGTTATACGCGTAAACATAAGCTTATGCGTGGGATCTTGACTTACGCGTAAGAAATATTACACGTAGGAAAAGAGGGCCTTAGGCGTAAAGCTTACGCGTAAGCGTATATAGAACCTTACGCGTAAGGCTTACTCGTAAGAGTGAACCTTATGCGTAGAGGTTACTGTTTATGCATATCCTTCACAGGATACGCGTAGTCCCCATTGTAGAACCTTACGCGTAAAGGTTACGCGTAAGATTTCTCTTACGCATAACATTCTACGCGTAAGGTGATCCTTATGCGTAGAAGTTCAAGTAACCTTGATTCTGAATTTTCACGCGTAATAACCTGAAATAAATTCATCATATCACCAATATTAACATATACATTCATTCCTTTTCAGTTCTAAACATGAAAACTCAGTTAAACAGTTACGCGTAGATTTACTTATGCGTAAAACTTAAACCCTAATAATTCAAGAATTACGACTAAGAATTCTAGCCATAGGATTGACACCAAACTTTTTTTAGGATGTATATGAAGCCTAATGAGTTTTTTTATCCAAGTTTAAACATCAAAATCTAAGCGGATCAAAAATACCCAAATACTAATAACATAAACCCTAATTTTCAATTATAACATAATTGGTGTTTCTGGGTAAGTTCTAAGCCTGGATATTATCAATTCATCATATAAACAACATCATGCAACTATCTTTTTAACCAGAAACACTCACACATGAAAACACCCAATTCACGCTTAAGAACCCTAATTTGAAAATCGTTCAATTCATGTTTCTGGGTGGATTTGTTTGTTGAAAACGTTTATGGTATGAACATTTGAGAATTTTAACACCATTTTTATTAATCCAAACACACCAATGAAGCATTTGTGTTCACGGCTTACGCGTAGAACATAAATCTTCCTCAAACACAATATTGAACCGTTGGATTCGTAAACGAATCAAAACCATTGTTTGTTTAATCATTTAGAACGTAAAAACACTTACAAATTGATGATCAAAAACACGGATTAGAGGGTTGAATCTTAGGCGTAGGATTTAGGTAGTTGGGAATTAAATGTAAGTGTAGTAAATGTGTTTTTGAAATGTTTTATTTAAAATTACTTTGAGCTTTTGGCATATTCAATCCCTCCACCTAAAACATTTACATCCAACGCCCATAACTTCCATTTTGGTTACCAAACGAGAGATATTTGGAAAGAAACTTGACGACACTCCCCTTTGACTTAAGAAATAAATAAATTTTATAAATATGAGTCCGAGGAGTGTCAGTAAACCATAAATGTAACCACCATAATCAAAGACACAATAGGGAAAAGGTAACATGCAAGTACAAGGTTTTATGAAACCGAAAAATATTTACTTTCTCCCCCTCAACACTTGACCGAAAAAAAATATTGAATTTTGAAATAGTAAAGTGTTGACGGAATACTTATACTTGCCATGTTATAAGAAATATAGATAGAAGAATATTTTTGTTGTTTTATCTGATTTTATAATTTTGTATTTTCTTTTTGAAAATTTTTTACAGAAGAGTTTTTGGAGTTTGACTGGTTTTTAAGAATGTTTTAAAAGTTCATCCAGTTCCTCTGGAGTCAAACACCGCATACCAATCCGGTGGACCAACTCATTAAACCTAGCAGGAGCTAAGGCTTTGGTGAGAAGATCTGCCAGTTGGTATTCAGTACCCACAAAGTATAATTCAATAGTACCCTTTTCCACGTGCTCCTTGATGAAATGATATCGAAGATCGATGTGCTTGGATTTCGAATGTTTAACAGAGTTGCACGAGATCGCAATAGCACTCCGATTGTCGCAGTACATCGGGATTCTGTCAAATACGTAACCATAGTCTTTGAGTTGTGTTCTCATCCAAATGACTTGAGCACAACACGCCGACATGGCTACATATTCTGCTTCGGTTGAGGACAACGATGTACAATCCTGCTTCTTCTATTGCCATGACACCAGTTTATCACCAAGAAATTGTAATGCTCCTGAAGTACTTTTTCATGAATGTAAGCATCCTGCGTGATCAGCGTCTGAAAAAGCTATTAGTTCAAAACCATAATCCTTCCTATACCAGATCCCCAAGTTAATGGTTCCCTTGATATATCGGAGGATTCTTTTAGCCTCGGAGAGGTGGGTTTCAGTTGGTCTTGACTGATAACGGGAGCAAAGATATATGACAAAAACAATATCAGGCCTGCTAGCTGTTAGATACATGAGAGACCCAATGATACTACGGTATTTGGTAGGGTCCACCAATTTCCCATGTAAATCAGCGTCGAGTTTCTTGGTATGTGCCATTGGTGTGGCATAGGTGTCGCAGTTTTGCATTCCAATTTTTTTTAAAAGTTCAAGGGCATATTTGGACTGACTCAAGAAAATACCACGGGGTGATTGATGAACTTGCAATCCAAGAAAGAATGTAAGTTCACCCATCATGGACATTTCAAAATATTTTGTCATAAGTTTTGAAAAAGCGTTTGACTATTTTAGATGTGTTGACCCAAAAATGATGTCATCCACATAAATTTGAACGATTAAAATGTGTTCCCCGTGATATTGTATGAAAAGTGTAGGGTCGACCGAGCCTTTAGAGAAATTATTGGCGATAAGAAAGGATGATAACTTATCATACCATGCCCGAGGGGCTTGTTTAAGACCTTAGAGAGCCTTGTTCAGTTTGTAAACATGGTTCGGGAACTCTGGATCAACGAATCCTTCTGGTTGGCTAACATAGACCGTTTCTTTCAGTTTCCCATTCAGAAAGGCAGTTTTGACATCCATTTGAAAGACCGTGATGTTCATGTGAGCCGTGAATGCTAGAAATATCCGAACAGCCTCAAGACGAGCAACCGGAGCGAATGATTCTTCAAAGTCAATACCCTCTTCCTGTCTATAACCCTTAGCCACCAGACGTGACTTGTTTCTGATTACTGTTCCTTCAGCATCCAATTTGTTTTTCCAAATCTATTTTAGACCAATGACAAAGACCCCTGTTGGTCTTTTAACCAATTCCCATACTTTAAGACGTTTGAACTGATTGAGTTCTTCCTGCATGGATTCAATCCAATTGTCTTTGGTCATTGCATCTTTAATGTTTTTAGGTTCAGATTGGCAGACAGTGAGTGCATAAATGCAATGTTCACCATCTGTGTGAAGACGTTGTCTCGTTACGACTGGTTGATTCGGGTTGCCAATAATATTCTCAAGTGGATGGTCTTTTGTCCAACGATGAGTGGAAGGTTGATGTTGATATACATTATGCAGATTGGGAGGATTCAAATGGCTTGTAAATGATTCCGCAACATCAGGTGTAGCAGTTTCATTAGCAAATGGGTTAAAGAACGCATTTGGATCAAAATCTGCAGGTGGGGGTACTTCATTGTTTAGAACATCATCAGCTGGTTCTGCGTCATTGGATGCAGTTTGTTCAACTGTTGTTGTAGAGTCAACAGGTGGTGCTTCTTCAACAGTAGTTGTTGTAGCAGGTGTATCAGGTATTGGAATATGATCAGGTTGAGCAGCGGAAACATTGGATACACCTGGAGCACGATCATCAATATCATCACTAAACAACGGAGCAAATAGCTTTTCTATTTATTGATGAGTAAGCTGGGGGCTTGGTTCAGCTGATGATGGGGTATGGGGGAAGTTTAAATGATTGTGACCGGGTTCCAAGCTGTTATGCTCAGAAGCCATCTCTGTAAGCTCATCGAAATTTGCATGAATCGTTTCCATAACCTGCTTTGTACGACGATTCCAGATCCGGAAACCCTTAGAATTTTCACAATATCCTATAAAGACTCCAATGTCAGCTTTGGCTTTGAGCTTACCAAAGTCATCACGATCATTATTCAGATAACAAAGGGATCCAAATACATGAAAGTGTTTGAGGTTCGGTTTATGGTTGTGGATAAGCTCATAAGGTGTTTTGTTGTGGCGCTTGGTAATCATTGAGCGATTCTGAGTGTAGCATGCAGTTGACACGGCTTCAGCCCATAAGTAATCCGGAAATTTAGCATTAATTAACATCGTTCTTGCATCTTCCACTAACGCGCGGTTTCGTCTTTCAACAACTCTGTTTTGTTCTGGTGTATGTGCAATAGATGTTTGATGCTCAATTCCCACTTTCTCATAAAATGCACGAAGAGTTTGAATCACAAATTCAGTTCCTTTGTCTGTTCTGATTTGTCTGACTGTGTTCCGGAGCTGAACTTGAATTTTCGTGAGAAAGGTGATGATCATCTGTGGAGCTTGATCTTTACTTCAAAGAAAGTAGACCCAAGTCCATCTTGAGTAATCATCGACAATTACCAAGATGTAGCATTTGCCATTAATCGTTTGCACGCGCATCGGGCCACACAAATCCATGTGAAGAAGATGAAGCACATGCTGAGAGCTGTGTTCCATCTTTGATGGAAAGTGAGCACGAGTGCTTTTCCCTTGTTCACACGCTGAGCATAGGTGATCTTTAGAATATCAGAATCTCGGGAGACCTTCAACTAGTTTGTATCGAGCAAGGTTGGTTATGGTTTGAAAGTTTAAATGTGAGAGACGACGGTGCCATAGCCAAGATTTTGTTGATGTTGCCTTTGAAAGTAGATAGATGGGAGATGAAGCAATCATGTCTTGCATGGAGATAGTGTAGAGACTTGAATTGCGAGTGCCAGACATAAGATCGTTTCCTTGTAGATCACGAATGAAACAAGTTTTCTCCCGAAAAGCAACTTCCAAATCTCCATCACAGAATTGACCTACTGAGAAGAGATTGTGACCGAGGCCTTCCGCATAATAAACCCTGCTAATTTCGATGTTGCCATTGATGTAATCTCCGTAGCCCATGATAGCTCCGAAGTGATCATTCCCGAATCTGACAGTGCCAATGAACTTTGCAACAAAGTTTGATAACAGTTTAAGATTGCCTGTCATGTGTCGGGAACATCCGCTATCAACAATCCAAAGGATGATCTGTATCACCTGCATTACATACAGACGACACAGATGGAATAGAAGTAGATGTGGAAACCAAAGAGTTAGAGGGTTCCGAAGCAGTTATAGTAGAAATACACACATCAACGATTTTAGGTATCTATTTAAATCCTAGTGTCTTATGTATCCATTTTTGCCATCTCCAACTAGTCTTTGCTTTAGTCTTAGTGAATGCACTAGGTGGTACTACGTTCCTTGGAGGTGATAATGGAGTTACAGGGATATCAATGCGTTTCATAGAATCTAAAGAGGGCGGTTTACCAAGCACAGACTTAGAAGCATTAGTGGGCCTAGAGGTATTCCGTTTCTTAGGATTCCGTAAACGAGACAAGATAGCTTTAGCAACACATTTATCATGACAATCAGAAAGCATACTTTTACGACATATAACACAAGAAGCTTCAGACTTAGTATCAAAAGTACTTAAAGGTTCATCATTCATTACAACACTTTTTCCATTATATTTGTCAAACGCAATATCTAAAGTGGGTGCAACTTGAATCTTATTCAAAGTCCTAGGGTGTTCTTCTACTTCAGCATTCTTTATTGTTCTTTTCTTAGGTCGCAACTTCCTATTCTTCCTTGTATTGCTCCTAGGTTGTGAAGTGCGAACATTGGGAAAAGAGGCAACTATTCCTGTTTCAGTAGAGGGAAGCACATTAGTATCTTGTGATTTGTCAATAGGCATTCTAGTGTCACTTTTTCTAAGTGTTACAGGTGCAAGTATCTTAATGTTGCTAAGCTGAACTTGTTCATACTTTCCTAACTTCCCTTTTAACTCAATGACAATGTGCAACAAATCTTGATTTTCAAAACGAAGATTTCCAGAAAAATTCATGACTTCTTTAGTGTGTGCAAGATAATGATCAAGTTCGTTTGATGCTTCATCACGAGTCTGTTTGAGTAAATCAAATATGACACCATATTCCTTTTTAACTTTTGCAAGTTCTTGTTCATATTTTGAGATTTGACATTTCAAAGACACGTTTTGATCATCCAGTTGCTCAATTTTAGGATCAAAAGATTTTGAACGCAACTGGGTGATTTTGTTTTGCAGAGCAAGTTCACGATTTTGACAATCTTTTTGACACCATTGAAGACGACGTTTTGCATTTGAAAGTTCGTTTAACAATCGTTCATTTTCAACTTTTAAAGACTCGATCTGAAGCACATTATCAGTATTCTCAACAATTGCAACAGAATCAACAGAATCAGCAGAGATATAATCAAATGCATATGACAAAGAATGCAATAACACAACATTATGGATATCAGCACAGATAACATCTTCCAAGAGTCGATCAACATCTTTTCGTAACATTTTCTTTTTACGTTTTGTATTTGAAATTGATGTTTCTATTTGTTCGAAAACTCTTTTCATAAGTCCAAGCTCCTTGTGAAAATCCCTTTCCCAATATATAGCACAATTTTTCAAATTTCGGACATGAGGTAAAATTCTTTTCTGAAGAATATCTCTTTGTACACGCGCAAGAGGCGATTGAAAACATTCTTGGATGCGGCAACAAACATCCAAGAATATCTCATGTTTCAGTTGTTCTATTCGAGACAACAAACATTCTTGGATGCGGCTAGATCACGTATCTGTCGTTCTAATGATTTTTCGTTTTAGTGTGATTTAGCAAAAGCGACTTCAAAACCTTGTTCACGTTTTTCTTGAGTTTTAAAATAATTGAGTTGCCGTTTTAAGCATTCAATATCCCTGGTTAACAGTGCATTTTTACTGTGTAATTGCTGATTTAATGCACAACATTCTTCCATTCGGGATTGTTGGTCCTTAAGTAATAGATCAACATCTGGATTAGGCAAAAGTTCAGCGTGTTCAACGTGTGTCACAACATGTTCACTATTCATATCCTCAAGTATAACCAAGGAGTCAATTTGAGTATCAAAGGTAACCATAAGGTCATCTTGATCATCAAATGTAACCACGGGGTCTAGTTGAGAATCATCAGAATGAGATGTGGACGGCTTATGTTGAACATTCTGAGCCTCGTCGGATTCATATGTTGGCTGAGATATAAGATCAGTGATGAATATGGTTTGTTCGGGTACCTGAGACAAGCCATCAGTGTCATACACTGGGCCTGTGTCACTCATGTGCAGAGCTTGCATTTGTGCCATCAACATCACTGCTGCATTAGCCTGCAAGTCCTCCATATCATCATCTGAGTCTGCATCTGCCATAAAGCTCTATTCTTTGGTTGTGAGGGTTCCACCAGCTTCATCCTTAAGAGCCAAAAGTAAAGCCTCCTTGTGATAAGCACTGCCTCTAGTCCTCGGCTTTGGGCATGCATTAGCCAGGTGACCCTTTTCATTACAGTTGTAGCAACGAAGACCATTCATCCCATTCTGAGCATTCCCCTGTTCAACCACTTGAGCTCTCTGTTGTTGTGGAGCACCCATGTTATTCCTTCCCATAGCATTAAACCCTTGACCACCTCCCATCTGACGACCATAACCACGATTCTGAACTTCAACACGTCCATTGTTCACAACAGTGTGATTCCTTGTGTTTGATGAGGAGCGAATGCGATTGTTGGATTTGTTTGTATACCGGCCGAAGGCTTTAGCAATCATAACAAATCCTTGTTGCAATGCATCGAAAGCATCGGAGTCCTCATTAGCTTCACTGTAAAGTGCTTGATCATTGTTGTTGTTGTATGGAACCAATTGAGTTTGTTGAGATTGTTGCTGTGACGGATCATATGGTGTAATTGTTGCAGTTGGTTGAGGAGCGGGTTGAGGAGCGGGTTGAGGAGGATAACTAGTTTGATCCCACAAAGCAAGTTGTTGATTGTCCGGAAGTGACGGTGGGGCCGGGAGTCCACGGATAGTCCTTTCTTTGTCAACTTCTTTTTGGTGGGGCTTCAAATAGTCGTACAACAATCCGTATGTAGCATGATGGAGATTTGTAGCTTGACGGATGAAAATGACATACTTTTCCCAATCAGGACCAGGACTTCTTAGAAACTTAGTGTTGACTGCAATTTTTGGAATAATGATGTTATGTTTGTCTAAGTCATTGATGATGTTAAAGAATCGATGATGATATGACTCTAATGTCTCTCCTGGTTCAATCATGAAGTGTTCATAAGCCAAGTAGATTTTGGATTCCATGTCATCTTGATTGAGTTCAGTGCCTTCCATGAGAAGATGAATATGTTCCCACATTGATTTTGCAGTCTTTTGAGCATCAACACTTTGAAGAATTGGATTGGGTAATCCTAAAAGGATGTATTGCATTGCTAGCTCATCAGCTTCGAAATGTAGAAGTTCATCACCAGAAAGGTCAGTGACAATTGCTATGTTTGTAAGATCATCTCTTGGTGGAATAGCATTTGGATCTCCAGGTGTAACGACAATAGGCATTTGTAATGGTCCTTCCAAGATGACCTTCTTTAAGAACTTTCCATGTGGCTTCTTTAGATCATAAAACCTAAAGAACCTAATCACCCATTGATCATAGTTTCTGGGAGTGAGCATTGGAGGTCTATCAAGTGATCCTACCTCATGAATGGATTGTTGGCTATTTAAAGCTTCACACATCTTTGCAAACCAAGACGGTTCCTTCATAGTATTCCTGGATGGATGTTGATTGTAAATGTTTGTGTAAGGTTGTACTTGAAGACTTGGTGGTGGTTGAACCATTTGTGGTTGAATTACTCCTTGTTGTGGATAATGTTGTTGATTAAATTGTTGTTGATAAATTTGTTGTTGTTGATCGAATTGTTGATGTTGTGGACTGAGTTGTTGTTGTTGTTGTTGATTATACGTGTAAGGAAAGTAGTTAGACTATGGTGGTTGAGACATGCTAAAAACTTGTGTTGTAAAATGGATCTTTGTAGTCGAATGAAACGTTGTTGATGAAGTGTCCTTAGACGTAGAAACCAAGTATAGGCAAAGTAATGTTTAGACGTAAAATACCAAACTTACGCGTAAAAGCAATAGTTACGCGTAGGATTAGCTTACGCGTAAGAATTGAGAAACACTAAGATTAGGCGTAAACTGAATGTTAGATGTAGAAAACTTATGCGTAGGATTAGCTTATGCGTAAGACAAGGCTTAGGCGTAAGAAAAATCTTAGGCGTAAAGAGTTCTACGCATAAGTTTGAGCTTATGCGTAAAATTAGGGTTTTGCCCAAAAAATCCTTTACACTAATCTCAGTGTAAAAGATATCCAAATTCGAAGTGTTTTCAGGCTTATCCAAGCAATAAAACACTGAGTAAAACAAGAAAACTGAAGATCAAGCCACGGATTTCTTACGCGTAACTCTAGGGTTTTGTTACGCGTAAAACTTAACCAAAACGGATTTTTTTGCCCAAAGTGATTCTAAACCATATTTTTGTGATGAAACAGCTTCAATATCACCAAAATAACACAAAAGTGTGAAACTTGATGTTCCAAAGCTTATAAACACCTTACGCGTAGAGATGAACACACGTATAAAACCAAGCTTAAAAATAATGAATTACACGTAAAGTTTGAAACTTTTTGCCAAAAACTGAAATTTTAACACCTAAAAACTTTGAAAGTACAAGAATCTTAGATTGTAAAGTGTAAAAAATGAGTTTTTAAGTGTGTAAAAGTTTGTAGACCGAGACTTACGCGTAAAACCAAAAACTTCAAAAACAAAAACCTTTTCACCCAACTATTTGGCGATTGATACCACTGTTAGGTCACTATGTTTGTAACACAAGCATCAATATGTAAGAAAGAAAGATACGATGATCGGTTGAACAATAACAAACACACACGAATGCTAATATGAAATGTTTATGCGTAGAGTATGAATGAAATGAACAACCAACCCTCAAGTGAGGGTTTACAAGGATTATTTATAGGGCAAGGAGCTAGGGCAACACTACTAGCATCCTTCCCTTCTTATGGACTTGGACCAAGGCTCATGGGCTTTCTACATAAGCCTTGGCATGATAACTAACATAAAAGCCATAATTAAGCTAACTATTATATATTAATTACTAACACTTGAATTCTAGTTTAGGAGTGATTCCAACAGTGTAGCAAGGAACTAGTATGTGTATGTAGCATGAGGTTGTGAGGTAGGGTGTGGGTATATATAGCCCAAGAACCCTAGTTTTGCTTAGGCTCAAAACTTGAGCTCCAAGCTTCAACCTTTCATAATCCTATTACATGTTCTATTAACCCAAGGCTTATCCCAATCCGACCCACTTTGGAAAACTGGCCAAAGGGTCTTATGGGTCTGTAATCGGATCACACATAATACGGGTTGGGCTATATATTAAACGGGTTAATATATATAGTTCAAGTATACACGTAACTAACGTACTCTCGTGTTTAACGTGTGTGCCCCCATAGGCTCACACACTTCTAGTCGTTTCGTGTGTATCAACTCCCACAAACCAACAGTTATGCATTGTTAGTTCTTCAGTTTAACGATCTTTTTAACTTTCCTTTAAATCCCTCATGTGCCTTGCACATGAGAGTAAATTAGTCTCTTTTTTTCCTCACATGTCTTTTTTCCTAAACACAAAATTCAAACATTTTCTCTTTTTTATAAACATAAAAAGTCATGGGCTCTCTCTACTCACTATACCTCTCCTTTTACACTACTTCAAATTCATCCATGCCATCTAATTCACAGTTACATAAACTTATCATTCCTACCATACCATCACATTCCTACATAAACTCATCATTCATAACAAAGAGATGGTTGAGTTTATAGAGAAGGTTTCCGAGACTGAGGACCATGTTAAGCTGATCAGGGATTAGATGAGTTCCATTGAGATTGAACTAAGCAAGATCTGTGATGGTATTATGGGACTTCTTGTTAGGATTAAAGTGGTGGTCATTTATAGTATTGTGGACCTTGTAATATATCATGTAACTAGTAAAAGACTTTTAATGGGCTAATGAACGTAGTTTATGTAACGTGGACTTAGGTTAGTCAAATATAAACTTGTATATGTTAGTTATGTTCATGATACAAGTCCAATCCAACACCAAGCCCATGGCCTTCCTCCTTTTGTATTTAGACGCCAATATGCACTCATTTGTGGTGTGTGTCTCATTTCATAATACACCTACTTCTTCCCTTTCTCTCTCCCTTTACCTACTTTATTTCTCTCTCTTTAAAACGCCTACTTGGATCAATATGTGTGTGAAATGATCTAGATATAAAGACCTACATTTGGTATCAAAAGCCATGTGTTGATTTAGATAGTGTTTGGGTTTTGAAAAAGGTTCATTTGTGTTTAAAACTTACCGACTTCATCCCATTTGTCAAAAAGTTATATATATATATATATATATATATATATATATATATATATATATATATATATATATATATATATATAATCCGGATCGATTGAGAAGGTTTTTATTTTGAGAAGATTGAGAAGGTTTTCAAAAACGATAGATTTTTAACTTTGATTCATGTTTTTCAAGCTTAAAACTCATTTTAATGTGATTAAAATTCAAAATGTGTAAAAAAAATTTGAATCAATGTTAAAAATCTCTCGATTTTGCGATATATGTAGAATACTGAATCATCTGTACAAATTTAATGAATCATCATCATAACTCGATTTTAACAATGATTTGTGAATCAAATTTGTGATTTATAGATTCGATTCACCATAAAATGATGTTTACTTGTGAATCAAATTTTAAACATGAATCAATTTGCTCAAACGAAGATTTCTCAATCTTCTCAAAATAAAAACATTCTAAATGAAACCGGAGCCTATATACACACACACACACATATATATATATATATATATATATATATATATATATATATATATATATATATATATATATATATATCTTAACTCCCTTATAAAAGAGCAATATGTTGAACCAAACTCCAACCCTATAATTTAAGATTCAGCCACTCCAAAGCTATATCCAAACCTAATTTTACATACAATACAAACAAAACCAACCAATTACCAACCCTAACCTCACCCACACATACCCATAAACAAATAACAACCTAATTTTATCTCATGTTTCATTCACACAAAAACACACACAACCCTTTTCCTCTCATCTCTCATCTCAAACCAAAAGCACAACTAATCTCTCATCAAAACTCATTTGTTTGCGCAAACACAAAAACACACATGTTATTCACATGAGCCGTCACACGCTACCTTTTGCGAATTTTTTGAGGTTTGTTTTTTCAGATCTGTAAATTTTTTTAGATCTTCAATTTTCTTTTATGATATATGAATTTTTTGTGATATTATGTAGGTTTCTTGCTTTCAATCATCGTCGCCAGAAGCCGCACTCGCCGAATCTTTTTAGGTGACCTTTTCATTTTTGGCTAACATCTTTAGATTTTTTTTTTTTTTTTTTTTCCTTGTGATTTTCCTGTCTAAATCCTACTAATATAAAAGTTGTCATTTTTATTGTTTGATTTATGGTTAACAAAACAACTTGTATTTATTTTTTTATTTTTCTTTGTGCCAGGTCTTAGTGCCGTAACGAGGATGGGATCTCGAGAATTGCAAAGTTGTTTTTATGTAAAAGACAATCTATGGTGAGTTCTCAGTGTGAATCATTTTAATATAAAAAATAATACCATTCTCAAGACAATGCATACAAAAGCAAGAAGTAAAGTAAAGAAATTGATAAGCTCACTTGGTATTTTTTTTGTTTATTTATATCTTTGTTATTGAGATCTGCAACACAATGGCCAATATATTAATGCATGTAACAAGTGAAAATTAATAATGGGTTTGAGGTAATACTAATTTTAAGATTAGTTTTTATGGCTATACTTGGTTTCCAGATATGATTTATTTGGCTGTGATAATTCTAATATGAGCCACTTGACGGAATCCACCGTTTTTTATGGCTATACATGTGAGTTTTATAACTTTTTTTAGCTTTGCTTTTGCTACTACCGTTGTCAACGAAATCCACTTGACGCCGCCTCATTACTCGACACTGCCGTGACCCTAGCACGTTGCTGTCTACGGTGAATGCATTGTTTCTTTTTGAAGTTAGTTGGTAAATTTTTATTTTAAAGTTTATCGTGTATTTAAAAGTTGTTGGTAATTTGTAAGTTTATGTAAATTTTGTTTGTGTATTTTGTTCATATAAAGTTTGATTTTGTTGTAATTTAAGTTGTGTAAATTTGGTGTGTATTCTTTTATCTAGATCTATTTCTGATAAAATCCATATTTTCATATTTGATTTTCGAGAACAGTTTTTTGATGTAATCTTTTACTCGCTATACTTAAGAACATGAATCTTGACAAAGGGGAATTTCATTTATATCCCTCTAAAGGTGAATAATTCCATATATATTCTTTTTACAAGTTTTTTATGCATATAGTACAATGGTTTTTATGCATGCAAAAGATATATATGCAATTTTGCATCTTTAGAGGGATATTTATGCAAATGACCCTTTTGATAATGTATATTGTTGGCTATGATGAAAAAAGTATATACATTAGAGCATGGGGTGTCATGACCTCCCCACTTCTCTTCACTTGGGCCCTACGTGTGCCACATCACCTCCACATCACTTCAACACACTAACAAAAAAATACCCCCAATCACAACATACTCACTTCTCTTCACTTGGGCCCCACCCACTATCATTTTATTTATTTTCCATACTCACAACATACGGATATGTTTTTTGTCCTTTTCTTCGTTGTTTCCACAGCGAAATGCAAACTGGCGAGCCAGGTTGGTTTCGTGGCGATGGACGAAACACGGTGGCGAGTTGTCACGTTGGAAGTGGCAAGAAACAACTTCCCCCATACCCCATGCTCTTAGAGTATGGTTTTGACGGATTAATAACCGAATGGTATTTCACTATTCAATTGTGTTGTTGCAGCCAACAACTTTTGACCCGAAATAATTACCATTTTTAGTTTTAAATATTCTTTTGATATCAAGTTAAAAGATTTTTGAATTTATATATGTTTTGATCTCTTTAATGTTCGTGAAACATCTTTTTCATTGAAGTTTAAAAGCAAGTATTTCATTTCTGTCTTTTGAAACTAGATATTTACTGTACATGGTTTTAGTAAGAATTGTATTAAGAAAAGGGAATAAAGTTTTGGGAAAGGAAATGTCAAATACAAAAGTGTTATTGGGAAGCAAAATGGCAGAGAAAATGGAAAAGCAAAAGTCCAACTACTTTAAAATTTAAAAGATACACAAATTTCAAGGTTTCAAAAATTTTAAAACACACATGCCACAATTTAAACTTAGGCTCTTGCATTTGATAAATTAATCAAATCATGGTATGAAACCTCTTGGCTCTTGTGTTTCAAAAATTTAATTTGAGCCTCAGACGATGATTATTCTTAACATCTTAATAGAATACTATATTATTCATGCCCCAGTCGTTAGTAACGGGTATTGGCTATAAAAAGTTATAACGTACACAAATTTATAAAAAGTTAACTTGTAAAATATATTGTATTCTTATGAAATTGAGAATTGTGAATTTAGAAGAAAAAGAGTATGCTATAGAAAAGTAGGTGTGCTACTCTTTGAAATGAATGATTACACAAGGCCATGGACTTGATACGTAAAGTTGTATTTTGTGTGAGTAAAAATAAAAATGGCCATCATCACAAAATATTTATTTTATTGTAATTCAAATATACACTCACACAAAACACAACTTTACCTATCAAGTTCATTTTTGAACTTGAGAGGATCCTACTCCATAAAGATTCTGTATGAATAGACATTGTCAACCTCCATAAACGCATAATTCAAAGTCGAGATATTTTGAAGAGATATTTTGATATTTGGAGAGTTCTCAACTTTTCACTCTTATGTTGAAATATTTTTAGATTTTGAAAGTTTTCATGTTCTACACAAATAGATTTAGGCTACAGGACTTGGACGGAAATTATTCGCAATAGTGTACGAGTACTTGAATGAATGCCATGAGGAGGCGCCGATACCTTATTATGTGCAGTGTATCAAACTCTATAAAAACCACGTGAATCTCAAGCACATTTGTAAGCAAAGTACCTGAACACAAAACAATGTCGCTATCTTAATCGAAGTTTTACACTTAACTCTATTATTATTACTATCTTGATCGACTATTCAAAGTAACTGCCATGGAGCTTATTTGTGTTCTCGAGCAGGTATTGCTTGCTAATTCGATTGTCATTTATATTCTCTACATAATATTATGCCCAATATTCTCGAACAATAGTAAAACGATGCGATCAGGCACTCTTGCACACGGATCAACTTAACAATAAAACGATGCGATCAGGCAATTAGGAATTATATATTTTGAAAAGGACTCGCTAACGCTACAAATACAATTTGTCGAAAAATTATTCATCGTCAAAACTTGGTCGAAACTAGACACCGCTGCCGCTAGACGCGGGTACTCGGCTAGTATATATATATATATATATATATATATATATATATATATATATATATATATATATATATATATATATATATATATATATATATATATATATATATACTAGTGGTAGAAGCCCGCCCAATGGGCGGGCATGTCTTATAATTATCGTTGACATAATTTGCTATAGCGAAAGAATGAGGGTAATCGTAAAGAAGTTTTTCCGGTAAAATTTATATAACATGTCTAAAAGTAAAATGTAAAATACTGAATTATAATTATCGGTGACATATTTTTCTATAACGGAAGAAGGTTGGTCAAGAATGGCTGGAAAAGTGGACATGTTGAAAAAAACGTTAGTTGATAAAATAAAAGTAAAACAAAAACATATATGTGACAAACTATAATTCGTGACCCATGACGACTGAACGAATCTATAGTCACTACAAATATAGCATAACACATGCAAAATCCTAATTTATATGAAATTATGCCAAAAAATTAAAAATAAACATAAAAACTCCCATAACATATATGCATGATCATTAATTATTTGATAATTATTTGAGTGTATTACTTTTCGAATAGTTAGTATATGTATACGAAGGTATTAGTTATTGGTAAATAATATATAAGAAAATTATTGTGGATCATTAATTATTGAAATGTTAATATGAAATAAAATTTATTTCTAAGGGATGTGTATGGTTTTTTTTGTATTGTTGTAAGGTATTAGTTAACGGACTTCATTTAATGCAATGTTCACCCGTTTGACCCATTTAACGCCCAAAAAATGCTAGTGGTCTTTAAACCATTAAAGAACCATATGTTTTTCTGGTTATATAGATCACAACCGTTAGGTGTTTGCACATTTTTTTTGTATAAAAAATAGATGTTTGCATCAATATAGAAATCACAGATCATGAGCTATAAGGAAAACTAAAGTTAACTTTTTCATTCTCATATAGGTAATAGGTTTCTAACTTAATATGAACATTGGGTTATGAATACCACATTTTAATACCTTGTATAACTCTAGATACAAAAATATTTGTAAGAATACCACCTTATCCTCCAAAAGAATAATATTATCATGAAAGCAAATTACATACCTAGAACCCCCATTATCCTCTGGTGGCTTTTGTCTAGATCCTTGAGAAGCAGACTGTTAGGAATTATAAAATTCAGTCGTTAAAGAGTCTGTCACCTCAAGTATATGTATTCGATAGAAAGCTCGTAGTCGTAGTCGAGTTATGTTAATAAGTAGTTTGTTAAGTAACACCATGGAGGACGGACGGGTCTTTACCCACTGTATGCCTGATCCACAGCCCGTAGGTGGCGTTTATTTGTAAAACACTATAAATACCCTCTACCTTGCAAGGTAGAGGGTTGGAGCTTCAATACCATTTTTCTTTATTTCACATAGTTCCCAACTCTCTTCCCTTTCTCTCTCTAAACATCCTGAACGCCACTTGTGATTATGGTTTAATGTGTTTGTGAAATCCTATATCCTACAATTGGTATCAAGAGCCATGGTTTGATCATCTCTCTTACATATCCTTGGATTTCTAGTGGTTTTAGATGGTTTTTGAGTTTGAAAAAGTTTAGTGATTTTTGCATCATTTGGATCATTTCTAGTGTTAAAGTTTGAATTTTGGGTGTACTTTTGTGTTTAGAATCATTGTAAATGATTGGATTTTAATTTGGTAAGCTTGAATCACCGTGGTTGAGCTTGTTTTGGATTGAAAAGTGTGTTTTTGAAGTTTTTCTTGCTAGCGACTTGGTTCTCGTAGTATTTTTCATCACTGTTGCTGAGGATGTTCAAGGAGCTGGTTCAGATACTCGTCCACCTATGCTTGACAGAACTGACTACGACTCTTGGGCTCAACGAATCAGATTGTACTGTCTTGGAAAGGAAAATGGGGTCAACATTCTCAAATCCGTTGATGAAGGACCTTATCAGATTGAGACTACAAGAGACTTAATTGATACAGCTGCAGATGGAACAATGATCTATGGATTAGACAGACCAAAGACGTATGATGAACTCAATGATAAGGAGAAAAAGAGATTTGATGTTGACATCAGGGCTTCTAACATTATACTCCAGGGTCTTCCAAAAGACATCTACAAGCTTATCAATCACAAAACTGAAGCCAAGGCACTTTGGGATAATGTCAAGATGCTTCTCTCAGGTTCTGAATTAACCAAGGAAGACAGAGAATCACAACTGTATGATGAGTTTGAGCACTTCAAGATGAAATCAGATGAGAGTGTCTATGAGTACTACGTGAGATTCCATAAGCTTGTGAATGACATGAGGAACATCAAAATGACCATCCCGAATGGCACAAATTTGTCACCGCTGTGAAGCTAACCAAAGGATTGAAGAATACAAACTATGAGCAACTGTATGCCTTTCTTCTTCAAAATGAGAGACATGCTATGTTTGAAAAAAGGATTCTTGAACAGTTCAAAACCAACCAGGGAGAAACAAGTTCGTCAAATGACTCTACAGCTTTCTACACCAATGTTGGAATTACCACCAAAGCTTCTCAAGTCATACCCACGGGTAACAGAAATCATAAACTCATTCCCGATCCAAGTTTCAAGCAACCTGATGCCAATGCAGTCATGGAACACTTTATCAATCAACTGGCTCTTATGGTTAAACAAAACTTAACCTTCACTCCACATACTAACCGTCTTCACACTAACAATGAAATCAGGACTGCATCCAATCTACACAATCATGCTTTAGTCAGAGATGGAAAGGTTACGGTGCAACTAGCTCAAGGAAGATAATATGAACAAAGAAGAGGTGGAGTAGGAGGAGGGTATGTGGCAAATCAGAATAGAGGAAGGAATGGTAATCAGGGACAAGCAATGCCAATTAAGTGCTACAACTGTGGTGGTGATGGACACATAGCAAGGAACTGCACTTCTCCAAAACGTCCTCAAAATGCAGAGTACTTCAAAGACAAGATGTTACTTGTGCAAGCTCAGGATAATGGAGTTGTGTTGGATGAAGAGGAGCTGTTGTTTCTTGCTAAGGACAATGCCAAGACATATGATGCAGATGTGGATGAGCAACCAATTCAGGAGATAGGTCATAATCATCAGAATGCCTTTCAAGTCGCTGACTGTGATGCATACGACTCTGAAGTTGATGATGAACCTACTGCACAGACAATTTTCATGGCTAGCATTTATCAAATGGTCTCTCCAAAGGTCCCCTCACCACAGCAAGCTGGTCCATCCAAAGAAGCAATCATCTCAGAGGTATTAAAACTATACGATGATATTGATGAGCAAAAGATACATGACAAAGTACAATCAACTGAAATTTTTGAGTCGGATATTGATAATATGGGTAATATCAATGTTGTCCCATATGATCAATATGTGAAACAAAGTGAAAGTGAGACTGTACCAAGTGATGCATCTTCTGCAGTCAATGATGACTATATTTTTTATGAATACACTGCATGTGCCCATGATGATTCTGTTATTTCTGAACTAAATGCCTATAATGAACAAGTTGCTATTTATGAACAACGTGCTAAGTTTGAGTTAACCACCCGTGAGCAGGAAATGGATGACCAAATGCGTACAATTATTAAAAAAAGTAAATTTAGAGAAGAAGTATTAAAACAAGAGTTAAGCTCCTTACAAGAAAAGCTTTCTAAAACTGCTAAGCAAAAACAAGAACTTCAAGAAAATGTTAAAATGCTTAAGCAAGAATTCAATGCTAAGGAATCAAAACTTTTGAATGATTTTTCCAATCTAAAAACTTTGAAAAACAAGCTTGAAAATAAGTTGTACGTACAAGGGAACACCATTCAGACTGCTCACATGATCACTAAGCATAGAGTTCTCAGCGATAAGCATAGTACCCCCATTATAAAGGAATCCAACCCTGAGTATGGTAAGAAAGCAAAAACTGCTCAAAATGTAATCTATGATGGCAATGAGATTCTTAAACCTAGACAGAAACCTAGTTACATTGAGTGCACTGAGGAAGATAGAAAATTAGATGATGCATTTAGGGAGAAAATGGATAGGAAGCTTAATGATCCTGCGTGTAAAGAGAATAACATAACGATCAAACCCCATGATTACACTAAGGAAAATTGGATATCCATAAACAAGTTTAAGCCTCAGACCCTATTAACCCCTGAACAAGTGTTCTGGAAAAAGGATATGGATATGCAAAAAGCTGAAAACCTTGTTGAAAAGAATCCCCCTAGTAGGAAATTACCTCAAGCAACTGTGTATCCTCCTAATACACCAATGCATTTAGTTTCTAGATCCATTGCCACTAATAGCAAAACATTAATCAGCCTGTATGTTGTTTATCAGCTGTTTGTTGATTTTGAGAAAACGTGTAAGAAGAGAATCACACCTACAGGGATAATTGAGGGGGAAAGGGGTTTTGAGCAAACTAAAGAATGTTATTTAACTGAGGTCATGCCTTTCTTCAAACAATTAAAAGGTCAATTTGAGAGTCTTCAAAAAGGGATAAATTCAGATATTAAAGAAATGGAAAAGGAATTTGATGCAATGATAGTTGAAGTCAATGATTATGAACAGGAACTCAAATATAATGAAGTTGAAAGGAAGAATTTGCACATCTTAAATGAGAATTTGATTTCGAGTTGTGTTGCTCAAGATGTGTTTTATACTGTTACTAAGCACTTTATTACTGCTTCTCGATTTCATGAATTATCTATTGCATTGAAATTTTCCCATGATCGTGTCATTGAGCTTGAAAACAAAAACTCAGAACTAAATGAGAAAATTGATCAGGATGATCACGATAATTTGGTAAAACATCTTTCTAAACTAGAATTTGAACATTTTGATTTACAACTAAAACATCAACATCTCAAAGAAAATGTCAAAACCTCAAATATCAAGACATCCTCAGATGTTCCAGAGTTTGATGCAGTTTTTCAGATAAACAAACGTGACGAACAGATTCAAGCTCATTGTAACACGATCAGAAAGTTGAAAGCCCAAATCTCTCAATTAAAGGGTGAAAAGAACAATGTGACTGGCTCCCAAATGCCTCCTCCTTTAGATTCACAGTATTCTTAAACTTTTCATCTTCAAAACATAGTTAATGCCTTACAAAAGGAAAAGGAGAGTTTTCTAGAAGAAAATAAAAAGTTAAACGACACTTTAAAGAGTTATATGATTCAATGAAAGTCACTCGTGACAACAACAACGAAAAAATAACATCTTTACAAAAAGAAATTGAGAATCTGAGGACTCAGGAAAAAGGGAAACTGCCACTTATTTTTAATGAGAATGTTGCTTCAAAGTCATCCTCAGACTGCAAATATACTGTGACTGTTAAATACATTCCTCCTCATCTTAGGAATAATGAACCTCTGTTTCACAACTATTGTGCTCACCTTAAGGATAGTCTAGAATGTCTCCGTGAGATTGTGGAAGAGGATTTTATAAATAAGCCTCTTGACAGTGAAATTAGGTTTGCGTGCATTCAAGCCAAACGATCTCAAGAGCTGCTAAAATGTTTAATAGCAACATGTCCTAAATCCTTAGGTGCAAAAGGTAAAGCTGTGATGCCTTGTTCTATGCCTAGTGCCAAGAATACAAACCATTCTATGCCCACTATTAAGAAAGTGAACTCTAATGCGCCTTCAAGTAGTTCAGATCCCTGCACTTCTAGTTCAGGAATGCAAAAGGTAGCAAAACCAACTAATGTTCCAATTCCCTCTACAGGAGTAAGAAGTTACACCAAAGCAAGCGGGTCAAAGCCTCAAGGAAACACAAAGAATGATAGGACCTTGCATGCTAGGAATGCTCAGTGGAAGAGAGTAGAAGATCACCTTAGGGAGAATTTGAATATGACGAATCGTGTTGATTCTAGTGTTAGCTCTAAGCGTATTGTAATTAATGCAAATTCTGCTACTTTAGGCAAAACATGTAATGATGATTGCGTGGTTTCTATTACTAATCTTGAATGTGGTATGAATGATTTGTCTAAAGCTGTCAAATGCCCAGTTAAAACTGTTAATGCTGAACATGAAACTAAGAAGGGTAAAAGGCAAAGGCGAAAGAAAGTTAGAAAACAGTGGAAACCCACAGGAAGAGAATTTAGTAATATAGGTTATCAATGGATACCTACTGGCCGTAAGATTAATGAGCTGTGCCCTAAAATTGCTAAGTCAATGCCCACTAGAAAATGGATGCCTACTGGTAAAACTATTCCCGTAAGAAGTGAACACACTTTGAATAGGTCAAATACGGACACTAGCACTGCATTTATTTCTGATGATTCCATTGCTTCTACTTCTGATGTGGGTGTTCCAATCACTGTTACTAACCAAATGGAACCCATTCTTGCATGGGGATCCCAATTATCCAGTTATCCATTCTTGTCTGTGTTCAACTGCAGATCGTTCAAATCATTCTGTGGTACCTGGACTCAGGCTGTTCCAAGCATATGACTGGCGACCGGTCATGGCTCATGAACTTCGTGAGTAAATTCATCGGAACTGTGAGATTCAGAAACGATCATTTTGGTGCTATTATGGGTTAGGGAGATTACGTGGTTGGAGACAGTGTGATTTCCAGGGTATATTATGTTGAAGGTCTTGGACATAATCCATTTTCTGTCGGACAATTTTGTGACTCAGATTTAGAAGTGGCCTTCAGGAAACATACTTGCTTTGTTAGAGAACTTGATGGTGTGGAACTTCTCAGAGGAACTCGTGGTTCAAACCTATACACCATCTCTATCGAAGATATGATGAAATCTTCACCCATCTGCTTACTGTCAAAGGCGTCCAAAACTAAGTCATGGCTATGGCACCGTCGTCTCAATCACTTGAACTTTGGTACCATAAACAATCTTTCCAGAAAGGACTTAGTTGTAGGTTTACCTAGACTAAAGTATGAAAAGGATCATCTTTGTTCAGCATGCCAATTGGGAAAAAGCAAGAAGTATGCCCACAAACCCAAACCTACAAACTCAGTTACAGAAGTTCTTCATACAATTCACATGGATTTATGTGGACCCATGAGAGTGCAGAATATCTTTGGGAAGAAATATGTGTTAGTTGTGGTTGATGATTACTCTCGATTCACCTGGGTTAAGTTCTTAAGGACAAAGGATGAAACTCCAGATATCATCATCAAACTTATAAATTAGCTGCAGGTTCGACTTAACAAAACTGTCAGAATCATCCGAACAGACAATGGAACTGAGTTTGTTAATAAATAACTTAGTGAGTTTTATGAAAGTGTTGGAATCAGTCATCAAAGAAGTGTTCCACGAACTCCTCAACAGAACGGTTTAGTTGAAAGACGAAATCGAACTCTTGTGGAAGCCGCAAGAACAATGCTGATTTACTCAAAGGTTCCAATGTTTCTCTGGGCTGAAGCCATTGCCACTGCATGCTACACTCAAAATCGATCCCTAATTCACACTGCTTATGGAAAAACTCCATATGAACTTGTCCACAATAGAAAACCTAATCTCTCATTCCTTCGTGTGTTTGGTGCATTGTGTTATCCAACTAATGAGGGCCAAGACTTAGGGAAACTTAAAGCTAAAGCGGATATTGGAGTTTTTGTAGGATATGCACCAAACAGAAAAGGATACCGAATCTACAACAAAAGAACCCGAAATATCATGGAAACAATTCACGTTACGTTTGATGAGCTGACCGGTCCAATGGCTCCAGGACAACCCAGTTCTGGACCCGCATCATCAAGTAGTCCCATCAGTTCTACTCTTGTTTACGACTCCTCACCAGCAACTCCATATGTACCTCCTTCAGAAGATGATTTGAAGGAATTATTTGATCCAATGTTTGATGAACACTATGAGCCAAGTGCTAATGATATGTCAGTTCCATCAACAGAGGCTGCCTCTATCCCTGTCAATGAAGTTAACCCTTCAGTATCAATGTCATTAAGTCAAGAAGCGCATGCTGCTGATCACTCTGTCTCATCAACAAATCATCAATCATCGAGTGTACACAATGGAAATGTTGCTACTGTTACAGATGATGAAAACCCTTTTGCTCCTCCAGAAGATGAACCTTTTGAAAACATATTTGCTCCTGAATCATCATCAGAACCATCGTCATCAGGAGATATAGACTCTGCTACTTTAGTTCCTCAACAACAACCACATGAACATCTTAGAAAATAGACACATGATCATCCATTGGACAACATCATTGGAAACCTCTCTCGTCCAGTATCCACACGGAAACAACTTGCAACCGATGCCTTATGGTGCTTCTTCAATTCCGTACTCTCTAAGATCGAACCAAAAGACGTGAAAACTGCCATGAATGAAGACAGCTGGTTCAATGCCATGCAAGAAGAAATTCATGAGTTTGATCGACTAGATGTATGGGAATTAGTACCTACTCCTGATTGTGCCATGATCATTGCCCTAAAGTGGATCTTCAAAGTAAAGCTTGATGAGCATGGTGATGTTTTGAAGAACAAGGCTCAATTGGTTGCAAAAGGATACCGTCAAGAGGAGGGCATTGACTTTGAAGAATCATTTGCTCCTGTTGCTCGTATCGAGGTAATCAGAATCTTCTTGGCTAATGCTGCAAGTAAGAACATGGTAGTCTATCAGATGGATGTAAAGACGGCGTTTCTTAACGGAGATCTTAAAGAAGTCGTATACGTCAGCCAACCGGAAGGTTTTGTGAATTCAGAGCATCCTACTCATGTCTATCGCTTGAAGAAGGCTCTTTATGGGTTAAAGCAAGCTCCAAGGGCATGGTATGATACGCTATCAAAGTTTCTTCTATCTACTGGATTCAGCAAAGGAGCAGTTGATCCGACATTGTTCACCAGAAAGCCAGGCAAACATTTAATTCACGTTCAAATATATGTTGATGATATTATTTTTGCCTTGACTGACCCCAATGAATGTGATCGTTTTTCAAACGAAATGGGTTCCAAATTTCAAATGTCAATGATGGGACAAATGTCATTTTGCTTGGGATTACAAATTTCACAAAGTCCCGGAGGCATTTTTATAAATCAGTCTAAATATGCAACTGAGATTTTAAAGAAATTTGGATTTGATTCTAGTGACCCTGTTGACACTCCCATGATAGAGCATACTAAACTGGATGAGGACCACTCAGGGATCATGGTAGACCAAAT
This sequence comes from Chrysanthemum seticuspe, assembly GCA_019973895.1. Classification (NCBI taxonomy): domain Eukaryota; kingdom Viridiplantae; phylum Streptophyta; class Magnoliopsida; order Asterales; family Asteraceae; genus Chrysanthemum; species Chrysanthemum seticuspe. The sequence goes on from BPTQ01000003.1 coordinate 43,667,269, forward strand.
GAAATATCGTAGTATGATTGGATCCCTGATGTACCTCACAGCCAGTAGACCAGACATTTTGTTCGTTGTTTGCATGTGTGCTAGATATCAGGCTAAGCCTACCAAAAAGCACCTTGAAGCGGTTAAACGGGTCTTTCGGTATCTCCAAGGAACCATCAATATGGGACTTTGGTACCCGAAAGACACCGGTATGTCACTAACAGCCTATGCAGATGCTGATCATGCAGGATGTCAAGATACACGTCGAAGTACGTCTGGAGGTGCTCAGTTTTTGGGTGATAAGCTTGTGAGCAGGTCTTCAAAGAAACAAATGAGTACTTCTATTTCCTCTACAGAGGCTGAATACATAGCCATGTCATCTTGCTGTGCTCAAATCCTATGGATGAGATCCCAATTATCTGACTATGGCTTTGAATTCAACAAAATCCCTCTGTACTGTGATAATAAAAGTGCCATTGCTCTCTCGTGCAACAACGTTCAACATTCAAGAGCCAAGCACATAGACATTCGACATCATTTCATTCGGGAGCAAGTGGAAAAAGGTGTGGTGGAACTCTATTTTGTGAGGACTGAATACCAATTAGCAGACATCTTCACCAAAGCTCTTCCTAGAGAACGTTTTGAGTTTATCCTTCCACGTCTTGGTCTAAAGAGTCTACAACCGGAAACACTCAAGCGTCTTCAAGAGGAAGACGAGGAGTAAAGGTCATTATTCATCTATCTCTTGTATATATTTATTTAAAAAGCAAAATACAAAATTTCAAAACCCACAAAAGAAAATATAAAAATATAAAATTCTCAAAAATCCATAAAAATTAGAAAATCTTGAAAAATTCCAAAAATATTGTTATTTTGTCATGTTTTTCCTTATTCGATATCAACTACGGAATTTGTGTTGACATTCAAAGAATGTCACGGGTCTTTAGATGTTCGAATGTATATAAGTTTGTTAAAAAAAAAAAAAAAAAAAAAAAAAAAGGCGGAGAAAAATGGTGGTTTACTGTTATTTCAGGCAGTAACCCATTTTATAAAGTAAAGAACAGAGCCATGCTTTATCTTATTTTTCAAATCTCACGCTCTGATTCTTAAAACAAATGTTTGTCATCTAAAAGAAAAATGTTTATCTTTCCAAATATTTTTCCGTCTAATGATTCTTCTGAAAAATATTTGCCATCTAATGAAAACCAAATTGCTTTGAAAATACCTCGTACTCTATTATTCTTGTTAATCATCTGTGCTCATCATCTGTCAAAATCTCTATCTGTCAATCAACTACTTATGTCATTGATTGAGGGGGAGAATGATTTCAATCGAATTAAAGAGGTTATTTTGAAAGGTTATTTTTCAAACAATTGGCACGTAAATGAGCAAGGTTATTCTTGGAAAATCAAAAAGAACAATGTTTTATACAATTGATTCAAAACCTTTGCTAATGTTATGTTTTCAAAAGATACTCTTGCATGTTTAAACAATGGAGTTTAAAGTCTGAAAATCTGATCCTTATCAGTTAAAATGTTCTTTTCAAAAGCATGTCACTATTCTCCTCAAAAAGCTTTCAAAATTTTATTTAAATCAATAGAGATCATAACTCTCAAAGGATTTGGAAAGTGTGATCGGGGGAGAATTTGTGATTTAAAATGGATTTAAACTGATAACTTGATAATTGGTTTTATAAGTGTTTAAAGAGCTTTCCTCCCCACATGTGCCAAACGATTTCAAAATTTCCATGCACATGTTGAGGGGGAGCATCTTTTTAAACCACAAAGAATTGAAACGTGATTGATTTGTCTCTAAGTGCAGGTTCCCTCTAGTATGTGCAAAACTATTTCAAACCTCGAGGCACATATTGAGGGGGAGCAAACTTTTGAAAACCTCATCCTTCCCCAATATGCTTTATCTACTTGATTTAATCAGGGAAGTGATGTTGATATCTTTTAGAAAATGGTAATCAAAGAAGTTAATTCTTCCTCTTGCCTCCGTGTGCTAAAACGATTTCAAATACATGAGGTACATGTTGAGGGGGAGCTCTTTTTCTAAAAAATATCAAAAACAATTCAGGAACAAAGTGCTTTGATAATATATCACAAGTATCTGGATTGATTTTCAAATGGTTTTCAATTGGTTCCAATTGCAGATGAACAATACCAAATAGACCGACCAAATTTATTTTATGTACGGTGGTATAAGGATGATAAGGTTAGATATTTGCTCCCATGATCCGCCAGAACCGGAGGGATCTACCCAGGGACAATCCACTAGTTAGTGTAGAAGTCCTTAGGTATGATGAAAAAAGGAGAAAAGTGAGATATGGGAAGAGTGCGGACTGAGACTGAGCTAGTACTTGAATAAACCCAACAAGGTTCTAGTTATGAAGTCTCGGTAAGCACTGAAGGGGTTGAAGAATGAAAAAGAATTAAATGTGAAAAAGGGTGAAAAGAAATAGCCCTCCTTTTATTCAACCTTAGGGAAGAAACAAGGTTCAATTCATATGCTACTGGTGGTTACCAAGGTAACATCAGTATTGAAGACAAGACGTCATGGTCCCAGTGACGCACTGCACTTCAACTTCCCAAACCACTCAAGTTCCTCTTAAAAGGGCTTGTTTCATTCTCACGGGGAACCGACACTATCTATCGACTTTCTATTAGAGATTGTTGATATTGAAGAAGGAGACCCTCTCCCTAGTCTCCGACATAGGAACCAAAATATGCACAATTGAGTCTAGAGCCACGAGATCATCAAATAAATCTCTTTAGGACACTGTCAATGAAGACTCTCTGTTTCACACAATGTGGAAAGAGAGATTATATCTTATGAGTCCTACGCATTATCCTTGTGGTATTGCCAGAACATCTGAGTGATATGCAAACATATTCACAATGAAGATGGAAAGCCTTATGAAGCCAACATCAAACAAGCTCCTGGTGGGTGGCATGTGAGATCTATCCAATAGATCAACCATGTGACAACTGAACAGAAACAATGGGGCGATTCAATCTTTTGAATCAATCCTGGTTTAGGTTATGGATTGACTGATACCTTTGAAAAACCGGTCATTGTGCTTAAAAACTCTTTTCGTTAGCACATCGACTGTGTACTAATATTTCAAAATAAAAGGTGTTTATGATTGATAGTTGATTTTCATTAAAACCTTCGTTGTATTGCAAAAAAAATTTCTATTAAGCGGTACACGATTGTTTTTAAAATCTCTTTTCATCAATCAGTGAATCTCAATTCGCTGGTTCACTCACTCCGTGTTGTCTTCTTTGAGACGTTCCGGTTTGAGAACAACTAGAGCAGCTGCGAAACCCTGTCAAGGAGATTCTTCGGAATTATACCAGATCACAAGTAGTACTTGTACTGATCAACGGGGAACCGTGGGCCGTGTACCTCAATTCAACAAAAGTGATCAAAGACACTTTCGTGCACTTTATTGCTAACTGTTGTATGCAGGTACGCCTGACGTTTGCAGCTGATCAGAATGAAGCGGTCAATCCATAACTGCATGCTCAAACTACACATTCATCTCTAAAGAAATCATGATAAGTGCTTCAACAACTCTGATACTTTCACTCCATGCTTCTGCTATGCTGCTGCAAATATCATGAATCAGTAAAAGCTTCCGCTACTTTGATGATAATATATCATGATCCAGAATGTGAGCATGTCGGTCCAAATGTCACAACATCACAGAATACCAACACAACAATGGATGAGTCGGAGATTTATGATTAGCTGATGATCTCAATGCTGGCTCAAAACTCATCATCACGTGGATCAGTTAAAGACCTCCACTTGAAATTATCCAAACATGCGGAACATGAAGAATCAAAGACTACGAGCTACTGAGCAAAGAACTTAATCAAGAATCCTAGAACAATCTAATGTAATGTCTGTTTGTATTCATTGTAAATTGAGGTGACCTCCCTTAGGGGGAGATTGTTAGGAATTAGAAAATTCAGTCGTTAAAGAGTCGGTCACCTCAAGTATATGTATTCGATAGAAAGCTCGTAGTCGTAGTCGAGTTATGTTAATAAGTAGTTTGTTAAGTAACACCGTGGAGGACGGACGAGTCTTTACCCACTGTATGCCTGATCCACAGCCCGTAGGTGGCGTTTATTTGTAAGACACTATAAATACCCTCTACCTTGCAAGGTAGAGGGTTGGAGCTTCAATACTATTTTTCTTTGTTTCACATAGTTCCCAACTCTCTTCCCTTTCTCTCTCTAGAACTTTCTCTCTCTAAACATCTTGAACGCCACTTGTGATTATGGTTTAATGTGTTTGTGAAATCCTATATCCTACACAGACCTTTCAAGTTGTTACAGATAGGTTAACTCCTCTTTTAGTTTTGCAAAACTGAATATGTAAGAGATAAATCATTATGTAATTAACACTTTCATAAATGATTGAACTTAACTACAACATGCGAGTTCATACACACGCATACCTATGAGTTTTCTTTTCATGATACATTTGAAGTTTATACACATTCACCACTTTCTCAACATCATGACTAAGCCAATTCCTCAAAGTTTTGATCTAAAAATGAAATATAGGTAGCATCTTTTTTATACTGACACTATACATTGGCCAAAAAATAGTTATAAAACTAACAACCTGTCCTGATCGACTTTGTCCTTTGGGTTCTCTGAAAAATACAGATAAGAAATAATGAAGTTGTAAAAAGTAAAAACATGTTATGGAAAAAAAAAGTTACATTGAGATAAAGTTGCTACAATAAAAAGGAACTCATGGAAGTTGTAACTTGATGCAAGAAACTAAATTTCGCAATTAGTACTGAGTTTTTTGTTTACAAAGTTCTTGCAAAGTACAAATATAGATATTGTTATATTGAATCACATAACTCTTTATATTAATCATGTACTTAACAGATACATATCACATATCTTGGGTTTCAGCATGGTAGTAGCCGTAATAAACCCAATAAGTGGTGAATCCCCGACATCGTTTGCTCATTTATAACTTAGGTTTTTTTTTCAGTCATTTCAATTATATACCAAACTATAAGATGCAGATGTGACACACGGGACTAAAACCATATATTAAATTTGTTAACAACACATGTTTAGTTTGACTATCCTTTTCAATATAAATTATTTTCCATAAGTTTAATGTATTAATTTAACATACATGTTAGCATCAGATCTATTGCATCTGCCATTGTTCCCAATTCGTTGTATGGGGTGAACTTGACTTTAGTTTATAACAGAAACATTTTAACTATTAAAACATGTAAGAGAGACTATTTAGTTATGAACAATCAAAAGGCGTAAACATAATCTTAGGGTGAACACCCTTCTTCAGTGTTAACGACGCAAGATTGCATGGTGCTACTGCAAATGCAGTTTATTAGTTAGAATATGTAACAGCAGAACAACCGCTTTCACAAAATATTTAAATTTAAATACTTGTTAACACAACATTTAAACAGCCCTTTACTTCAGTATTTCCAAAACAATGTGCCTATATCAATGAAAAGCTTTTTAAACCAGGATGTTATAAAATAAAGAAGATACCTTCTACTGATCAAAATGGGCTTTTCCTATACTTAAGCCTTTGGCGGCCCTCTTGTACATGTCAAAATGGATTGCGTCGAGTTGACGTGAAACATTTTTGCCCAGTAATTAAAGTAGTTTTTATAAACTACTATGTCAAATATGATTACAGAAACTAAATTATTGTTCATTCAGATTTTTCACATAATTACTTTAGCAGGTTTTCAGCGTTACACTTTGGCGACTTTCTACTTGTTTGACCTTTTTAGAAAAAAGATTACCCGTCTTTTTTTTATAAGTGAATGGGTCAGTTTGCCCTTTTTAGCAAAAAAGTACCTAAAAAAGAGTTTTGAACTCCACTCGAACAAACTCAGTGTTCTCTTTCCCACGCCATATTTTGGGCATATAATGAGTTTGTTGCACGACAACAGTCATAGTCCCATGAGGATCTAGCACCAAAAGCTCATTTGACACAAGAGCTCGACTGATGGCTGTTATTGCTCCAAACACAGCTCCATGTAATTGGCCTCTTGAGAAGGTCAAAGTTGATAAGCGTACAAAGTAAAAAATGATTCAATCCATACCACTATTTATCTTATGATATATTTTTATAGATCAAAGTATCCATTCTGAATATATTTTTATAGACACTTTTGAAAATTTAAATTAGCTGCACACTTATAAAGTTTCTGAAATAAGGGGATACTCTAATTCAAATGTTATACTTGAGTTGAATTTTATATTAAAATGGCAAAGACGCAAACACATACACACCCTACTATACGTTAAACTCTCAATTCAAATGTTATCTTTATTACACCAGAATATGATATTACGTGTTGGAGTTGAAAAAACGTCCTGTGATATTTGAGGACTTACCTTGCTGCGGTTTTTCTTTTTCTGGAAAATAATCCTCTAAATCCATTTGATCCTACTTGTACATATTGACTGCAAGAAGACATAACAAATGTCATTGTCACAATGACACATGTGAGGTTTGAATATAAAATCTTCTAAAAACCAAAGTGCTAAGTGAATCAAATTACATGGATTGCGAGAGACATGTTGTAAGTAATGTATGAGGTATTTGTCTGTTATCTTGTTTTCATGTTGATCAGCCTTTAACTCACATTTTTATCCGCACTCACATCGCCCGCATGCTGATGTTGCTGATGCTCTTCGTGATGATCAGTCCCCAATCGACGTCGAACTTCAACTGATTCCATCATTGTTCCCATTGGTTTATCCTGTTCAGATTTCTTCCCAGACTCTTCCTCATCTCTCCTGTGCAAGGCATGTGATATTACACCCGAAAAAGCCTTATCTTCATCCCCAGGCCTCAATGTCTCCACCAAGTACTCCTTCACAGACACACCCTTATCCGCTTCCTTACCTTCATCCATTGCCACAGATCCCAAGCCTCCATGAGGTACTTGTGGTGGCACGGTTTCAGTTCCACTTCCTGGTCCAGATACTGTCCCCTGCACTTTAGAGATCACTGTGCTTCCAGCATCAACTATTCTCGGTGTAGCTTCTGCTCTTGCTCGACTGGTTTCCAGTGAGGGTGTCATGTGGCAGGTTCTCTGGGTGGTTTGGGTCACTTTTCCGGTAGGAACCAATTCCAGTGAGGGTATCATGTCGCAGGTTCTCAGGGTGGTTCGGGTCATAACTTTTCCGGTTGGAACCAACTCCCAAATTTTCGAACTTATTGCCAAGTGATCATCCATTTTTCATGAATAGAAAGGTCACAACTGATTCAATATAGGATGTAATTTTTTACTAATATTATTTTGGTTTAGTTATTATGGTTTGGTTTACTCAGTTATTCACATAAAAAAACCAAACCGTCAGCTATTGTTTCTATTTGGTTTTTTTGGTTTTCGGTTACGGTTTGGTTTTTCCGGTTTCTTTTGCTCACCCCTTTATAAATCACGCATAGCACATAACCTTAGATTATCACTAAATTTTTAAAACTTAGAGTTCATTTTATTACACTTGATTTTCTAATCTTTGTTATCTACTATCGCATAAGCACATTTAAGATGCTCATCCAAACACCCCTTGTAAAATCTCTGATTAATAAAATATACTACAGTAGGTAAGTGCTAAAACATCAGTCATCATGTAATGAAGCCATTTATTAAGAAAAAAAATAACATTTGGCCTAACCCGACCCGCAGTTTAGACCTATTTTAAAAACTACCCATTTTTATCCGTTACCAATGCACCATATCTACCCAGTCTTGTCTGCTGGTTGTGCAGCTTGTGCACCATATCTACCCAGTCTTGTCATTTCCAAGGGCTAGCGGCGAAGTTTGTTGCTCGTTTGCCGTCTACCTCTTTGTAAATGTCATAAATGATTAATCCAAAAAAAAAAAAAAATTTCCAGATACGAAATTAAAAAAATGTGTCTAGCTCATGACCAAAAATGTTTTCGCAGGCTTCCAGCCATCGTAGTTCGTTTTCATCAGTTGTTGTTTGAAAATCAGCTTGGTTAAAATGGGCATAAGGCAAATCTTTGCTTGTGTCTACTTTGGGAAGATCTCGAATGATTGTAGGTGAGATGGTATACGGTTTTTCATCAACGATTTCAGTCAATTCATCCCCTTTTCTGCGATAGCTTTCCAAAAAAAAGCAGCAACAATTGGTAGCTATAGCCATGGCCAAAATCATTTATCTAAGTTTATCAATCACTGTTGTCATTTCCATAAAAAAATGCATATAAATTGGTTAGCGTGCCCTCATTTAACAATACCTTAACCACAATTATCTGATCCTAGAAATGTATGCTTCTGATCAATCATATCTGATGTAATAAATGCAAAAGTAAACCTAATATTCCTATAATCATCATATCACTAACTTATCACTTCTATAGCACCCTATAACTCAAAATTCAACTAAAACTCACAGATTAAGATCAATTTTTTAGATTACAAACTACTTCAAACTAATAAATTCTTAAACAACCGACCCTCATCAGCTCAACATCAAATTAAAATTACAAAAACTAATCACTACAAACTACTTCACACTAACAAATACAAAATTTAATCAAACTATATTGATTATCGATTCGCAACAACGATCGAATTACACAAAAACCTGTATCTCGAACATGAGAGTAAAGCAAGTTCTGGTAATGCATCCTACTGATCCATCTTTATCCTAAATCTCCAACACAAAAGGAAACTTAATTTCGCTATACTAACATGTTCTCATGTAATAGGCCAACCCTGATTAAGCAATGAGTTTTGGGATTACCTGCATATCATCTTATAACACACGTACTATGCACATCTTTAAATTGACAGCCCTAAACCTCATTGAGAGAACAAACGTGAGGGATTATAGCACAACCTATATCTTACTTTTACGTTTCTCCAGTTTCTCAACATGTGTCCATGTTCGAACTGCGTCCTCCTTCATGATCATCTTGAAAATTTGGTTTCATATATTACAGATTTGGAGTTGGTATTCTGATCTCCCATCATGTTCGAGTTAATGTTCATAAACCTATGGTTCGTCGTAGTTCCAGGTGGAGTTGACAATAGCTAGGAGACGTCTCTCTCACACCATCATCCATCGAAAGAGAGAGCAAAACTGTTGCGTGAATCACTATCAGGTTCGTGAGTCGGCACTTTTGGTTTCATCTATTCATATACGTTCGGGGTTGGGTTCGATTCTTTGACTGAGTGATCAAGTTAGTACCTTGGTTTGTGTTAATGTTTCGGTATCGAGTTGTCATCAGTAGCTTGAGGTATTTATATTAAACTCATACTCTTACTGCATATATTAAACACACTAATAATTAGTTTCATAAAGAGGATATATGAAGTTAGATGTAAAAGAATCAATGTGAGTATGCATGTCGATTGGTCGATCATATATTAAAAAGGATATATGGCTCAAAATGTACACAAATAATGATCACATGACATAGATCTCAAAAACCAAATAGAATAAGAAACATGTACACAAAGGCTCACCCATATGTAAATTTGCATTGGCAATCCACCTGAAGTAACATATCATTTAGACCAGTTATATGCAAACTTGCATTTCAATGATGATCACATGACATAGATCTCACATAACATGCTTTAGATTTATTAAATATATATATATAAAATAATAATATCCTACAACAAAATACCATGATAATAAGTTAGCATGCGAGACGGACACAAAACATAGCTAAATCACATAAAACAAATTTTCAATTCCCACCAAGTGAAGCCTGTTGAACGGGTTATGATCTCACATCATAAGTTAGTTCAAGAAGGCTCGTAAAATTATTTGAAATGTAATAATCATATAATACCACACAAACCCGCAATAACTGAGTGCCCTGTTTTCTTTTCTTCTCATCTCTTAATGCGCTGATTAGGTTCCCTAGTGCAAGAAGACCTTTATTGATTTGAATACCTGTGTACATCAGAAGATGAAACCAACAGAGACAAAATGTTATAGTCATCAACCAGAGGTCCAAAGTGATGAGTTGAAATACAATGAGAAATTATTGTGATAACTTGCACTAACTTTCTTATAAATGAGCTCCTTCATAAACAACTCTATTGGCTATCTCAAATCTAGGAAGATCTACCAAATGTAGTTTTGCACAGCGGAACTCCTCACCCATAAATTCACTTGAACTGGATTCACTTTTATTTTTTTCTTTTAGTTCAAGAATTATTGTGAATATTTCATGGGAATGACTAATACAAACATAAAAATTGTAGATGAACTAACACAAAAGGCGGAAAAACTTTTATTTTTATCTTTTTGTTCGAGAATTATTGTGAATATCGCATGGATTGATTGTTCATGTCTCTATTGATGCAACTGAACTATTCAAACATCCTTGCTCAAGGCAAGATGTCACTTCCTTCTGTGTGCTAACACTATCTTCAGTTGATAAATTTTGGCTAATTGATACACATGGTCTGCAACGATGACAGTTTGCAATACATAGCTTTTTGTTTCAATAGGTGTGTCACACAAATTCCCTTCACTATTACCAATGTTATCAATTTCACAGGCATTTTGTTGTTGACCATTCGACACCCATATACATGGAAAATCTCCATGTTGACCACCATGAAATCCGTTGCATACCCTAGAAAAACAATGAACGCATTAACTGTTAGAAAATTACAACAATAAAAAACATGTTGAAACTTATATTCTACTATTATAAGATTTAGACATACCATAAAAAACGTGCTGGTAAAGGGCGTCCATTTTAGTCTTCCCCTTCCCAATGGAAATAACGTCCGTCGGAGGTTCATGGTTACGGTCTGTAGTAGCCACAGTACCAGACTCTGGTTCAACTATCGATAATTTACGTGAAGCTAGAACCGGCAACTATATACTTTGCAATATATCCCTTGTTTTTTTATGGGTCTTCTGCCCGAACATTCTACACCATTACTACTATTATCAAGGGCACACAAATCCCTCTTCTGACCTAAGTGCAGCTTCTACAGCTCTAACATCATAATATTCAATGAACTTATGGTGCCTTTTTTGTGGCGTCTCGTGTATCTGTCATTACATAAAACATACATAACATATAAATATTCTTCCAAGCTTCCATAGAGAATATTTCTAGAACATGTATGTTAGTATATTGTTACCTCTTTAACCTCACCATATGCCCCAAAGATTTGAAGGAGGTCTTCAGGTGAAATTGAAGGATCCAAATTAAAAACAACCAATGTTCAAGTAAAAAACAATGTGTTTTCACCAAAACTATCCTTCCAGTTAAAACCAATAGGCTGGAAAAAACAATAGACTGCAAACTTACATGGGTGCCAGTTGAAACATGCGGATATAATGGTTTTTCACCATCAGATGATGCAATTAGCGGTCGATATTTACCCCTAGTTATCACAATGACACCTGTGGATTTTTGAATCTCGTCTTGTATTTGGTGCTTTGTAAGCCTTTCTTCACCTCCTTTTTTCATTATAGCAGCCACACTCCCTTCAACAGTTTCGGTAACACTACCTTGTGATATATAAATGCATACCCTCGCCTATATAAATAAGTAAATACACAATACTAATTAACAAATATGTAGTATTAAACTCTTTGCTAAACATGTTTTAGAACATGGGAAAAAAAGACGAAAAATATTTTTTTAGTGGATTGTAGGTGTGAGTGCTAAAAAGTCATAAATATTGTGCCATATTTCCAAAAGATGGTGTTCCTACCTATATAGATATCAAGAGGGGACGAATTTGACTTGATTATAATTAGCATACTGAAACTCCACCCATAAACCGTTCCATTTACCACTTATCAGGTAGGAGTGCCTGGTTACAATTTAAAGAATATTGATTAACCTATAGCTGCCTATAAATACATCAAGTAATCAGATGAAAGCAAAGACTTTATAGCACCTTTAAATCATGTGTTCAAAGAATAAGCTTAGCCTCCAAAGAAACTGCAAAAGAAATACATCAGTAGGGTTTGGAGGGTGAAGAGCGTACCTTTTATCAGTGAAACAAAAACCTTAAAAAGTGTCATGCATAGGTTTTATACTGTTATTAGGAACTATATTTAAGGAAAATATATGTATCATTAATACTTGGTAAACATTATACATTTAATTTTGCAGGGTATAACTCAAAAATTAAGTTGATCTAGTGGGTAACATGTTTGTTTGTGGACTAATAGACCCATGTTCGAATCCAGCATCATGTATTTTTGTACAAATAAAATTCGGATTTTATGAATACCAATTTCAAAAATTAATAAAAAAAATCCAAAAATTAAATAATAGCTAATTAAATTAAAAAAAATATTGCTTAGTTGGACAACAAATGATTATGTGGCATGAAATTTGATTATTTGGCATTGAGGTGGCATTGAGGTGGCTTTAATGCCAAATGCCTCCTGTTATATATAATATATATATATATATATATATATATATATATATATATATATATATATATATATATATATATATATCTTGTTCTAACACTATAAATCACTTAAGCAGATGGTTAGGGGATTTGTATTGTGTTTTGGAACATCAGAGTGCAAAAACTTACAACAAAAATCATAAAAACGTAATATTTTTTGGACCATGAATGGTTTGTTCCATCTGGTTTTCAGCTTTCCATGAAATAATCATAATCTAGCATTGCATAGGAGTACCTTATCTCCTGGTTTGAAATGCTTATCCCCTCTTAATCTAGAATCATGCCATTTCTTAGTACGTTCCTTGGAAATTCGCGAGTTCTCATAAGCATTATCCCTCAATTTGTTTAGCTCATTTAATTCCAACAAACGACTTCTCCCAATGCTTTCCATGTTAGCCTAATATGCTTTATGTTCTAGTTCCAGAAGGAGATGACATGATTTACCATAGACGACCCTAAATGGATTCATTCCTAAAGGAGTCTTACGGGCAGTTCAAAAGGCTCACAAAGCATCATCAAGCTTTTTCGACCATTCCTTCCTATTGTTCTTAATTGACCTTTATAAAATGTGTTTATGAGCTCTATTAGTGTTTTTTGTCTGCCCATTGGTTTGCTGATGATAAGCTGTTGAAAACGTTTATGTGTTAACAAGTACTTTTCTTAATTATGCGTTACAAAAATGAGTACTGCTATCACTTATTAAAGCTTTAGGAACGCTAAATCTTGCAATTAAGAAAGTGTATAACTAAAGGAGCATTGTTGGTTGGCAAAGCTTCCGCCTTTGCCCATTTGGAAGGATAATCTATGGCTGCCAGAATATATTGGTTTCCTCGGGAAGCGGAAAACGCTCCCAAGAAGTCCATATCCCAAACATAAAAAATTTCACATACCTGAATTTGGTGTTGTGGCATCTCTTCCCTTGAATTGATATATCTTGATCTTTGGCATGCGTCACATAGTTGAACATAACTCGCGATGTCCTTAAATATAGTGTGCCAAAAGTAACAACTTCATAGACCTTCTTACCAGTCAAGGCACTAGTGTCTACCACTTGGCCTTTTGTGACAACGTTCAAGTATATCCCGATTTTCGTTATCAAAAACACATCTTCGTATAATTTTGTCGGCACAAGATATAAATAAGTAGGGTCTTCCCAAAAATAGTATTTTACATCCGTGAAGAACTTTCTCATTTGTTGTGTGCTAAGTCCCTTTCTCATAAATCTAGTTACCATGAAGTTAACAATATATGCATCCCATGGTTCAGTCCCATCTTCCTTTGTGTTCATCATCATTAAATGCTCGTCAGGAAAGTTGTCATCAATTTCAGACTCATTAAGAACTTCCATATAAGGGATTTCCATCCTGGAAAGATGGTCTGCTGTAAGATTTTCTGCCATTTTTTTGTCTTTAATTTCTATATCAAATTCTTGTAATAAAAGAACCCATTGAATCAGCCTTGGTTTAGCATCCCGCTTGTTGAAAAAAATACTTCTAGGCATAATGATCAATATATAGTATAGTTTTGGACATAACAAGGTAAGATCAAAATTTTTCAAAGGCGTACAACTAGCAATTCCTTTTATGTGGTAGCATAAGGGTCTTGCGCCTCATATAGGGTCTTATTGGCATAATAAATAGGTTTAAAACTATTTTCAATTCTTTGGCCCAAAACAGCTCCTACAGCGAAATCACTAGCATCACACATATGTTCGAAACGTAGGTCCCAGTTTGGTGAAATCATGATTGGGGCAGTAGTTAGTTTATTCTTAAGAGTGTTTAAAGCTACCTTGCATTCTTTTGAAAAATCAAATTTATCTTATTTAACCAAAAGTTGAGTCATAGGTTTGGAAATTTTTGAAAAATATTTAATAAACCTCCGGTAAAAACCTACATGTCCTAGAAAACTCCTAATTCCTTTAACATTAGTCACGTACAGGAGCTTAGAAATAACAGCGATTTTGCTCGATCTACTTCCATGTTTGCGCTAGACAGTTTTTGCCTAAAAACTATACATTTTCTCACCATAAAGTGGCATTTTTCCTAATTAAGGAAAAGATCAGTTTCTTCGCATCTAGTAAGATTTTTATCAAAGTTAGACAGATAATTAATACAAGAATTACTAAATACCAAAAAGTCATCCATAAAAACCTCCACGAATGTCTCCACCATATCATGCAAAATTGCATTCATACACCTTTGAAATGTGCCCGATGCGTTGGATAATCCGAACGACATCCTTCGATATGAAAATGTCCCATATGGGCAAGTGAAACTGGTTTTCTCTTGCTCCTTAGGATTGATAGGAACTTAAAAATAACCCAAAATCCATCTAGAAGCAATAAAATTCCTTACCTGATAATGGTTCAAGCATTTGGTCAATGAAAGGTAAAGGAAAGTCATCCTTCCTGGTTGCATCCTTTAATTTACGATAGTCGATGCAACTATCCATCCAATGATCTTACTGTGGAAAATAGAAGGGGGGGGGGGTTGAATAGTTTTGCCAATTAAAACTCATTTTAAAATATTTAGATCGACTTATGCCAATCTATTTGGATGTGTGTTGGATGTTGATAAACAAACATATAGAAGTATAAGTATGTAATGAAAAGATAAGAGTAAGAAGCACAAAACCACAACGCAAGTATTTATAGTTGTTCGGCTACAAGGACACCTTCCTTGCCCTACTCCACTCCCCGAGTCACCTACTCGAGAGTTCATAATCACTACACGACATCGACTCCTTATGGTGGAGAAACCTTCACAACGTTGCCTACTCTTTTTCCGGTACTAGGCTAACCACCGGGTTCTTTCACACCAAGGTGAACCACACCTACCACAACGTCGCCTACCCTTTATCCGGTACTAGGCTAGATACCGAGTTCTATTACAATGGAGGAACTACTACCCAACACTACACCAACGACTAATCCTAAAAGAGACCAACTCCTTATTACACATCATCAAGGATATCAATATCCTTGGATCTAATGCTAATCTATCTTGTACATCAAAACACACCATATCGAATGTACATCTAAGGCACCTTTTACTAATGCCTTTAACTAGATCTTCAAGACACCCTTCACTAATGTCTTGTGACTTGACTTCTAGGCACCGGTCACTAATGCCTACAATGCGGACGATCGACACCTTTCACTAATGTCTTCATCTTGACACTTGAGACATCTTTCACTAATGTCTTCAACACTACACTTCTTAGAAGAAAGAAAGAAATCATCAACAAGAGGACTTCAGTAGTCTTGATGATGAGAAATCATAGCAACTCATGGACTTGAGCTTGCTTGACTTCAAAGGTGGTGATCTCGCCTTTAAGAGGAACCTAGAAAATCACACAAAAACAAAACTACAAACACAAATCACTTGGATATGGGGTTAGAGAGTTTTAAACTCAAGGAGAAAGTATGTGAGAAAGGGTTAAGAAACAATGAATAAATGGCTCACTATTTATATAGAGAAAATGCCTACTGTTACCCGGATCCCCCGGATCCCTCCCACAAGGGATCCGTCTAGCGTAAAGCTAGGGATCCGTGGGACGCTCCTCTTTACCCATGGATATTTTGGTTATGGGTCATGGGTCATGGGTTATGGGTTGATCCATGGGTCTTTTACTAGATACAATGTATCTTATGAGTGCAATGCACCTAGTCACATGGGTATGGATCAATACCATGGGTTATGGATATTATCCATATATGATATAAGCATGATGTCATGCAATGGGTTATGGGTCAAGCTCCATGGATATAGGTCATGGACTTTGGGTTGTACCCAACTACATTCAATGTATTTGGTCAATGGGTTATGATACTTAAGTTTCTACCCATTTATATGACCCAATATACTACATACTAGTTACGTGTTTATTTTACCCAAATATGTAAACACTAGTTGTTGTACATATGTAATACTAAATCATAAAATCACTTATACTTGTTTTAGTATTTTATGTGAAAGCTTAAGTGTGTTTGAAAACTATTAGCTCAAACCATTTACGTATTTTACTTGTTTCGTTAACATGATTTTACGTTTGTTATCGACAAAACATTAGAAGATCGTAAAATATAAATAAACGTTTTTACGGCTTATTTGTATTAACAATCTCCCCCTTTTTGTTGATGACAAAACATAAAATTATTTTAAGGAAAAGCTAAAATTCGTAAAAGTTTGAATTTGTAGTTTTTACTTTCTTCTCCCCCTTTTTGTCGAAACAAAAAGAGCTTCGAAAGGAAACTAACACTTTGTTTTTAAGAAAAACATGTGAAAATTTAGAAAAGAAAGAAAAAATAGAGAGTAAGTAACGGGAAAGGATCTCGTCTTAACTCCCCCTTGACGAGTCCATCCCTATGTGAGGGCGTCAAGAAAATAATACTAAGCTAGTTCATTTGCAACTAAGTTTGCAAAATATTTTGTCTATGTGATGAATGTGCTCCCCCTTGATGATTGCAATTTTGCAAAGGGATGTCATGAAATGTAATCCTAATATTGCAAGTAATTTTGCAATGTATTGCTTTGACACAAAGCTCCCCTAGCTTTAAGGTGTCAAAGTCTTCATGTGTAAATTGAATAACTACAAAACAAAGGTTAGAAAACAATTATAATGCATAATTTCCTGCAAATATGATTCAAGTTAGTAGAAAAATAGTTTTCTGTAGCACGGATCCCACGGTTCCCTCCTTGTAGGGATCCGTCTAGGCAAATTTAAGGGATCTGTCTGGCTGATGATAAATTTTAGCAATGGTGATATAACACATTATGTTAATATTAAAGTGGGATATGTATTATACAACATAATCATATACTCAGAAATATAGCAAGTAGCATGTATTTTCATTTAATAACACTAGAGATATGATATACATGACTCTAAAAACTAAGAAAATGATCGATACATTACTTGGAATTACTAGACTTATTTAAGTAACGCTTGATACTAGGACACCACTAAAATCCTCTAGCTCAAGTTTTTTTAGGTTTAATCTCGTCAAAACGTTCGAGGAGGTGATAGAACATGAAACGTTGATCTTCTCGTACTTCATGTATCAAACTTTCAACATGTTGACAATGATAACAATATTTGTGATGGCTAGGTAGTGGCGGTGGGAGAAATGAAATTGCTTGATGCGAAGGATCAAGTGAAGCGGATTGTGGAGCCTCAAATGACGGAGGGATTGGTGGAGGCGCATTTGAGGATGACTCAACCAAGGATGATGGTGGTGGTAGAGAAGTGTCAACTTCGATACGGTTGGGTGGTTGACTTTGATAATTTCTCATCATCCAAATGGGATTATATGATGGTGACGGCGAAAAGGAAGCCAGAGCTAATGTTGACTCAACACCTTGATTATGTACCATTATTCCTTCTAATAAGGAAAATGTTGACGGTGGAGGAGGATGAGACGGCCTAGGAGGCAAATCCTCTAAATTGTAGAGGTGTGGTGATGATAGTGGAGTTGTGAATGAGATAGCTCTAGGAACCAATGGTGATGGTTTAGTGGAGATGGGATTGTTTGGCCTAGGAGGTATGGTGGTGTTTGGGATAGGTAGTTTTGTGGGTACTATCCTTTTAGGGATTGGTTTGATTGTTGGAGGAGCAATCCTTGCATTTGTGGACTTGACTGAAGATGATTCGGTTGAAGAGATTTCGTGTACAACACGATCAATTTTCTTGGGTGGTTCTTTGGTGGATAAGTTGCTACTTTGAGTTTTCCTCATGATGAGATGATTCAAAAGGTTTGCAAAGGTTTCTAAGTGCTGAAAATGAGGATGAAGATGATGACTTTAGAAGTCCTAACAATGTGGTTTATAAAGCAAGGGATTTGGCAAGTGTATTCAAAACTTAAGCCACTAAAATTCATTGGAATGTGATGATTAACATGCACAAGAGTCAACTTCAGAGTTGTACTGATCTAGGAACTCATTTAAGATGAGATGGAGTGTTTAAGTTAGTAAGATGAGCTTGAAATGATTGTTTTAGCTAGAGTTGGCATGAGTTTGTCATACGGATCCCACGGTTCCCTCCAACGAGGGATCCGCCTATCAGCAGCTAAGAAAAGATAGCAATGATGTTTGTAAGGTCTAATGCCTATTTCATCTTGAGTGTTTCAGTTTATCTAAGTGTCTTAAATGAAGGGGTGCTTAAGTACTTGAGGGTAATGAGTGATGTAGCTAATGATTGCCTTTTATGGAAGAAATTGGAACTTTCATGAGTACCAATGAATGAACAAAGATGACACTAAAGATTTTTGAGAGTGTCAAGTGCTAAATGATCCTAGAGATCAGATAGTGACCTAGGATAATGTTTTGGAGAATATCCTAAAGGCTTAAGATGGAAAAACTAGAATTTGATCAATTTTGACCAATTTTGAGGTATGGATGATTATGATTAATTTTGCCATAATCGAAAGATTTACAAAGCTAGATATGAGGGATCCTGTGAGAAATGATGAGTGAGCTTAAGAGCGGAAGAGTAATGGGTTTAAGTGAAACGATAGATCTACAAGCGTCTTGATTGTGATCTAGGTGAGTTATGTGTGAGTAGGAAGGATCTACTCAACTTGATAAGGACTTAATTTGCCTTAAGGCACTATGTCTAACTTGGTGTGAAGTGTTCTAACGATATGTTTGAAATACAATGATTGTAATTGATTTTCTGTTTGCCGGATCCCACGGTTCCCTAAGAGTAGGGATCCGTCTAGCACAAACTTTAGGATCCGTCTATCTGCTAAGAAGAACCTTTACTAAAGGTATGCAATGATTTTGACAATGTATTATATTCCAAGGTTAGTTTAAGAAGTTCTAATACTAAGATATCAATTGTAAGATGTTTTATTTCATGAAGGAAATTGGATTATATTGATAAAGCATGAGTACAAAAGGATTGATCCTATTTGAAAAACTACTAAGTTCCTTGAGCGTTTTCGCTAGAGGGATCATCAAATAGTTGACGAGTGTTGGTGGATTCAAGAATGAAGAAAGTCTTCATGAGAGATGTGTTTAGTGGTTCCATCATCTTGTTCACAAGTACGTACAACGGACTTTGAAATTGAGGATGAAAATGCATGACGTTATGATAGAGGCGCGTCAAGAACATTCCATAAGGGATGAGTTTATTCTTGGAGCCTTGAAGATTTACAATTCGCCTTGCGAAGAAGTAGGCGAGATTGTATGGTTGTTGTGTTAGCAAACAATACATTATGTGAGCACAACAAGTGGGAAGGATTTCTCGATTTCCCTAAGACTCCAAACATTTTCACGTAGAATGAGTGCAAGAGGTTTGTAATATTCTCGAATGTCCCATGTAAAGATAATGTTTGGATCGGAGTAATATGGTCGAGGTTTTCATATTATGCAATTCAAATCCTCCAGGGAGGGTATGTGTGAACAATATGGACTATTTTCTTCACGAAAGTTGAAGAGAGAATTAAGAGACCAATCTTCGGTGAAGGCACATTGTCCATGATTTGGAATCCGGAGGATGTGAGCAAATTGCCCAAGGGTTAAAACAAACTTTTGGTTTTTCATCCAAAACCAAAGAGATAGAGAGCGATCCTCGTTACGAACGAGTTCAACTTGACGGAAGAATTCCATTATGAACCTTGGACATATCTTCTCGTTGATTTCGAGAAGACATTATAGTCCTATGGCTCGAAAGGAGGTATTGATACCTTCTTCGAATTGTAGAGAGGTGTCTACAATACGTCCTTCGTGGAAGTGACGGTTTTCGAGATTATTGAACCCACGGACATGATTGCCGGGTGTGTTGGGCTCAAGGGAGATGTTTGGAGTGTAGACGCTAGTGAGTGAAAAATCAAACTCATATTCATGCGACATAGTTGAACCAATAGAAAAGATGAGTTAATAGAAAGTGATGTTTTGTGGTCAACCAATGATTACCTAACGTTTTTACTAGATTTTTATTAACAATGGTTTTTAACAACAATGACACTTAACTCACTTAAGGTTTTGACATTCTAGTGGAATATTACTTTTAGAAAGAAAGTGTTTTTTATTTTGCATGAAAAACTGTTGTCCAGGAGTACGGTTCCCTTTCATAAGGGATCCGGCTAGTCTAACTTTCAGGATCCATGGATCTGTAGTAATAGGAGCAGATTTCTTGATAAAAACATAGGTTTTTAGATCTTATAGTTTTATACCAAGATATGTGTTTTAGCCTACATTTTCTTTTATCATGCATACATGGCTTTCTAATGTATCACGATAGAATGAAATAAATAAAAAAGAAATGATAAACACATTATGATAATAATAACCTAGATAACTAGACTATTAGTAATATTTCATTTCAATGCTAAGAATGATACAAAGGTTTGGGTATATAACCCCAATGTAGATTAACAACACAAAGTATATGTCTCCGTATGTGAACTTCATCATAGGGAACACAAGTGCGATGATTGTTAAGGCGATGAGCACGAGAGCGATGTAAACCATGTTGATGACGAACCTTCTTGGTTTTGGTTTGAGATGAGAGGAAGATGTTTTGAATGAGAGGTAATTTTTGAAAATGAAAGATTTAAAAAAGTGGGGATTTGATAAAGTGTGCGACGGATGGTTTATTTATGGGGAAGGAGAAATTTTTGAAATTTGTGTTTTGTTTTATTATTAGAAAGATATGATTTTTGGATTAAATGAAATAAAACACAAGTTTTATATACCACGACTTTAGATGAAAAGATAACACGTATGTGAGAAAAGGCTTCCTAATGAAGCTTCATGTAATACATGTATATGTACAAAAGATAATCATATAAATACCTATGTAGGCATACTTACTTATCAAGCTAATGTCATTTTAGAGATAAGTAGAAAATCATACCTCTAACGTACTTAGGAATGTCTTTACAAATGACACAACAAATGTCAGTAGACAATTCTAGCTCCTTTGTGTTTAAGATACCTTCTTAGAAAAGGTATTCTTGTAACCAAGCAATTCCTATGGCTTGGTAGGTATGAGCTTTGACTAATCAACATGACAAAGAGGATTAGTACATTTAAATAAAAAATAAATAATGAGAAAAATGTTGTCATCTAATCAACATCCAAACAAAGAGTTTTAAAAGACATGGTGTTTGTTTTAAAAAAAAACTTTCTTTGTAGTTTTCAATTAACCATGGATCGTATCAAGTTTTTAAAGTACAATATACTTCAAGAAACTTGGTAACGAAGCTCTTATGCCAATTGTGGAAAACTAGAAGGGGGGGGGGGGGGGTTGAATAGTTTTGCCAATTAAAACTCGTTTTAAAAAATTTAGATCGACTTATGCCAATCTATTTGAATGTGTGTTGGATGTTGATAAACAAACATATAGAAGTATAAGTATGTAATGAAAAGATAAGAGTAAGAAGCACAAAACCACAACGCAAGTATTTATAGTGGTTCGGCTACAAGGATACCTTCCTTGCCCTACTCCACTCCCCGAGTCACCTACTCGAGAGTTAGTAATCACTACACGACACCGACTCCTTATGGCGGAGAAACCTTCACAACGTTGCCTACTCTTTTTCTGGTACTAGGCTAACCACCGGGTTCTTTCACACCAAGGTGAACCACACCTACCACAACGTCACCTACCCTTTATCCGGTACTAGGCTAGATACCGAGTTCCATTACAATGGAGGAACTACTACCCAACACTACACCAACGACTAATCCCAAAGGAGACCAACTCCTTATTACAACATCATCAAGGATATCAATATCCTTGGATCTAATGCTAATCTATCTTGTACATCGAAACACACCATATCACATTTACATCTAAGGCACCTTTCACTAATGCCTTTAACTAGATCTTCAAGACACCCTTCACTAATGTCTTGTGACTCGACTTCTAGGCACCCTTCACTAATGCCTGCAATACGAACGATCGACACCTTTCACTAATGTCTTCGTCTTGACACTTCAGACATCTTTCACTAATGTCTTCAACACTACACTTCTTAGAAAAAATAAAGAAATCATCAATAAGAGGACTTTAGTAGTCTTGATGATGAGGAAGCATAACAACTCATGGACTTGAGCTTGCTTGACTTCAAAGGTGGTGATCTCGCCTTTAAGAGGAACCTAGAGAATCACACAAAAACAAAACTACAAACATAGATCACTTGGATATGGGGTTAGAGAGTTTTAAACTCAAGGAAAAAGTATGTGAGAAAGGGTTAAGAAACAATGAAGAAATGGCTCACTATTTATAGAGGGAAAATGCCTACTGTTCCCCAGATCCCACAGATCCCTCCCACAAGGGATCCGTCTAGCGTAAAGCTAGGGATCCGTGGGACGCTCCTCTTTACCCATGGGTATTTTGGTTATGGGTCATGGGTTGATCCATGGGTCTTTTACTAGATACAATGTATCTTATGAGTGCAATGCACCTAGTCACATGGGTACGGGTCAATACCATGGGTTATGGATATTATCCATATATGATATAAGCATGATGTCATGCAATAGGTTATGGGTCAAGCTCCATGGATATGGGTCATGGACTTTGGGTTGTACCCAACTACATTCAATGTATTTGGTCAATAGGTTATGATACTTAAGTTTCTACCCATTTATATTACCCAATATACTACATACTAGTTATGTGTATATTTTACCCAAATAT
Source organism: Chrysanthemum seticuspe (assembly GCA_019973895.1). Lineage (NCBI taxonomy): Eukaryota > Viridiplantae > Streptophyta > Magnoliopsida > Asterales > Asteraceae > Chrysanthemum > Chrysanthemum seticuspe. The sequence goes on from BPTQ01000003.1 coordinate 43,690,373, forward strand.
GTAAACACTAGTTGTTGGACATATGTAATACTAAATCATAAAATCACTTATACTTATTTTAGTGTTTTATGTGAAAGCGTAAGTGTGTTAGAAAACTATTGGCTCAAACCATTTACGTATTTTACTTGTTTCGTTAACATGATTTTACGTTTGTTATCGACAAAACATTAGAAGATCGTAAAATATAAATAAACGTTTTTACGGCTTATTTGTATTAACAATTACTAGTGGGAATAAGCTCATTATTTTATTTTTTGATTACCGTCATTCTACCCTTTTTAGGGACTACATGAATTGGGCTTACCCAACTATTTATGAAACTGCATATATTAAACCGACATCAAGTAATTTTATAATTTCATTTTTAACTGCATCATATTGGGGTTTAGTCTCCATTTCGATTGTATAACTGGATTTGAGTCTTCTTCTAATAGGATTTATGCGTTCAGAAAGATGGGTTGAACACTTTATGTTCGTAATCTTCTATGCCAGAGCCTTTTCATGTTTCTCCAATACTCGCAAGAGCATGCATTTTTCCTCTGTGGATAGGTTAGAAGAAATAACAACTGGTAATTCTGGATTGCCTTTTGTCACAATTCTCAATTTCCGGTCATTTTTCAAATTTATATTTCATTAACGTATATATTTCTTATTAAATAAACGCTATCGCACGATCATTTATTTTGAACAATTTATCCGAAACTTCCAAAAATTTATTCCGATATATTTTTATACTCATATTAAGATTATAAAAATAATATTATTAGTTTACCCGGTGTTTTAAATTTATTTTGTATATGAATTGTTATATTTATATAATTACGACGGTTTTCGTAAATACTACTCGATAATTATTATTTCACTAAATTTTTGCAAGAAATGTATTTTTATAATTTTTACAAACTTGATATATTTTATTTTGCTCCGTTAAAATTTATTTCTAGCTAATGCTACATTAAATACCTAAATATATTTACTTATTACACAATAAAGTTAGCATTAAAATGCATTTACTCATTTAAATACATCACCCCTTTTTATTTCTTGTGTATGTCGACACAAATGAATGACACACAATTTTTGAGAACTAAATATCTATGTCTTCAATGATATTTATATATTTTTAATGATATTATACAAATTAGCACATACATGACACATACACTTAGGTGAAAATTTCTATTTTTCTCTCCATCCTTTTGTTGAGAACCGGCCACATCAAAAACACCAAGAGAAACCATAAAGTTTTCATGATCAAGTGTTTATCAAACTCATGTAGTGATCTAGTATAGGTTTTGAAATAAAAACCTCATGATTTATTTAGGTATATTTGCAACAAAACTCTTCAATCCTTCAAGTAAGTGTTCTAATAATTTTTCATAATCTTACTTGATGTATCTTTATGTTTCTTTTAGAAAAACATGCATGAATTCCATGATCCATACCACTTTTATTGGTTTTTAGTACATATAATGAGTTTTAATTATCCAAATAATATTCCTATGAAACATATAATTTTTGATGATGTCTAGGAACCCATGACACCCTAAGAAGGTGTATGGTAAGATTAGAATAGCTTTGGCGTTGATTTGAAGTGGTTAGAATAAGTTTTACGCGAGAAAAATCCATTTCGACAACTTTATTTAAAGGTCTGATCATATTTTTGAATTCTGGAAATCTCGACAGTTTACAAAAATTTTTGGGCTAGATATTTAGAAAATATACTTAAAAACGAAAATGTGGCCGCTTGAACGGGTTAAAACGGAGTTATAACGAAGAAGTTATGCTATTTTCAAGTTTAACGACGAAAACTATATTTTCCGGACTTATAACGACTAAGTTATTCACATTTTAAACAAGTTGTCGTAACTTTTATTGCAATCATAACTGATATATTTTCTAATAGACAAACATTACGGTCGCGAATGACCATGTTGAGGGTTGTTTTTAACATCGATGGAGTACTTCTTATAAAATGATGTCTTCTAGTAAAAGTAAGTCTACCTAGCCTATTTTCCAAAACGTCCAACCGTTCGTCAAACGGAGTTGTAACGAGTAAAATACGGGCACTTAAACTTTGCCGAAAACCACCCTTAAATAATATTTTGGGTACAAGTACCCTACTTCGCCTATGTTTTTCTCTATGATCGAGACCTCTATGATAAAAACTTAAATGCTAAAACTTTGAGATAATGATACAAGCTTTCCAAAACCGTTGAGTTTGTTTCCTAACACTCGATATTCACTATTTTACGACTAGCATTTCGAGGCCATTTAGTCACTTTCACAAATTATCAAAGTATATTATTTTGCGACGAAAAGCTATAAATTCTTGATAAATCACTAAACGACTATCGTAGGAGGTTGTTTCAACATAAATACTTGTAAAGTATTTTATAATATGACGAGATGTCATAAACCTATATTTCAACGATAAACATTATTTTCAAATGTACAAGTGGTATGGATTTCATATGAGTTTGCATGCACGACATTGTTTCATGACTTACATTAGAACACATCATTCATATTAGGTTGCGGATAGATATCGCACCTCATTTCAGTGTATCTACTTTTGTCATCATAATCATTGCATCAGGTGAGTTCGTAGCCCCACTTTTACTCGTTTAATTATTTTATAAACTCTTTGGGGGAGATACATGCTCAACTACTTGCTTTTACTTTACACTTATATGAACTTAAATATCCTTTGTTTCACTCTATGTGTGCGTAAGTAGATTATGCCCGAACTAAATTGATCACTATGTTATGAACGCTATTAGTTGAAACACTTTCCTTGATTTTGAACCCTTTGACATGTATAATTGAGCTCTTTTAAATTAATTCGGACCCTTTAACATATAAGTGAACACTTTGGACTTGATATGAACCTTTTGACATATAGTTAAACTCTTTTAACTTGTACAAGGACCCTTTTGATATATTTTAAACTTGTTTGATGTGATTTTGAACGCTTCGACTATCTTGAACCTTTTGATATTATCCGACCTCTTTGACTGTTCTGAACTTTTGAACTCGACTTAAATCTTTGAATTTAATTACGAACTTTTGAACGGAACTCTTGAACTTAAATACAAACTTATGACTTGTTTGAACTTATTGAACCGTACGTGTTATGACCTTGACCTAAAGTCTCCCATGATCGGAGAATCACTATAAAGTCTCGCCTTATTGGTGGAGCGTTCTCAATAAATCTCGCCTTATCGGTGGAGTGTGCAAAGTCTCGCCTTCTTGGTGGAGCGTTCTCAATAAATCTCGCCTTATCGGTGGAGTGTGCAAAGTCTCGCCTTATTGGTGGAGCGTTCTCAATAAATCTCGCCTTATCAGTGGAGTGTGCAAAGTCTCGCCTTATTGGTGGAGCGTTCTTAATAATTCTCGCCTAGGTGGTCGAGTGACAAAGGAGTCTCCCTTGTTGGAGCAGTGCAAAGTCTCCCATGTTCGGATCATCCCTGAATTATTATATACGTGGTGCAATATTGTGAATTATTATGGTAACTTATACTTGACTATTAGTCACACTATATTTTGTGCAATGGGTTGTGAACACACAGGTTGCAATTTTTGTATGGGCGGAACTTGGAACTGAGTGGATTTACAATGCCTTTGCTTTGTGAACTCATTTGACAACGTGTGCATGAACATAAACTAGACATATTTTGGCAGTGGGTTGTGAACACACAGGTTGCATGTTTTGTATGGGCGGAACTTGGAACTGAGTGGATTCACAATGCCTTTGCTTTTGTAGACTATTCTCAATGACCAAAAACTTTGCCTTTGTTGCATGAACGCTCTTTAAAAGTTTTACTTGTTAAACAAACTCTATGAACTCACTTAACCATTGTGTTGACACTTTTAGCATGTTTTATCTCAGGTATCTAAGGCATTCACTTCATGGCATGCATGTGGACTTATCATAGAGTCGCGGTGTCGACGCGTCTCATATATATTTTATGCACTTAACTATCATTTGATTGTAACAAATTCATTTTGGTATATTGGAAATATTTTGGGACCTATGTTTTGTAAACTCTGATTATTTTACTTAATCAAACGATATTTTCAAAACGACACTTTAGGTCGTTCGATATAACTGTAACTTTGATGCTATGACAGTCATCCCCCAGGAATTCCATTCCGCTACAAAACAGGTAATTTGGGGGTGTGACACCTTTAAGGAATGCATATTCAAGGTGGTCAGGAAGATCTTTGAGTGTTTCTTTTGGCAAGTCCACCTTTTGTGTCTTGGTTAAAATTTGTTTGGTTTCTAAGGGATTTGATATGGCGTATGTTGATGAAGTTTCATACGCCGTATTATCCTAGATAAATGCGTACATCATATATTTTGGTGTAGTGTCACTCCCCCAAATGTCGCAACAGAAAGGTAGTCGGGGGCATGAATTCATGGAAACAAAGTTACAAGTTATATTGAATGACCTCTACATGATCCGTTTTAAATATACATTCGATGAGATAAGTTTTGACAATAATCAGTTTTCAAAAGTACAAGTCCTAAATGAGAAGTAGTTCAAAGTTCACATCGAATGTTATGATATTGTTGGAAAACCTTCATGATGAAATGCCCATGAGATGAGACTCTATGCAATGCTCCATGCATACCGAGCTAGATCAACAACCTGAGAAATACATGCTAAAAAACGGTCAACATAAAGTTGGTGAGTTCATAGGTTTATATAGCTAATATCGTTGAGTAAAAGTAATGTGGATCAAAAGATTTTAGTGACTACTACTTCACTCATAGTGTCAGGAAAAGTTTTAGTGGCTACTGCTTCACTTACAATATCAGGAAAAGTATAGTGGCTATTGCTTCACTCACAGTACCATGAAAAGTATTAGAGACTATTGTATCACTCACAATGTCTTGAAAATAATGAATTAACATTAAGTAAACTAGTATCATGGACCACAAGATTTTCAATTATATGACCATCACAACAAATATGATGTCATATAAAAGGTATTACGATTGCACTAAGCTCATGACACCGAAGCTACGACAATTAAAGTATGCAAATCAATCAACATAGTATAAATGCCTAGTAAGTGTTTAACCCTCGATACTTAGCTTCTGACATGGAATACGTTCGTTTGCGTATCCGGTCAATCCGAATGGGGGAGTCACCCCAATATATCTATTTTTAACATTCGCACTTCTCGTAGAAATTAACGGTTCATGATAGTGGGCATAGTGGGTTATCGGTACTTAGGCTAATCCATAATAGTTTAAAAAGGTACTTGTGTCCAAAGTAAAACCTGTAGGATCGATAATATTATTGTGTTTGATGATTCGGGTGGCCTTGGATGATGATGATACAAGTATGGCATGTTTTAGAGAGAGAAAGAGTGAGAGGGTGTTTCTTGGTAGAGACTTGGTATACAAAAATATGAAAGGTTAGATTGAAAGCACCACCCCTTCCATGGATGGAAGGGGTATTTATAGTTACAGAATACACGACCTCCTGACGGCCTGTGGATCAGGTATACAGTGGGTAAAGACCCGTCCTTCCTCCACGGTGTTACACTAAACTATTCTACGATACTAATTAACTAATTAACTACTAAACAACGTAAATAACTACAAGTCTACGAGCTAACATATGCTAGACTATAATTGGGGTGACCGACACTTTAACATGGAATTTCCAATTCCTAACAATCTCCCCCTAAGGGAGGTCACCCCATGAAATAAATTTTGCATCCTAGCATTCTTTCTTTGTCTTTAGTTCTCAAGCTCGTAGACTTCAATTCTTCAATTCTGCAATCTTTGTGCTTTAGTAGTGACTCTTCATAGTCCGATTACTTTGTACTTTAAGTGGAGGTCTTTGAACTGATCCACATCTTGATGATCTTTAAGCTTTCATTGAGATCATCAGCCACATTAAATCTCTTGATCACCCTATGTTGTGTTGCCATCATGTGAAGTTGTGACTTTCGGACCGACATGCTCACACTTTTGAATCGTGACATCTTTCCATCAGAGTAGCAGAAGCTTTACTGGTTCATGATATTTGCAGCAGAGTAGCAGAAGCATAGTATAGAAATATCAGAGCCAGGTTATGTAGATATGCACCAGTCATGATTTGTTCAATTAAGTGTGGATGCTGTGAGCATGCGGCTTTGGAATGACTCCTCAATTCTGATCAGCTGCAACCGTCCAAATGTACCTGCAAACAACAGTTAGCAATAAAACACACGAAAGTGTATTTGATCACTTTGGTTGAATTGAGGTACACGGCCCACGGTTCCCCGTTGATCAGTACAAGTACTGCCTGTGATCAGGTAGGATTCCTAAGAATCTCCTTGACAGGGTTTCGCAGCTGTTCTAGCTGTTCTCAAACCGGAACGTCTCAAAGAAGACAACACGGAGTGAGTGAACCAGCGAATTGAGATTCACTGATTGATGAAAAATTGATTTGAAAAACAATCGCGTATTGCTTAGAAGAAAGAGTTTTGCAATACGACGAAGGTTTTATAAGAAAGATCAATTTTCAATCATAAATACTTTTTGTATTTGAAAAGAGTACACATTCGATGTGCTAGATAAAAGAAGAGATTCGCACCTCGAACGGTTTTTGCAAAAGTATTTTTTCAATCAGAGATACTTTTTGAATTTGAAATATGAATACACATTCGATGTGCTAGAGAAAAGAAGATTTGCAAATCGAACGGTTTTTCCAAAAGTATTCGTCAATTCATTTCCTGGACCAAGGTTGATTCAAGAATGAATCTCCCCATTGTTTCTATCCAGTTGTCACAAGCTTGATCTTTTGAAAAGATCTCACATGTCACCCACCAAGAGCTTGTTTGATGTTGGCTCTAGAAGTATTTCCATCTTCATCGTGAATACTTTTACATATCACTCGGATGTTCTGGCAATACCACAAGGATAACGCGTAGGACTCTCAATATATACTTACTTTCCACATTGTGTGAAACAGCAAGTCATCATTAATTTTGTGTCCTAACGAGATATTGTGGATGATCTCTTGACCCTAGACTCAATCGTGCATATTTGGTTCCTATGCCGGAGACTAGGGAGAGGGTCTCCTTCTTCAATATCAACAATCTCTAAGAGAAAGTCGATAGATTATGTCGGGTCCCCGTGAGAATGAAACAAGCCCTTTTAAGAGGAACTTGAGTAGCTTGGGAAGTTTAGTGTAGTGCGTCACTGGGTCCATGACGTCTTGTCTTCAATACCATTGTTACCTTAGTAAACACCAGTAGCATATGTATTGAACCCGGTTACTGCCCTAAGGTTGAATTATTGGAGGGCTATTTCTTTTCACCCTTTTCATATTCATTTCTTTTTCATTCTTCAACCCCTTCAGTGCTTATCGAGACTTCATAACTAGAACCTTGTTGGGTTTATTCCTGTACTAGCTCTGTCTCAGTCCGCACTCTTCCCATATCTCACTTTTCTCCTTTTTTCATCATACCTAAGGACTCTACACTATCTAGTGGATTGTCCCTGGGTAGATCCCTCCGGCTCTGGCGGGATCGTGGGAACGAATACCTAACCTAACCATCCTTATAACACCATTTATAAAATAAATTGGTCGGTCTTTTGGTATTGTTCTTTCCTTCTCGAAACCAATTGAAAAATCATTTGGAAAATCAATCAAGGTACTTGTGATATAAAATCAAAACATTTTGTACCTTAATTGTTTTGATCATTTTAGAAATGCTCCCCCTCAACATGTGCATATGATATTGAAATTGTTTGGCACATGGAGGCAAGATTTCTTTGAAATAATTTCTTGATCAAAATTTCCTTAGAAAAACCTTTTGATTTTCTTTGGTAAATTCTCTCCCTCAATATATGCATAGGATATTTGAAATCATTTTATTACATAGAGGCAAGAGTTCTTTTGAATTACATCCACGATTACAAAAGCCAATATAAACCATTCTCTCCCCCTCAATATGTGCATCGTTATACGAAAGAGTTTGGCACATATTAGAGAAAACTTGCACTTTTGAGTCAAAACGATCACCTTTTATCAAATTTCATTATTAAATCACAGATTCTCCCCCGATCAAAAATATCAAACCCTTTGAGATTTTGGATCCCAAGTGATTTAATAAGGTTTAGAAAACATGGAAGAATATGTGCCTGATTTAAAAGCTCATCTTGTTTTTGGATAAATCCTCCTCCTCAACATGTGCATTGTGTATTTGAAATCGTTTGGCACATGGAGGCAGGAGTGCCTATAAAGGACTAAAACTAATTCCATTAAAACAGATTTGAGATTTAAATCACTATCTCTCCCCCGATCAAAAATTTCAAACCTTTTGAGATTTGTGATCCCAATTGATTTAAATCATTTAAAAGATTTTGGGGAAAGACGTGGCAAAATTTAATTTTGAAAAATGACTGGTAAGGATCATTTTAAGACATTAAAGATTGTTAGTGTCAGGTATGATTGTTTTAAGAGATCTTTAAGTAAAATAAAATAATTTCACAATCAAACAAGAACAGAAAAAATTTCATTTTAACAGATGTCACACCCCCAAATTACCTGTTTTGCAGCGGAATGGAATTCCTGGGGGTTGACTGTCATAGCATCACAATCACAGTTATATTGAACGACCTAAAGTGTAGTTTGGAAAATACATCGCTTGATTTAATAAAAACATTCAGAGTTACAAAGATAGGTCCCAAATGAAAGTTACTAAGTGCGGAAAATAAGTTTGGTACAAGTCAAACGATGTTTTTAATGTGTATAAATCCCATGTGAGACGCGTCGTCACCACGACTCTATGATATGTCCACATGCATGCCGTGAAGTGAATGCCTTAGTTACCTGAAAATACATTGCTAAAAGTGTCAACACAAAGGTTGAGTGAGTTCATAGAGTTGTTGAAAATGTTAAATACGACTACCACAAGTATATATTATGTATGACAATGTCGCCACAAAAATGATACAATTGCTTAAGCACATGACACCGAAGCTTGACTGATGTTCGCCCCAACAGAGTGTTTGCCAAACAACTCAAATAATGATAATGACATGAAATGCATGCGTCCGGTTGGAATCCGCCAACCCGGATGGAGGTGTCACCCTCGATAGATCTATCCACTCACTCACGCTTCTATGAAATTAACGGTTCATGTTCATAAAATGGGGACATTTAACTGGCAATGAGGTGACTTAAGCAATGTAATGAATTTGATATACTTGGTATCGTAATAAAATGATGTACAATGTATTCTCCCCCGTAGGTTTGAAATAAGTAAAAACTTGAATAAATCGGGGCTATGAAAACTCACCTGTTGCAATGATAATGATGATGTAATGGCAATACTGAAATGAGGAGCAACCTCTGACCGTGACCTATTATGAATGATATGTTCTAATGTAAATCATGAAACAATGTCGTGCATGCAAATCCACATGTAATCTATACCACTTGTACACTTTTGAAAATAGAATTTATCGTCGAAATATATGTTTATGACATCTCGTCATGTTATAAAATACTTTACAAGTATTTATGTTGAAATGGTATCTTACGATAGTCATTTAATGATTTATTGTGAAATTATAACTTTTCGTCGTAAAATAATGTCGTTGAAATTTCATGAAAGTGACAAAACAACCTCAAAAAGCTAGTCGTAAAATGGTGCACGTCGAGTGTTAGGAAACAAACTCAACGGTTTTGGAAAGCTTGTATCATTATCTCAAAGTTTTATCTTTTGAATTTTTATCATAGAGGTCTCGATCATGGAGAAAAACATAGGTAAAGTAGGGTACTTGTATCCAAAACATTGTTTAAGGTAACTTTCGGCAAAGTTTGAGTGACCGTATTTTATTCGTTACAACTCCGTTTGACGAACGGTTGGACATTTTGGAAAATAGGCTCGGTGAACTTACTTTTACTAGAAGACATCTCTTTATAAAAAGTATCCCATCTATGTTAAAAACGACCCTCAACATGGTCATTTCTTGACCCGTTTGTTCCAAAATGGGTTAAAATAATTTGGAGAACAAATTTTTGGAGAACAAATTTGGAGAACAAACTTGGAAAAATCATATCTTTTTAACCGTAAATCATCACGGGTCGAGCCACCCGTCATTTCGAAGATAATTGAGTCTAGTTTCATGTAAAAATACTTTCAAAGGTCAGTTTGTTACAAAATTTTATCAGTTAAACGATTAGTAACAGCAGGTCAGTTTTTCAGAAATATAGTTTTCGTCGTTAACTTGAAAATAGCATAACTTCTTCGTTATAACTCCGTTTTAATCCGTTCAAGCGGCCACGTTTTCGTTTTAAAGTATATTTTCCAAATATCTAGCCTAAATATTTTACCAACTGTCGGATTTTCCAGATTTTCAAAATACCAACAGACCCTTAATTATAGTTGTCGAAATGAGTTTTTATCGCGCAAAACCTATTCTAACCAATTCAAAACAACTCCGAAGCTATTCAAATCCTACCATACACCTTCTTAGGGTGTCATGGGTTCCTAAACATCACCAAAAGTGATATGTTTCAAGGGATTCACTATAGGATAATTATATTACATAATAAGTGATAAAAACAACAAAAGTGGTATAAATTCATATGTAACATGCATGTTTCTTGCAAAAATGATGTAATGACATAAAAGTGAATATGAAAGAATTATGATGACCATGAAATGCTTACTTGAATGATGTTGTGGATGAAAATGATGAAAACCTTAATTAATCGATAGGTTTTTATTTCAAAACCTTACATAGATTACTAGTAGGACTTGTAAAACACTTGAGCTAGAAAATTTTATGATGATCCTTCCTTTAATCCTTGTGGCTGCCGGTTTTAGAGAGAAAAGAGCAAGAGAGTTGATCTTGTATTTTGCAAATGAATAAGTAAATGAATTTGATAATAGTATAATACATATTTACTTGAGATATTATGTAAGTTTAGATGAATCACCTCAATGACTCACCCTCCCTTGTCGACAAGGGAGGTTTGTCATTCAAGTATATGTATTTTTTTTTTAAATAAGTATAAGTGTAATAAGTGCAAGTTACTTGAAGTTAAATGATAAGTTGTAGTCACATTTGAGTATATAAGGTAGCGTTAGATAAAAATAAATTTTCACGGGTCAAGATAAAATATATTTAGGTCATAAAAATTATAAAAATACATTTCTTGCAAAATTTGAGTGAAATAATAATAATCGTGTAGAATTTAAGAAAACCGTCGTAATTATATAAATATAACAATTTATATACAAAATGAATTTAAAACACTGGGTAAACTCATAATATTATTTTTATAAACTTAATATGAGTATAAAAATATATCGGGATAATTTTTGGAAGTAATGGATCAATTGTTCAAAATAATTAATTACGCGATAACGTTTATTTAATATGAGAATTAAACGTTTAATGTAAAATGCAAAACCATGCATGAACTAATATGATGACAATGATGTTAATGAAATGTAGACTAAACTTAGTCTATATGAAATGTCCTCGATGATATGATCATGAATTCACAGCTAAACCATCACGGTTACGTGAATTTGATACTCGTAAACTTAGTTTACGATAAATGATGAAATAGTGAAGCATGAATAATGTTTTGAGAATGACCTGAAAATACGAGTTGTCACAACAGATCTTTGAGTTTTAAAGAAAATCATACCATGACATAACATTAAATCTTTAGATCACCACTTTGTTTTTGTACAACCCGGACCTTTTATAAAGAAATATCGTTTTGAAAATATTTTAATTTAAATCACTCTCCCCCTCAATCGATGACCGTAGTCGATGATGGAGTGACTTAAGTTTTGATACAATGAAGTCCGGTGATTTTCAAAATTTAGTCCAATTAATTTTCAAAACAATATTTTCTATTTTCAAAACAATTTAATCAAATTTTTCAAAAATTGTATCCTGCACAAAGATACATTAGGTGGTTGAGAAGCTTATGTTGTTGCTGTAGGGCTTGGAAGAAAAACCGTCTGCTGATGCAGTGAGACTTCTTACGTTGCATTTTAATGCCAACTGAGGTCAAATTAAGCTCCGTTTCTTCAATCACTAAGAAGAAAACCATCTGCTGATGCAGTGAGACCTCTTACGTTGCATTTTTCCATGCCAACACTCCATAGAAGTCCAATTAAGCTCCGTTTCTTCATTTGTCAACCCAAGATATAGTTACCCTTTCCTTTTGGCATCCAATCATCTTCAATTGTGGGATCCGGATCGGGAACATTCTTATATACCAAAATACCTACATACGTTAGTGAACACACATACAGATATATGGTGGTCGACATCACCCAAACAGCAATCGACTAATAAAAGTCAATTCAACATATCAATCAGATCATTCAAATGTATGAGAATAATGTGTTTATCAAACTCTAATCATCTAATCCTAACAATCATATCCTAGGCACCTAGTCCTTCAACGTAGGTTAACATGATTTTTAATTAAGCATATAGGATAATTAAGAAGGCTCGTTAGATGATGTAAATTTGAAAACATTCTCCCCCTCAATCAATGACTTATTTTCTGAAAATTTTAAAAGCACATAAGTCATTGATTGAGTTTTCAATTATTACGGAAAACTCTGAATCTGATTGATTTTCAAGCAACTCATTTACCACCACTTCTTGAAAACAACAAATATTTTTCTGAAGAATTTTAGACGGAAAAACATTTGTGTAGGAACAGCAGTCCTTCGACATACTTTCCTTAAATAGTTTTTAGGATAAGTGCACGAAATATTTGAAAATTGGTTTAGCGCAGCACTTCCCTTTCTTGAAGAACGGGTTGCTATCTGAAATAATAGCAAACCATAGTTTTAAGCACGGGTCACAGTCTGAAATAACTGCAAGCCATATTTTTAGAGACATGTTTAGAAAAAAATATTTACACCTCATGCTCGAACTTCATCTATGGTCCCGTGCCATTATTGAATGACATTTCTAAGACCGCAGATGTTATCGATACCAGAAGACATGTCTTGAGAAAACATATTTTTTTTCTTTTTCAAATTTTCTAATTTTTATGGGTTTTTGAAGATTTTATATTTTTCTATTTTGTTTTTGTTGGTTTTATATTTTTGTATTTTGTTTTTTTGATAAATATATACAAAGATAGAATAGATGATATAGTTTAAGAGGATGATGATACGAGTACCGAGATAAGGATATCGAGCAGCACGTCGTAGAAGATAGAATTCGTCATCTCTTAAACATCCACCAACAAAGCTTCCGAGGCTCCAGAATAGAAGATAGAACCCGAGTCTTTGAGAAAGTGAGACTTTGGCAGCTTCCCCCCAAACCGAAAAATCCTTATGATGAACAGATTCGAAGCTCTATTTCAAGCTTTCCTTAGCCAGGTGCACAGAGAAGCACACCATTATCATAAATCCCGCTGCTCCTTTTAAGAACGAAAGTCAAGATTCTTCGTTCGAGGTTATATCATCCAAAAGAACAGCAACGTATCATCCGACACATAAATAACTCTTCTCAAATTTCATTCCACTGAAGTCAGAAGCAATCCATTCCAAAAGGTGTCAAGAGAGCACTTCCCCCACGTAGTTGAATTGATGTAATCAGTCTCTTATACTAGAGTTCACAAACCCAAATACACATACCCGAAGACAAAGAAACTTATACCATTGAAGTAGCAGATTAAGTCCAATAGCCAAATAATAACCCCGATGTATACTTTTCTCTCCCCCTGAAGAAAGTGTATGAAGCTCAAGAACCCGAAGTACCCGAATGCCCAAAGAGAGAATAACCGATAACATTTGAAGAAGCAGGCCAAATCACTGATTATCTCTGCGGAGGACTATCTCTGCGGATTTTAACTCCGGAATAAGTGATTATATCTCTGAATCACTGATTAAGCACTCAAGTGAAACAGCTGAGCGTCCCCAATATACACAATCTCTCTCCCCTGATGATTGTGATAGCATCAAAATCATTACACACTTGTGTACCTCCTTTATCACCAGAAACTAACTCTTCCATCTCTTCCCCCACATAGTTGGAATAAGAACACTAAATGCCATGAGATAAACATTGAGTTTCTCTGCGGTAATGACCTTCGTCTTCCCGGGATATCTTCAATCACTTAGAAGAGTTAAGTTCATCAAGTTTACTCGCGTTTAGATGCTTGTCTCCTTCCCCCTTGCTGGTTTTGACACTTCAGAATCAACAACATCTTATCAGCCCAAATACTTGAAATCTCTTGAGAAGAACACTTGAACTTTTGTGAGAATCAACTTGCTGAAGAATGTGAGCAAGTCTAATTGGGGATTAAATCTGACTTTTCACTCTCCCCCAATTAGTGCTCTCCCCTAAACCGACAATCTATTTGATAAATGCCCAGAATATGAAGAAGTCTTTAGATCGTTAAATGCAACTCGTCTTTAGTCTTCTAACATGTAGCAGAGAATGTAGAACCGACTGTAGATTCGACCTTCTTCAAGATTGTTCGAATGGGGAATAGAAAGTTAACATCTTCTTTTCACTACATGCATTCCCGTTAACTTGTATATAGCAAATCTCCTTAAATCAAATCCCTCCCAATCAAACAAGAACAGAAAGATGTTCGTCAAGGAAATCAACCCCGCAACTGGAAGCACTTTGTCGTTAAACTCATCAGTCCATAAGAAGATGTCAACCAACAGCTCTTAGAAGAAACTCCATGTAGAGATGACCCGATAAGAAGAAGCTCGGTTCTTACATGAGTTAGGAGCCGTATGACCATATATTCTCATATATCAATCAACCATGCAGTAAATTCACACTTCTTCTCCCCCCTCAAGAATTGCATACGGATTTTCCATTCTTGATTGAACAAGTGATTATCTTTAAAATGTAGTCTCTTCACACTTCTCCCCCGCAAAATTAGCACATGATGTCGCCATCGTCATTATAGTTGAGCAAGTGAAATAACAAAACAATCAACAGTAGTCCGGTTCACTTGATGACTGAAGCGCATGGAAAAAGTATGAAGCATGTTGATGAGAATGGTCACAATAAGAAGATTTCTCTTCTTCAGAAGATAAAAGCGCACTGACACGTACACTTTTCTTTTCTTTAGAGTACGAGGCATGAACTGTTGTGTTCATACGTCATTATCTCTCTCTTTTCATCATCTCTTGGCAAGACATGTAATCATCCCATTATCATTCAGTAAGCTCTTTGTCGTGACAGCTGATGGAGAAAACCTAATATGATGAATTTGACCTTGAAGTAAACTAACCCGAACTCCTGACTTAAACTTTCACATACGTATTAAAGAGCGGTGCCGAGACTTCATCCTCCATTGAATCTCTAAGTACTCTATACTTTTCATGCAACCAACCATCAAGTATAAGACGTACATCACCTCTTAAAAATCCATAATTGAATGTGACACTGAGCACTACAACGTAACTCCTTAAAGTGATAGTTATTTTGAGGTGATACGAGCCCAATTCCCCCAAGTGGTAAAAGAAAAAGTAAAAGACACCCAACAATAACTAGATTTCCAAGTCTTCGTTTTTGATAATAAGCTCGAACAAGGATCTTGAAGAATCTTCATCCATACATCCCCGATACCTTCAGATACTAAGTACACTCGCCCGTGATATTTTACTTCAACCTCAAATAAATAATACTGAATTAACGCTGTTGTCACATCTTCTTGGTTAACAGCTCAAATCTAGCCTTCTTTGACATTTAAATGAACTTTGATAATGGTTTCATCCAGACCATGGTTCAAAGCACATAACCCCGTAAGACTATGAAATAACCAAACTGCCATGACGAAAATCCAAACACACGTCCAATTCATGAAGTACACCCTTTTATCCCTTCTTCGAAGAAGAAACCGTAGCACCAGCATCAAATGAGATCCCGAAATACACTTTCCTTTCTCCAGGATGGTTCCATCATTACGGGATTTTACAACTCTATGGTTTAAACCGAGAAATAGTTTCTTTCGCGGGATTTTACAAAACCAAGAATAAACCGTAAGATAGATCCGGAAATGCACTTTACTATTACCAGGATGTTTCCATTGTCACAGGATTTTACAAGTCTATGATTTAAACCGAGAAATAGATTCTTTCGCGGGATTTTACAAAATCAAGACAAAACCGTAAACAATGTCAGCTTGAATGTGTTATGAAAACTTTGGTTTCGGTGAATATCTGTTTTAGGGGAACATCCAGTGGTTCATCAGTGGTTCATTATCCAATAACAACAAAATCAACAACCATCCAATAAACACTTTGGTGAACACATCATTCACGCATTCTGTCGGTTGTTGCTGTGACCACATGGAGAAGTAAAGCCGATATGTCAAACTTGATCATGAAGTAAAATTCCCCAGATTTGTTACTTAAACTTGTACTAATCCTCGTGAAGAAGAAACGGTGTACCCAATGTACAAAACCTCTTGACATTCTCAACTGAGTGAGACACCGAAGTGATAGCTACGTTGTGGGTTAAGTGAGAAAGAATCACAAACGCAACTAAATAGCCAAGTCTTTATCACCCTCTATAAACGTCCAAACAAGTCATCTTCGCGGAAGGGTAGAAAGAAAGAAGACGAAATAAGTAGACTCACCTGGAAAACCTCACTTCAAATCCAAATAAGACATGCCGAACAACAAACCCGTAGTCAACTTTGATTAATCATAAGTTCAAGCCGTGACATAATATTTTCCGTGAAAATGTATTCCCCAAAGTATCAAGCCTCATAGCACATCAAATCTCATCATCACTCCAAATCATATCAATAAATCTCATCAACCAATATCATCATTAAATCACATAAATCCGATCTCATATTGAGAATCCCATCAGATCGTCATTCAAATCCAAGCTTTATGGTCCAATGCTCAAACTAACATGTAAATCAATCATACTCCCGTTATGATAAATTTCTTTTCTAAAAAAAATTAAGCCCAAGCCGTGAGTTTGTATCCTCCGTGAAATATTATATCATGACCGACCAAAAATACCACACTTTTTCAATTATTATCAATAATTTGTATGTCCAAAAATAAAATTTGGAAAATACATATTGATAGTTCATGATTATGTATTTGCAGCTTAATATCCAAAAAATGAAATGTGAGTTTCGGATCACACGCTCAGCAAGTCCAGACCATCATAATCCGCCCCTTGAATCCATTTAGTCACACGGCCCATTAGTTACTTATTACACTCAACCCATGAATTGACAAAGCCCATCCGATCCAAGTACAAATTCAGCCCATTTCACACACCGAATCACAATATGAGTTGCCCTAATTTACGGGATGTGTAAAAGCCACTTAATCACATCTTCTAACCCTAATCTCCAACATATCCGCCCCTCACCTAAAAAATCCTCTCTCAAATCAACGAACCCTAAACTGCCTCTCACCATCAGTCCGCCCCCCCCCCCCCCATCTCATTTTTAGCTCCCCACAGGGTTGGCTTTGAGACAATGAAGAGGCCACAGGGATGGCTCGGACTTTACGAGTTCCAATAATAAGCCACAGGGATGGTTTTTCAAATAATGAAATAGGATTCACATCCTCATGGTCACGGGTAAGATTAGTATGTTCTTTTTGAGTCTTAAAACGAGCGAAAGAAATAGAGTTAACATAGTTGTTAGACTCGTTTCTTTATCTCGAATAGTATCTCATGATCAATGAAGATTTCTAATATCGTATATAAGACCTTTGGTGTTAATGAAGCTTATGAGTTCCATGAGATTAGAAAAATTGAGATCAACAAACAAAATTTGGATCAATTAGATTCATTAATAATTACCGAGAGAAAAAAATGGATAAAACATGATTGTTTTAATCTACTTTTTGGTTCTCGAAAAGCAGTAAGTCCGTGATTATATTTATTCTTTTCTGAGTTTATCATCAAGGATTAATGAGGACGTGTTGGTATAGATCATAAAAGATCTTTGACATCTCATACGAGATTCATTAAACCACAGTGCTGAGATCCGATCTTGATGAGATGTGATAAAGGTTAGAATAGAAGTATGAAGTTTGTTTTTGTTTTGAAGTTTTTGTCGAGGCTAAAGTCTTCAGGATTCTCGATACATAGAGAAGTTTGGACCGATGATGTCATAAAACTGAGGTCGAGATGATGTTATTGGTTTGAGGTCTTGTTGGTTTTGTTAGAGGTCAACAAGTCGCTAAATCTAAATCTGTCAAGTCGCTACCTCTTTTTTGCTTTGCTAATTTCTGGTCAACAAGTCGCTACACTTTTTCTTTACAAATCGCTAAGTCTTTGTTCTGTCACAAGTCGCTAACATATTTGACATGAGTCAAGTCGCTAACTTGATATAGTTATTACAACTCGCTACGACTTGTGAAGACAAGTCTCTAACATATTTGGCATGAGTCAAGTCGCTAACTTGATATCCCCAAGTCGCTATAACTTTTGACTCAAAAGTCAAAAAGAACAAAAAACCAGCCACAACTCGCTGCATTATTGGGAACAACTCACCATTGACTAGGTCAACACGTATTAAAATGCCAAATCGCTAAGGAAACAGGTACAATGAATCTGGACGTTTTTGACAAGTCGCTAGGAAGCAAGACTTTTTCGGATGATTTTTCCGGCCAAATTCCGACCATATTCATATCAAACCCAGATCTAAACCCAGAACAGCAAACAGCAAGAACATCTCATGCTACCCGATTGACCAGATCTCATGAACAATTGACCACAAACAACAGTTTGACCACAAATGATATAACAATTTTGACCACACTAATAGTTTAATGAATACAGTCATACAAGTGAAACTGTTATAAAACTTGTAACAAACAAATTGACCATATGAAACTCACCATTGACTAGGTCAACACGTATTAAAATGCCAAATCGCTAAGGAAACAGGTACAATGAATCTGGACGTTTTTGACAAGTCGCTAGGAAGCAAGACTTTTTCCGATGATTTTTCCGGCCAAATTCCGACCATATTCATATCAAACCCAGATCTAAACCCAGAACAGCAAACAGCAAGAACATCTCATGCTACCCGATTGACCAGATCTCATGAACAATTGACCACAAACAACAGTTTGACCACAAATGATATAACAATTTTGACCACACTAATAGTTTAATGAATACAGTCATACAAGTGAAACTGTTATAAAACTTGTAACAAACAAATTGACCATATGAAACTCACCATTGACTAGGTCAACACGTATTAAAATGCCAAATCGCTAAGGAAACAGGTACAATGAATCTGGACGTTTTTGACAAGTCGCTAGGAAGCAAGACTTTTTCGGATGATTTTTCCGGCCAAATTCCGACCATATTCATATCAAACCCAGATCTAAACCCAGAACAGCAAACAGCAAGAACATCTCATGCTACCCGATTGACCAGATCTCATGAACAATTGACCACAAACAACAGTTTGACCACAAATGATATAACAATTTTGACCACACTAATAGTTTAATGAATACAGTCATACAAGTGAAACTGTTATAAAACTTGTAACAAACAAATTGACCATATGAAACTCAAACCATCAAAACATCATAAACAATAAACACAATAACACCGGATACATCACCACATCAAACTGCAACAAAACACGACCAAACCGCATACAAGAACCACATAAGAAACCATACGAATCATTAACACAACGCAACCTTGGCTCTGATACCAATTGTAGGATCGATAATATTATTGTGTTTGATGATTCGGGTGGCCTTGGATGATGATGATACAAGTATGCCATGTTTTAGAGAGAGAAAGAGTGAGAGGTTGTTTCTTGGTAGAGACTTGGTATACAAAAATATGAAAGGTTAGATTGAAAGCACCACCCCTTCCGTGGATGGAAGGGGTATTTATAGTTACAAAATACACGACCTCCTGACGGCATGTGGATCAGGTATACAGTGGGTAAAGACCCGTCCTTCCTCCACGGTGTTACACTAAACTATTCTACGCTACTAATTAACTAATTAACTACTAAACAACGTAAATAACTACAAGTCTACGAGCTAACATATGCTAGACAATAATTGGGGTGACCGACACTTTAACATGGAATTTCCAATTCCTAACAAAATCAAGCATGTTCTCACCCCAAAAGTTCCAAAACAAGTAGTAAAACGAGTAAAATATAGGGCTACAAACTAAGGTAAATGTTTTAAGTACTTGTGTCTGAAAGAAAGTAATTGGAAGTATTTGCAATCGTTTAAACATGTGATAAGTAATGAGCAATGTGTCAAAGTGAATGAACATGTATTTGAGTAAAACGAGCATGTATTCTCACCCCAAAGTATTTCAAAACAAGTAAAATAGAGGCCATGATATCGGCAATGAAATGATGGCACAAAAATTGACACAAAACTCTAACCGCAACCTAATTAATGATAAAGTGTCTTAGATGCAAGAAAACAATGATAAAATGATGCATATGCGATTTATAAAGTTTTATGTCACTCATACATATTTCTGTTTAAGTTATATAAGTCAAAAACGAGTTTTTCACAAAAGATATATATTTATATGTCGTTTTGATACTTTGACAAAAATTTCTGTTTTTATAATTTACCAAAAAGTCTAATTGTCATGTTACTTATCTCATAACTTAATACACTTATTTTCAGAAAATAAACTTATATAGTATATGTTTACTAAATCTTTAAAAGACCATAACTCCTTCGTTATTATCCGTTTGACTTGGTCTTGGACTTTTCGGAAATGTCTTAAGGTATACTAACTAAGGTCTTTTATATTTTTTGATTATCTTGAATTTAAATGAATAAACAACAATTGCGAAGTAAAAATTCAGCATCTTCATAATAGGGCAGTTTTTCCGAAAAATATAGTTTTTGTCAAATCTTTAAATCGCCGTAACTTCTTCGTTATAAGTCCGTTTTTAACAAATAAGCTATCCACAAAAAGGTATTTATGTATACTGTCAAAAGTTTAAGCTTTCGATTACCTAAACTCGAGTTCTAGTATAACAATCCCAATTGAAAATTTTGTACAACAAATATTTAATTAACAAGCTGGATCACCTGATAGAACTCCAATGCTCACTCCTGGAAACTATGTTCAATGGGTCAGTCGGTTCTTTAGGTTCCTCGATCTCAAGAAACCTCACGGCAAATACTTGAAAAAGGTCATCCTCGAAGGTCCTTTTCAAATGCCAACTGTGACTATTCCCGCAGATCCAACGACTAATCTACCAAGACTTGAAACTGTCTCTACTGTCCTTGAGAGTCAACTAACTGCAGAACAACTACTTCATCATGAAGATGATGAGCTTGGAATGGAGTACATTCTTCTGGGCATACCTAATCCAATTCTTCTAAGTGTTGATGCTCAAAAAACAAGAAAATATATGTGGGAACATGTTCATCTCTTAATGGAAGGCACTGAACTAAATCAAGGGGACATTGAATCCAAGCTTTATCTATCTTATGAAATGTTCATGATTGATCCAGGGGAGTCATTAGAGTCTTACTATCATCGATTCACAAACATCATAAATGATTTAGACAAACACAACATTATTTTACCCAAGATTGCTTATTAACACAAAGTTTCCAAGTTGTCTTGGTCCGGACTAGGAGAAGTATGTCACATTCATTCGTCAAGCTAAGAACCTTCACAATGCTAAGTATGAAATGTTGTATGATTATCTAAAGCACCATCAAAAGGAAGTTGATAAAGATCGAGCTCTTCGTGGAGTCTATACACCTTTACCAAATGCAAGTTCACTTGCACTGTTTGCTCAATCTTTTACCCTATAATTTCCTCAATATCCACAGTCGAATCATGCTTTTATCCAGCAACAACAAAACTTTACCTACCCTCAACAGTCACCATCTGCCCAGATCACTCCATATGATCCTTCACAACAATCAAGTGACACTCAACTGGTTCCATATAACAACTTTGATTTCGAACTTTACACTAAAACCCAGAATGAAGATGAGGAAGCATTCAACATAATGAATCAAGGATTTGCACTTATTGATCGTGCCTTTGGGATATTTGCAAAAAAATCTAACAATCGTCTTTGTAACTCGTCAAACATAAGAAATCAAGCTATTATTCAAAATCAAAGGGTTGAAGTTCAGAATCGCAACAATGGACGTCCAATGGGGACTGTTACTTATATGGGTAGTGGACAAGGGTATAATGCTTCTGGTAGGAACAATGTGGCTGCTCCTCAGCAAAGGGTTCAAATTGTTGATAATGGGAATGCACTGAATGGGAACACGATCATCTGATGCTACAACTGCAATAAAAGGGGTCATCTGGCTAATGCATGTCCAAAACCAAGAACTAAAGGAAGTGCATATCACAAGAAAGCATTACTCTTAGCTCTTAAAGATGAAGATAGTGGAACTCTTACTGATAAGGAATAAAGCTTCATGGCTAATGCAAAATCTGATGATGATATGGAGGACTTGCAAGCTAATGCAGGTGTGATGTTAATGGCAAACATGCAGGAACTCTTTATGAGTGATAAAGGCCCAATCTATGACACTGATGGCTTGTCTCAGGTACCGGATCCTAATATGTCTCATACATAATCTGATATCTCCATCTGCATCTGCATCTAACAAGGAGCAAAGTATTCAAAATGAGCCATCAACATCTCATCAAGACGATGATCAAGTTAACCCCGTGGTTACATGTGATGATCCCACTCATGAATGTGTTGATGATCACGTTGAAAAAATTGAAACTTCGTCTGATCCAGATCCACAGCTCATGACCTTATGACCACCCAATCTCAAGTTGAAAAATGCAATGAAAGTAATGTAAATCTAAAAGAAAAAGTTGGATTATTGACTGCGGATCTTGAATGCTATAAAACACTACTTGCAAGTTTTGAAACAAAATAAAAACGCGGACAAAGTTTCGAAGTTGCTTTTCAAAAGCCGTATGATAACATCAAATAGTCTTGACTTTTTAGTGTCAATTTCCCCCGATTATGCTCATATTTTATATCATTTATATGTATTTATGCTTGTATTCCTTTGTATTTCACTTCCAGGTAAAATATGAGCATTGGAGCTTAAGAGACGCGGATTTGGAGATTTCCCTAACAGTTTTATCTTAGTATGCTACTTATGAAGAAGCTACGACATAACTCATGTTCTCAATTACACCGTAGCTAGGATTTTGAATCAGAAGACCAACTCAACTGCAGTAATGGCCTATCTCTCATATAAAGTTACGCCGTAATCATCTAGGTCATGATACATTTCGCGCCTCCATTAACTACGCCGTAACATCCTTACAAGCATTACGACGTAACAACCTTCTGTTAAGAGGATGTATTAGTTATGGCATAACTGACATCGACACTATGGCGGAGCTGCTAACTATGGCACAACTATTCTTTATGTTACGCCGTAGTCTACTTAACGAGAGTTCTATTTTGAAGATAATTAAGTTACGGCGTAAATCTCATCCTAAGTTATGCCGTAACTATGTTCGTGCCTATAAATACAAGCCTTAAAATCTGCATTTCACATCATTCACTCACAACTCAAAGGCATAAAACGTGAAGAGGGTTCCAAAGGCAGATCACACGGAGCATACGGAGCCATCTCCAAGGGAGGAACCACACCATACCGATAAGCTTTAGAGATAATTTCTATCTTTTACTTTAATTCATGTCTTTCGTTATGTCAAACATTGAATTTGTTGTATCATTTAATATGATCGGCTAAGCACCCTTGGTGCTAGCCTTGTTATGATTCCTTGATTGTATTGTTTGGGTTTTCATGCTTCCATATATTGTTTCTAGTGTATGCATGCATAGTTTGATGGTAGTTACCCTAGCTTCGGTAGTTTTGAAGTGCGGTCCTATCTAGTTGCTTAGGAGAATTGACCAACTAACCCTAAGTAAGTAGGTAGAGAAGGGATTGGTAAGAATTGACC
The DNA here is from genome assembly GCA_019973895.1 of Chrysanthemum seticuspe. Lineage (NCBI taxonomy): Eukaryota > Viridiplantae > Streptophyta > Magnoliopsida > Asterales > Asteraceae > Chrysanthemum > Chrysanthemum seticuspe. The sequence continues at coordinate 43,714,320 of BPTQ01000003.1, forward strand.
AACTGATGACCTTTTCCCTCTTGTGCGAACTGACCAAATGATCAGCGTTCGTGTGGCCGAACTTAAGAAGTTAAGGATGCGTGTCTAAAATGCTAGCACCCGGGCACTCATTATTTCGAATCTTGCATGTAGGGTATTTAATGACTTGGCTTAGGTTTCTTAAGACCCTCGACTCCCCAAAGGGTTGGCCTTTGACGTCGGGTAGGAACCTTTATTGATAGGTTAGGACGAATTGACCAAATGTTGTCCTAGCGACTTAAACCCCCACTTGAATCAATTGGAAGTAATTTAGAAAACATAGACATTACATGATAGGATGATTAATTAGGTTAGCACACTTTCTCACTATTGTTCACAACCTTAATTTACTTTTCGTTATTTATTTCTTGTCCTTAGTTTAATTAATCAATTCAACCTTAAAACCAGTTAAAACAAGTAACACTTAGAATTAATAGGATCCTAATCTACATAGCTCTTGGGAACGACCTCGGCTTTACCACTCTCTATACTACACAGGATCGGCTTCACTGCTCTTTAGTGCATTAGGAAGACCTTAGGTAGACGAGAATTATAAATATTAAATCCTAGTCGGAATACCTGCATCAGAATTTTGGCGTCGCTGCCGGGGAGCTATATTAGGATTACTTGTTAAGTCTAATTTTTGTTTTTGTTTATTTTTTTTCTCATGATCTTCTTTAAGTTTCAAGAACCATGGCAGTTGTGGAAATTGAGAACCTCACTCTCGAGGAGTACCTGCTATGACTCGGGATGAACAAGGGCCGGGGATCGTTAGGCCGGCTATTGGAGCAGAGGTCCGATTCGAGATCAAGGACCAATTTATGAGGGAGCTGTGTGCTAACCCTTTTTCCGGAAATAAAGACGAACACGCTTACGAGCATATTGAAAATGTTTTGTACATCGCAAGCCTCTTCAACATCCCAGGTGTTTCTCATGATGCAGTTATAATTCGGGTATTCCCTATGACACTTACGGGTTTGGCTAGACGATAGATCGAGACTTTCCTGAGAACCATTGACACGTAGAATCTTCTCAAAAGAGCTTTCATTCAAATATTTTGCCCTCCTTCAAGAACCGCAAAACAATTAGAAAAAATCCACAATTTCAGACAAGAAGATGGCGAAACATTATACCAAGCTTTGGATCGGTATAATGACCTCTTATACAAATGCCATACTCATGACTTCAATAATCAACAAGGTCAACATCTTCTACAAGGCTATTGGAATTGCTATGAGGTAAATGCTCGATTCTCAGGGGCTGATCCCTGGAATGACACCCACACTTGCTTTGGAAGCTATACAAAATATGGCCACCCATTCTCAAAAGTGGCACGAAGGTGGAAGCCATAGAAGTTTATGCGGAAGTTTTGATGGTATTGCCGCCATTACCAACAAACTTGAAACTCTTGGTCGTGACATGCTAAAGCTCAAAGAAAGTGTGCACGCTATTCAAGTTGGATGCAAAAGTTGTGGTGGAGGTCATCTTACGAAAAATTACCCTCTTGATGATGAAGATAGAAAAATCGAAGAGGTCAAGTATGGTGAAGCAAATAGACCGTTCCATGGGTCTAATGGAAATGGATTTCATGGAGGATCGTCAGGGTATTACCATCGTGGGCCTTTTGAAAGAAGGTCTAATATCGAAGATACTATTAGAAAATATCTTTAGGTCTCTACCCAAAGGCAGAAGGAACAGGACGAGTGGCTGAAAAACTTCCAAGAGAATACAAATAAAAGCCTTTCTAGCCATGACAAATCATTAAAAACCCTAGAGGCAATGGTTGAAAAGCTCAGTGAAGAGGTGAAGAGAAATAATACTAAACCAGAAGGAATTAAACCTATGGTGGTTTGCAAGGCCATCTTTACTGATGAGGAGATAAAAGCATGAACCGATGATTTCCACACTTCTTTTGTTAAACATGAATCAAAAATCAGATCTGACGACAGCAACCAATTATGCTGTAACTTTTGTGATGAGTTACGGCATAACCATGAATCTGATTGTGAGCCAGGGTTGGCACATGAAATTCCTAGCCAACTACCGAATAAGGAGGTTTTCACGGATAACTTCATTCTTCCATGTTCCATTGGTAATCATGATCTTTCAGCATTAGCCGATCTTGGGTCTAGTGTAAACGTTATGCCGCTCTTAATATTTCTAAAACTTAGATTAACTAATCTTTGGAAAAAAGCATGATAATTGAGATGGCTGATATGACTAAGGTGACCCCTATTGGAATTGCGGGTAGTATGTTGGTTAAAGTCGATAAGTTTTTCTTTCCTTCCGACTTCGTGGTTATTGACATGGCGAACACCCCGAGAGAACATTTAATTCTTAGAAGACCTTTCCTTGCTTCCTCGCGCGCCCGGATCAAGGTTTTTGAAAAGGAGCTCTCTTTGGGATACAATCATGATAGGGTAGTGTTTAAGATGGATTTAGCCCTTTCTCAATAACCTGATGAAGTAATGAGCTCGAGCATGGCAGATGAAGTTACTAAGGAAGAGCCAACTATTTTTCCTGATAATGCTAACGATAATTTTCCCCCTTCGTATTTTTGTCATTTACTGGATACTGAGTCAAGTGATGGCTACGATAGCGATAAATCTTCTCGGGAGGATGACATAGAAGATCGGACTTCACCTACAGAATTAGACAAAAGTGGTGTTACTATTTCAACGGGAAAACTTCATTGTTGTGTGCCTATCACTTCTATGATAGAGGGCTCAAAGTTAACCTTGCCAACGTAGTCTCCGTTTCTCAGACATTGAAATGGGGGTGGCCAATTCTTTGTAAAGAGAATGAAAAAGGAGGAAAGAGTTTGGTGGTGTTTCAAAGATGAGAAAATAATTAAGGAAAATTGGTTCTAGGAAAACCATATTATGGCCGATTGGTTTGAAAATGTAGATTGGACTATCAACTTCTGTGAACTATAAATTATGATGTCTTGAGGAACTACTCAAGTGTAGCCTACGTGTGATCCTCATCTTAAGATTTGTAATGGAGGAGAATCCCCTGATCCCGATTGGCTCCACGTAAGGAATGGGCGTGTTTTAACGAAGAGAATAGAAAGAAAGTCGGATACAAGGGGATTTCATTTGAGAATTGGATTAAAGTGAAATTCGGAACTATTAGATTAAAATAGGAAGCCGAATCTAAATTTCGTTATGAATGGATTTTCTGCAAGAAACTCGATTTTGTACGACTCCTTACATTCCTCCATTTGTTTGGGACCAGCCTTCCTCCGGTAAAAGAGCAAATGAGGATGGACAAATTTGAAGGCCCCCAGAAAGCCCCATGGCTTTGAGTCTAACTTAAAGACTCGGTAATAAAGAAAAGTGCTCGTTCGGGAGACAACCCAAATTATCCCTTTCATTTTTGTTTCTTTTCATTTTTATTGTTCGGTTTTATGCTTTTAACATTTTTGCACGAATTGGAGATGAACACATGGCAATTAAATGGGGACCTGATTCTGTCATGTTATCAAGTTACAGCGTAACTCTCTCTATAGTTATGCCGTAACCATTCTTCAGTAGCTGATTCACTCCAGGTTTTCAACCATTACGGCGTAATCTCCATCCATTATTATGCCGTAACAGTCTTCTATAGACAAATTCTAGGTTTAACCAAAATTACGGCGTAACTCAAAGGTTACGCCGTAATTCATCCTGCAGCTTTAAATATTTCCAATATTAGCACGATAACCTTGTATTAGTTTTGAATGAACTTTGTGGGTATGTTCCCTGTAAGCCCTCACGAGACTACACACATCCACTTGGGACACCAACTGGTTTAAAAGGCTTTTTGTATATGCTAAATGCAACTGTGATTCCTAAAAAAGTGAGTTAGGTTTGTTTTGTTTTTGTTTTTCTTTTTTAGAATTATGCTTGTTGGTTATTTGTGATTTCAGGGATCGAAGTTTGCTCAGGATGCTTAATGAAGGCACGATTTTCTTCGTGGGCCTTCTTTCGTTTTAGGAGCAAATTTCAGGGAAGTTCTCGCTCTAATTCTAGTTTCTCTTCACCTTTATTTAACGTTTAGTACAAAAGGGACTTTGTACATCTCAAGTGAGGGGACAAGAGTAGAATTATTACTTGAACTTAATTGCCTTCATTTTTCTAGTTTATTTTGAATAATTATGTCATTTTTAACAATTTGACATGTTTTTATTAACCTAACTAGATTAGACCTTAGCCAAGCACATTATAACCTTTGATATTTCATGGTGAGATTAGCCTTATCCGTTTCCACTTATTTACCCAAATCCACCAAATTATGAGTGTGCCGGTAGCTTGTAAACTGTAGAACTTGGCCTTTGCATCATTTCGAGACCATAAACAAGGTATGTTGAGTTAGCTTAATATATATGGAATAATCAGTTTCAGAAGGCAATATTTTTAGGATTATCACCCAAATAGCCTATTTTTGTGTGTCTATCGATTAGTCACCTCGACTCTTCGACTACTATGTTAAACCCTTTTGTTACACTCCCCTTTAGTGCAAGATACCTCTCGATACACCCTTCAGAGCCTTTCCTTTCATTTCATACCCTTTATGTTTGTTTCGTTACACCCATTCACCTTAGCCTACCATGTAGTCTTAATTTGTGATATGAAAGTCACTGTTTGCCCAAGTTCAAGGTTCAAGTAGAGAGGTTCGGAAATCACGCTTTCGTCAAAGACTTAAATATGAAGATCATCGAAGACCCCCCCAGATTCTCATTATATGGTCATCTCAATTGGGGGGATGTTTATGTTTTTGTTTAGTTATGAAAAAAATGTGTTTATTAGTCATGTTATTTAGTGCAACTTTATAAGCACTATGTTATGAGCTTATTTGATATTAGCATCGAGGAGGCCACCTCTGTCACATTTGGAGAATTGAGTTGGTGATAATATTACACCAACAGTGTGAAGAACAGGTAATGTGCTCATCATGACGTCTGCTAATGGCACATCTACTTGGTATATCATGATCCGGTTTCTTCACCTTAAAGCTTGAACTTTTGATGGATGTTGGGCGGTGAAAACTTGGTTATAGGTTTAGACTTTTTGTTTTGTTATTTTTAATTTCACACCAATTATTTCCCATGTCTTATCCTATCTTTTAGTCATGAAGCTTTTCTAGGTGATGAAGCGAGCAATCTTTGGTGTCTTGGCCATGGTTTGGTCATGTATCATAGATTTTGTCCACTTTTTCGTGACACGTTAGTAATGACATTTCACCCTTAACCTCATTTTGTGTCCACCCATATTGACTTCAAAGATTGTTTAGTCCTTAACTCTAGTGGTGGAGATTTGTGTAACCGCCAAGCTTATGATAGAATACACGCTATGACTATGCTTTGAGTGATCACCCCGAAATTGACACTTAGTCTAGATGAGAGAATATGAGTGTTTGTTCCCATTTTGTGAGGTGTTCGGCTTTGATTTATTCTGGCATAAAGAATTTTTAAACTCATATCTTCCAGGTATTGGGGGATATATTTTTAGAAAATTTTCTAATCAGGTCTACTTGAGGGCAAGTAGAATTTAAGTGGGGGGATATTTGATAACATCAAATAGTTCTAACTTTTTAGTTTCAATTTCTCCCGATTATGCTCGTATTTTATGTCATTCATATAGATTTATGCTTCTATTCCTTTGTATTTTACTTCCAGGTAAAATATGAGCATTGGATCTTAAGAGACGCGGATTTCGAGATTTCCCTAACAGTTTTATCTTAGTATGCTACTTATGAAGAAGCTACGGCTTAACTCATATTCTCAATTATGCCATAGCTAGGATTTTTACTCAAAAGACCAACCCAACTGCAGTTACAGCGTAAGTCTCATCTAAAGTTACGCCGTAATCATCTAGGTCATGATACATTTAGCGCCTCCATCAACTATGCCGTAAAATTCTTACAAACATTACAATGTAACAACCTTCTGTTAAGAGGATGTATTTGTTACGGTGTAACTCACATCAACACTACGGTGGAGCTACTAACTACGTCGTAACTATTCTTTATGTTACGCCGTAGTTTACTTAACGTGAGTTCTATTTTGGTGATAATTAAGTTACGGCGTAACTCTCATCCTAAGTTACATTGTAACTATGATCGTGCCTATAAATACAAGCCCTAAAATAAGCATTTCACATCATTCACTCATAACTCAAAGGCAGAAAACGTGAAGATGGTTCCAAAGGCAGATCACACGGAGCATACAGAGCCATCTCCAAGGGAGGAATCACAAGGGAGGAATCACACCATATCGATAAGCTTTAGAGATCATTTCTATCTTTTACTTTAATTCATGTCTTTCAATATGTCAAACATTGAATTTATTGTATCCTTTAATATGATCGGCTAAGCACCCTTGGTGCTAGCCTTTTTATGATTCCTTAAATGTATTGTTTGTGTTTTCATGCTTCCATAAATTGTTTCTAGTGTATGCATGCATAGTTTGATGGTAGTTACCCTAGCTTCGGTAGTTTTGAAGTGCGGTCATATCTAGTTGCTTAGGAGAATTGACCAACTGACCCTAAGTAAGTAGGTAGAGAAGGGATTGGTAAGAATTGACCAACTGACGACCTTTCCCCTCTTGTGCAAACTGACCAAATATTAACCTTTTGTGTGGACAAACTTAAGAAGTTAGGGATGAGTGTCTAAGGTGCTAGCGCCCAGGCACTCATTATTTCGAATCTTGCATGTAGGGTACTTAATGACTTGGCTTAGGTTGCTTAAGACCCTCGACTCCCCAAAGGGTTGGCCTTTGACGTCGGGTAGGAACCTTTGTTGACAGGTTAAGATGAATTGACCAAATGTTGTCCTAGCGACTTAAACCCCCACTTGAATCAATTGGAAGTAATTTAGAAAACATAGACATTACATGATAGGATGATTAATTAGGTTAGCACACTTTCTCACCATTGTTCACAAACTTAATTTACATTTCGTTATTTATTTCTTGTCTTTAGTTTAATTAATCAGTTCAACCTTAAAACCAGTTTAAACAAGTGACAGTTAGACTTACTAGGATCCTCATCTACATAGCTCTTGGGAATGACCTCTTCTTTACCACTCTCTATACTATGCACGATCGGGTTCACTGCTCGTTAGTGCATTAGGTAGACCTTAGGTAGACAAGGATTATAAATATTAAATCCTGGTCGGAATACCTGCATCAGCGTATCTTAAAGAACACGAATTAGAACAACAGATACGAGATCTTGTCGCTTACAAAAACAGTTTGATTTCTCAAATGGCACAAAAAAAATTATAACACAAACAACAAGTTAACTCTCACTTTGGAAATTCAAAAAACCAAGCTTGAGTTGTCTTCATGTCAAAATAGTTTTTCAGAGTTTAAACAAGCCTAAAGGAAGCGAGTTGATATGTATCTTGATGAAATGGTCGATTTGGAAAACAAAATAAAAGAGTTTCAAAATATAGTTTATAAACATGGTGAATCTGTCACAACAATTCAAAAGTTCACTTTAAAGCCAAATCTGATGGATATGGACCAGATCTTGCTGATGATAAACCACAGTTTTTACATAGAGCATTCAAGGCGAATCCAAAGTTTTATAGTGAAAAATATCTGCTTGATGATTCTATTGTGTGTGTTGTTGAATATAATTGTGAAGAGGAACAAGATGTGGAAGAAGAGAGTGGATTAAATATGAGCAATGTAAAATATAACAAACCTTTTGATTACTCAAAATTGCCTCATATTTCAGAATCTTTTGTTCCTCAGCGGGATAAAACTGAAACACCTTGGGTTATCACACAAATAAATGAGTCGTCTTCTGACATTGGTCCCGTTAAACCCATTGCACAAATAAATGGTCCATTACCTTATTCAAGTGAAATCAAACCATTGCCAAAAAGATGTCTTGTTCTCAAATATTTTGATACATTTATGGAAGACATTAAACTTTTGGAAGAAGCAATTGAACGAAGTTCTGAGATAAAAACTGCAAATTTTTAACCGGCTCATGCCAAAGAACAAAGACAAATCTTTCAAACCCAGATTTTACCTCATGTTCATAATTTGCATATGGGTGCAACACATTGGGAATGGGAACTTCAGAATGAAGTTGAACAAATGAAAAAAACTTTCAATGAAAATGAAAATTGCAACAACAAAAAAGAAAAATAAAATTCTTCGAAATCATGTTGATCGACTCTTGGAAGATGTTATAAGTGCTGATACTATCTCTATTGTGTTGTATTATTCTGCTGCATCTTTTGTGATAATGTTATTGCTGCTAATACATCCGATGGGGAAAAGGATAATGTGACATAAATTGAAATTTTAAAAGCTGAAAATGAGTGTTTGTTAAAAGAATTTTCTAAAGTCGAACGTTGTCTTCACTGGTGTCTAAATGATAGTATTGATCGTGAAATCGCTTTACAAATGAAAGTTAACCATTCGGGTGACAAACTTGATAACATCAAATAGTCCTGAATATTAAGTGTCAATTTCCCCCGATAATGCTTGCATTTTATATCATTCATATGGATTTACGCCTGTTTTCCTCTATATTTCACTTTCAGGTAAATTACGAGCATTGGAGCTAAAGAGATGCGGATTTGGAGAGTTTATTGAAGATATATCATAGTATGCTCATTTTGAAGATGTTACGGCGTAACTCCTCTCTCACATTACTCCGTAACAGAAGCGTGGCTCAGAAAACCAACTCAACTGAAGATTACGGCGTAACTCTCTCCAAGATTACGAAGTAACCAACTAGGTCAAATGAGGTTCCGCGCCACTGCTAGTTACGCCGTAACTATTGTCTCATTTACGACGTAACCAGGATTTATTGAAGATACGGTGTAACTCCTTCAAGATGTTACGCCGTAACCAGCATTTTCAGTGCAAAATACGAAGAATTGGATGTTACGACGTAACTCTTAACATTAGTTACGCCGTAACCAGATCTGGCCTATAAATACCCCTCGAATTCCAGCATTTCAAAGCATCCCATTTCACACACAACATCAAGTGAACGTGAGTAGAAGTCGAAGGAAGATCTAGAGGAGCATACGGAGCTATCTCCAAGGGAGAAATCACTCCCCTACGATAAGCATTAGCATTTTATCTTTTCTTTACTTTCAATTCATGTATTTCGTAATGTTAAACATTGAATCGATTATTTTAGTTAATATAAGCGGCTAAGAACCTCTGGTGCTAGCCTAGTTATGATTCGTTAATTGTTTTGTTTATGTTTACATTTCTTCCGTATAATTATTTCTAAGTGTATGCCTGCATAGTTTGTTGGTAGCTACCATTGTTTCGGTAGTTGTTAATGGCGGTAGTGGCTAGTTACTTAGGAGATATGACCAACTGACCCTAAGTAGGTAGACTGAGTGGGAAGGGTAAGATATGACCAACTGACGACCCTTTCTGCTTGTGCGATTTGACCAACTAATCACCTACCGTTTAGATGAACTTAAAAATCCGGGGATGAGTGTTTAAGTTGCTAGAGCCCGGGCACTCATTGTTACAAATCTTGCTTATAGAGGTACTTAATGACTTGGCTTAGGGGAGTAAGAACAACTGAACTTACGACGGGTCACCTGACTTCTCCAGTGGGACATTTTGCTGATAGGTTAGGACAAACTGACCAAATGTTGTCCTAGCGACTTTTACCCCACCTGAAGTAATTAGACGTAAACATGACTTGATAGGATGAATAACTACGTTAACACTCCTCTCCTCTATTGATCTCAACCCTTGCCTTTATTTGCTTTCATATTTATTGTCTTTAGTAGTTAATTAGTTAATTCAATATTAAAATCATATTAAAATCTGTGACACCTAGACTTAGTTTAAATCCGCACACATAGCTCTTGGGACGACCTCAGTTTTACCGAATAATACACTACACACGACCGGGTACACTGCCCGTTAGTGCATTAGGGTAGACCATAGGAATAACAAGAACTTATAAATATTAAAACCTGGTCAGTAAAACCTGCATCAAGTTTTTGGCGCCGCTGCCAGGGAGTTATATTAGGGTTTTTATTAAGTCTATTTTTAATTTTCTTTCTTCTCATAATGTCAGGATTCAAGACTAGAAGCTCAAAGACATTTTTGGCCACCCCTTTCGATGATCTAGAAAAACAATTTCAGATGAAAAAAGTTTACTCACCAGATCCTATTCATAACATTTTTTCGTTTTACGAATCTGACCAATCTGATGCAGAACCTGAAGTCATTGATGAAAATAATATCGAAGAAATAACTATGGAGCAGTATTTGGAGCAGCCAAATGTGAACTGTAAACGAGCCTTCACGCAAGACTCTAGTGTGGAAAAATTCTCCATTCCGGACCAATTTATCCGGGAATTACACGAGCTTAAGTCTTCAGGAGACAAGAATGAGGATGTTCAAAATCATGTGGAAGAAGTGCTCTACTTATCATCCCTTTTTAGCGTCCGAAATATCCCTAGCAATTCGGTTACATCAAGAATTTTTCCTATGACTCTTACAGGGACTATGAAAAGATGGTACAATAAACTCCCTACCGAATGCAAAGAAACATGGGATAAATTAAGAAGAGAATTCGTTCAAAAATTTTGCCCTCCTTCGAAGATGGCAAAAACTTCTCGGTAAGATCCATCAATTCGTTCAAGAGAGTGAAGAAACGTTGTATCAAGCGTGCGAAATATTCAATGAGTTACTTTACCGATGCCCCACTCATGACTTGAACAAGCACCAAATCGTCTATGTTATCTACAGGGGCATTAATGCACTGACACGTGAATTACACGATTCTCCTAGACCTATTCCAAGTATGACCCCTGACCAAGCTTTGGAGTGTATTCGACGAATTTCTGAACATTGCTAGAAATGGCATATGGGGACAGGGTATGGGCCAAAGGATAATTTTGATCATAAGGTGATGAAAACATTGACGAAGCAAGAATATAATTATGGTGAAATTTTCAAAAAACGAAGGTTGGAAAGGGCCAATGAAAGTGAAGCCTGTAAGGTAGAAAAAAAGATCCTTGACCATATCGAGGAATCTAGGGAATGTGATGAGAGAATTGAAAAAATGATGAAAACATTCGTGGAAAACACAGTTTCTTCTCTCAAGACTCATGAAGACCGGATAAAGGGTTTGGAGAAGAGTGTGAACTCATGTTCGAAAGCCATCACAGATTACCTCGCTGCACGGGAAGAAGAAGTTGTCAACACAGTTGAAGCAATCTTTGAAGAGCCCACTACCTTTTCAGAGAAGGTTAAACGAAGAATCAGCAAAGAAAAACTCTTAATTCTTGACGTTGGAGCCCTCCCGGTAAACGTTCCTCTTGTTAATTCCATTAAAACTGATCCTAACAATATTTTGCAGGAATTAAGTGATGATTTTGATGAGACGGTTCAACTTAACGAGAGATGTTTAGCAATTTTAAGGAATGAACTGCCGCAAAAGGAAAAAGATCCCGGTTGTTTCACTCTCCCTTGCTTGATCGGGAGTCTTAATATGTGTAACACCCTAGCTGATCTTGGAGCGAGCATAGGCATAATGGCTCATTAAATGTTCCTACGTATGGGTATCGGAGATCTTAAACCAGCCAAACTGAAAATTGAAATGGTCGATCGTTCCATGCAGTCACCATTAGGAATCGTTGAGAATGTATTGGTAAAGATAAAAAAAAAATTCTTCCCGGTTGATTTCGTAATTACGGATATTCCTGAAGACAACCGAATACCTATTATTTTAGGAAGACCAATGCTTGCTACTGCCCATGTGTAACACCCCCAAGTCTCGTACATCGAAAGAGTTAATCAAGTTTTCGGGGCGTTACGACTGGATTGGTATCTCACACAAGTATAGCAAATAAGATAGTCATTTCATTCGAAACCAATCCCAAATTTAAATATTCAAAACATTAATCCAAAAGTTTAAATATTAGGCCCAAAACATGATTTAATAAAATAGGTCCCCATAATTTATCAGAGTCAAATATGATCCTTGAACCATGCCTCCTTGCCAAGCTTCCACCAAACACATATTCCAAACGTCATTTAAATACCTGAGAAAACATGCTAAAAGGTCAGCTTACGCTGGTGAGTTCATAGGTTTAAATTCAATAAAATCATAGTGGACCCGTAGGAGTTGATGATAAGGTTTTAAAATGTACCTTTTTGAGGGGTCGTTTAAGCCCTTATTTGATCACTTTTGTATCCGTTATTACCTAATATCGTTCCTTTTCACTTTTTAGGTCTCTTGAAGGCAAATTGCTGGAATGGCACTTATTTGGACTAAAAGGCGCGGATATACGAAGAAAATGGCCAAAGTCAAGAATCGAGACACTCAAGCTGCTGAAACACAATGGGACGGCGTCAGGTGTTATCTGCGACGCCGTCAGAGTACATGTTGTGACGATACAGTAGCAAAATTGCTAATTTTCAAGTGACGGTGTCAGGCTTTAAAAGAGTAGGTCGTCGCAACTCAGACGGCCTAGATTTGATCCAGACGGCGTTAGAGGCTGAAGAGGACGGCGTCACAAGCATAAGATGACGCCGTCGCAAGACTAACGTGGCCAAGACGAAACTCTAATAATGGCGACCCGACGGTGTCACAAATTAAAAGGTGACGCCGTCACGAATGTAATCTTATATATAGAATCCGAATTTTTTAGTTTTCAGTGTGTAGTCTTTTGGAGTAAAAACCTAAACCGAACCAAGGCTGTCTTGTATAGTATTTTAGGGTTCCAAACCCTATCTTACATCAAGATAAGTGTTTTACTTCATTAATTTAATTATGTCTTCAATTACTTGTGTGTATGCTTGCATGTTCTCCATGTCCGGCTAATTTACTTTTGTGTTTGCTTAGGGAATATGAAACTTAATTATTGAATATTGATTGGTTCTCTCTTATCTTAATTGTTAATGATCTAGTAATGCGATAGGTCATTCGTTGTGTAGTTAATGCCTGATTAATCTTTGTGAACCTTAGACTATAACACCTAGAGTAGTTGTAGGCTAAACCATCCAAAGAGTACCTTAGAGTTAGAGTTTATAAATCCTAGAGATTTTGTAGACGAGACCCTTTGGTAGTTTCAAAGAGTTAGGGATAAACGCATACCCTACGACCTTAGACACACAACGCAATTAAGAATAAGGACGTGACAATTCAACCATCAATAGGAGATAATTAAGGAGTAATAAAACCTAAGTAAACACATCTTTAAACCATCATACGAGCACACAATAATTAGACATATACTACCCTCACCTTAGTTAATTAGATAATTAGATAGTAGAAGTAATCGGTAGAAATACCAACCCCCCAAATCCAAACCCCGAGATTCGTACCTTTCCATTTCCTAAAAAAAGATAAAAAAGGATAAAAAATAATCTTCCTCAACCCCAACCTTAGCGTAGTAACCTCTCACTAGCATTCCTATTCCCCTAGAGAACGATATCAATTCCCGTGGCTTACCCTAATACTACACTACAACGATTAGATTCACTGCCTAGGGTGTTGAAAAACTTGCTCGACGAAAAGGAAGTTCCTTTGACCCCGAACGACGCGTGTAGCGTTATCAAGTTTTTGGCGCCGCTGCCGGGGAATAGAATAGCTAGTTAGGAGTCCATCTTGTTTAGGTTTCCTTAGTTGATTCCTATCAAGTAATCTTTTTTCTCATTTTTAGCTTCCTTGTAGTCTATCCCCCTTCTTTGTGTTTGTGTTCAAAAAACCCTTTTCATTTGTCGCTATGGCAAGTGAAGTTGCATTTGAATCATTAACAAATGAGGAACAATTGAATTTCGCAGATTGGATTGCATTTTATTGTTCTAATGAATTTGTGAGTGATCTTAGAGATATCCAAAAGGAGACGGGTGTAAGGTTGGATGGATTTGATAAATTTTGTGCTTGTGTGGCTTCTATTCAACGATCATTGTTAGAATCAACTCCTTTTAGTGAGACCCTCAGGAAAATTTTTGAGAAAAGCCTTCTAAGCATAAACCATCAGCTGTCACAACTTGAGGAAATGGATAAGGAGGATTTATCCAACCTTAGGCATCATGATCAAAAAGACCTAGTTTTTAAGAACATGGAACCTAAACCCGAACAAGATTGTGAGATGGTTATAGTTGAATTGCCTAGTTGCATGCGTGGGATAGATTTCACCAAAACATATGACACGCGTGAGGAATCCTTTAGGCAAATAGAACATAGTGATCAAATTTTTGAGAATGATTCTTATGAATCGGACCAAGAATTTGAAATGGCTAAAGAAGGATTTGAGATACTTAGGAGTGTATTTGGGTTAGATCATACTACAACACATGATGAACTTTTAGGAGATCTAGATATAATGAAGAATGAGGTGGAAACTCCAAGCCCACAAGCCTTACCATCACTTAAGGAACACACATCGCCTATAACTTACCCGGAAGAAGTAGAAGAGACTATAGGAACCCCGATTGATATAGAACCTTTGGACCAAACGCCACTAGAGTATGTAGGTTTAGATGCTTGTTATCATGACCTCTCTCTTAGTCCTAGGGAAGTTCCTAATTTTGATGAACCGGATCCTCAACCAAAAACCTTACCCAATTTTCCGTCTTTAGATGTGAATCTTGGAATTGAATTAGGCCCCAATCCACCCATCAAAATAAATAATCCGGGTAGTTGCTTGATAAAGGTGGTAGACTCTAGGTCATGTAGAGTGGAAGCTAATATAGGAGTAACCCATGACCTTACACACTTATATCACCCATTCATGGTTGATAACAAGAAACATTATGGGTTTAAACCGGGTTTATTAGGTCAAGATGGATCCTTAACTAAGAATCTTTGGAAGTTGATAGAAGATGATCCATTTTTAGGAGAGAGATTTGATTCACCCGCTACACCAATAGACTTAGGTAAGGTTATAATGAATGGAGCACACTCCTTTGAGCATATAAATCACCCATCACCCTCTCCTCACGTAGCAAATTTCCACCCTAAGGGTGTGTATCGCTACTATCACCAGCACTTAAGCTTAAGTGTAGGGAAAACCTCCCCTTTATCCGTTAAATAAGGGTAGAGTCAGGCTCGTGACTCAAACAAAAACAAGCGCTTCTTGGGAGGCAACCCATGTGTATTTGTTTTTCATTTTTATTTGTGTGTCGTATATCTTTTATTGATTGTTTATTCTCATGTTTGAATTTGTAAAAATGCTTTATTTTGTCTTTAACCTCGTCTTAATAACATATAAAGGTATTTTACATAAGGGATAAGTGTAGGGAGGATTACACACCTTTTCAAAAGAAACGTAAACATGAGAATTTCAATTGATTAAAAGATATACATGTATGTTTGTTCGAGTCAAATGCTTGTATCGAGTCATAATGGATGTTTTGCAGGAAGTTTTTCTAGATTCTAAAGATGTACATTTTCCAGAATTTTTTCCAGAAAATCGCAGACCGGTTTTTGTCAGGATAACCTAACGGTGTCAGGATTGCAACCTGACGGCGTCAGGAAGGAGCAAAAATAACTGATTACTTTTTCTCGTTTTCTGAGCTACTTATAATTTTTTGGAATTTTCCAGGTCTTAATTTTCTAGAAATTCTGTAAATATCCATTCCACAAGCATTATATCCTAGTTTAGTAGAGTCTTATATATATTGTTACCGCCGATTTTACGCAAAGGTTTTGTTTGTTTTCTTCAAGTGTGCAGGTTTAATTTATCAAGAAGGATATACATAAGATGAGAAGGAACTTTTCACGCAAACGTTCTTCTTGAAGAAAAATATAACCACCACTTTACACGGATCCTACCGAGCTAATCAGGGGAGTACTAGTTTCTTTCATCTTTTATTACCTTCCATTATCATAACTTTGATACTTTCGGGGAACATTGGGGACAATGTTCAGTTTAAGTGTAGGGAGGGAAAATAAAATGGGAACTTTGAAACTATGATTATCCTTGATTATTTGCTTTGTCCAATTGTATTTGTGTAATAAACCATGAGAAAATGTCGGTTAGGGTAATTTTGGCACCAAATTTAAAATTTTTCATGACATATAGGAGTGGGCCATTAGTCTTAACAAAAGCGTCTCATGGATAAGAAGTTATATGACTAGCACAAAAACCCTTTACCACTTAAATTCCACCCAAAATGTGAGGATCGCCCTTAGATTAGTAGGAATTAAAGCATTCATCTTTAATGCTTAGAGTGTGAACTGGTAGTATAATAGATTATAGAACTTGTTTTGTGATGCATCCCGAGATCGCTAGTAAGACTACACTTGTGTAGTTAGGAATAACTAAATGATAAGAGGCATTAGGATAACCCTTGTTTTATACCCGTAATATAATTACTTCTTCCACATCGGTTGAGTAATTCCCCCACACCTTTGCGTTGTACTCATCTTTAGTACACGATACCCCTAGTTAACCCCTCAGAGCCTATCCTTTTCGTGGTTCTCGTGATGTTTCTGTTTTTCGGAATATCAATGAAGAGCATTGTTTACACCCCACCCCCAAATGTACACCCAAATCGCCTTAGCCTACCTTGTATGCACTCACTTTTAGTGCATTATTGTTATCACCCTAAAAACCCTTAGTTCAATTATCTAGTTGCTTGCATAAGTTTCTAAGTCGAGTCATATCCTATGTACATAGTTTTGGGACGATTGGGACTCATGGGAAAAGTTAAAGTTTGTGAAATGACGGGAAGGGAACGTTAAATTCAAATTCCCTTTATTTGCGTAATAATGTACTCCAACTATTTTGATCTTTTCAATTCGGGTCAAATTAGTGTTAGAGTAATAAAAACTCAAGTGTAGGGATGTGCCTATAAATCCCTATCATTTTGATGTTACTATAGAGGATGGTAGAGTAAAAGTGCATGAAAAAAAAATCGAAAAAAAAATTAAAAAAAAAAGAAAAAGAAAAAAATAGAGTGTTGAAAAAAAAAAAAAAAAAAAAAAACATACGGGCTACCATCCTACATCTATCTTTAAATTATGTTTGTTTTTTCCAGTTATCTAGAGTCTAGAGTGTCGAGTCTTGGCTTAGCAACACCATTCTTCGCATGCTTGTAACTATAGGATTTTTGACTTGCCACCACTAAATAGCCTATCCCACCAAACCCTTTGTTTCCCTACCGTAAGCCTAACATTATAACCCTTTAAAAGTCCTCTTGGATAGTCTTTCCTAGGTGCTTACGCCAAAGCGATGGAGGTTTGATCTAGTCTCAAGCCTATGGTAATCTATGTACTAGGACCGGTTAATGAGTGTTTATCTTCCATTTCCAATTTGTTATATTTCATATACACCCGCGAGATGTGAGTATCCAAACACCCCATGTGAGGTGCTAGTATATAATTTCCATGCTTGTTATGACTTTTGCGGGGCTTATATGTGTTGTGGATTGTTTTAAACCAATGCTTCATGACCCCCAACTTATAAATTAATTGACTAAAAGCACATTTGCTTGAGGACAAGCAAATACCAAGTGTAGGGATATTTGATAAGGTTTTAAAATGTACCTTTTTGAGGGGTCGTTTAAGCCCTTATTTGATCACTTTTGTATCCGTTATTACTTAATATCGTTCCTTTTCACTTTTTAGGTCTCTTGAAGGCAAATTGCTGGAATGGCACTTATTTGGACGAAAAGGCGCGGATATACGAAGAAAATGGCCAAAGTCAAGAATCGAGACACTCAAGTTGCTGAAACACAAGGGGACGGCGTCAGGTGTTATCTGCGATGCCGTCGGAGCACATGTTGTGACGATACAGTAGCCAAATTGCTAATTTTCAAGTGACGGTGTCAGGCTATAAAGGAGTAGGTCGTCGCAACTCAGACGGCCGAGATTTGATCCAGACGGCGTCAGAGGCTGAAGAGGACGGCGTCACAAGCATAAGGTGACGCCGTCGCAAGACTAACGTGGCCAAGACGAAACTCTAATAACGGCGACCTGGCGGCGTCACAAATTAAAAGGTGACGCCGTCGCGAATGTAATCTTATATATAGAATCTGAATTTTTTAGTTTTCAGTGTGTAGTCTTTTGGAGTAAAATCCTAAACCGAACCAAGGATGTCTTGTACAGTATTTTAGGGTTCCAAACCCTATCTTACATTAAGATAAGTGTTTTACTTCATTAATTTAATTATGTCTTCAATTACTTGTGTGTATGCTTGCATGTTCTCCATGTCCGGCTAATTTACTTGTGTGTTTGCTTAGGGAATATGAAACTTAATTATTGAATATTGATTGGTTGTCTCTTATCTTAATTGTTAATGATCTAGTAATGCGATAGGTCATTCGTTGTGTAGTTAATGCTTGATTAATCTTTGTGAACCTTAGACTATAACACCTAGAGTAGTTGTAGGCTAAACCATCCAAAGAGTACCTTAGAGTTAGAGTTTATAAATCCTAAAGATTTTGTAGACGAGACCCTTTGGTAGTTTCAAAAAGTTAGGGATAAACGCATACCCTACGACCTTAGACACACAATGCAATTAAGAATAAGGACGTGACAATTCAACCATCAATAGGAGATAATTAAGGAGTAATAAAACCTAAGTAAACACATCTTTAAACCATCATACGAGCACACAATAATTAGACATAAACTACCCTCACCTTAGTTAATTAGATAATTAGATAGTAGAAGTAATCGGTAGAAATACCAACCCCCCCAAATCCAAACCCCGAGATTCGTACCTTTCCATTTCTTAAAAAAAGATAAAAAAGGATAAAAAATAATCTTCCTCAACCCCAACCTTAGCGTAGTAACCTCTCACTAGCATTCCTATTCCCCTAGAGAACGATATCAATTCCCGTGGCTTACCCTAATACTACAGTACAACGATTAGGTTCACTGCCTAGGGTGTTGAAAAACTTGCTCGACGAAAAGGAAGTTCCTTTGACCCCGAACGACGCATGTAGCGTTATCAGTTGATTTGCTATGCAAGACCTAAGATAGATAAAGATCGTTCACAAACCGATGCTAACTGGATCACAATCCATATCCCGCATCCAGGGATCACTCGGGCCCCGCGACTCTAGGCTAGCACTGTCGTGGCAAAATCTAGAACAACTGCCAACCCCAGACTAGGTCGAGGTAAAAGTCTATTCTTAGCTAGGCAACAGTTATAGCAATTAGGATTGCTACCCTAGTCTAAGTCAACAACTACCACACATCTATCTAAACAGTCAAGCATATAAGCAAATCCAAATAGTTTTAAAGGTCCAAAAACAGTAGCATGATTCTCACCCCAATTTAGTTAAAAACGTAGATAAAAGTGGGGCTATGAAACTCACCACAAGCAAGCAACGCACGAATAAACACTAGCAGAAGATAACAGGTAATCACGGCACATCAACTATCGACTCGGCACAACCTATTAATGTAAACCAATTTTAATATATATTTCCCAAAATCAACGTTATCTACCCCAATGTATTCCATTTCGTTATTTCCAAAAATGTCTCGTTTCACCGTTTAATCCTAGTGTTTGGTATCCTCATGCGGGTGTATCGACTCAATATGATACCATGAATGCACTCAAACAACCAATATGTGACTCAATGCGACACAATGAGACGTCTAAGCGATGAGCTCCATAGTCCAATAAGTTTCGGAATAAATAGTAGACCTTATCGAATTCGTCAACTCGATAAACTCAACTACTTATTCGTGTCGCTTATTTTCCCATAAATCAGTCGTATCCTAAAGAGTCATAAGGATAATTCACCCATTAATAAGGTTACCCAACGTACCTAGCGGGCTCTTATTAGATTTGTCAACCTAATAAGTCCGCTACCCACGTGGATCAACACTATTAATGTTAGGTTATCCGTAACCCATGCACACAACGTAAGTAAATAAATACTTGAAACTAGTATTAAATGCCCATAATTGGCATATATCGATAAACGTGTACTCGAAACATTAATTACTTATTTATTACAAAACATTTCCATTTTTAGTCGTTAGTTTCCATTTAAAATAGTAAATAACAAGATAAGTCTTGTTATCTATATTTTTAGTATAAAAGTCCTTTTTCTTATTTACATTTCATAGTCTATTAGCATTTTCATATAAATATATATTTCGTCAAATTCCAATATTAGTTTCATATCGTTATTCGTTTCGAGTCCACAAGCACGAGTCATGACTTCTCGGCTTTTAATCAATTAATAGTCCAAACTATACTAAAGTCCATGTTACGGCATTGTCGGGGTCAACTATTGACTAAAAAGTCAAAGTAACACCGACGTTGCTCAAAGTTGACAATTTATATATCAAGTCCAATTAAAAGTCATACTAACGCAATTCAATCCCAAATCAACTCCAATCAATCTTGCCAACCAATCAACCAACCAAATATACCCGAAACCAATGTTATGACCCTAATGGTCATGACACGGTCACGGTTAAGACCACGTGAACCAAACAAGCTCTAGAAGCTTTTCGTCTCCACGCGTCTCATCCAAACACCAACAATATCAACCCACAAGCTACCACGACAACTCAACCCGGACCCTTGGTCCTTGAGGGTCACGTACGCAAGCGAAGGCTTACGTACGAGACCTATGTGGCTCGTACACCACTTCCATCCCAACCAAACACTACCAAATCAATACCACAACATCCAAATACAATCAATCAACCTCCAATCATCAACCAAACATCAAACCCATCAACTATTTCTAATAAAAAACATGAAACTAGACCTAAAATGAAAAAAACCCAACAATATGATACACCACATGATTCCAAAACACTAGCTACATGTTTATTTAAGTGTTAATTAGATTTAATCTCATGATTAAACCAAAAGCCCCAAAATTCGTGACATGTACGAATTTAATTAGACCCATACGTGGCTTATTAAAGCTTAAACAAGTGTTACCCATGTTCCATTTACCTTATTCAAGCCCGATCTACAAGATTAGATGAAAACCCTAAAAGTACGAATCTTAATCTTAAGATTTGAAGGTATTATTGTAGGCTTTTGTGAGAGATTTTTATATGGATAGAAAGAGGAAAGAAAGATCTATCTAATGGTGGTAGAGGTGTAATTTCACTTGCCGGAAATTAGCCGGAATGGGGGCGGCCAATGGTGGTGGTGGTGGTTAGAGTTTATGTTTAGTGGAAAAGAGAGAGAGTTAGAGAGAGAAAGGTGTATGTGTGTGTATCTTAGAGAGAGAAACAAAGTGTAAGAATGAGGGAGGGTGAGGGTTTATATATTTATGAGGAGGGACCTCAAAGTAAATAAAATGAGGGGAGGGGTGGCCGGCTAGGGGAAAAGGGGAGGGGCCGAAGGCGTCATTTTTCGTAAACTATCCCGTTTACCCATTCCCGAGCTCATATATTGTCCCCCGAGTGTCCTACCACATTCATTCGACTTTCTATTATCGTTATTTATGTTTTTCCACAAGTTTTGACTATTTATTTGTCAATTTTCAAGTTACGGCCTAAAAGTTACAATATTTCTTGTTTTAGGCTTTTCTAGTGCCGAATCGAATAGTGCCTACCAAAAAGAGTTAAAACTCATACGATAACTCGTCCAATAATGAAATAAATCATAAAAACCAATAGACGATATAAAATCAAGTCACGGTTGATAAAAATAGTGTTAAAGGCAAAACTCGGTTTAGTTTAACGTAATGCGGTTACCTAAAATAGACTTCCTAAATTGCCAGTTGTCACAGCCTCGCAGCCTCAGAAGAAACCCGTCCCGGGTTTCACTCCGAGTTGCTTGATGTCATGAAAAGTTTAGGATACTTCCTACAAAAAACGTCCTCACGTTCGCAAGTGAACTCCGGTCCATGTCGGGAGTTCCAACGAACTTTGATAATTGGAATATGGCTATGCTTCAGCCGTTTAATCTCACGATCCCATAATCTCAATCGGTTCCTCAACGAAATTCAATTTCTCATTAATACAGATATCTCTTAAAGGCACAACTATGTTTTCCTCCGAAAGACACTTCTTAAGATTACTAACATGAAAGACATTGTGTACATTGCTCAATTCTGATGGTAGCTCCAGGCGGTATGCTACCGTTCCGATTCTTTCCAGGATTGGAAAGGGACCAATATATCAGGGATTAAGTTTTCCACGCTTTCCAAAACGAATCACTCCTTTCCAAGGAGAAACCTTTAACATAACACGATCTCCAACATGAAATTCTAAGGGTTTACGTCTCCTATCGGCATAACTCTTTTGTCTATCATGAGCGGTTTGCAAACGGTTACGAATCTAAACTATCTTCTCAGTGGTTTCTAGGACAAGTTCGGGACCTGTAAGTTGACTCTCGCCAACTTCAGCCCAACAAACAGGAGAACGACATTTTCGGCCATACGGTGCCTCAAATGGAGCGGCCTTAATGCTAGAATGATAACTACTGTTGTAAGAGAATTCGGCCAAAGGGAGATGTCTCTCCCAGCCTTTGCCAAAATCAATAACATAGGCTCTAAGCATGTCCTCTAAGGTCTGAATGGTTCTCTCGCTTTGACCATCGGTTTGAGGGTGGTAAGTAGTGCTCATATCCAGGTTTGTTCCTAACGCTGACTGTAAGGATCTCCAAAAGTGGGATGTAAAACGGCTATCTCGATCGGAAATGATAGATATCGGTACTCCATGACGCGATACTATCTCCTTAAGGTACAGTCGAGCGAGCTTGTTGAGACTATCGGTCTTGCTAATGGCTAAGAAGTGAGCAGACTTAGTTAAACTATCTACGATTACCCAGATAGCGTCATTGCCGCTAGTTTTTCTTGGTAATTTGGTGATCAAGTCCATGGCGATTCGCTCCCATTTCCATTCTAAGAGTTCAGGTTGAACTAAGAGTCCTGAGGGTTTCTAGTGTTCGGCCTTTACCTTAGAACAAGTCAAGCACCAACTGACATACTGAGCTATGTCGGCTTTCATGTTAGGCCACCAGTAGAGTTTCTTAAGGTCCTGATACATCTTATCGGCTCCGGGATGAATAGAGTATTTTGATTTATGCGACTCATGCATAATCAACTCACGGATTCCACCATGAAATGGTATCCAGCTTCTGTCTTTGAAGCATAAGGTTCCATCAGAACACTTCAAGAAGCCGTTTTCACTTTCTACCATTCCATGAAGATTCTCCTAAGGACGGTTCTTTTCCGTCAATGTCGCAGCCTGGGCGGCTAAGATTTGAGATGGTAGCGGTGAAATAATGGTCATTCCTAGGGATCGAACGAGTAATGGTGGAATGTTCTCCTTACGACTAAGTGCATCAGCCACAACATTAGCCTTACCAGGATGATAACGAATCTCACAGTCATAATCACTAAGCAATTCTAACCAACAACGTTGTGTCATATTCAGTTCCTTCTGATCCAAGATATGCTTCAAGCTCTTATGGTCGGTAAATACTACACACTTAGTTCCATACAGATAATGTCTCCAGATTCTAAGGGCAAACACTACAGCACCTAACTCAAGGTCATGGGTGGTGTAGTTTTTCTCATGCTTCTTAAGTTGTCGGGATGCATAAGCAATCACATTCTCCCGTTGCATCAAAACAACACCTAAGCGAAGCGTCGCAGTACACGACAAAGTCTTCGCTTCCTTCAGGCAAAGCTAGGATGGGCGCACTACACAACTTCTCCTTCTGAAGTTGGAATGCTTCTTCTTCCTTTTCTCCCCATGCATACTTAGCGTCCTTCTATGTCAGTTTGGTTAGCGACTTAGCTATTTTGGAAAATCCCTCAATGAATCTCCTATAATAGCCTGCTAAACCTAGAAACTAGCGGATTTCTGATGGTTTCTTAGGATG
The DNA here is from genome assembly GCA_019973895.1 of Chrysanthemum seticuspe. NCBI lineage: Eukaryota > Viridiplantae > Streptophyta > Magnoliopsida > Asterales > Asteraceae > Chrysanthemum > Chrysanthemum seticuspe. The sequence goes on from BPTQ01000003.1 coordinate 43,738,104, forward strand.
CCCATTCCTTAATGGCCTCAATCTTAGCGGGGTCAACATGAACACCTCGACTATCTATCACGTGACCTAAGAATTGTACGGACGGTATCCAAAATTCACACTTAGAGAATTTGGCATACAGCTTCTCCTCTCTCAACAATCCTAAAATGAGCCTCAAATGCTCTTCGTGCTCCTCACTACTCTTGGAGTATATAAAGATGTCTTCTATGAACACTATCACAAACTTATCCAGGTATGGCTTATATACGCGGTTCATGAGATCCATGAAAACCGCTGGCGCGTTGGTCAAACCAAACGACATCACTTGGAATTCATAGTGTCCATAACGAGTCCTAAACGTCATCTTAGGGATATCCTCCTCTCGAACTCTAAGTTGGTGATAACCAGATCGTAAGTCGATTTAGAAAAGACACTAGCTCCTTGGAGTTGGTCGAATAGGTCATCTATTCTAGGTAACGTATATCGGTTCTTCACCGTCAACTTATTCAACTCCCTATAATCAATACACATCCAAAACGATCCATCCTTCTTCTTCACAAACAACATTGGTGCTCCCCACGGTGACGAACTTGGTCGAACGAATCCCTTCTCTGACAACTCTTCCAACTGTTTAGACAGTTCCTCCATTTCTCTTGGAGCAAGTCGATAGGGTTCCCGGGCTACGGGTGCAGCACCGGGTATAACTCTATTTGGAATTCCACTTGTCGGAAAGGTGGAATCCCTGGCAGATCGTCGGGAAACACATCCAGAAATTCTCTAACGACGGGTACATCATTAAGGTGTCTTTCACTCTTCTCCTCGCTTTTCTTTTCAGAATTTGAGCCAAGAAAAAACAACCTACTCAATCGATGTACTTTTGGGCCTTAATACAAGAGATGATGCTCAACCGGGAAGGACTTCCACAGTCATTTTGATCTCCTTGTATGCTCAGAAATTTTCCGCCATACGGTACACGCACGATCTTCTCATCGCAGATGATGTGTGCACCGTTCTTCGACAACTAATCCATTCCGATAATGACGTCAAAACTTCCCAAGGTAACTGGCAATAGGTCTATGCTAAACGGGTGGTCTAAGAAACTTAAGGAACAACCTCGGACTACGGTGTCTATCTTCTCCCTATTTCCATTAGCTAATTCCACATCGTAACTAAACCCTAAAGGTGTTTGGGAGATTCCTAGTAATGGCATAAATTTGGTGGATACAAAACTCATATCCGCACCAGTATCAAACAGTATGGAAGCATAGCGATTATTGAGAAGGAACGTACCCGTAACTACGTTAGGGTCCTCACTAGTTTCCTTCCCAATAGCATACACACGCGCTGTTCCCATGTCTCTTTACTGATTCCTAGCCCCATGGTTTCCCTGGTTCTCCACAACCTCACGCTTCACAGGGTTTAAGCCATTACCTCCCACACCTCGGTTAACAAATCCTCCTACATTACCGGGATTTCCTCTCATCCACGGCTCTTGGCACTCATTCTTGTAGTGCCCTTTCTTTCCACATCCAAAACAGGTGAGAGTGGCCTTCCAGTCTGCTCCTTGTGCAGTTTGAGCTGCAGCAAGTGGTCGGGACCTACAGTCTTTGGCCAAATGTCCTACCTTAGAGCACTTCCTACACACATTCGGGCACAGTCCATGATGGTGTCTATTGCAACGACCACACATGGGTCTACTACCTTCATAACCTTTCCTTTCTCCATTTCCTATGGCGAACACCCTGGCTGTCTCATGCCGTTTGTTGCCATTCCCTTTAACAACTTCATTCCTCTTCCTCTTATCACTCCTATCACTCTTACCCTTGTCTCCTACTTCTAATACATAAGAGTCCATCAAACGCTGAGCCACAGTAATTGCCTCATGCAAATTAACTGGCTTCGCAGCGATGACATCATTTCGGGTAGCTAAAGGCAATCCATCAGTATACCTCTCAATCTTAAGGTCTTCAGTGCGAACCATATCAGGGCAAAGCAACGATAACTCTTGGAAACGACGATTGTAAGTCGTCATGTCAGTACCCTTAACCTTATGGTTCCAGAACTCAATCTCTAACTTCTTAACTTCATTCCTAGGACAGTAAGTCTTGATCAAAAGAGTCTTAAACTGAGTCCAAGTCATGCTATAAGCTACATCAATTCCTACTGATCTGTGATAGTTGTTCCACCAGTTCAACGCCTCGTCCTTCAAGGTAAATGTTGCATACTTAACCTTACAATCCTCATCACAATTACTAACGGCAAACATAGATTGAGTTTTCTCCAACCACCTAGTTAGGTAAACTACTCCCTCAGTTCCTCCGAACTCGATGGGACCATATAATCAGAACTCTTTATAGGTACAACCTCGAGTTCGATTCAGCATTGGGGTTCCACCAGAGGTGTTAGAGAGATTAGTCTCAGCTAGCAGTTCAATGATACGCTGCGTCAGTAGCTGGTCAATGTGGGTTGGGTTCACAGGGGGAGGGTTTTGTGCAATAGGACCATTCTCAGCACGGTCGTTCGTATTCGGGTTTCCTACATCTGGGTTATCAGTGTTCAGGTTCTCAACAGGTGGAGTGGTCGGTGTCGGACGACGACCTCGACGGACAGGGGCAACCATAACAACAGGAGCTGCTCAGTTGTTCCTAAGCGGGTTTCGTCTTGCTGCCATCATTCTGAAGGCAAGGATGACAGTTTCATAAGTTCACAGTTCACGCTCTAAAAGATCGAGTTGGGTTCCAAGGATCACCAAATAACGCTCGAATACATAATCAAGGTCAACAAGGATAACGCTATACCATAACGAAACAACTAAAGTCTGAATCATAACTAAAGGATGCACGTTCCAATAACCATAACTCATAGGTTTAAGGTGGAATACATGAAAGGATACAGGGAAATAAAAAACGATCCTAACAACGATACTAATACGATAACTAGGATAAACCTACATCTCGAACCAAGTACTACTTAGTTTCAAGATGGTACAAAGCCATGAATCTAACACTATCTAGCCACGTCTACGAATACCACTAACAGATCTCCTAACATCGTCAATCACTCTCCCAAGGTATGTGTCACAATTCTCAATTTCCGGTCATTTCTCAAACTCAATATTCATCATTTCATATCGGTTCGTGCATGGTTTTGCATTTTACATTAAACGTTTATTTTCTTATTAAATAAGCGCTATCGCGTAAAGATTATTTTGAATATTGATCCGACACTTCCAAAAATAATCCAAATATATTTTTATACTCATTTTAAGACTATAAAAATTATATTATTATTTTACCCGATGTTTTCAAATTATTTTGTATATAAATTGTTAAGTACAAATATTTACGACGGTTTTTATAAATTCAACTCGATAAATATTTATTTCACTCAACTCATGTAAGAAATGCATTTTTATAATTTTTATGACTTTGATACAATCTATTTTGTTCCGTTAAAATTTATTTCTAGCTAACGCTACCTCAAATATCTATTTTAACTCACAAGTTACCAACTATACTTATACATATATACATTTACTAAAAAAAAAATGCATCTATCTCTTATTGCTATGTACTCCTTGTCGACAATAAAACATGACACATCAAATTTTGAGACAAATATCTTCTTACTTAGACTAACACATGTACATATAGACCTATACTAGTTTTATTTTAATTATATACACAATATCATACACATACATAAGGTGACAAAAAAAATATTTCTCTCCTATTTTCTCTCTACAAACCAGCCAAGGGTGAAGACCAAGAAGAACCCAAAATTTTTCAAGGATCAAGCTAAATTATTAACACTCGCATACTCTTAATTTTAAGGTTTTGAAATAAAAACCTAGGGTGTTTAGGATTAACCTTTGTTCACTTCACCTCATCAAGTAACTAGTAAGCATCTCATATTCATTTTAATCTTTCATACTCATGTTATATTCATATTATCATGTTTGAGTAAAACATACAAGTTATATGATGTCTATACCACTTAAATTGTTTATAAACTATATAAATTCATATATGTTATCCTATAATTACTCCTTGAAATATATCACTTTTGGTGATGCCTAGGAACCCATGACACCCTAAGAAGGTGTATGGTAGGATTAGAATAGCTTCGGAGTTGTTTTGAATTGGTTAGAATAGGTTTGGCGCGAGAAAAACCCATTTCGACAACAATAAATAGTGGTCTGATCTTAATTGTGAAATCTGGAAATCTCGACAGTTTACAAAACATTTTGGGCTAGATATTTAGAAAATATACTTTAAAACGAAAACGTGGCCGCTTGAATGGGTTAAAACGGAGTTATAACGAAGAAGTTATGCTATTTTGAAGTTTAACGACGAAAATTATTTGTTTCAGAAAATTCAGCATGTATTCTCAACTTTTTACGAGTCAAAAATGAGTCTTAAGCGTTATAAAATGTGTCGACTTATCAAAAATATATTAGTATATATTATTACGATTCCGAGACATATAAAACGTAGAAAACGGACTTGTAACGATTAAATTACACGCGATTTAACAAAGTTGCCGTAACTTTATTATATAAGAAAAACTAATATATTTCTATTAGACAAATATTACGGCCACGAAGAACCATGTTGACGGTCGTTTTTAACAAGGATGTAATACTTTTTATAACGTGATGTCTTCTAGTAAAAGTAAGTTCGCCTAGCATATTTTCCAAAATGTCCAACTGTTCGTCAAACGGAGTTGTAACGAGTAAAATACGGTCACTCAAACTTTGCCGAAAACCACCCTTAAACAATATTTTGGACACAAGTACCATACTTTACCTATATTTTTCTCCATGATCGAGACCTCTATGATGAAAACTTGAATGCTAAAACTTTGAGATAATGATACAAGCTTCCCAAAACCATTGAGTTTGTTTCCTAACACTCGATGTGCACCATTTTACGACTAGCTTTTCGAGGCCATATAGTCACTTTCATGACTTGTCAAATTATATTATTTTGCGACGAAAAGCTATAAATTCTTGATAAATCACTAAACGACTATCGTAGGATGTTGTTTCAACGCAAATACTTGTAAAGTATTTTATAACATGACGAGATGTCATAAACATATATTTCGACGACAAACATTATTTTCAAATGCACAAGTGGTATGGATATCATATGAGTTTGCATGCACGACATTGTTTCATGATTTACATTAGAACATATCATTCATAATAGGTCGCGCTTAGAGATTGCGCCGCATTTCAGTGTATCCACCTTTGTCATCATAACTATTGCAACAGGTGAGTTCCATAGCCCCACTTTCAATTGTTTTTATACTACTTTTGGGGGAGATACATGCTCAACTACTTGCTTTTATTTACACAAGTACTGTAAACTTTTACTGATTATCGTGAGTTCGTAGCCTCACTTTTACTCGTGTAAATTCTTATAAACTTTTGGGGGAGATACATGCTCAACTACTTGCTTTTACAAATACAAATACTCAAAACATTTACACTTTTATGCTACGCTATACTTTTTACACTTGATTGCGTTATATACTTGATTGCGGTATACTTGATTGTGTTATACTAAACTTGAAAGTCTCCCAACATACACTGAGCAGTCCCCTCGTTCGCATGATAAGTCTCTTTGGATAACACATGCATTGAGTTTCGGAGATGAAGTAAAACTAATGCTATTACTTTCCTTATGAGCAACACAAAGTCTCCTTGGATAACACACGCATTGGGTTTCAGAGATGAAGTAGAACTAATGCTATTACTTTCCTTGTGAGCATCATACCCACCTGAGTTTCTGGAGATGAAGTGGAGACTCATGGCTAATTGCATAAGTTGATGCACGTGTACGCGATCAATACACTAGTTACATACTTAAAACATTGATACTTTTAACTACTATGATACATGCATACATGATTGACGTACTATTTTTAGCAGTGGGTTGTAAACACACAGGTTGCAAGTTTTGTATGGGCGGAACTTGGAACTGAGTGGATTTACAATGCCTTTGCTTTGTGAACTCATTTGGCAACGTGTGCATGAACATAAACTATACATATTTTGGCAGTGGATTGTGAACACACAGGTTGCAAGTTTTGTATGGGCGGAACTTGGAACTGAGTGGATTTACGATGCCTTTGCTTTGTGGACTATTCTATATGACCAAAAACTTTGCCTTTGTTGCATGAACGCTCTTTAAAAGCTTTACTTGTTAACCAAACTCTATGAACTCACTCAACCATTGTGTTGACACTTTTAGCATGTTTTATCTCAGGTATCTAAGGCATTCACTTCATGGCATGCATTTGGACATATCATAGAGTCGTGGTGACGACGCGTCACACATGGGATTTATGCATTTTAAAAACATCGTTTGGCTTGTAACAAACTTATTTCCGCACAAATTGATTTTCATTTGGGACCTATACTTTGTAAACTCTGATTGTTTTAATAAATCAAACGATATTTTCAAAACGACACTTTAGGTCGTTCGATATAACTGTAACTTTGATGCTATGACAGTCCTCCCCAAGGTATTCCATTCCGCTGCAAAACAGGTAATTTGGGGGTGTGACAGATTGGTATCAGAGCATCAGTTATAGAGAACTAGGTTGCATCATTGACCCTAGACTATAACTGCATCATCATAGCATCTCATCATATCATTATATGTGCATACTCCTTATACATGCGGACTTATGATTCAACACCAAACATCATATGAGACGATTAGTCCAAGCATTGCATAGTTACTCCTAAATTATACATAGCCTGATCACCTATGTCTAATTTAGGAAGAATCATGCAATGAAGGGAGTAGTAGTCTCATATGTGTAAGCAATTCCGTAATCGAGCCAAATTTTCAAAAGATTTTCTTCAAACCACTTGTTTCCAGTTTGATCCGAGCGACAGTTCTTGTTTGATGAGTTGCAAAGATCAAGCTAGAAAAAAGTTATTGCTCAAACCGATTTAGCCTAATCTCATGACAGTTCTTGTTTGATGAGTTGTGAGATTAAGTAAAAATCGGTTACCTAAAAATCTTTTGAGGGTTTCGCTCGAGAATGGGAAAGCCTGCCTCATCAAGCCTAATCATAAGAGAGCATGTATTTAGGACGGGAAATGCTCACGATAGCACGAGAACGTATTTTAGTTGAACGAGGAACCCATATGCATGAGCATTAACGTAATCATTTAGACCATACACGAGCATAAACTTTTAGAACCCTTGTCGAGGATCAGACTATAGTTATCATTAATCGAATCACGAGGACGTGATTCCTCTGACATGGGAAGAATGTCACAATTCTCAATTTCCGGTCATTTCTCAAACTCAATATTCATCATTTCATATCGGTTCGTGCATGGTTTTGCATTTTATATTAAACGTTTATTTTCTTATTAAATAAACGCTATCGCGTAAAGATTATTTTGAATATTGATCCGACACTTCCAAAAATAATCCAAATATATTTTTATACTCATTTTAAGACTATAAAAATTATATTATTATTTTACCCGATGTTTTCAATTTATTTTGTATATAAATTGTTAAGTACAAATATTTACGACGGTTTTTTTAAATTCAACTCGATAAATATTTATTTCACTCAACTCATGTAAGAAATGCATTTTTATAATTTTTATGACTTTGATACAATCTATTTTGTTCCGTTAAAATTTATTTCTAGCTAACGCGACCTCAAATATCTATTTTAACTCACAAGTTACCAACTATACTTATACATATATACATTTACTAAAAAAAAAATGCATCTATCTCTTATTGCTATGTACTCCTTGTCGACAATAAAACATGACACATCAAATTTTGAGACAAATATCTTCTTACTTAGACTAACACATGTACATATAGACCTATACTAGTTTTATTTTAATTATATACAAAATATCATACACATACATAAGGTGAAAAAAAAATATTACTCTCCTATTTTCTCTCTACAAACCAGCCAAGGGTGAAGACCAAGAAGAACCCAAAATTTTTCAAGGATCAAGCTAAATTATTAAAACTCGCATACTCTTAATTAAGGTTTTGAAATAAAAACCTAGGGTGTTTAGGATTAACCTTTGTTCACTTCACCTCATCAAGTAACTAGTAAGCATCTCATATTCATTTTCATCTTTCATACTCATGTTATGTTCATATTATCATGTTTGAGTAAAACATACAAGTTATATGATGTCTATACCACTTAAATTGTTTATAAACTATATAAATTCATATATGTTATCCTATAATTACTCCTTGAAATATATCACTTTTGGTGATGCCTAGGAACCCATGACACCCTAAGAAGGTGTATGGTAGGATTAGAATAGCTTCGGAGTTGTTTTGAATTGGTTAGAATAGGTTTGGCGCGAGAAAAACCCATTTCGACAACAATAAATAGTGGTCTGATCTTAATTGTGAAATCTGGAAATCTCGACAGTTTACAAAAATTTTTGGGCTAGATATTTAGAAAATATACTTTAAAACGAAAACATGGCCGCTTGAATGGGTTAAAACGGAGTTATAACGAAGAAGTTATGCTATTTTGAAGTTTGACGACGAAAATTATTTGTTTCAGAAAATTCAGCATGTATTCTCAACTTTTTACGAGTAAAAAATGAGTCTTAAGCGTTATAAAATGTGTCGACTTATCAAAAATATGTTATTATATATTATTACGATTCCGAGGACATATAAAACGTAGAAAACGGACTTGTAACGATTAAATTACACGCGATTTAACAAAGTTGCCGTAACTTTATTATATAAGAAAAACTAATATATTTCTATTAGACAAATATTACGGCCACGAAGAACCATGTTGAGGGTCGTTTTTAACAAGGATGTAATACTTTTTATAACGTGATATCTTCTAGTAAAAGTAAGTTCGCCTAGCATATTTTCCAAAATGTCCAACCGTTCGTCAAACGGAGTTGTAACGAGTAAAATACGGTCACTCAAACTTTGCCGAAAACCACCCTTAAACAATATTTTGGACACAAGTACCATACTTTACCTATATTTTTCTCCATGATCGAGACCTCTATGATGAAAACTTAAATGCTAAAACTTTGAGATAATGATACAAGCTTCCCAAAACCATTGAGTTTGTTTCCTAACACTCGATGTGCACCATTTTACGACTAGCTTTTCGAGGCCATATAGTCACTTTCATGACTTGTCAAATTATATTATTTTGCGACGAAAAGCTATAAATTCTTGATAAATCACTAAACGACTATCGTAGGATGTTGTTTCAACGCAAATACTTGTAAAGTATTTTATAACATGACGAGATGTCATAAACATATATTTCGACGACAAACATTATTTTCAAATGCACAAGTGGTATAGATATCATATGAGTTTGCATGCACGACATTGTTTCATGATTTACATTAGAACATATCATTCATAATAGGTCGCGCTTAGAGATTGCGCCGCATTTCAGTGTATCCACCTTTGTCATCATAACTATTGCAACAGGTGAGTTCCATAGCCCCACTTTCAATTGTTTTTATACTACTTTTGGGGGAGATACATGCTCAACTACTTGCTTTTATTTACACAAGTACTATAAACTTTTACTGATTATCGTGAGTTCGTAGCCTCACTTTTACTCGTTTAAATTCTTATAAACTTTTGGGGGAGATACATGCTCAAGTACTTGCTTTTACAAATACAAATACTCAAAACATTTACACTTTTATGCTACGCTATACTTTTTACACTTGATTGCGTTATATACTTGATTGCGGTATACTTGATTGTGTTATACTAAACTTGAAAGTCTCCCAACATACACTGAGCAGTCCCCTCGTTCGCATGATAAGTCTCTTTGGATAACACATGCATTGAGTTTCGGAGATGAAGTAAAACTAATGCTATTACTTTCCTTATGAGCAACACAAAGTCTCCTTGGATAACACACGCATTGGGTTTCGGAGATGAAGTAGAACCAATGCTATTACTTTCCTTGTGAGCATCATACCCACCTGAGTTTCTGGAGATGAAGTGGAGACTCATGGCTAATTGCATAAGTTGATGCACGTGTACGCGATCAATACACTAGTTACATACTTAAAACATTGATACTTTTAACTACTATGATACATGCATACATGATTGGCGTACTATTTTTAGCAGTGGGTTGTAAACACACAGGTTGCAAGTTTTGTATGGGCGGAACTTGGAACTGAGTGGATTTACAATGCCTTTGCTTTGTGAACTCATTTGGCAACGTGTGCATGAACATAAACTATACATATTTTGGCAGTGGATTGTGAACACACAGGTTGCAAGTTTTGTATGGGCGGAACTTGGAACTGAGTGGATTTACGATGCCTTTGCTTTGTGGACTATTCTATATGACCAAAAACTTTGCCTTTATTGCATGAACGCTCTTTAAAAGCTTTACTTGTTAACCAAACTCTATGAACTCACTCAACCATTGTGTTGACACTTTTAGCATGTTTTATCTCAGGTATCTAAGGCATTCACTTCATGGCATGCATTTGGACATATCATAGAGTCGTGGTGACGACGCGTCACACATGGGATTTATGCATTTTAAAAACATCGTTTGGCTTGTAACAAACTTATTTCCGCACAAATTGATTTTCATTTGGGACCTATACTTTGTAAACTCTGATTGTTTTAATAAATCAAACGATATTTTCAAAACGACACTTTAGGTCGTTCGATATAACTGTAACTTTGATGCTATGACAGTCCTCCCCAAGGTATTCCATTCCGCTGCAAAACAGGTAATTTGGGGGTGTGACAATATCGGTACGTAGGGGCACGACTTCGAGTCTAGCTACAAGACTCATAAATAAAGAAAAGCGCTTCGTGGGAGGCAACCCATGCTTAATTGTTTTCTTGTTTGTGTCGTATATCTTTTATTGATTGTTTATTCTCATGTTTAAATTTGTAAAAATGCTTTATTTTGTCTTTAACCTCGTCTTAATTACATATAAAGGTATTTTACATAAGGGATAAGTGTAGGGAGGATTACACACGTTTTCAAAAAGAATGTGAACATGAGAATTACAATTATTTAAAAGATATATATATATATATATATATATATATATATATATATATATATATATATATATATATATATATATATATATATATGTGTGTGTGTGTGTGTGTGTGTGTGTGTGTGTGTGTGTGTGTGTGTGTTTGTGTGTGTGTGTGTTTGTTCGAGTCAAATGCTTGTATCGAGTCATAATAGATGTTTTGCAGGACATTTTTCCAGATTCTAAAGATAAAAATTTTCCAGCATTTTTTCTAGAAAATCGCAGACCAGTTTCTGTCAGGATAACCTGACGGCATCAGGGTCGCAACCTGACAGCGTCAGGAGGAGTAGAAACTGCTTACTAATTTTTTCTCGTTTTCTGAGCTACTTATAAATTTTTGGAATTTTCCAGGTCTTAATTTTTTAGAAAATCTGTAAACATCCATTCCACAAGCATTATATCCTAGTATAGTACAATCATATATATATTGTTACCGCCGATTTTACGTGAAGGTTTCGTTTGCTTTCTTCAAGGGTGCAGGTTTAATTTATCTAGAAGAAGATACATAAGATTGGAAGGAGCTTTTAACGCTAACACTCTTCTTGAAGAAAGATTTAACCACTACTTCACACGGATCCTACCGAGCTAATCAGGGGAGTATTAGTTTCTTTCGTTTTTTATTACCTTCCATTATCATAACTTTGATACTTTCGGGGAACATTGGGGAGAATGTTCAGTTTAAGTGTAGGGAGGGAAAATAAAACGGGAACTTTGAAACTATGCTTATCCTTGATTATTAGCCTTATCCAATTTCATTTGTGTAATAACCATGAGAAATATCGGTTAGGGTAATTTTGGCACCAAATTTAAAATTTTTCATGACATGTAGGAGTGGGCCATTAGTCTTAATAAAGCGTCTCATGGATATGAAGTTATATGTCACACCCCCAAATTACGTGTTTTGCAGCGGAATGGAATACCTTGGGGAGGACTGTCATAGCATCAAAGTTACAGTTATATCGAACGACCTAAAGTGTCGTTTGGAAAATACATCGTTTAATTTATTAAAACAATCAGAGTTTACAAAGTATTGGTCTCACATGAAAATCAACTTGTGCGGAAATAATTTTGTTACAAGCCAAACGATGTTTTAAAGTTTATAAATCCCAAGTGAGACGCGTCGTCACCACGACTCTATGATATGTCCATATGCATGCCATGAAGTGAATGCCTTAGGTACCTGAGATAAAACATGCTAAAAAGTTTCAACACAAAGGTTGAGTGAGTTCATAGAGTTTGTGTTGAATATAAAGCCTTTAAAGAACGTTCATGCAACAAAGTCTAAGTTTTTGGTCACATAGAATAGTTCACAAAGCAAAGGCATCGTAAATCCACTCAGTTCCAAGTCCCGCCCATACAAAACTTGCAACCTGTGTGTTTACAACCCACTGCTAAAATAGTATGACAATCATGTATATGCGCAATATGGTAGCTAATAGTATAAATGTCACCACAAGGGTCTTCCAACAACTCGTGTTGGGATGTTCCTCCAACGCTCACGTTGGGATGTATCCATAAAAATGGCCTTCCAACATATAAATGCCGGGATGTTCCTCCAACGACTCACGTTGGGCTGTATCCAAATAATTGGCCTTCCAACATATAAATGTCGGGATGTTTGTTTAAGTTTAGTCACTACACGCACCAAGTCTAAAGTATAAGTAATGTTGTTTGGTAATAGAGTTTAAATGTTTTGATAAATAAGCATGTATCTCGCCCCAAATAGTTTATAGGAATTTAAACAAGTAAAAGCGGGGTATGAACTCACAGTAATATGTAAAAGTTTAGAGTACTTGTGAAAGTAAATGAAAATAGTTTGAGCATGTATCTCCCCCAAAAGTTTGTAAACAATTAATAGAAAGTGGGGCTATGAAAACTCACTTGATAAATTGGTATGATGACAAGAGTGAGCACACCGAGGTATAATGTGATGCTTTAATCTGGACCTATTACGAATGATATGATATGTAATGAGTTATGATGTAATGTTATGCATGCATTTCGTATGTTATTTATACCATTTGCGAGTTTGGAAAAATAATACTTATCGTCGAAAAATACTCTTTTGACGTCTTGACCAATCTTAAATCACTTTACAAGTATTTACGTCAAAATGTCATCCTACAATGGTTTCGTAATGATTTATTGTGAAATTATCACTTTTCGTCGTAAAATAATGTCGTCGGAAATTTCATGAAAGAGACAAAAATGGATTCGAAAAACTAGTCGTAAAATGGTGTACGTCGAATGTTAGGAAACGAACTCGACGTTTTTGGAAAGTTTGTATCAAAATCTAGAAGTTTCAGTTCAGGAGTTTTCGACATAAAGGTCTCGAACATAAAGATAATAAAGGTTAAAGATGGTGATTTTGTCCAAAATGTTGTTTAAAAATGAGTTTTGGCAAAGTTTAAGCATCCGTAAATAATTTATTACAACTCCGCTATACAAACGGTTGATCGTTTTGAAAAATATGCTTGGTGATCTTAATTTCATTAGAAGACATCTCGTTGCAAAAAGTTCTACATCATCGTTAAAAACAGCCTTCAACATGGTCGTTTTAGTTACCGTAACACTTATCTCGTAAAAATAATATAGTTTTTCTAAAAATAATAGTTACGGCAATTTTATGAAAACGTGTATATCTTTGTCGTTATAAATCCGTTTTCTACGTATAATACGTCCTTAGCTTCGTATCAAAGTATACTAATATATTTTTGATAAGTCGAAATAATTTGTAAAGCTTAAGGCTCGTTTTCGACTCGAACAAACCAAAAACACTTTGCTGAAATTTTCTGAAAATGTATATTTCGTCGTTAAACTTGAAAAATTCATAACTTCTTCGTTATAACTCCGTTTTAATCCGTTCAAGCGGCCACGGATTCGTTTTAAAGTATATTTTCTAAATATCAAGGCCAAAATTTCGTGCCTACTGTCGGATTTTCCAGAAAAACAAAATAAGGACAGAACACTTTTATATACTTGTCGAAAATAGTTTTTCTCGTACTAAACCTATTCTAATCCCTTCAAATCAACTCCAAAGCTAATCTAATCCTACCATACACCTTCTTAGGGTGTCATGGGTTCCTAAACATCATCAAGACCAAAATATAACAAGGGAATAATTATAGGATGACTTATATGTAATAAACTCTAAAAATCAATGTAAAAATGGTATAAATTAACATAAGTCTTGCATACTTGCTAAAAATTGATGAAATACATATGAAATGAAAGTGAAAGATGTAAATGAAAATGAAATGCTTACAAGCTACTATGATGAGGTGCAAAGAACAAAGGTTTAACCTAAACACTCTAGGTTTTTATTTCAAAACCTTAATAAGAGTGTAATCTAGATTGTAAATACTTGAGCTTGTAAAAAAAAATTTGATGATCCCTTGTAACTCCATGAATGGCCGGTTTTGAAGAGAGGACAAAGAGAGAAAAAGAGATTTTCTTGACTTGAATTATTTGGGATGGAATGAGGTGAATGAATGAGATAGTGTATAAATCTATACATGTTGAAAATTCTTACCAACCATAAATGCTAACCCCCCCTCATGACCGGTTTTTAGGGGGGAAATGTCTCTCAAAATATCTTTTTTTTTTTTCTTTTATAATTTGTGTATAATTTGTTAAAAATATGTAAGTAAATGTACATGTATTAATACTTGTAAGGTTTAATATACATTAGTGTATTTAAGGTAATTTTAGGTGAAAGTAATTTTTAATAGATCAAAGTAGAGTATAATGACATCATAAAAATTGTAAACATACATTCCTTGTGAAATTTGAGTGATATAATAATTATAGTGTAGTTTTTAAGAAAAGCGTCGTAACAATATAAATTTAACGATTTATATACAAAATAAATTTAAAACACTAGGTAACTCAAAATATAGTTTTTATAACTAAATGTAAGTATAAAAATATGTCGGGATCATTTTTGGAAGTAACGGATTAAATGTTCAAAATAATAACTTACGCGATAACGTTTATTTAATATGAAATTTACGCGTTTAAGGTGAAATGAAAAATCATGAATAAATTGATATGAAATGATGAATATGGAGTTTGAGAAATGACCGGAAATTGAGAATTGTGACATTCTTCCCATGTCAGAGGAATCACGTCCTCATGATTCGATTAATGATACCATGGCCCAAAACGCGACAAGGGTTCTAAAAGTTTATGCTCATGTATGGTCTAAATGATTATGTCAATGCTCATGCATATGAGTTACTTGTCCAACAAGGTACGTTCCCGTGCTATCGTGAGCATTTCTCGTCCTAAATACATGCTCTCTTATGACTAGGCTTGATAAGGCAGGCTTTCCCATTCTCGAGCAAAATTTTCAAAAGACTTTTTGGTAACCGATTTTACTTAATCCCACAACTCATCAAACAAGAACTGTCATACGATTAGGCTAAATCGGTTTAGGTAACAACTTGTTTCTAGCTTGATCGTTGCAACTCATCAAACAAGAACTATCACTCGGATCAAACAGGAAACAAGTGGTTTGAAGAAAATCTTTTGAAAATTTGGCTCGATTACGGAATTGCTTACACATATGAGGCTACTACTCCCTTCATTGCATGATTCTTCCTGAATTAGACATAGGTGATCAGGCTATGTATAATTTAGGAGTAACTATGCAATGCTTGGACTAATCGTCTCATATGATGTTTGGTGCTGAGTCATAAGTTCGCATGTATAAGGAGTATGCACTTATAATGATATGATGAGATGCTATGATGATGTGGTTATAGTCTAGGGTCAATGATGCAACCTAGTTCTCTATAACCGATGCTCTGATACCAATCTGTCACACCCCCAAATTACGTGTTTTGTAGCGGAATGGAATACCTTGGGGAGGACTGTCATAGCATCAAAGTTACAGTTATATCGAACGACCTAAAGTGTCGTTTGGAAAATACATCGTTTAATTTATTAAAACAATCAGAGTTTACAAAGTATTGGTCTCACATGAAAATCAACTTGTGCGGAAATAATTTTGTTACAAGCCAAACGATGTTTTAAAGTTTATAAATCCCAAGTGAGACGCGTCGTCACCACGACTCTATGATATGTCCATATGCATGCCATGAAGTGAATGCCTTAGGTACCTGAGATAAAACATGCTAAAAAGTTTCAACACAAAGGTTGAGTGAGTTCATAGAGTTTGTGTTGAATATAAAGCCTTTAAAGAACGTTCATGCAACAAAGTCTAAGTTTTTGGTCACATAGAATAGTTCACAAAGCAAAGGCATCGTAAATCCACTCAGTTCCAAGTCCCGCCCATACAAAACTTGCAACCTGTGTGTTTACAACCCACTGCTAAAATAGTATGACAATCATGTATATGCGCAATATGGTAGCTAATAGTATAAATGTCACCACAAGGGTCTTCCAACAACTCGTGCTGGGATGTTCCTCCAACGCTCACGTTGGGATGTATCCATAAAAATGGCCTTCCAACATATAAATGCCGGGATGTTCCTCCAACGACTCACGTTGGGCTGTATCCAAATAATTGGCCTTCCAACATATAAATGTCGGGATGTTTGTTTAAGTTTAGTCACTACACGCACCAAGTCTAAAGTATAAGTAATGTTGTTTGGTAATAGAGTTTAAATGTTTTGATAAATAAGCATGTATCTCGCCCCAAATAGTTTATAGGAATTTAAACAAGTAAAAGCGGGGTATGAACTCACAGTAATATGTAAAAGTTTAGAGTACTTGTGAAAGTAAATGAAAATAGTTTGAGCATGTATCTCCCCCAAAAGTTTGTAAACAATTAATAGAAAGTGGGGCTATGAAAACTCACTTGATAAATTGGTATGATGACAAGAGTGAGCACACCGAGGTATAATGTGATGCTTTAATCTGGACCTATTACGAATGATATGATATGTAATGAGTTATGATGTAATGTTATGCATGCATTTCGTATGTTATTTATACCATTTGCGAGTTTGGAAAAATAATACTTATCGTCGAAAAATACTCTTTTGACGTCTTGACCAATCTTAAATCACTTTACAAGTATTTACGTCAAAATGTCATCCTACAATGGTTTCGTAATGATTTATTGTGAAATTATCACTTTTCGTCGTAAAATAATGTCGTCGGAAATTTCATGAAAGAGACAAAAATGGATTCGAAAAACTAGTCGTAAAATGGTGTACGTCGAACGTTAGGAAACGAACTCGACGTTTTTGGAAAGTTTGTATCAAAATCTAGAAGTTTCATTTCAGGAGTTTTCGACATAAAGGTCTCGAACATAAAGATAATAAAGGTTAAAGATGGTGATTTTGTCCAAAATGTTGTTTAAAAATGAGTTTTGGCAAAGTTTAAGCATCCGTAAATAATTTATTACAACTCCGCTATACAAACGGTTGATCGTTTTGAAAAATATGCTTGGTGATCTTAATTTCATTAGAAGACATCTCGTTGCAAAAAGTTCTACATCATCGTTAAAAACAGCCTTCAACATGGTCGTTTTAGTTACCGTAACACTTATCTCGTAAAAATAATATAGTTTTTCTAAAAATAATAGTTACGGCAATTTTATGAAAACGTGTATATCTTTGTCGTTATAAATCCGTTTTCTACGTATAATACGTCCTTAGCTTCGTATCAAAGTATACTAATATATTTTTGATAAGTCGAAATAATTTGTAAAGCTTAAGGCTCGTTTTCGACTCGAACAAACCAAAAACACTTTGCTGAAATTTTCTGAAAATGTATATTTCGTCGTTAAACTTGAAAAATTCATAACTTCTTCGTTATAACTCCGTTTTAATCCGTTCAAGCGGCCACGGATTCGTTTTAAAGTATATTTTCTAAATATCAAGGCCAAAATTTCGTGCCTACTGTCGGATTTTCCAGAAAAACAAAATAAGGACAGAACACTTTTATATACTTGTCGAAAATAGTTTTTCTCGTACTAAACCTATTCTAATCCCTTCAAATCAACTCCAAAGCTAATCTAATCCTACCATACACCTTCTTAGGGTGTCATGGGTTCCTAAACATCATCAAGACCAAAATATAACAAGGGAATAATTATAGGATGACTTATATGTAATAAACTCTAAAAATCAATGTAAAAATGGTATAAATTAACATAAGTCTTGCATACTTGCTAAAAATTGATGAAATACATATGAAATGAAAGTGAAAGATGTAAATGAAAATGAAATGCTTACAAGCTACTATGATGAGGTGCAAAGAACAAAGGTTTAACCTAAACACTCTAGGTTTTTATTTCAAAACCTTAATAAGAGTGTAATCTAGATTGTAAATACTTGAGCTTGTAAAAAAAAATTTGATGATCCCTTGTAACTCCATGAATGGCCGGTTTTGAAGAGAGGACAAAGAGAGAAAAAGAGATTTTCTTGACTTGAATTATTTGGGATGGAATGAGGTGAATGAATGAGATAGTGTATAAATCTATACATGTTGAAAATTCTTACCAACCATAAATGCTAACCCCCCCTCATGACCGGTTTTTAGGGGGGAAATGTCTCTCAAAATATCTTTTTTTTTTTTCTTTTATAATTTGTGTATAATTTGTTAAAAATATGTAAGTAAATGTACATGTATTAATACTTGTAAGGTTTAATATACATTAGTGTATTTAAGGTAATTTTAGGTGAAAGTAATTTTTAATAGATCAAAGTAGAGTATAATGACATCATAAAAATTGTAAACATACATTCCTTGTGAAATTTGAGTGATATAATAATTATAGTGTAGTTTTTAAGAAAAGCGTCGTAACAATATAAATTTAACGATTTATATACAAAATAAATTTAAAACACTAGGTAACTCAAAATATAGTTTTTATAACTAAATGTAAGTATAAAAATATGTCGGGATCATTTTTGGAAGTAACGGATTAAATGTTCAAAATAATAACTTACGCGATAACGTTTATTTAATATGAAATTTACGCGTTTAAGGTGAAATGAAAAATCATGAATAAATTGATATGAAATGATGAATATGGAGTTTGAGAAATGACCGGAAATTGAGAATTGTGACATTATATGACTAGCACAAAAAACCTTTACCACTTAAATTCCACCCAAAATGTGAGGATCACCCTTAGATTTGTAGGAATTAAAGCATTCCACTTTAATGCTATGAGTGTGAACCGGTAGTATAATAGATTTTAGAACTTGTTTTGTGATGCATTCCGAGATCGCTAATAAGACTACACTTGTGTAGTTAGGAATAACTAAATGATAAGAGGCATTAGGATAACCCTTGTTTGATACCCGTAATATAACTACTTCTTCCACATCGGTTGGGTAATTCCCCCACACCTTTGCGTTGTACTCATCTTTAGTACACGATACCCCTAGTTAACCCCACAGAGCCTATCCTTTTCGCGGTTCTCGTGATGTTTCGTTTTTCCAGAATATCAATGAAGAGCATTGTTTACAATCCACCCCCAAATGTACACCCAAATTGCCTTAGCCTACCTTGTATGCACTCACTCTTAGTGCATTATTGTTATCATACTAAACCCTTAGTTCAATTATCTAGTTGCTTGTATAAGTTGCTAAGTCGAGTCATATCCTTTGTACACAGTTTTGGGACGATTGGGACTCATGGGAAAAGTTAAATTTTATGAAATGACGGGAAGGGAACGTTAAATTCAAATTCCCTTTATTTGCGTAATAATGTACTCCAAGTGTTTTGATCTTTTCAATTCGGGTCAAATTAGTGTTAGAAGAATAAAAACTCAATTGTAGGGATGTGCCTATAAATCCCTATCATGTTGATGTTATCGTAGAGGATGGTAGAGTAAAAGTGTATAAAAAAATAAAAAAAATAAAAAATACGGGCTACCATCCTACATCTATCTTTAAATTTATGTTCGTTTTTTTCAATTTATCTAGAGTTTAGAGTGTCGAGTCTTGGCTTAGCAACGCCATTCTTCGTATGCTTATAACATAAAGATTTTTGACTTGCCACCACTAAATCGCCTATCCCACTAAACCCTTTGTTTCCCTACCGTAAGCCTAATGTTACAACCCTTTAAAAGACCTCTTGGATAGTCTTTCCTAGGTGCTTACGCCAAAGCGATGGAGGTTTGATCTAGTCTCAAGCCTATGGTAATCTATGTACTATGACTGATTAATGAGTGTTTATCTTCCATTTCCAACTTGATATATTTCATATACACCCGAGAGATGAGAGTATCCAAACACCACTTGTGAGGTGCTAGTATGTAATTTCCGTGCTTGTTATGACTTTTGCGGGGCTTATATGTGTTGTGAATCATTCTAAACTAATGCTTCATGACCCCTAACTTATAAATTAATTAGCCAAAAGCACATTTGCTTGAGGACAAGCAAATACCAAGTGTAGGGATATTTGATAAGGATTTAAAAGGTACACTTTTGAGGGGACATTTAAGCCCTTAATTGATCACTTTTGTATCCGTTACTACTTAATTTCGTTCCTTTTCACTTTTTAGTTCTCTTGAAGGCAAATTGCTGGAATGACACTTATTCGGACGAAAAGGCGCGAATATACGAAGAAAATGGCCAAGTCAAGAATCGAGACACTCAAGCTGCTGGAAAATGAAGAGAACGGCATCACTGCTTAACTGCGACGCCGTCGGGAGACATCTTGAGACGACTCAGAGAGCAAATTGCTAATTTACAAGTGACAGCATCAGGTTTAAAAGAGTAGGGCGTCGCAACTCAGACGGCCTAGATTTGGATCCAGACGACGTCAGAGGTTGAAGCTGACGGCGTCACGAGCATAAGGTGTGGCCGTCACAGAGTTGACGTGACCAAGATGAAACCCTAATGGCGGCGACCCGACGGCGTCAGAATTAAAGAGTGACGCCGTCGCATTTTGTAACACTATATATAGAATCCGAATTTTTCAGTTTTAAGAGAGGTTGTTTTATGGTGTAAAAACCTAAACCGAACCAAGACTGTCTTGGGCAGTATCTTAGGGTTCCACACCCTATTTTACGACAATATAAGTGTTTTACTTCATTGATTCAATCATGTCTTCAATTGTTTGTGTGTATGCTTGCATGTTCTCCATGTCCGGCTAATTTACTTGTGTGTTTGCTTAGATAATATGAAACCTAGTTATTGAATATTGATTTGTTGTCTCTTATCTTAATTGTGATTGACCTAGTATTGCGATAGGTCATTCGTTGTGTTATTAAGGCTTGATTAGTCTTTGTTGAACCTTAGCTTATAGTTACTAGTGGAATTGTAGGCTAAATATCCAAAGATAACCTTAGTGTTAAGTTTATGAATCCTAGAGATTTCGTAGTCATTAACCTTAGGTAGCTTCAAAGAGTTAGGGATAAACGCATACCCTACGACCTTAGAAA
Organism: Chrysanthemum seticuspe; assembly: GCA_019973895.1. Classification (NCBI taxonomy): domain Eukaryota; kingdom Viridiplantae; phylum Streptophyta; class Magnoliopsida; order Asterales; family Asteraceae; genus Chrysanthemum; species Chrysanthemum seticuspe. The sequence continues at coordinate 43,759,553 of BPTQ01000003.1, forward strand.
CACAACACGTAAAGAATAAGGACGTGACAATTCAACCATTAATAGGAGATAACTACGGAGTAATAACATCTAAGTAAACACATTTTTAATCATCATACGAGCACACATCAATTAGACATGGACTACACTCACCTTAGTTTAGATAATTAGATAAGTAGAGTAATCGGTAGAAATACCAACCCCCGAAATCCAAAACCCCGAGATTTGTACCTTTCCATTTTCTAAAAAAACATAAAAAAGATAAAAAAAAAATAATCTTCCTCAACCCCAACCTTAGCGTAGTAATTTCTCACTAGCATTCCTATTCCCCTAGAGAACGATATCATTTCCTAAAGCTTACCCTAATACTACACTACAACGATTAGGTTCACTGCCTAGGGTGTTAAAAAACTTGCTCGACCAAAAGTAAGTTCCTTTGACCCTGAACGCGCGTTGTACGCGTATAAAAAAGATACTCAAATGTTATATTATAATGAATGTAAAGAGTTAGAGTTATTACAGACAATGTTTAAATGTTCTAGCTGGACCAAGTAATGTACCAAAAACTATCTAGAATCTAACTTCAACACTCATTCGGGACAACAAAATGTAAGAATATTAGGCTCCCTTGCTCCTCCTCCAACATAGCCTTTCAGTCGTCGCATTTGCACTCAAAATTTAAATCTTGAGTCGATTTAGTTTATGAACTTTTCATCCTGCTAGACATCATTTCTTCTCCACTTCATATGTCGCAACAATCATTACTCACGACCTTCTTTGTAATCATGAAGAATATTTTAACCTCAATCTTGACTTTCATCAATGTTTCATCGCTGAACTTTTGAATGTCTTCATAGCATATAAATTTTTTTGACCTTATTTCTGATATATACTAATCCAAACAGTATGCAAATGAAGGTGTAAAGATTTCTTTCTGTGATTCTTGGTGGTCTGAAATCCGATTTGATGAGATTAAGGTGTTTCTTGTAGCTTTTATCACCTAGATGAGCATCTTCGACTCTTGATTTTATCACAAGGTTTCTTATTTAGAGGATTACAGAGGTGATGATGTCATATTGTAAGCTTCTAAGGAGATGTATGAGTTTTCCTTGAACTTTTAGAAGATAAATGTCTTCAATATAATTGAGGTTCAAGTTCTTGTAATCAGCTTCACTGAACATGTACTATTTGTCGTCATCTTGCCGTACCTTAATTTTGGTTAGAAAGTTATATCCGTACTTTGATTCAGTTTGAGCAGTTACAATGGAGAGAATCTGGTTCTTGTAGAATACTTTGTGTTTTAAGGGGAACGTGAGTTTCCATTTGTAGAACCAATTTCGCTTCAGGCCAGTGGAAGATTCCTAAAGCTGCTTGTTTGTTATACTTTGCAACTGAGGAAGTGAACATTTCTTCGATTTCTCCTTCCATACCATCTTGTGCGTAAACAGCAGCTAGCAACTTGGACAGTGACATGGCATACTTCTTCTCGTGATCTATATCACCATATGTCAACTATTTTAAATTGTGGTTGAAAAAGTATGGTGTCGGTACCTTTGGGTTGTGATCATGAACCATGAGTGGTAATGGTTTGGAATAGTCGCGATATTTGAATGTCTTTGGCACATGTGGAGATAATGAGGCATCCCAAGTGACGTCCTTAGATAAAGCTCGTGCAAATTCCTCGAGATTGTATTGAAATTGTAGCATAGATGTGAGAGAAGTATTGAATGGAGTGAAACGTGCTTTCCTGTTGTTAAGAATGTCTGGTAGCTACAGCATCTGAATCTTGATGACTTTATTCAGGGTCTTTGTGAAGTCTACAACTGAACCTTCATTAGGTATCTCATCTTTTTGAGTGTCTGGATGTGCATCGACCATCTCTTCAAACCAATCAAACTTCTTTGAAGAAGGATCAACCCATTATGGAGCTGGCTTCAATGGCATATCTGATCGTGGATCTGGTATGACTTCAGCTTCATTAGGTTGATCTTCATCATGTGGTTGTTCACTTGATTAAGGATGAATTTTTCGTCTTGAACGTTTCTGTTTGAAATCCAGAAGAAGAGGGTCCAATTTTCTTTGAACGTTTATCTCTTATTTGTGCATCATCATCTCTGTCTGAGTCATCTTGATGACGTTTGCAAGACTTGGGCTTCTTGTACGTTTCACCTTTCTTTTCCGCCTTTTTCATTGAGCTTATCAAGGCTTTTCAAAGATCTTGCTATTCTGGATCATCAATTATTAGACCAAGTAGCTAAGTTTTTAGGTCTGTAGTAGAAGGTTTTGATGGTTTGGTCTAAATAATGATGGGTGTTGATTGAAAGTGATGTGCAACGATTCTATCAATTTTGCTCTTGACATAGTGTTCCATTGCAGCAGGAAGTGCTTTGCTATAATATTTTTTGACTTCAGTAGGTAAATTTTGTCTGAATAATTCTTCTATTGCATTTGAAACTTTGAAGTCTTTGAAATCATCTATGTCCTTTTATTGTGCCTGAACTTCAGCTTGTAATGTGTTGTGTTGTTCTTGAAAGGATTGCATTTAATCCTTTTTAGTGACTTCTGAAGTTTGTTTTGACGGGATTTTGATTGGGAACTTTGTATTTGGAGGGAGCTTAGTCTTCTAATGTTGATATGTTCATGATGTTAGAGATGAGGGTTGTTTTTGGGTTATGGGTATGAGGTTATCTCCTCCTGAGTGATGTTGATCGTAGTCATCCTGATCATCATCATCTTGATCATCATCGTTTTTGTAATCTTGATTTTCATCATTTTCATCATGTTCATCATCTTTCTTCTCATAATCTTCATCATTTTCATCATATTTTTTTGATTCTTCTTCATTCTCTAAGCCAGTATGGATAAATTTATTAGATTCCTCTAATTCATATTTAGTGGTTGATAGTATGACAGATGTGTCATGTTCAGGTTCAGAATGACGTTCTTCATCATCGACTTGTTTTTCATCGTCAACATGTTCATCATGAATAATCTCGTTGTCATTCTTTGCCCTAGATCCTTCATGTTTCTTACTGGGCTTAGCCAAGTCAGCGAGATATTTTGTTTTGTTCACCAACATAGCTTTCCTCAACTGTGACATTTCACTTTTCTTAGATGTTGGGGGCTCTAGAGGTGGATCTTGATCCATGACATCTTTCCCTTTTTGCATACTATCTTTCTCCTATTTGACTTGAATAAGTCTTTGACTTTCAGCCCATAAGTTGACCTCATCTTCTTCTACTGTCAAATCTTCATCCTGCAACATAGTTTTCTTCTTGGAAGCTCGTGTGATTTTCCTTGGAGCATTCGTCTTCTGACCTCAACATCTTCCTCTACCAGAACCTGTTCCTTTCTTTTATGTTATTTCAACCATCCCAACTTTCTCGGCTTCATCATAATCTAGATAAGCATCGGTGTTTTTGGCACTCTCTGTTATAGAAAGTCCGGTATTCTGAGACATTTGTTGATAGTGTTTGTGCTGTGAATTCTTACTCTCGAGAGTATGTGATCCATCTTCTCAGAATGATATTTGTCACCATCCAGTTTTCTATCAATCTCTGGATCTTTTCCCATGAAGTAAGAAATGAGAAGCTTGGTGTATCTAACAAACATAATCTTGTAACCTTTCTTAGCAAAAAAATGACATGCTTGATAAACCATGTCATCCCATATCAACTTAGAAAAGTCAAGGTGCATGGAGTTCATCATACCCTAGAAGATATGTAAATGTTCAATTCCACGATGCTCATGTCCAGTTTCTTTACCTATGACACAGTGACTGAGCATGGTGTAAAAGGTTAACCATGTTTGAGGAAGATATATGCTGTCAACTTTGGACTGACTGGTGATAGGTTTCGTAGAGTCATCATACCCCAGATGTTTGAAAGATTTGATGATTGTTGCAAAAGAAGGAGATAGAACACATTGTTTTTTATTCCCAGAAACTTCTTGAGGAAGACCAAGAACAGTGCGAAGAAGATAGACATCAAACATGATTTTTTTTCTGTCATGTTTAATTGTCATGGTCTTCGTGTCTCTGCTGATGATAGGAGAATGCCAAAATTGATTGATGTAGATTTCAGGAACACTAGTAGAATAAATTTGAATGTGCCTCAAGAAATGTCTCTTGAGAATTTCCACAATGAGTTGACAGGTAGGATGGCACGGGAGTGAATCCAAATCTATTCAGTAGTTAGATTCTCCAATCTTTCTTTCATCTTCTTCCGGAATCATTTCTTTCCTTATGAGTGATCCTTGAGACATTTTGATTCCTGAAATGCACCAATACCAACAAATACAGAGAAGGTTGCATATATATGTTAGTGATTACACATAAAGCCCATTGTAATGCTTGTATTAGATGGACTCACAAATCTAAGAAGCAGTCGTGAACAGTTAAGCACAATTCCATGTGAAACAAGGTATCACATTTTAAAGGATAACTTAATAAAAAAAATTCACACTTAAAAATAAGTTGCTTACTCTAAGGTTTTAGTTACTTAGAAAGAATTTTTGAAAACTTCCTGACTCGAAGGATTTTGGGAAAGATTTAAAAAATACATCCCTTAGTCGTAGATGACAAACTTCCTTACTCGGAAGACAATTGAAGCACTCCCAACTCGGAGAAATGGTGCCAATATCCTTACTCGAAGAATCAATCATGTTACTCGAAGAAATTTAAAATAAGTTTCTAAGTCGAAGAAGTTTCTCTTACTCGGAGAATTTTATAATAGATTCTAAGTAGGAGAAGAGTTCTTTTACTCGAAGATCATTATAAAATTTTCTAAGTGGGAGAAAATTCTCTTACTCGGAGAAATTCATATAAACTTCCCTAAGTCAAAAAATTTCATTAACCTTATTCGAAAAAATTCATATCATATTTTCTTAGTCGAATACATTTATAAAATTTGAAAACTCAAGTAAGCACAAATTTTAATCTAAGCATGCATTGGCATTATAACCCTTTGTAAAGTCCTCTTAGATAGTTATTCCTAGGTGCTTACGCCAAAGGAGTGGAGGTTTGATCTATTCTCAAGCCTATGGTAATCTATGTACTCTTCCAGGTAGTGAGTGTTTATCTTCCATTTCCTTACACATTATATTTCATATAAACCCGAGAGATGAGACAATCCAAACACCAATTGTGTGGTGCTAATGTATAATTTCCGTTCTTGTTTTGACTATTGTGGCACTTGTACTTGTTTTAGACTATTTTAAACGAATGCTAAATGACTCCTAACTCATAAATTGATTAGCCAAAAGTACATTTGCTTGAGGAAAAGCAAATTCCAAGTGTAGAGATATTTGATAAGTATTTTGAACATACGTTTTTAGGGGGTCATTTAAGCCCTATGTGGAAAACTAGAAGGGGGGGTTGAATATTTTTGCCGATTTTAAGTTAGTTTCAAAAACTTCAGATTCAATGAAATGTGAAATCGTGTGGATAGAGAGAAAGTATAGATCTATAAGTAATGCAAGTAAAGAAAACAAGTAAAGTAAATGATAGAAATGACACAACCGATTTATAGTGGTTCGGCTACAAGGACACCTTCCTTACCCTACTCCAGTCCCCGAGTCACCTACTCGAGAGTTCAAGAACTATATCAACAAACTCCTTCAACTCGGCGGAGAAGCCTTCACAACGTCGCTTACAATTTTTCCGGTACAAAGCTAAATACCGAGTCCTTAACACAGAGGATGATGCAGGATTTACTGACCAGGTCTTAATATTTATAGTGTCTCGCTATACCTATGGTCTACCCTAATGCACTAACGGGCAGTGTACCCAGTTGTGTGTAGTGTAGTAAATGGTAAAGCCGAGGTCGTCCCAAGAGCTATGTGTGTCGGATAATTAATAAGTCTAATTGTCACATAATGTAAATGGTTTGATAGGGTTTTGATTAGTTAAACTACTAATGCAGAAAATAAAATAAAAGCAAATAAATGTGTGAACGGATATCAATAGAGGAATAGTGGTGCTAACCTAGTTAATCCTCCTAGCTAGTTATGTCTACGTCTACTTACTTCCAATTACTTCAGGTGGGTCAAATTCGAGAGGACAGCATTTGGTCAATTCGCCCTAACCTATCAGCAAAGATGCCACCACAGGAGAAATCAGGCGCACCATCATAAGTCCTGTTGTTCCTGGTCTCTTAAGCCGAGTCATTAAGTACCGCTACATGCTAGATTCTAAATAGTAAGTGCCCGGCCATTAGGAACTTAGACACTATACCCCCCCAATTCTTAAGTTCTTCCAAACGATAGGTGATCAGTTTGTCAAATCGCACAAGTAGAAAGGGTCGTCAGTTGGTCATATCTTACCCTTCCCGTCTCAGTCCGCTCACCTAGGGTCATTTGGTCATATCTCCTAGGCAATTGGCCTCTATCGCCATTCAAAACTACCGAACCAGGGGTGACTACCAAAGAACTATGCATGCATACACTTAGAAATAATTGTTCGGAAGTAAAGGTAAACGCAAAAAAAACAATTAAGGAATCATAACTAGGCTAGCACCAAAGGGTTCTTAGCCGCTCATATTAATCATGCAAATTAATTCAATATTCAAAAGTATGAAATACATGAATAGAAAGTAAAAGAAATAATAAACGCCAAAGCTTATCGTAATGGTGTGACTTCTCCCTTGGAAACAACTCCGTATGCTTCCTTAGACCTCCCTTGAGCTTTTTCCCACGTTCTCAGAGTGTGGTGTGTGGAATGGGATGCTCTGAAATGCTGGAATTTGTGGGGTATTTATAGGCCAGGTCTGGGTTACGGCGTAACCAATAGAGGAGTTACGCCGTAACCTTCTATTTCATCGTAAATGCACTAGATCTGCTAGTTACGGCGTGACCTTATAAGTGGTTACGCCGTAGTCTTCATTAAACTTGGTTACGTCGTAAGTGATGCAGTAGTTACGGCGTAAGTATCAGCGGCGTGGAACCACTTTTGACCTAATGGAGTTACGTCGTAACCTTTGGGAAGAGTTACGCCGTAACCTCTTGATAAGTTGGACTTCTGGGTCACGCAATACTTACAACGTAATGTGAGAGATGATTTGCACCGTAACTTCTTCAAAATAAGCATATTGTGATAAATCTTTAGTAATGTTTCCATTTCCGCGTCTCTTTAGCTCCAATGCTCGTAATTTACCTGAAAGTGGAAAAAAATGGAAAACAAGCGTAAATCCATGTAAATGATATAAATAACGAGTATTAACGGGGGAAATTGACACTTAATATTCAGGACTATTTGATTTTATCAAATATCCCCCCACTTGAACTCTACTTGCCCTCAATTAGACCTTATTAGATAGATTCCTAAAAAGATATCTCCCAAAACCTGGAAAATATGAGTTTACAAATCCCTTATGCTAGAATAAAACAAAGCCGAACACCCCACGAAAGGGGAACAAACACTCAAATCTCTCAACTATTCTAAGTGTCAATTTCGGAGTGATCACTCAATCACACAGTCATAGCATGTATTCTATCATAAGCTTGGCAGTTACACAAATCTCCATGATAAGGTTTTAAAAGGTACCATTTTGAGGGGTCGTTTAAGTCCTTATTTGATCACTTTTGTATCCGTTATTGCTTAATATCGTTCCTTTTCACTTTTTAGGTCTCGTGAAGGCAAAATGCTGGAATGGCACTTATTTGGATGACAAGGCGCGATTATATGAAGAAAATGGCCAAAGTCGAAATCGAGACACTCACAGTTGCTGAAAGTAGAAGGCGACGGCGTCAGGTGCTATTGGCGACGCCGTCCCAAAATTATTGTGACGGGCCAGAACCCAAAACTCGTATTTTCAAGAGACGACGTCTAGTTGTGAAAGAGTAGGCCGTCGCTACTCAGACGGCCTAGATGCAATCCAGACGATGTCAGAAGCTGAAGAGGACGGCGTCACGGACATAAGGTGACGCCGTCGCAAGGTTAACGTGGCCAAGACGAAACCCTAATGGCGGCGACACGACGGCGTCACTAAACATAAGGTGACGCCGTCGCAATTGTAATCTTTTATATAGAATCCGAATTTTTCAGTCTTTGTGTGGAGAGTCTTTTAGAGTAAAAACCTAAAACCGAACCTAAGGTGTCTTGTACAGTATTTTAGGGTTTTAAACCCTATCTTACATCAAGATAAGTCTTTACTTCATTAATTCAATTATGTCTTTGATTATTTGTGTGTATGCTTGCATGTTCTCCATGTCCGGCTAATTTATTTGTGTGTTTGCTTAGAAAGTATGAAACTTAATTATTGAATATTGATTGGTTGTTTCTTATCTTAGTTGATTAATGATCTAGTAATGCGATAGGTCATTCGTTGTGTACTTAATGCTTGATTCATCTTTGTGAACCTTAGAATATAATTACCTGAGTAGTTGTAGGCTAAACCATCCAAAGAGCGCCTTAGAGTAGGAGTTTATCATCCCTAGTGGGTTTGTAGACAAGACCCTTTGGTAAGTTCAAAGAGTTAGGGAGAAACGCATACCCTACAACTTTAGACACACAACGCAACTAGGAATAAGACGTGACACTCAACCATCAATAGGAGATAATTAAGGAGTAATACAATCTAAGTAAACACATCTTTAAACTATCATACGAGCACACATTAATTAGACATAGACTCAGACAACCGTAGTTTAGATAATTAGATAATAGTAGAGTAATCGGTAGAAATACCAACCCCCCAAATCCAATACCCGAGATTCGTACCTTTCCATTTTCATAAAACATAAAAAGATAAAAAATAATCTTCCTCAACCTTAACCTTAGCGTAGTAACTCCTTACTAGCATTCCTATTCCCCTAGAGAACGATATCAATACCCGTGGCTTACCCTAATTACTACACTACAACGATTAGGTTCACTGCCTAGGGTGTTATAAAACTTGCTCGAAGAAAAGGAAGTTTCCTTGACCCCGAACGACGCGTGTAGCGTTATCAAGTTTTTGGCGCCGCTGCCGGGGAATAGAATAGCTAGTTAGTAGTCCACCTCGTTTAGGTTCTTTGCTTGATTCCTATCAAGTAAATTTTTTCTCATTTTTAGCCTTCTCTTAGTCTATCCCCCTTCTTCGTGACCTTTGTTCGTAACCATTTTCATTAACTATTCCGTTAGCCGTTATGGAGAACGCGAATCTGCCAAAACTGTCACCCAATCAACGAAATCCACTACATAATCTCCCCTTTCCACTCCAAAATGAGATCTCGAGGTTCCAACAATATCATGATGAATCCTTTCCTGAGGCGTGGACTCGAATTAAATATTTATTACAAAAAGTCCTTTATCATGGTATTGATTTACTGTTTCCACTACAATTCTTTTACACTCGTATCGCCCACGAAACCCAAAGGAGACTTGACTATGTAGCAGATGGGGATATTTAGGGACGTGGTGTTCGAAATGCATGGGAAACCTTTGAGCTTCACGCCCAATTTAGAAGTGGAACATGGGACCCAAAAAACGAATCTTTAAACCTATTTTCAATTTGGAAACTTCGGTCGGAAAGGTTGTTTGGGAAGGAGATGATTAGAGTTGAGGTACCAAGGTGCATGTCATGGTTAGGCGCTACCACAGTACAAAATGAATACATAGGTGATCTTGATAAGATGGAGGATAGAGTAGAAAATCCAATCCCATCGGATAACCCACAAGTCCTACCATCACTTGAGGAACACACATCGCCTATAACTTACCCGGAAGAAGTAGAAGATGTAGAACCTTTGAACCAAACGCCACTAGGGAATATAGGTTTAGATGCTTGTTGTCATGACCTCTCTCTTAGTCCTAAGAAAGTTCCTAATTTTGATGAACCGGAGCCTCAACCAAAAACCTTACCCAACTTTCCATCTTTAGATATGAATCTTGGAATTGAATTAGGCCCCAATCCACCCATCAAAATAGATAGTCCGGGTAGTTGCTTGATAAAGGTGGTAGATTCTAGGCCATGTAGAGTGGAAGCTAATATAGGAGTAACCCATGACCTTACACATTTATATCACCCATTCATGGTTAATAACAAGAAACATTATGGGTTTAAACCGGGTTTATTAGGTCAAGATGGATCCTTAAATAAGAATCTTTTGAAGTTGATAGAAGATGATCCATTTTTAGGAGAGAGATTTGATTCACCCGCTACACCAATTGAATTAGGTAAGGTTATAATGAAGGGAGCACACTCCTTTGAACACATAAATCACCCATCACCCTCTCCTCACGTAGCAAATTTCCACCCTAAGGGTGTGTATCGCTACTATCACCCGCACTTAAACTTAAGTGTAGGGAAAACCTCCCCTTTATCCGTTAAATAAGGGTAGAGTCCGGCTCGCGACTCGAACAAAAACAAGCGCTTCTTGGGAGGCAACCCATGTGTATTTGTTTTTCATTTTTATTTGTGTGTCGTGTATCTTTTATTGATTGTTTATCCTCATGTTTAAATTTGTAAAATGCTTTATTTTGTTTTTAACCTCGTCTTAATTGCATATAAAGGTATTTTACATAAGGGATAAGTGTAGGGAGGATTACACACGTTTTCAAAAGAAACGTAAACATGAGAATAACAATTAACTAAAAGATATTTATGTTTGTTTGTTCGAGTCAAATGCTTGTATCGAGTCATAATGGATGTTTTGCAGAAATTTTTCCAGATTCTAAAGATGTAAATTTTCCAGAATTTTTTCCAGAAAATCGCAGACCAGTTTTTGTCAGGATAACCTGACGGCGTCAGGATTGCAACCTGACGGCGTCAGGAAGGAGTAAAAACATCAGATTACTTTTTCTCATTTTCTGAGCTACTTATAAATTTTTGGAATTTTCCAGGTCTTAATTTTCTTAGAAATTCTGTAAACATCCATTCCACAAGCATTATATCCTAGTTTAAATCGAGTCTTATATATATTATTACCGCCGATTTTACGCGAAGGTTTCGTTTGTTTTCTTCAAGTGTGCAGGTTTAGTTTGTCAAGAAGAAGTTACATAAGATTGGGAAGAGCTTTTCACGCAATAATTCTTCTTGAAAAGGATTTAACCACCACTTTACACGGATCCTACCGAGCTAATCAGGGGAGTATTAGTTTCTTTCGTTTTAAATTACCTTCTATTATCATAACTTTGATACTTTCGGGGAACATTGGGGACAATGTTCAGTTTAAGTGTAGGGAGGGAAAATAAAACGGGAACTTTGAAACTATGCTTATCCTTGACTATTTGCTTTGTCCAATTGTGATTGTGTAATAAACCATGAGGAAATGTCGGTTAGGGTAATTTTGGCACCAAATTTAAAATTTTTCATGACATATAGGAGTGGGCCATTAGTCTTAACAAAAGCGTCTCATGGATAGGAAGTTGCATGACTAGCACAAAAACCCTTTACCACCCAAATTCCACCAAAATGTGAGGATCGCCCTTAGATTAGTAGGAATTAAAGCATTCATCTTCAATGCTTAGAGTGTGAACCGGTAGTATATTAGATTCTAGAACTTGTTTTGTGATGCATTCCGAGATCGCAAGTGAGGCTACACTTGTGTAGTTAGGAATAACTAAATGATAAGAGGCATTAGGATAACCCTTGTTTGATACCCGTAATATAATTACTTCTTCCACATCGGTTGAGTAATTCCCCCACACCCTTTGCGTTGTACTCATCTTTAGTACACGATACCCCTAGTTAACCCCTCAGAGCCTATCCTTTTCGCGGTTCTCGTGATGTTTCGGTTTTTCCGGAATATCAATGAAGAGCATTGTTTACACCCCACCCCCAAATATACACCCAAATCGCCTTAGCCTACCCCTTATGCACTCACTTTTAGTGCAAATGTTTGTTATCACCCCAAACCCTTAGTTCAATTATCTAGTTGCTTGCATAAGTTGCTAAGTCGAGTCATATCCTTTGTATACAGTTTTGGGATGATTGGGATTCATGGGAAAAGTTAAAGTTTATGAAATGACGGGAAGGTAACGTTAAAAATTCAAATTCCCTTTGTTTGCATAATAATGTACCCCAAGTGTTTTGATCTTTTCAAATCGGGTCAAATTAGTGTTAGAGTAATAAAAACTCAAGTGTAGGGATATGCCTGTAAATTAATAGTATTTTGATGTTATCGTAGAGGATGGTAGAGTAAAAGTGTATGAAAAAAAAAAAAAAAAAAAAAAAAAAAAAAAAAAAAAAAACATACGGGCTACCATCCTACCTCTATCTTTAAATTTTTGTTTGTTTCAGTTATCTAGAGTTTAGAGTGTCGAGTCTTGGCTTAGCAACGCCATTCTTCATATGCAGTTAACATAAAGATTTTTGACTTGCCACCACTAAATAGCCTATCCCACCAAACCCTCATTTCCCTACCGTAAGCCTAACGTTACAACCCTTTAAAAGACCTCTTTGATAGTCTTTCCTAGGTGCTTACGCCAAAGCGATGGAGGTTTGATCTATTCTCAAGCCTATGGTAATCTATGTACTAGGACCGGTTAATGAGTGTTTATCTTCCATTTCCTATTTTGTTATATTTCATATATACACCCGAGAGAGATGTGAGTATCCAAACACCCCATGTGAGGTGCTAGTATGTAATTTCCGTGCTTGTTATGACTTTTTCGGGGCTTATATGTGTTGTGGACCGTTTTGAATTAATGCTTCATGACCCCTAACTTATAAATTAATTGGCTAAAAGCACATTTGCTTGAGGACAAGCAAATAACAAGTGTAGGGATATTTGATAAGGTTTTAAAAGGTACCATTTTGAGGGGTCGTTTAAGTCCTTATTTGATCACTTTTGTATCCGTTATTGCTTAATATCGTTCCTTTTCACTTTTTAGGTCTCGTGAAGGCAAAATGCTGGAATGGCACTTATTTAGAAGAAAAGGCGCGATTATATGAAGAAAATGGCCAAAGTCGAAATCGAGACACTCACAGTTGCTGAAAGTAGAAGGCGACGGCGTCAGGTGCTATTGGCGACGCCGTCCCAAAATTATTGTGACGGGCCAGAACCCAAAACTCGTATTTTCAAGAGACGGCGTCTAGTTGTGAAAGAGTAGGCCGTCGCTACTCAGACGGCCTAGATGCAATCCAGACGACGTCAGAAGCTGAAGAGGACGGCGTCACGGACATAAGGTGACGCCGTCGCAAGGTTAACGTGGCCAAGACGAAACCCTAATGGCGGCGACACGACGGCGTCACTAAACATAAGGTGACGCCGTCGCAATTGTAATCTTATATATAGAATCCGAATTTTTCAGTCTTTGTGTGGAGAGTCTTTGGAGTAAAAACCTAAAACCGAACCTAAGGTGTCTTGTACAGTATTTTAGGGTTTTAAACCCTATCTTACATCAAGATAAGTCTTTACTTCATTAATTCAATTATGTCTTTGATTATTTGTGTGTATGCTTGCATGTTCTCCATGTCCGGCTAATTTATTTGTGTGTTTGCTTAGAAAGTATGAAACTTAATTATTGAATATTGATTGGTTGTTTCTTATCATAGTTGATTAATGATCTAGTAATGCGATAGGTCATTCGTTGTGTACTTAATGCTTGATTCATCTTTGTGAACCTTAGAATATAATTACCTGAGTAGTTGTAGGCTAAACCATCCAAAGAGCGCCTTAGAGTAGGAGTTTATCATCCCTAGTGGGTTTGTAGACAAGACCCTTTGGTAAGTTCAAAGAGTTAAGGAGAAACGCATACCCTATAACTTTAGACACACAACGCAACTAGGAATAAGACGTGACACTCAACCATCAATAGGAGATAATTAAGGAGTAATACAATCTAAGTAAACACATCTTTAAACTATCATACGAGCACACATTAATTAGACATAGACTCCCACAACCTTAGTTTAGATAATTAGATAATAGTAGAGTAATCGGTAGAAATACCAACCCCCCAAATCCAATACCCGAGATTCGTACCTTTCCATTTTCATAAAACATAAAAAGATAAAAAATAATCTTCCTCAACCTTAACCTTAGCGTAGTAACTCCTTACTAGCATTCCTATTCCCCTAGAGAACGATATCAATACCCGTGGCTTACCCTAATTACTACACTACAACGATTAGGTTCACTGCCTAGGGTGATATAAAACTTGCTCGAAGAAAAGGAAGTTTCCTTGACCCCGAACGACGCGTGTAGCGTTATCACTCCACCACTAGAGTTAAGGGCTAAACAATTCTCGAAGGCAATATGGGTAGACACGACAAAGGTTAAGGGGTGACTCGTCATTACTAACATGTCACGGCGAAGTGGACAAAATCAATGATACATGACCAAATCCATGGCCAAGACACCAAATATTGCTCGCTGCATCACCTAGACACGCTTCATGACTAAAGGGTAGGATAAGACATGGGATATAGAATTGGTGTAAAATGAAAAACAAGCATGTAGTCTATATCTATAACTAAGTTGTAACAATTCGCATTTTCGGGAATTTACTATTCACTGTTACTATTCATTTTTACTATTCATCACCAAAATTTTTTATTTCATATTCTTGTAAGTTAACCTATTTTAGTAATAATCCGATAATTTGACACTAATCGGGTCACTTCTGCAAATTTCACGAAACCGTGTCTGAGATTTACGTTTAGGTTTAAACGACCTTTAGGCATCCCGATATGTCCGAAAACATTACAAACAAGAGAAATATAAGTTTTTCACCTTCCGTGACATTTTCATAAGTTTTGGAATTTTACGTTTTCCAGTTTGGCGTTTTATGCGATTTGCGCGTTTTAGACCCGCGTTTCCAGTTTTAGCAACGTTTAAGAAACCCGATAAACTTATCACTCATTTAATATGCTTATATGGAGTATATTAACAAGTTTTAACGTATTTACAAGTTTCATATTTTTAGTATACCCGGTTTTAAGTTTCGTGACTTTACGACTTACAGTTAGCAATTAACGGGACCAAAACTCACTCCGTAAACAAGATAATACCAAGCAACTCATATCTAGTCATCCTAGATAGGCCTTGAACGAAATTTAAGCCACATGGGGCATTTTATAAGTGATCACCATGATAAGGACATGAAACTTACATAGGAAGCTTATACATGTGTTAAGTTACTTAAGTCTTAAGTCTTAAACTTAAGACTTAAGTCTTAGAAATATCCTACACCTTTAACCTCCTCATCTTACTATAAATAGCAAGATCATTCTCTTCCTTTTCTCATCACCATTAATGAGACACACTTAAATCAAACAACCCTTCATCTTTGATTTCCAAGTTCCAAGTTACACATAAGAGTTGAAGGCTTAGTTGTTCTCTACATGAATCTTAAGTTTATTTGGTGATTCCATGGTTGAAGTAGGAGCTACACAAGGGTACTAGGGCTGGATTCATAAGGTTTTCACAAGGGTTATATCAAGGCTGTCAAAGTTTTGTAAGAATTGTATTGAAGGATTGGAAGCTAGGGTTTTGGTTGAAAGGGTTTAGAAATTAGTGTTCTTGTTCATGGTTCTAGTTAAATTTCATCACAAGGATTGTAAGCAAACTTTTATGTTATCATTTGATTTCTGTAAATACTAGTATTTAATGTATGTAATATGTTTTATATGCTTATTATGGTCGATTGTGCTTGGATAAATGGACTAAACCACTAGAAATCGTCAAAAGGACTAGTATTGAAAAACAGAAACTGGACAGGTGCTGTAAACGTAATTATTGGGTAAAATTCGTGGACTGAAAAACTTAGGTGATAACATAGGATTATAGATCTATGTCTTTTGGTCATTTTTCCAGGTGGCTCGTGCCGTAACTCATCCCGATGAATAAACTAGAGCCAAAACGGCTAAACGTGTCCAAATCTGAGTAACAGATTTCAAACGAGTAAAGCTAATAAAACTTGCATATAACCAACTGTTGGTCAAAGAATAAAAGTTGTAGCTAACACCCTAACTTGAACGTGGCCACTGGCCGTGCGTTAAATGGAGTTGTATAACTCGACTTATGACGAAAACTGTGAGACAGTTTGCTGCTGATTGAAATAACTAATATATCTAAGGGTAAATTGGTAATTTCACATTAGTTAAATAATTTCTGGGGCAGTAGGACCCACTAATCTGTTTAGTACATTTATTTACCTTTCCGAGGACATAAAAACCGAGTCGTGATCAATTACGGTTTAGAAATAACGGGTAGATATAGACGGGGAAAACTTAAATAAACGAAACGTAAACACTTATACGACTTCACAAATGTTAAATATCCAAGCATAATTGATATAATAACTATATAAGGCATGTTTATACATTTAATTCGTTGTTTTAGAACCTAAGACTCAACACATATTCTAGGTTGCGCGTAGAGATTTCTCGGCTTATACATCGGTTCGTTATACATTGGATATCACATTTATTAAGGTGAGTCATAGCCCCTACTCTTTTAATGCTTGTTTTACAAACTCTTTGGGGGAGATACATGCTCAAACACTGGCTTTATACTTTTACAAATACACAAAACATTATACTTGATTGCATTATACTTGATTACATTATACTTGATTGCCTTATACTTGATAAGTCGATGGTAAGTCTCCCAATATAGACGGAGAAGTCCCCTCGTTCGTATGATAAGTCGATGGTAAGTCTCCCAATATAGACGGAGCAGTCCCCTCGTTCACATGATAAGACGATGATAAGTCTCCCAACGTACACGGAGCAGTCCCCTCGTTCGACGATGATAAGTCTCCCAACATAAACGGAGCAGTCCAACTTGAAAGTCTCCCAGTATAGACGGAGCAACACTAAGTGCAATAATGTGAAATATTATGTCTGTATGTGTGCTTAACTATAAAATGTACTATATTTTAGCAATGGGTTGTAAACACACAGGTTACAAGTTTTGTATGGGCGGAACTTGGAACTGAGTGGATTTACAATGCCTTTGTTATGTGAACATTCTTTAAAGGCTTTTCGACTTATTCAAAACAAACTCTATGAACTCACCAACCATTGTGTTGACAGTTTAGTATGTTTATCTCAGGTCAATAAGACGATAGCTGTTGCATGGAACATAGAGTCGCACGACATATTTTGAAGATTTATGCTTTTGTCATTTACCATTCGAAAAATTTTGTAAACATTATATATTATACTTTGGGACCTCATTGTTTGTAACTCTGATTTCATTAATCGAATGGCAACTTTTCAAAACATCTCATTTAGAGGTCGTTTTCTATAACTTGTACTTTGTATTATGAAGTAGCACCCCAATGACACAATCTTCCGCTGCGGTATTTTGGGGGTGTTACAGATTGGTATCAGAGCATTGGTTATAGAGAACTAGGTTGCATTTAAGAGCCTAGACTATAACTCCTTTATACGATAAGACTCTCGACTGTAATTGCCTTACACACACTTCGTGCGCATATGCTTCTTGTTAGTTGTTTGTTTAGATCCACGTTGTTGGATGATATGACTTTAGTAATAATAAGGAAACCACATAATTTAATCGAGTCATTAAAAATATAGAGCTCAATAATAACTAATTATTTAACTTGATCTTGTGACAGTTCTTGTTTGATGAGACATGAGATTTGAGTTAAACACTATTATTACTTAGCTTTAGGGATTTGATGACTTGGTTATCTTATTATCTACAAGCGAGTTTTGTGTCGGGAAATCTTAAGTAGGATGATTTATAATCTCCTTATTTGAATGGATTAGGACGCCTCTTTATTCAAATAAAGAAGTTATAAACCACCGAACCATATGTTTATAACCCATTAATTACATAAATTTGGACGCTTCTTTATGCAAGTAATGAATTATAAATAAGTGGGCTTATTTGCATCCGATAGGATTCCCTAACCACATTATGGGTGTATTACAACGTAACCCATACACTATTCCTGTTGAATAAGAGAGAACCCCACTGTTTTAGAGACCACACTTTTCTTAGACACGCAATAAGTAGTTGACATCAACAGAACTTTAGGACGAAGTTCCCTTAAGGGGTAGAGACTGTAACAATTCGCATTTTCGGGAATTTACTATTCACCGTTACTATTCATTTTTACTATTCATCACCAAAATTTTTTATTTCATATTCTTGTAAGTTAACCTATTTTAGTAATAATCCGATAATTTGACACTAATCGGGTCACTTCTGCAAATTTCACGAAACCGTGTCTGAGATTTACGTTTAGGTTTAAACGACCTTTAGGCATCCCGATGTGTTCGAAAACATTACAAACAAGAGAAATATAAGTTTTTCACCTTCCGTGACATTTTCATAAGTTTTGGAATTTTACGTTTTCTAGTTTTGCGTTTTATGCGATTTGCGCGTTTTATACCCGCGTTTCCAGTTTTAGCAGCGTTTAAGAAACCCGATAGAACTTATCACTCATTTAATATGCTTATATGGAGTATATTAACAAGTTTTAACATATTTACAAGTTTCATATTTTTAGTATACCCGGTTTTAAGTTTCGTGACTTTACGACTTACAGTTAGCGATTAACGGGACCAAAACTCACTCCGTAAACAAGATAATACCAAGCAACTCATATCTAGTCATCCTAGAAAGGCCTTGAACGAAATTTAAGCCACATGGGGCGTTTTATAAGTGATCACCATGATAAGGACATGAAACTTACATAGGAAGCTTATACATGTGTTAAGTTACTTAAGTCTTAAGTCTTAAACTTAAGACTTAAGTCTTAGAAATATCCTACACCTTTAACCTCCTCATCTTACTATAAATAGCAAGATCATTCTCTTCCTTTTCTCATCACCATTAATGAGACACACTTAAATCACACAACCCTTCATCTTTGATTTCCAAGTTCCAAGTTACACATAAGAGTTGAAGGCTTAGTTGTTCTCTACATGAATCTTAAGTTTATTTGGTGATTCCATGGTTGAATTAGGAGCTACACAAGGGTACTAGGGCTGGATTCATAAGGTTTTCACAAGGGTTATATCAAGGCTAGCAAAGTTTTGCAAGAATTGTATTGAAAGATTGGAAGCTAGGGTTTTGGTTGAAAGGGTTTAGAAATTAGTGTTCTTGTTCATGGTTCTAGTTAAATTTCATCACAAGGATTGTAAGCAAGCTTTTATGTTATCATTTGATTTCTGTAAATACTGGTATTTAATGTATGTAATATATTTTATATGCTTATTATGGTCGATTGTGCTTGGATAAATGGACTAAACCACTAGAAATCGTCAAAAGGACTAGTATTGAAAAACATAAACTGGACAGGTGCTGTAAACGTAATTATTGGGTAAAATTCGTGGACTGAAAAACTTAGGTAATAACATAGGATTATAGATCTATGTCTTTTGGTCATTTTTCCGGGTGGTTCGTGCCGTAACTCATCCCGATGAATAAACTAGAGCCAAAACGGCTAAACGTGTCCAAATCTGAGTAACAGATTTCAAACGAGTAAAGCTCATAAAACTTGCATACAACCAACTGTTTGTCAGAGAATAAAAGTTGTAGCTAACACCCTAACTTGAACGTGGCCGCTGGCCGTGCGTTAAATGGAGTTGTATAACTCGACTTATGACCAAAACCGTGAGACAGTTTGCTGCTGATTGAAATAACTAGTACATCTAAGGTTAAATTGGTAATTTCACATTATTTAAATAATTTCTGGGGCAGTAGGACCCACTAATCTGTTTAGTACATTTATTTACCTTTCCGAGGATATAAAAACCGAGTCGTGATCAATTACGGTTTAGAAATAACGGGTAGATATAGACGGGGAAAACTTAAATAAACGAAACGTAAACACTTATACGAATTCACAAATGTTAAGTATCCAAGCATAATTGTAGTAATAACTATATAAGGCATGTTTATACATTCAATTCGTTGTTTTAGAACCTAAGACTCAACACATATTCTAGGTTGCGCGTAGAGGTTTCTCGGCTTATACATCGGTTCGTTTTACATTGGATATCACATTTATTAAGGTGAGTCATAGCCCCTACTCTTTTAATGCTTGTTTTACAAACTCTTTGGGGGAGATACATGCTCAAACACTGGCTTTATACTTTTACAAATACACAAAACATTATACTTGATTGCATTATACTTGATTACATTATACTTGATTGCCTTATACTTGATAAGTCGATGGTAAGTCTCCCAATATAGACGGAGCAGTCCCCTCGTTCGTATGATAAGTCGTTGGTAAGTCTCCCAATATAGACGGAGCAGTCCCCTCGTTCACATGATAAGACGATGATAAGTCTCCCAATGTACACGGAGCAGTCCCCTCATTCGACGATGATAAGTCTCCCAACATAAACGGAGCAGTCCAACTTGAAAGTCTCCCAGTATACACGGAGCAACACTAAGTGCAATAATGTGAAATATTATGTCTGTATGTGTGCTTAACTATAAAATGTACTATATTTTAGCAGTGGGTTGTAAACACACAGGTTGCAAGTTTTGTATGGGCGGAACTTGGAACTGAGTGGATTTACAATGCCTTTGCTGTGTGAACATTCTTTAAAGGCTTTTCGACTTATTCAAAACAAACTCTATGAACTCACCAACCATTGTGTTGACACTTTAGCATGTTTATCTCAGGTCAATAAGACGATAGCTGTTGCATGGAACATAGAGTCGCACGACATATTTTGAAGACTTATGCTTTTGTCATTTACCATTCGAAACATTTTGTAAACATTATATATTATACTATAGTGCTTATAACATCGCACTTTACAATATCATAACTCAATCATCTCTCTTTTTTCTTTTTTTCTTTTTTTTTGAATCATAACTTAATATCATAACATCCCCCACTTGAGATGAACAATGGGAATTCGGGGGGTCTTCAATGATCTTCATAATTGTTGTCGATGAAAGCGTGATTTCCAAACCTTTCCACTCGAACCTTGAACTTAGGCAAACGATGACTTCCCAATTACAAATAAAGACTACAGGGTAGGCTAAGGTGTAAGGGTGTAACGAAACAATATATTGGGTTGAAAAAAAGAAAAGAATGGCTCAGATGGGTGTATCTAGGGGTATCTTGCACTAAAGGGGAGTGCAACAAAAGGGTTTCACATGGGGGTCGAAAAGTCGAGGTGACTAATCGATAGACTCACAATGGTAGGCTGTTTGGGTGATAATCCTATAATACTGCCTTCTAAAACTGAAAAATCCAAATACATCGAGCTAACTCAACATACCTCGTCTATGGTCTCGAAATGATGCAAAGGCCAAGTTCTAAAGTTTACAAGCTACCGGCACACTCATAATTTGGTGGATTTAGGGTAAAATATGGAAACGGATAAGGCTAATCTCACCATGTAATATCAAGGGTTGTATGTGCTCGGCTAAGGTCTAATCTAGTTAGGTTCGGAAAAACATGTCAAAATTTAAAAAATGGCATAATTTTTCAAAATAAACTAGAAAAATGAGGGTGAAATAAAGTTCAAGAGATAATTCTACTCCCGTCCCCCCATTTGAATTGTACAAAGTCCCTTTAGTACTAGGCATTAAAATAAAGGTGAAGAGAAAGGTAGAATTAGAGCGAGAACTTCTCTGAAATTTACTCCAAAAAGAAGAAGGCCCACGAGAAAGGAGTGTGCCTTTGTTTAAGCGTCATGAACAAACTTCAATCCCTGAAATCACAATACCGACAAGCATAATTCTAAAAAGAAAAAATAAAATGAAAAACAAACCTAACTCACTTTCGTAGGAATCACGGTTGCATTTAGCGAATGCAACAAGCCTTTCAAACCACTAGGTGTCCCAAGTGGACGAGTGAAGTCTCGTGAGGGTTTACAGGGAACACACCCACAAAGTTCATTTAAAAACTAATACAAGGTTACTGTGTTTTAAAATGAAAGAATTAAAGCAGAGGAGAGTTACGTCGTAACTCCTATGAGAGAGTTACACCGTAACTTGGCAAAACCTGGTATGTGCTGTGAAGCGAATAGTTACAGCGTAACCACTGAGATGGTATTACGCCGTAATTGGTAATGCGTCAAGAATTCTACTGCTAAAATGTTGGTTACGGCGTAATCACCAAGATGAGTTACGCCGTAACTCTGTTCAGATCAGCAACTGCAGCAGTAATTACTTCCTGTCTCTTGCAAAAATGGTTAGAAAACACAAAACCCAACAGAAATGAAATAAAAATAGAAGAAAGGGATAATTCGGGTTGTCTCCCGAAAGAGCACTTTTCTCTATTAACGAGTCTTTAAGTTAGACTCAGAGCCGCGAGGCTCTATGGGGGCCTTTGAGCTTGCCCCACTTCTTCGATATCCTTCATCAAATTGTGCCTCATCCATGCAACATTTGAGGCAGTTCGGAGGTATTCAATGGTTTCGATCTTTCGGACTTTACAAAATTTCTCCTCCGGACCTAGGTGGTAGCGAGTGAATTCGTATTTTTCAACTATAATTGGAGGTGGTCTTTTGTAGGGTATCCCCAGGAGTTTGCACCTCCTTTTTTCGTAAGCTTCGTCATCTGGATCAGTGAACTCCTCATTTCCTTGCAACTCAAGGTAATCTAGCATCCCTTCGATATCATCGTCATCAGAAACAGTGCCCTTGAACCATTCTTCATCGAGCAAATTCTCCACTAGAACGCGCTTGCATTCTTCTTTATCATTACTCACCCGCTCTATGTCATCATCAATTGTTATTTTACTCATGTTTTCGAGACTTTTGTCGTTTGAATTTTCTTGATCCATGTATTCCTTCCAAATCTTATCTTTTGTTAATGTGTCCAGATGCCCATACTTAATTTTTACCCAACTATCAAACCCCAGGTTGTCCATCCAAGGTAAACTCGTTCTTTCCTCTTCATTGGTTGAGGACCAAAAGAATTCATCTTTTCCTAATATTCCAGAGTTGCTTCCACCATTACACATATCGTCATATGGGTTGCATGACGCCCAAAAAATTTCCCCAGGAGATTTTACTTTTTCGCACCAGTGACTGCGTAGTTCCTTGTTGTCAGTTTCACTTAAATGCTCATCCGTGCATAGTATATCTTTATTAGTCTCTTCCTTCTGAATATGCTCCGCGTAATCAATTTTTTGTTTCATAAGAAGATTTGGATTGATCTTGGCATTCCCAAATTGAATTGCGTACCAATATTTAAAGGCCAAATTACCGAATTCAATGCCATGTCTTTCACGCTCATGAGGGCATGTCCATTCTTCCTTTCTTTCATTGTCTCCTCCATTGCAATATTCGTGGAAGGGGCTGCATGTAGGCCATGCCCTTGTGGTTTCTTCATCAGTAATGACGACAGGAGTACACCAGTGAGTGATAAGTGGCTTTTCTTCATCTTCAAGGGAGAGTTCCTCGAGTTTTTCTGACTTGTCCAAGTTGAGGAATTTTTCTGCCCATGTATCTCAGTTACGCCGTAACTGAGATTCTTGGTTACGGCGTAATTCATTAGAGTCATTTTCCTCAGTATTCTTCACAACCCCGTTGTCGCTGTCAAACACAAGGTTACGCCGTAACTCATTAGGCATGTTATGGCGTAACTCAGATATGTTAACGAAATCGTCCTTTAAACCCGTATCACCGGCCTGAACCTTCGAGTTATCATCCGAAAAAATTACCTTACATTCCATAGCTGGTTTAGATCCTTCAGGTTTATCGTCATTTCTCCTTACTTTTTCACTGAGTTTATCACCATGGATTCAAGGTTTTTCAGAGTTGAGTCATGTTTGGAAATGTTTTTGTCATTGTTTTCCTGGAATTCCTTCAACCACTCATCTTGCTCCTTTTGTCTTTGGGCTGAATTTTCCAGAAATTTATTAATTGTTTCTTCAAGACTGGGCTTTCTTTCCCCATAAAGCCCACGGTTGTAATTTCCACGATAACCATTACTATTTCGATCACCGTAAAATGGTCGATTTTCTCCATACTTAACTTCTTCGATATCCTCTTCGTCCATATGAGGACAATATTTTGTAAGATGTCCTCCTCTACAGCTTTCACAACCCACTTGGATGGCATGAACGGTTTCTCTGACCTTCAGCATATCTCGACTGAGACTTTCAATTATACTAGCGATTGCTGCAATTCCGTCGAAACTTCCGCCTTGGTTTCTTTTACTTCCACCGTCGTTCCATTTTTGAGAATGGTCCGCCATTTTTTGAATGGCTTCAATTGCAGTAGTAGGAGTCATGTTTGGGATAGGTCCTTGATAGTCCAGCATCTATCTTGTAGTTACATTTATTCCTTTGTAGAAAATATTGACCTTCTGCTGGTTATTTAGATCATTGGTAGGAAACTTATAAAGAAGATCGTTGTATATGTCCCAAGCTTGATACAGAGTTTCGTCTTCTTCTTGTTTGAAATTATGGATCTCCAAGAGTTGATTAGAAATCTTTTATGGCGGACAATATCTTTGAATAAAGTGTTTCTTTAGTAGCGCCCAAGTATTAACTGCCCCGGCGGGCAATCTTTCGATCCATCTTCTGGCTGCTCCAGTGAGAGTCATAGGGAACACTCTAAGCATAACGGCATCATGAGACACGCCCGGAATGTTGAAAAGGCTAGCGATGTATAGGACATTTTCAACGTGCTCATATGCGTCTTCGTCCCTGTTTCCTGAAAAAGGGTTAACGCGAAGCTCCCTAAAAAATTGGTCTTTAATCTCGAAACGAACATCCGCTCCGATTGCCGGTCTTATGAGATCCGGCCCTTGATCAGCTCTAGTCAACGCTAAGTATTCCTAAAGAGTGATCCTTCTTTCATCTTCTTCCGGAATCATTTCTTTCCTTATGAGTGATCCTTGAGACATTTTGATTCCTGAAACGCACCAATACCAACAAATACAGAGAAGGTTGCATATATATGTTAGTGATTACACATAAAGCCCATTGTAATGCTTGTATTAGATGGACTCATAAATCTAAGAAACAGTCGTGAACAGTTAAGCACAATTCCATGTGAAACAAGGTATCACATTTTAAAGGATAACTTAATAAAAAAATTTCACACCTAAAAATAAGTTGCTTACTCTAAGGTTTTAGTTACTCAGAAAGAATTTTTGAAAACTTCCTGACTCGAAGGATTTTGGGAAAGATTTAAAAAATACATCCCTTAGTCGTAGATGACAAACTTCCTTACTCGGAAGACATTTGAAGCATCCCAACTCAGAGAAATGGTGCCAATATCCTTACTCAAAGAATCAATCATGTTACTCGAAGAAATTTAAAATAAGTTTCTAAGTCGAAGAAGTTTCTCTTACTCGGAGAATTTTATAATAGATTCTAAGTAGGAGAAGAGTTCTTTTACTCGAAGATCATTATAAAATTTTCTAAGTGGGAGAAAATTCTCTTACTCGGAGAAATTCATATAAACTTCCCTAAGTCAAAAAAATTCATTAACCTTATTCGAAAAAATTCGTATCATATTTTCTTTAGTCGAATACATTTATAAAATTTGAAAACTCAAGTAAGCACAAATTTTAATCTAAGCATGCATTGGCATTATAACCCTTTGTAAAGTCATCTTAGATAGTTATTCCTAGGTGCTTACGCCAAAGAATTGGAGGTTTGATCTATTCTCAAGCCTATGGTAATCTATGTACTCTTCCAGGTAGTGAGTGTTTATCTTCCATTTCCTTACACATTATATTTCATATAAACGAGAGATGAGAGAATCCAAACACCAATTCTGAGGTGCTAGTGTATAATTTCCATTCTTGTTTTGAATATTGTGGCACTTGTACTTGTTTTAGACTATTTTAAACGAATCCTAAACGAATCCTAACTCATA
This sequence comes from Chrysanthemum seticuspe, assembly GCA_019973895.1. Taxonomy (NCBI): domain Eukaryota; kingdom Viridiplantae; phylum Streptophyta; class Magnoliopsida; order Asterales; family Asteraceae; genus Chrysanthemum; species Chrysanthemum seticuspe. Next base: position 43,785,244 of record BPTQ01000003.1, read on the forward strand.
AATTGATTAGCCAAAAGTACATTTGCTTGAGGAAAAGCAAATTCCAAGTGTAGAGATATTTGATAAGTATTTTAAACATACGTTTTTAGGGGGTCATTTAAGCCCTATATGGAAAACTAGAAGGGGGGGTTGAATATTTTTGCCGATTTTAAGTTAGTTTCAAAAACTTTAGATTCAATGTAATATGAAATCGTGTGGATAAAGAGAAAGTATAGATCTATAAGTAATGCAAGTATAGAAAACAAGTAAAGTAAATGATAGAAATGACACAACCGATTTATAGTGGTTCGACTACAAGGACACCTTCCTTACCCTATTCCAGTCCCCGAGTCACCTACTCGAGAGTTCAAGAACTATATCAACAAACTCCTTCAACTCGGCGGAGAAGCCTTCACAACGTCGCTTACAATTTTTATGGTACAAAGCTAAATACTGAGTCCTTAACACAGAGGATGATGCAGGTTTTACTGACCAGGTCTTAATATTTATAGTGTCTCGCTATACATATGGTCTACCCTAATGCACTAACGGGCAGTGTACCCGGTCGTGTGTAGTGTAGTAAATAGTAAAGCTGAGGTCGTCCCAAGAGCTATGTGTGTCGGATAATTACTAAGTCTAATTGTCACAAAATATAAATGGTTTGATAGGGTTTTGATTAACTAAACTACTAATCCAGAAAATAAAATAAAAGCAAATAAATGTGTGAAAGGAAATCAATAGAGGATTAGTGGTGCTAACCTTGTTAATCCTCCTAGCTAGTTATGTCTACGTCTACTTACTTCCAATTACTTCAGGTGGGGTCAAATTCGAGAGGACAACATTTGGTCAATTCGCCCTAACCTATTAGCAAAGATGCCACCACAGGAGAAATCAGGCGCACAGTCATAAGTCCTGTTGTTCCTGGTCCCCTAAGCCGAGTCATTAAGTACCGCTACATGCTAGATTCTAAATAGTGATGCCCGACCGTTAGGAACTTAGACACTACACCCCCCAATTCTTAAGTTCATCCAAACGATAGGTGATCAATTGGTCAAATCGCACAAGTAGAAAGTGTCGTTAGTTGGTCATATATTACCCTTCCCGTCTCTGTCCGCTCACATAAGGTCAGTTGGTCATATCTCCTAGGCAATTGGCCTCTATCGCCATTCAAAACTACCGAACCAGGGGTGACTACCAAAGAACTATGCATGCATACACTTAGAAATAATTGTACGGAAGTAAAGGTAAACCCAAACAAAACAATTAAGGAATTATAACTAGGCTAGCACCAAAGGGTGCTTAGCCGCTCATATTAATCATGCAAATCAATTCAATATTCAAAAGTACGAAATACATGAATTGAAAGTAAAAGAAATAATAAACGCTAAAGCTTATCGTAATGGTGTGACTTCTCCCTTGGAAAAAGCTCCGTATGCTTCCTTAGACCTCCCTTGAGCTTTTTCCCACGTTCTCAGAGTGTTGTGTGTGGAATGGGATGCTCTGAAATGCTGGAATTCGTGGGGTATTTATAGGCCAGGTTTGGGTTACGGCGTAACCAATAGAGGAGTTACGCCGTAACCTTCTATTTCATCGTAAATGCACTAGATCTGCTAGTTACGGCATAACCTGGTTACGTCGTAGTCTTCAATAAACTCGGTTACTTCGTAAGTGATGCAGTAGTTAGGGCGTAAGTATCAGCGGCGTGGAACCACTTTTGACCTAATGGAGTTACGTCGTAACCTTTGGGAAGAGTTACGCCGTAACCTCTTGATAAGTTGGACTTCTGGGTCACGCACTAGTTATGGCGTAATGTGAGAGATGAGTTACGCCGTAACTTCTTCAAAATAAGCATACTGTGATAAATCTTTAGTAATGTTTCCATTTCCGCATCTCTTTAGCTCCAATGCTCGTAATTTACCTGAAAGTTGTAAACAATGGAAAACAAGCGTAAATCCATATAAATGATATAAATAACGAGTATTAACGGGGGAAATTGACACTTAATATTCAGGACTATTTGATGTTATCAGAGGACCAAACCAACACTACTATAACACAATAAATATGTGAAATATGAAATACAAGATCTTCGCTACAGAAATCTTGTGGAGGAACAAATCAATCAAGGACCCCTTGCTTGGATGACTTGTAGAATGCTCATGATCTTGCCTTAGAGAAGGACCTATATGAGAATCACAACAAAAGAAAGAAGAACTACTATCTAGATTAAGAGATCTTAGGTTAGAAGAATGTAAGAATATATGAGAGATTTTGTAAGAAAAGGGGTAAGTTACAATGAAGAAATGGCTCTCTACTTATAGGAAATTTCTTGCTACTGTTGCACGGATCCCACGGATCCCTTTCCTGAGGGATCCGTCTAGTGTAATCAGAGGGATCCGTGAGACGCTCCTGTTTGCCCATGGGTTATGGGTTATGGGTCATGGGTCCTTGACTTTGGACCATGGGTATCTAAGTAGATAAAATGTATCTAAAAGATGCAATGCATCAAGTCAATGGGTTATGGGTTAACTCTATGGGTTATGGATATGCTCCATGGGTATGGGTCATAGGTTGTGGTTTTAACCCATCCTAATAAACTATTACAATAAATGAATTATTACAACAATTTATATTAAATGACTATATATGTAGATGCTTTATAAAAATAACATGTATCCTTATAATTTTACTTATGATAACATTATATTTTAAATCAACAAAACACAAAGAGATCGTTAAATATTAATAAATGTTTTTATGATTTATTTGTATTTACAATCTCCCCGTTTTTGTTGATGACAAAACATAATGTTATGATGGGTAAAACTTAAGATTGGATGTATGTTTTGAAAGCATAAATTCTACTTCTTCTCCCCCTTTTTGTCGAAACAAAAAGTGACCCTAATGAAGAAATAAAGTGTGAAAAAATAGTCCACATATCTCTAACTCCCCCTTGACGGTAGCTCCCCCTAGAATAGGGCGTTAAGTGAGAAAATATAAAACCTACAAAGAAAAATTTAGTAGTAACTTGCAATATAATCTTGTGATTGACGAGAAATAAGGTGGAGAACCAAGGTATGTAAACAAAGCCTTGTAATAAAATAACAAAGTGTAGTGGTATATATGCCACATACAAACATGTAAAACTAAGAACAAGGTTTTTTCTTTAAAATGACTCGAAAGAAAAACTAGAGAAAATAGTAATATTATTCCTTCCATGCTTGCATAAGGTTATTGATGGAGGTTTTGGTGAGTGATGATGTTGATGCGATCAAGGATGTGGTTAAATATGAATCGCATCTCTTCCCTAATTTCTATTGCAAGTTCCCTAGTGGATTGACAATTCTCACAATGTAAGTGATGTGGGTAATGTGTGTTAAAGGTTTCTGGGTTAGTTTGTTTTGGGGGATGCGTATGTGGTGGAAAAGTTGGAAAATATGGATCAAAGTCCTGAATGTTTGGAAGTGGTGGTGGAAAAGAACGTAGATGTTCTTGTAAGAGAATGGGGGTTAAAGGTGGTGAAGTTACAAGATCTTTGTAAATTGTGTTTGGAGATGTGGGAGGTGTTAAAAAGACTAATTCTTTTGGGTTGATTTGTTGAGATCATTTTGGAGTCTTAAGGAGTTCCAATAGAGTGACTTTAGGTGGAGACTTGATAGGTGATGGTGGTGGTGTCCTTGTTGGATATGAGGGAGGTGCTACTATGGAACCATTTGGTGGTGAAAGGGTAGTTGGTGAAGAACTATTTTGACAATGTTTTGGCTAAACAACAAGGCCGGATGCTAATCCATGCGGTTTTTCTAAATTTGGGTGGTGGTATTACGGAAGGTGGTAGGATAAAATTTTGGATTTCTTGAAGAGGATTGTTTGAACTAGGTGATTCATCTATGCTGGAAGATCTTTTAGAAGACATGATGATGGTTGTTTGTGAGGTTGAGAGTGATGAAGATGCAAGCATTTTGGGAACTTTATTTATAGAGAAAATAATGCATTGTAATGAATGCTTGACCCAAAATATGGACTAAAATCTAATGATTAGATATGAATTTAAGGCATGTGATCATGATAACACAAGCATGCAGTAACATACTCATTACTAAAAAGGATAAAATGATAAAAATATAGAGGTTTTTAGCCAAAGTGAGAAAAATAGAAGAGAATTTCAGCTTCTGTCTCACGGATCCTATGGATCCTTCCCTTGAGGAAACCGTCCAGCGTTAATGCTTGGATTCTTGTTAATGTTCTTTGCTCTGTAGCTCGTAGTCATTGATTCATCATTTTTTGCATGTTGGATAATCAATGTGGAGGTCTTTAACTGATCCACGTGATGATGAGTTTTGAGCCAGCATTGAGATCATCAACTAACATAAATCTCTGACTCTTCCATTGTGGTGTTGGTATTATGTGATGTTGTGACATTTGGACTGTCATGCTCACATTTTGGATCATGATTTCTTCTTATCAGAGTAGCGGAAGCTTTAGTTGATTCAAGATATTTGCAGTAGCGTAGCAGAAGCATGGAGTGAAAATATCAGAGTCGTTATGCACTTATCATGATTTCTTTAGAGATACATGTGTAGTGTGAGCATGCGGCTATGGATTGACCGCTTCATTCCGATCAGCTACAAACGTCGGGCGTACCTGCATACAACAGTTACTAATAAAGTGCACGAAAGTGTCTTTGGCCCACGGTTCCCCGTTGATCAGTACAAGTACTGCCTGTGATCAGGTATAATTCCGAAGAATTTCCTTGACAGGGTTTTGCAGCTGCTCTAGCTGTTCTCAAACCGGAACGTCTTAAAGAAGACCACATGGAGTGAGTGAACCAGCGAATTAAGATTCACTGATTGATGAAAGGAGATTTGAAAAACAATCGTGTACCGCTCAAATAGAAATTGTTTTTGCAATACAACGAAGGTTTTAATAAAAATCAATTATCAATCATAAACACCTTTTATTTTGAAATGTTAGTACTCAGTCGATGTGCTAAAGAAAAGAGTTTTTAAGAACAACGACCGGTTTTTCAAATGTATCCGTCAATCCATAACCTGAACCAGGATTGATTCAAAAGATTGAATCGCCCCATTGTTTCTGTTCAGTTGTCACATGGTTGATCTATTGGATAGATCTCACATACCACCCACCAGGAGCTTGTTTGATGTTGGCTCCAGAAGGCTTTCCATCTTCATTGTGAATATGTTTGCATATCACTCAGATGTTCTGGCAATACCACAAGGATAATGCGTAGGACTCATGAGATATAATCTCTCTTTCCACATTGTATGAAACATAGAGTCTTCATTGAAAGTGTCCTAATGAGATTTATTTGATGATCTCGTGGCTCTAGACTCAATTATGCATATTTTGGTTCCTATGCCGGAGACTAGGGAGAGGGTCTCCTTCTTCAATATCAACAATCTCTAAGGGAAAGTCGATAGATAATGTCGGTTCCCCGTGAGAATGAAACAAGCCCTTTTAAGAGGAACTTGAGTAGTTTGGGAAGTTGTAGTGCAGTGCGTCACTGGGTCCATGACGTCTTGTCTTCAATACCGATGTTACCTTGGTAACCATCAGTAGCATATGAATTGAACCCGGTTTCTGCCCTAAGGTTGAATAAATGGAGGGCTATTTCTTTTCACCCTTTTTCACATTCAATTATTTTTCATTCTTCAACCCCTTCAGTGCTTACTGAGACTTCATAACTAGAACCTTGTTGGGTTAATTCCAGTACTAGCTCAGTCTCAGTCCGTACTCTTCCCATATCTCATTTTTCTCCTTTTTTCATCATACCTAAAGACTTCTACACTAACTAGTGGATTATCCCTGGGTAGATCCCTCCGGTTCTGGCGGATCGTGGGAACAAATACCTAACCTTATCATCCTTATATCACCATACATAAAGTAAATTTGGTCGGTCTATTTGGTATTGTTCATCTGCCATTGGAACCAATCGAAAACCATTTGAAAACCAATCCAGATACTTGTGATATATTATCAAAGCATTTTGTACCTGAATTGTTTTTGATATTTTTAGAAAAAGAGCTCCCCCTCAACATGTGCATCATGTATTTGAAATCGTTTTAGCACATGGAGGCAAGAGGAAGGATTAACTTCTTTGATTACCATTTTCTAAAAGATATCAACATCACTTCCCTGATTAAATCAAGTAGATAAAGCATATTGGGGAAGGATGAGGTTTTCATAAGTTTGCTCCCCCTTAATATGTGCCTCGAGGTTTCAAAGAGTTTTGCACATATTAGAAAGAACCTGCACTTAGAGACAAATCAATCACGTTTCATTTCTTTGTGGTTTTAAAAGGATGCTCCCCCTCAACATGTGCATGGAAAATTTGAAATCGTTTGGCACATATGGGGAGGAAAGCTTGCTAAACACTTGTGAAACCATTTATCGAATTATCAGTTTAAATCCAATTTAAATCACAAATTCTCCCTCGATCACTGTGACAACCCGCAATTTTACAGGTCCTTACTCAACCTCAACTCAAATTTATTTATTTTGGAAGTTTACATATTTACTTTTACGAGTGTAACTATTAAGTCCAATCTCGGAAGCTCGAAAAACTATATTTGTGCACAACGACTTTGAACTAAATTTAGTTTACTTAGTTCTAGCATAATATAAATTCAAGCACATTTTATCAATTGTACAATTACGGTTTTTAAAACATTTACGTTGGGTACGTAAACATACATTTTTTTTTTCATTTACATGCATGAATAACACATCCAATACCATAAATATCTATACATTATCAAAGTTACTCAATTTACTCTCCCTTTTTTTTGGAACAAAAAAAATCAGCCACTCTATGTTAAATATACAAAATATCATTTAAAATACCAACTATCATTCATTTTTTTTCAACTAGTTCTTACACAACACCATCTCATCCCCATTCTTTCTTTCCTTGTACGCCACCCCCCTCCTATCACTCATCATGCTTTCTCATTTAATTCCTTGTACTACTTGTCTCTTTGGTTACTTGCAAACTTACTATAAGATCTAGCATTTCTTTCATTCATTTTCATTTTACCACAACACTAAAACACACAAAACTCTCTCAACTTTCTCTCTACATATAATGACAGCAGCTAGAGGAGAACAAGGGGCAAAAAGTTTTGGTTCTTGGTTCTTTTGATTAGATTATTTAGTGTTCATAGCAAGGGTTATCAAGTGTGTTCATAGTTAGGCCATTACTCGAGGTTCTTGGGTTCTTTGGTTCACCAATCATCGACATTTTCTTGTAAGCATACATAATCTATTTTCATACTCATGTACACCCTTATTTATCATTTCATTTACATTTCACGTCACCTTTATAAGATTTGTTATGATGAAACATCTTTGGAAAACAAGCTTATAAAACCTAAAAGCACTATTTTTTTTATAACGAGAAATTAAGCTAGTAAAACATGGTACAAAAACCATTTTTGTTATAAACCCTTCTTACCACAGTGACTATAATGGCTCAGAATGATCTCGGACAAGTTTCGTGAATAATGGAATTTTCTAACTATTTTTCATATGTAAAACAAGATTAAGTATCAAATCTGCCCTTTCGAATATTTTTCGTGAATTTGTGTACTTTAAAGGTAGATTGAGCATGAGATCTTGTTTGTTTCGCTTAGTAGACACATAGACTTGAACGTATCAACTTGAATCACATCAAACGGATCATTTTTGAATAAGATATGACCTCGGGAAGTTGGATTATGCTTTTCTGTCCAACTTTTCGATCAGGTCAGCAGCTTAAACGACCAAACATCCCCTGATAAAAGCATTTAAAAGATCATTGGCCTTGATATTTTGAAACTATATATTTTTAGCTACGTTTTGAGAGTTGAATGAGCAAAAACGGACTTGTAACGAAGGAGATATGGCCGTTTTAAGACCCGAAAACCTTATTATCAGCTCCTGTCCAGTTTTTATTACAATTGCTACTGACCTATTTCGAGCCTGTTTTCGAGGGCCTTGGGCTTAGATTCATCCATAGCGATAGTTGAACTTTCTATAGTCCTCGCGGCATACTTGACACTGGAATTCGAAATGGCTCAAACCCATTTGAAACGAAGAACTTATGACCTCCGAAAGTTGAGCAAAACTCACTTTTGACATGTTTTTGAAAACTTAACAGTTAAAACTGAAACTTTCGTTTTGTCATGTTTTGAGTCATAAAACCTCATTACAAGTGTATAAAGGTGATAATACATCATAAAACTCATATGCATATAGTACATATCATATTTTCCTAAAACAGTTTAATTATTTAGGTTGCGATTAGGCTTTCGCGCTTCAATTTTCGTGCACACATTTGCTAGTATCGCATTATTCTGTTTGAGGTGAGTTCATAGCCCCACTTTTATTGCTTAATTGTTTTACAAACTCTTGGGGGAGATACATGCTATATTTTTAATCGAACACAAATGCTTTGAACTGTATGCTATATCCAAATGTTTTATTGTCACTAAGTAATCAATTGCCATGTTTGAAGTCCCTACATCATGCACCATTAGTCACTTGCGAGTGAGCGCGAATATTGTGAATAGGCCTATTGGAATTAACACTCCCGTTCTTATTGACCCAGCTAGGGGAAATCGAACGCACTATATTTGAATCATTAAGGTAAATTGGCAAGTTTACCTATTAGGGCTGCGATGAAACGATTTTACCAATTTCTATTGGTACGAGGTTTACGCTTTGGTTGTCATGAACTTAGTGAAATAAATGCTGTTTTGTTTTCAACGATGAGTGTGAATCAATTTAACTCACACTACGAATATTGTGTTCAAACGAATTAATTAAACCTATGAATTTCACTCAACCTTTGTGTTGACAGTTTTAAGCATGTTTTATCTCAGGTATCTAAGGCATTCACTTCATGGCATGCATGTGGGCTTATCATAGAGTCGTGTTGATGACGCGTCTCTCATGGGATTTATGCACTTTAAAACATCGTTTGAATTGTAACAAACTTATTTCCGCACAAGTTGATTTTCATTTGGGACCTATACTTTGTAAACTCTGATTGTTTTATTAAATCAAACGATGTGTTTTCCAAACGACACTTTAGGCCGTTCAATATATCTGTAACTGTGATGCTATGACAGTCAATCCCCAGGAATTCCATTCCGCTGCAAAACAGGTAATTTGGGGGTGTGATAGATTGGCATCAGAGCTTCGGTTATAGAGAACTAGGTTGCATCATTGACCCTAGACTATAACTACATCATCATAGCATCTCATCATTTCATCATAAGTGCATATTCACTTTACATGCGGTTTATACGTACATTTTTCGAGTTATCTACTTTCATTTCACATCGATTGTCACATGGATGCCCTTAAATACCCATCCCATTATCATTTCCTCATACTCTAATGTGGAGAATGCCTTGTCATTCTCTATCAAAATTTTAACATCAATTGACTCATCACCGATAACGTCGAATGCCGAGATAAACCTTTAAGTAGGGCAAAGTCACTCTCACTCCTTTGTTTCACCACTAACATGTCGAGTTACACGTTATTAACACATTAAGTCACTAAACCATTATACATTTGAAGCACTTACGACATCTCATAACCCATTTCTTAGGAAACCGTCGATCATTTTGAAAAATAACCTCAAACTTATCATTTCTTATCACATCTCTTTGGAGCGTTTATTATTGACATCGGACTTTGCTACATCTCACCTTTCCTTTTATTTTGAAGAAGATATGGCGCGGAAGAAAGCTGCACCCGAATTGACACAAGCGGCTATTCAAAAGTTGGTAAGGGATAGCATAGCCGATGCTTTAAGGACTGAAAGGGAAACGGTGGCTGCTGAGGCCGCGGCTGTTGCCGAAGCCGCTAGACTTGCTGTTGCTGCAGGAAATGCAGGAGGGTCCGGAGTTAGAAGCTGTTCGTATACGGATTTCAAAAGTGGAGATCCCACTAAGTTTAGGGGTACCGAAGGGGCCACTGCAATGGTTAGATGGTTCGAGAAAATGGAGTCCGTGTTTTTGTTATGTAATTGCCCGGATGATAGCAAGGTTAAGTTTGCTACGAGTACACTACTTGATGGGGCGTTGTCGTGGTGGAACTCTTATGCTCAGCCGATGGGAATGGAAAATGCTTTCAAGCTCACTTGGGAGCAATTCAAAGGTTTGGTAACAAAGAAGTTTTGTCCGCGTACGGAGGTGAAGAAGTTGGAGACCGAATTCTATGAGTTGGTAACTATTGGGTATGACATTGATACTTACATTCGAAGGTTTCAAGAATTGGCCGTGTTATGCCCATCTATGGTTTCGGATAATGAGAAGCTACTGGAGGCTTTCATTGAAGGACTTCCCGAGATTATTCAAGGTGATGTGACTTCTTTTGATCCACAAACGATTGAGGAATCTATTAGAGTGACTCAGAAGCTTATGGCACAAGTAGTAAAGAGAGGAAATATCACCAACACCAACCGAAACCACAATAACAACAACGACGATAACCAAATCAACAACAACAAAAGAAAATGGGAAAATGACCAAGGAGGTTATAATAACAACAACCAAAACCGTAACACTAACCATCACCAACAACAGAATAGAAGGCAAGAAGCTGCTATGGTTTATGTTGCTGCACCAATAGAAGGCAGAGGTTATGCCGGAACACACCCACTATGTAATCGATGTAATTTTCATCACTCGGGTCCTTGCCCTGCCAAGTGCCACAAGTGCCAAAAATCGGGACACCTATCCAGGGATTGTAGAGGTAAAGCCGTAGTCACATGCTTCGGATGTGGGGAGCAAGGACACTATCGGAATCAATGTCCTCAAAACCAAGGTCAACAAGTTGAAGGTGCTCATGGGAATGCATACATGTTAGGAGGAGGAGAAGCTCGTCAAGGTATCAACGACGCGGAAGACTAAAGAAGATCGGAAACTAACAGTTTAATTTCTCCTTATGTACTATGTCGTACTAAGTTTATGTTTTCCATCGTATCCGAATCTTTATAACTTAAGATGTATTACTGTTTGATAAACCACTCGTTGTAAAATATTCTCATCTATCGTACTTTATTTTCTTCCGATTCGATATCATTTACAAGGGTTTTACTTCCTTTCACTTTAACTGCCATTTTAACGACACGGTTTAAATCTTTGTAAACATTGAGAGTTATAACAACTAAACCGAACGTCACATTACCGTTCCTTAATTATACATAGCCTAGCTAACTATGCCTAATTCTGGAGGGATCATGTTATGTTGGGAGCAGTTATTTATAAATCTTAGTGTAAGCAAAATTTTCACATATTTCAGAAAAGTCAAAGTGATGCTCATCGAAGATATTCATCCAATATTTTCTCTACTATGATGTTTTATACACTTTCAATCATCGATAACCGTAACGACACTTCTCCATGTCTTCTCTCCTCGATATTCATCACAAACTCAAAAATTCAATAGACTAACACGAACTGAATTCAGGGACTGAATTCCTTTTTGGATGGGCGAATGTGACAACCCGCAATTTTACAGGTCCTTACTCAACCTCAACTCAAATTTATTTATTTTGGAAGTTTACATATTTACTTTTACGCGTGTAACTATTAAGTCCAATCTTGGAAGCTCGAAAAACTATATTTGTGCACAACGACTTTGAACTAAATTTAGTTTACTTAGTTCTAGCATAATATAAATTCAAGCACATTTTATCAATTGTACAATTACGGTTTTTAAAACATTTACGTTGGGTACGTAAACATACATTTTTTTTTTCATTTACATGCATGAATAACACATCCAATACCATAAATATCTATACATTATCAAAGTTACTCAATTTACTCTCCCTTTTTTTTGGAACAAAAAAAAATCAGCCACTCTATGTTAAATATACAAAATATCATTTAAAATACCAACTATCATTCATTTTTTTTCAACTAGTTCTTACACAACACCATCTCATCCCCATTCTTTCTTTCCTTGTACGCCACCCCCCTCCTATCACTCATCATGCTTTCTCATTTAATTCCTTGTACTACTTGTCTCTTTGGTTACTTGCAAACTTACTATAAGATCTAGCATTTCTTTCATTCATTTTCATTTTACCACAACACTAAAACACACAAAACTCTCTCAACTTTCTCTCTACATATAATGACAGCAGCTAGAGGAGAACAAGGGGCAAAAAGTTTTGGTTCTTGGTTCTTTTGATTAGATTATTTAGTGTTCATAGCAAGGGTTATCAAGTGTGTTCATAGTTAGGCCATTACTCAAGGTTCTTGGGTTCTTTGGTTCACCAATCATCGACATTTTCTTGTAAGCATACATAATCTATTTTCATACTCATGTACACCCTTATTTATCATTTCATTTACATTTCACGTCACCTTTATAAGATTTGTTATGATGAAACATCTTTGGAAAACAAGCTTATAAAACCTAAAAGCACTATTTTTTTTATAACGAGAAATTAAGCTAGTAAAACATGGTACAAAAACCATTTTTGTTATAAACCCTTCTTACCACAGTGACTATAATGGCTCAGAATGATCTCGGACAAGTTTCGTGAATAATGGAATTTTCTAACTATTTTTCATATGTAAAACAAGATTAAGTATCAAATCTGCCCTTTCGAATATTTTTCGTGAATTTGTGTACTTTAAAGGTAGATTGAGCATGAGATCTTGTTTGTTTCGCTTAGTAGACACATAGACTTGAACGTATCAACTTGAATCACATCAAACGGATCATTTTTGAATAAGATATGACCTCGGGAAGTTGGATTATGCTTTTCTGTCCAACTTTTCGATCAGGTCAGCAGCTTAAACGACCAAACATCCCCTGATAAAAGCATTTAAAAGATCATTGGCCTTGATATTTTGAAACTATATATTTTTAGCTACGTTTTGAGAGTTGAATGAGCAAAAACGGACTTGTAACGAAGGAGATATGGCCGTTTTAAGACCCGAAAACCTTATTATCAGCTCCTGTCCAGTTTTTATTACAATTGCTACTGACCTATTTCGAGCCTGTTTTCGAGGGCCTTGGGCTTAGATTCATCCATAGCGATAGTTGAACTTTCCATAGTCCTCGCGGCATACTTGACACTGGAATTCGAAATGGCTCAAACCCATTTGAAACGAAGAACTTATGACCTCCGAAAGTTGAGCAAAACTCACTTTTGACATGTTTTTGAAAACTTAACAGTTAAAACTGAAACTTTCGTTTTGTCATGTTTTGAGTCATAAAACCTCATTACAAGTGTATAAAGGTGATAATACATCATAAAACTCATATGCATATAGTACATATCATATTTTCCTAAAACAGTTTAATTATTTAGGTTGCGATTAGGCTTTCGCGCTTCAATTTTCGTGCACACATTTGCTAGTATCGCATTATTCTGTTTGAGGTGAGTTCATAGCCCCACTTTTATTGCTTAATTGTTTTACAAACTCTTGGGGGAGATACATGCTATATTTTTAATCGAACACAAATGCTTTGAACTGTATGCTATATCCAAATGTTTTATTGTCACTAAGTAATCAATTGCCATGTTTGAAGTCCCTACATCATGCACCATTAGTCACTTGCGAGTGAGCGCGAATATTGTGAATAGGCCTATTGGAATTAACACTCCCGTTCTTATTGACCCAGCTAGGGGAAATCGAACGCACTATATTTGAATCATTAAGGTAAATTGGCAAGTTTACCTATTAGGGCTGCGATGAAACGATTTTACCAATTTCTATTGGTACGAGGTTTACGCTTTGGTTGTCATGAACTTAGTGAAATAAATGCTGTTTTGTTTTCAACGATGAGTGTGAATCAATTTAACTCACACTACGAATATTGTGTTCAAACGAATTAATTAAACCTATGAATTTCACTCAACCTTTGTGTTGACAGTTTTAAGCATGTTTTATCTCAGGTATCTAAGGCATTCACTTCATGGCATGCATGTGGGCTTATCATAGAGTCGTGTTGATGACGCGTCTCTCATGGGATTTATGCACTTTAAAACATCGTTTGAATTGTAACAAACTTATTTCCGCACAAGTTGATTTTCATTTGGGACCTATACTTTGTAAACTCTGATTGTTTTATTAAATCAAACGATGTGTTTTCCAAACGACACTTTAGGCCGTTCAATATATCTGTAACTGTGATGCTATGACAGTCAATCCCCAGGAATTCCATTCCGCTGCAAAACAGGTAATTTGGGGGTGTGATAGATTGGCATCAGAGCTTTGGTTATAGAGAACTAGGTTGCATCATTGACCCTAGACTATAACTACATCATCATAGCATCTCATCATTTCATCATAAGTGCATATTCACTTTACATGCGGTTTATACGTACATTTTTCGAGTTATCTACTTTCATTTCACATCGATTGTCACATGGATGCCCTTAAATACCCATCCCATTATCATTTCCTCATACTCTAATGTGGAGAATGCCTTGTCATTCTCTATCAAAATTTTAACATCAATTGACTCATCACCGATAACGTCGAATGCCGAGATAAACCTTTAAGTAGGGCAAAGTCACTCTCACTCCTTTGTTTCACCACTAACATGTCGAGTTACACGTTATTAACACATTAAGTCACTAAACCATTATACATTTGAAGCACTTACGACATCTCATAACCCATTTCTTAGGAAACCGTCGATCATTTTGAAAAATAACCTCAAACTTATCATTTCTTATCACATCTCTTTGGAGCGTTTATTATTGACATCGGACTTTGCTACATCTCACCTTTCCTTTTATTTTGAAGAAGATATGGCGCGGAAGAAAGCTGCACCCGAATTGACACAAGCGGCTATTCAAAAGTTGGTAAGGGATAGCATAGCCGATGCTTTAAGGACTGAAAGGGAAACGGTAGCTGCTGAGGCCGCGGCTGTTGCCGAAGCCGCTAGACTTGCTGCTGCTGCAGGAAATGCAGGAGGGTCCGGAGTTAGAAGCTGTTCGTATAAGGATTTCAAAAGTGGAGATCCCACTAAGTTTAGGGGTACCGAAGGGGCCACTGCCATGGTTAGATGGTTCGAGAAAATGGAGTCCGTGTTTTTGTTATGTAATTGCCCGGATGATAGCAAGGTTAAGTTTGCTACGAGTACACTACTTGATGGGGCGTTGTCGTGGTGGAACTCTTATGCTCAGCCGATGGGAATGGAAAATGCTTTCAAGCTCACTTGGGAGCAATTCAAAGGTTTGGTAACAAAGAAGTTTTGTCCGCGTACGAAGGTGAAGAAGTTGGAGACCGAATTCTATGAGTTGGTAACTATTGGGTATGACATTGATACTTACATTCGAAGGTTTCAAGAATTGGCCGTGTTATGCCCATCTATGGTTTCGGATAATGAGAAGCTACTGGAGGCTTTCATTGAAGGACTTCCCGAGATTATTCAAGGTGATGTGACTTCTTTTGATCCACAAACGATTGAGGAATCTATTAGAGTGACTCAGAAGCTTATGGCACAAGTAGTAAAGAGAGGAAATATCACCAACACCAACCGAAACCACAATAACAACAACGACGATAACCAAATCAACAACAACAAAAGAAAATGGGAAAATGACCAAGGAGGTTATAATAACAACAACCAAAACCGTAACACTAACCATCACCAACAACAGAATAGAAGGCAAGAAGCTGTTATGGTTTATGTTGCTGCACCAATAGAAGGCAGAGGTTATGCCGGAACACACCCACTATGTAATCGATGTAATTTTCATCACTCGGGTCCTTGCCCTGCCAAGTGCCACAAGTGCCAAGAATCGGGACACCTAGCCAGGGATTGTAGAGGTAAAGCCGTAGTCACATGCTTCGGATGTGGGGAGCAAGGACACTATCGGAATCAATGTCCTCAAAACCAAGGTCAACAAGTTGAAGGTGCTCATGGGAATGCATACATGTTAGGAGGAGGAGAAGCTCGTCAAGGTATCAACGACGCGGAAGACTAAAGAAGTTCGGAAACTAACAGTCTTATTTCTCCTTATGTACTATGTCGTACTAAGTTTATGTTTTCCATCGTATCCGAATCTTTATAACTTAAGATGTATTATTGTTTGATAAACCACTCGTTGTAAAATATTCTCATCTATCGTACTTTATTTTCTTCCGATTCGATATCATTTACAAGGGTTTTACTTCCTTTCACTTTAACTGCCATTTTAACGACACGGTTTAAATCTTTGTAAACATTGAGAGTTATAACAACTAAACCGAACGTCACATTACCGTTCCTTAATTATACATAGCCTAGCTAACTATGCCTAATTCTGGAGGGATCATGTTATGTTGGGAGCAGTTATTTATAAATCTTAGTGTAAGCAAAATTTTCACATATTTCAGAAAAGTCAAAGTGATGCTCATCGAAGATATTCATCCAATATTTTCTCTACTATGATGTTTTATACACTTTCAATCATCGATAACCGTAACGACACTTCTCCATGTCTTCTCTCCTCGATATTCATCACAAACTCAAAAATTCAATAGACTAACACGAACTGAATTCAGGGACTGAATTCCTTTTTGGATGGGCGAATGTGACAACCCGCAATTTTACAGGTCCTTACTCAACCTCAACTCAAATTTATTTATTTTGGAAGTTTACATATTTACTTTTACGCGTGTAACTATTAAGTCCAATCTTGGAAGCTCGAAAAACTATATTTGTGCACAACGACTTTGAACTAAATTTAGTTTACTTAGTTCTAGCATAATATAAATTCAAGCACATTTTATCAATTGTACAATTACGGTTTTTAAAACATTTACGTTGGGTACGTAAACATACATTTTTTTTTTCATTTACATGCATGAATAACACATCCAATACCATAAATATCTATACATTATCAAAGTTACTCAATTTACTCTCCCTTTTTTTTGGAACAAAAAAAAATCAGCCACTCTATGTTAAATATACAAAATATCATTTAAAATACCAACTATCATTCATTTTTTTTCAACTAGTTCTTACACAACACCATCTCATCCCCATTCTTTCTTTCCTTGTACGCCACCCCCCTCCTATCACTCATCATGCTTTCTCATTTAATTCCTTGTACTACTTGTCTCTTTGGTTACTTGCAAACTTACTATAAGATCTAGCATTTCTTTCATTCATTTTCATTTTACCACAACACTAAAACACACAAAACTCTCTCAACTTTCTCTTTACATATAATGACAGCAGCTAGAGGAGAACAAGGGGCAAAAAGTTTTGGTTCTTGGTTCTTTTGATTAGATTATTTAGTGTTCATAGCAAGGGTTATCAAGTGTGTTCATAGTTAGGCCATTACTCGAGGTTCTTGGGTTCTTTGGTTCACCAATCATCGACATTTTCTTGTAAGCATACATAATCTATTTTCATACTCATGTACACCCTTATTTATCATTTCATTTACATTTCACGTCACCTTTATAAGATTTGTTATGATGAAACATATTTGGAAAACAAGCTTATAAAACCTAAAAGCACTATTTTTTTTATAACGAGAAATTAAGCTAGTAAAACATGGTACAAAAACCATTTTTGTTATAAACCCTTCTTACCACAGTGACTATAATGGCTCAGAATGATCTCGGACAAGTTTCGTGAATAATGGAATTTTCTAACTATTTTTCATATGTAAAACAAGATTAAGTATCAAATCTGCCCTTTCGAATATTTTTCGTGAATTTGTGTACTTTAAAGGTAGATTGAGCATGAGATCTTGTTTGTTTCGCTTAGTAGACACATAGACTTGAACGTATCAACTTGAATCACATCAAACGGATCATTTTTGAATAAGATATGACCTCGGGAAGTTGGATTATGCTTTTCTGTCCAACTTTTCGATCAGGTCAGCAGCTTAAACGACCAAACATCCCCTGATAAAAGCATTTAAAAGATCATTGGCCTTGATATTTTGAAACTATATATTTTTAGCTACGTTTTGAGAGTTGAATGAGCAAAAACGGACTTGTAACGAAGGAGATATGGCCGTTTTAAGACCCGAAAACCTTATTATCAGCTCCTGTCCAGTTTTTATTACAATTGCTACTGACCTATTTCGAGCCTGTTTTTGAGGGCCTTGGGCTTAGATTCATCCATAGCGATAGTTGAACTTTCTATAGTCCTCGCGGCATACTTGACACTGGAATTCGAAATGGCTCAAACCCATTTGAAACGAAGAACTTATGACCTCCGAAAGTTGAGCAAAACTCACTTTTGACATGTTTTTGAAAACTTAACAGTTAAAACTGAAACTTTCGTTTTGTCATGTTTTGAGTCATAAAACCTCATTACAAGTGTATAAAGGTGATAATACATCATAAAACTCATATGCATATAGTACATATCATATTTTCCTAAAACAGTTTAATTATTTAGGTTGCGATTAGGCTTTCGCGCTTCAATTTTCGTGCACACATTTGCTAGTATCGCATTATTCTGTTTGAGGTGAGTTCATAGCCCCACTTTTATTGCTTAATTGTTTTACAAACTCTTGGGGGAGATACATGCTATATTTTTAATCGAACACAAATGCTTTGAACTGTATGCTATATCCAAATGTTTTATTGTCACTAAGTAATCAATTGCCATGTTTGAAGTCCCTACATCATGCACCATTAGTCACTTGCGAGTGAGCGCGAATATTGTGAATAGGCCTATTGGAATTAACACTCCCGTTCTTATTGACCCAGCTAGGGGAAATCGAACGCACTATATTTGAATCATTAAGGTAAATTGGCAAGTTTACCTATTAGGGCTGCGATGAAACGATTTTACCAATTTCTATTGGTACGAGGTTTACGCTTTGGTTGTCATGAACTTAGTGAAATAAATGCTGTTTTGTTTTCAACGATGAGTGTGAATCAATTTAACTCACACTACGAATATTGTGTTCAAACGAATTAATTAAACCTATGAATTTCACTCAACCTTTGTGTTGACAGTTTTAAGCATGTTTTATCTCAGGTATCTAAGGCATTCACTTCATGGCATGCATGTGGGCTTATCATAGAGTCGTGTTGACGACGCGTCTCTCATGGGATTTATGCACTTTAAAACATCGTTTGAATTGTAACAAACTTATTTCCGCACAAGTTGATTTTCATTTGGGACCTATACTTTGTAAACTCTGATTGTTTTATTAAATCAAACGATGTGTTTTCCAAACGACACTTTAGGCCGTTCAATATATCTGTAAGTGTGATGCTATGACAGTCAATCCCCAGGAATTCCATTCCGCTGCAAAACAGGTAATTTGGGGGTGTGACAATCACAATTTTCAAATCATTTGATATTTGTGATCTTTATAGATTTAAATTGTTTTTGAAAGCTTTTGAGGAGAATTGTGACTTGATTATGAAAACATTTTAACTGATAAGGATCGGATTATGAGACTTTAAACTCCATTGATTAAACATGCATGATTATCTTTTGAAAACAATTGTATGACAAATAACATTTTGATTTAATTGAAATCATTCTCCCCCTCAATCAATGACATAAGTTGTTGATTGAGAGATAGATATTTTTGACAAACGTTAAGTCCAGATGATTTTCAAAAATAGAGCCCGAGTTATTTTTCAAAGCAATTAGTTTTCATTAGATAGTAAGTAATTGTTTATAGAATCAGAGCATGAGTTTTGATAAACAAGATAAAGCATGGCTCTGTTTTTTCTTTGAAAAACGGGTTACTGCATGAAATGACAATAAACCATTGTTTCACTTTCTCCCAATTTTTTTTTTTTAAGAACAATTGAACAACATCTAAAGTCCCGTGTCATTCTTTGAATGACAGCACAAACACCGTAGATATTATCGAATTGAGAAAAAACATGACAAAAAGACAATATTTTTTGAAATTTTTCAAGATTTTCAAATTTTTATGGATTTTTGAAAAGTTTTATATTTTTCTATTTGCTTTTTGAATAAATATTTACAAGAGATGGATGAAGAAAGACCTTTACTCCTCGTCTTCCTCATGAAGACGTTTGAGTGTTTCCGGTTGTAGACTCTTTAGACCAAGTCGTGGGAGGATAAACTCAAAACGTTCCCTAAGAAGAGCTTTGGTGAAGATGTCTGCTAATTGATATTATGTCCTCACAAAATAGAGTTCCACCACACTGTTCTCTACTTGCTCGCTGATGAAATGATGTCGAATTTCGATGTGCTTTGCTCTTGAGTGTTGAACGTTGTTGCATGAAAGAGCAATAGCACTTTTATTATCACAGTACAGAGGAATTTTGTTGAATTCAAAGCCATAGTCAGATAATTGGGATCTCATCCATAGGATTTGAGCACAACAAGATGACATGGCTATGTATTCAGCCTCTGTAGAGGAAATAGAAGTACTCATTTGTTTCTTTGAAGACCAGCTCACAAGCTTATCACCCAAAAACTGAGCACCTCCAGACATACTTCGACGTGTATCTTGACACCTGCATGATCAGTATCTGCATAGGCTGTTAGTGACATACCGGTGTCCTTCGGGTACCAAATACCCATATTGATGGTTCCTTGGAGATACCGAAGACCCGTTTAACCGCTTCAAGGTGCTTTTTCGTAGGCTTAGCCTGATATCTAGCACACATGCAAACAGCGAACAAAATGTCTGGTCTACTAGCTGTGAGGTACATCAAGAATCCAATCATACTACGATATTTTGTTTGGTCTACCCTGATCCCTGAGTGGTCCACATCCAGTTTAGTACGCTCTATCAAGGGAGTGTCAACAGGGTCACAAGAATCAAATCCAAATTTCTTTAAAATCTCATTTGCATATTTAGATTGATTTATAAAAATGCCTCCGGGACTTTGTGAAATTTGTAATCCCAAGAAAAATGACATTTGTCCCATCATTGACATTTGAAATTTGGAACCCATTTCATTTGAAAAACGGTCACATTCATTGGGGTCAGTCGAGGAAAAAATAATATCATCAACATATATTTGAACGTGAATTAAATGTTTGCCTAACGTTCTGGTGAACAATGTCGGATCAACTGCTCCTTTGCTGAATCCAGTAGATAGAAGAAACTTTGATAGCGTATCATACCATGCCCTTGGAGCTTGCTTCAAACCGTGAAGAGCCTTCTTCAAACGATAGACGTGAGTAGGATGCTCTTGATTCACAAAGCCTTCAGGCTGGCTGACGTATACGACTTTTTTAAGATCTCCGTTAAGAAACACCGTCTTTACATCCATCTGATAGACTACCATGTTCTTACTTGCAACATTAGCCAAGAAGATTCTGATTGCCTCAATATGAGCAACAGGAGCAAATGATTCTTCAAAGTCAATACCCTCCTCTTGACGATATCCTTTTGTAACCAATCGATCCTTGTTCTTCAAAACATCACCATGCTCATCAAGTTTTACTTTGAAGATCCACGTTAGAGCAATGATCGTTGCACAATCTGGAGCAGGTACTAATTCCCATACATCTAGTCAATCAAACTCATGAATTTCTTCTTGCATGGCATTGAACCAGCTGTCTTCATTTTAGAGAGTACGGAGTTGAAGATGCACCATAAGGCATCGGTTGCAAGTTGTTTCCAGGTGGATACTGGACGAGAGAGGTTTCCAATGATGTTGTCCAATGGATGATCATGCGTCCATTCCCTAATATGTTCATGTGGTTGTTGTTGAGGAACTGAAGTAGCAGAGTCTATATCTCCTGATGACGATGGTTCTGATGATGATTCAGGAGCAAATATGTTTTCAAAGGGTTCATCTTCTGGAGGAGCAAAAGGGTTTTCATCATCTGTAACAGCAGCAACATTTCCATTGTGTACACTCGATGATTGATGATTTCTTGATGAGACAGAGTGATCAGCAGCAGGCGCTTCTTGGCTTAATGACATTGAAACTGAAGGGTAAACTTCATTGACAGGGATAGAGGCAGCCTCTGTTGATGGAACTGGCATATCATTAGCACTTGTCTCATAGTGTTCATCAAACATTAGATCAAATAATTTCTTCAAATCATCTTCTGAAGGAGGTACATAAGGAGTTGCTGGTGAGGGATTAGAAACAAGAGTATAACTGATAGGATTACTTGATAAAGGTTGAAATGCGGGTCCAGAACTGGATTGTCATGGAGCCATTTGACCGGTCAGCTCATCGAACGTAACGTGAATTGTTTCCATGATATTTCGAGTTCTCTTGTTGTAGATTCGGTATCCTTTTCTGTTTGGTGCATAACCTACAAATACTCAAATGTCCGCTTTAGCTTTTACTTTACCTAAATCTTGACCGTCATTAGTTGGGTAACATAAAGCACCAAACACACGAAGGTAGGATAGATCAGGTTTTCGTTTATGGACAAGTTCATATGGAGTTTTTCCATGAGAGGTGTGAATAAGGGAACGATTTTGGGTGTAGCAAGCAGTGGCAATGGCTTCAGCCTATAGAAACATTGGAATCTTTGAATAAATTAGCATTATTCTTGCAGCTTCCACAAGAGTTCGATTTCGTCTTTCAACTACACCGTTCTGTTGAGGAGTTCGTGGAACACTTCTTTGATGACTGATTCCAACACTTTCATAAAACTGAATTAAGTCTTTGTTAACAAACTTTGTGCCATTGTCTGTTCGAACAATTCTAACAGTATTGTTGAGTCGAACCTGAAGTTGTTTGATAATTTTGATGATGACATCTGGAGTTTCATCCTTTGTCCTCAAAAACTTTACCCAAGTAAATCGAGAGTAGTCATCAACAACTACTAGAATGTATTTCTTCCCATTTATCGTTTGCACTCTCATTGGTCCGCACAGATCCATATGAATGGTATGAAGAACTTCCATTACTGAGTTTGTGGGTTTTGGTTTGTGGGCATTATTTGTGCTTTTTCCCAATTGGCAAGCTGAACAACGATGATCTTTTTCATACTTTAATCTGGGTAATCCTCTTACTAAGTCCTTTCTGGAAAGATTGTTTATGGTACCAAAGTTCAAGTGATTGAGACATGAGTGTAACATATTGGATTTCACAAACACATCATATCATAAACACTAGTAGGCGTACAAGATGAGGTTTTTGAGAGAGAAAGAGTTAGAGGTTTGGGAACTTAGTGAGATAAAATGAAAGTATTATTATGAGCTCCAACTCTCTACCTTGGGAGGTAGAGAGTATTTATAGTCTTACACAAATCGCCACTTACGGGCTGTGGATCAGGCATACAGTGGGTAAAGACCCGTCCGTCCTCCACGGTGTTACTTAAATACATACTACTAAACATTAACTAATCTATGACTACGAGCTTTCTAACGATTACTAAATCCTAACAATGAGATGCAATGAAAACGGGGTTTTACTTTGAATTAATAATGAAAAAGAGGTTTCTCCTAGGCGTGAGAAATAGCTTTTATTAAAAATGATACGGGAAGAAGTATCTTTTAGAAAACATTTCGAAAAATTTTCTTGTTTGAAGAAAACGTTTATCTTCAAAGAAAATAAGTATGAAATTACGTGTTGTAAATAAAACTTACCTTGGGTTTTGAAAATTCCCGTATTGTTTGTGAGTTGTATGTGAAATAGAGATCCTAGACTCAGAAAAGAAAAAGACTAGTATTTACATAAGTTGTAGAGTTTAAAAACTAATTACGACGATTGTTCCATGAGAATAACACCAAGACGAAGCAAGTTGAATTGTTCCCGCTTCAACGGTTTGGTGAGGACTTCGGCTATGTTGTCTTTGGATGTTACCTTCTCAATAGAGATGTTACCCTTTTGAACATTGTCTCTTAATAAGTGATGACGGATCTCTATATGCTTGGTGCGAGAGTACAACACCGGATTCTTGCTTAAGTCGATTGCACCTTTGTTGTCACATATAATGGCTATGTCACTTAGATGAATGTCGTAGTAAACTAACGCTTGTTTCATCCATAGTGCTTATTGGCATGCTTTGCCGGCGAAGACATATTCGGCTTCGGTTGTTGATATGGCCAATGCCGTTTGTTTCTTCGAGAACCAAGATGTTAAACAACATCCCATAAAAGTACATACACCACTTGTACTCTTTCGGTCAACATAATCACATGCATGGTTAGAATATGCATATACAATAGTTTCTACCCCCGTACCCTTAGGATACCATAATCCTAATTGAGTCGTACCCTTAATGTATCTAAATATTCATTTGACCTCTTCTAGATGTGATGTTTTAGGGTCTTCTTGAAATGTAGAACATAGAAAAACACTAAACATGATATCCGACCGACTAGCCGTAAGATAGAGAAGACTACCAATCATGCCACGGTATTTTGTGTTATCAACGGATTCATCGTCTTCATCTTTTGTAAGTTTAGTGTTGGATGACATTGGTGTTGTTATAGGTTTTGACTCTTCTAAACCAAATTTCTTTAACATCTCTTTTATGTATTTAGATTGATTAAAGAAGATACCATCTTCTACTTGTTTGATTTGTAGACTAAGAAGGAAACTTAGTTCTCCCATCATACTCATCTCAAACTCATCATGCATGATTTTAGAAAAATCATCACGCATGTCTTGACAAGTAGATCTGAATATAATATCATCCACGTATATTTCAACAATAATTATATGTGATTCCTTTTTCTTAGTGAAAAGATCACCTAACCCCATGGTTTAGTTATGTTTGATTAAGAATGACTTTAGTCTATCATACCAAGCTTTTGGAGCTTGTTTAAGACCGTAAAGGGCTTTCTTTACATACACATGTTTAGGTTTTTCAAAATCGATGAAGCCCGGAGGTTGAGCTACATAAACTTCTTCATTAATAAAATCATTTAGAAAATAACTTTTAACATCCATTTGAAAAAGCTTAAGATCATTAGCACAAGCATAAGCAAGAAGTATTCTTATAGACTCTAATCTAGCCACGGGGGCATAGGTCTCATCAAAGTCTATTCCTTCTTGTTGATTATACCCTTGGGCAACGAGTCTAGCTTTGTTTCTAAACACTACACCATTTGCATCTAACTTGTTTTTATATACCCATATGGTTCTTATAATGGTTTGATTACTAGGTGGGGGGACAAGTGTCCAAACATCGTTAGAAACAAATTGATTTAACTCTTCTTGCATAGCCATTACCCAACTATCATCTTTTATGGCTTCTTGTGTATTCTTAGGTTCTATGGTTGAGAAAAAACAAAATAAGCTACTTTGGTTTTGGACTTGAAACCTTAAAGTTCTTTCGTTTAACTTTCCTATGACCTTATCTACGGGGTGATCTTTAGATTCTTTAATATTGATGATTTCATTGTTTAACGGTTCATCTTTTTTGTTTTTATTTTTCTTTATTTCTATGGCCTCACTTTCGACTATCTCGTCATCGACAAGAGGAAGGGTAGGTTTAGGTGGACTTTCATCAAATTTTACATTTAATTACTCTTCAACCTTCATTGTTTCTTTATTTATAACATAAGCTTTGCTATCAGGAGAATAACCTAAAAAGATACCTTCAGTTGATTTAGGATCAAATTTAGTTAGGTAATCTTTAGTGTTAAGTTGAAAACATTTGCTACCAAAGACTCTAAAATGTTCTAACGTAGGCTTTTTTCCTCGAAGTAACTCGTATGGAGTTTTACCTAAAAATGGTCTAATTAAGACTCGGTTAAGTACGTACGTTGATGTATCAATGGCATTGCACCAAAACTTTTGAGGAATGGATTTTCTCATTTAACATGGTGCGACTCATTTCTTGTAGGGTTCTATTCTTCCTTTCAACTACCCCATTCGATTGTGGAGTGCGAGGAGCCGAGAAGTTGTGAGTAATACCATTAGCGTCACAAAAGGCTCCAAATTGCACTTCATTATTGAATTCCCTACCATGATCCGTTATGATCTGTTCTAATAGACACTATAAGACTTCCTAATTGTCTTTGGATTTTCTTACTTAATATTTCAAAGTAATCGAACGTTTCAGTTTTATTCTTTAAAATTTAGTCCATGTGTACCTAGAGTAATCATCCACTATAACCAAAGTGTAGTAGTTGCCTCCATAACTTTGGATAGCGGATGGACCAAATAAATCCATGTGAAGTAATTCTAGACACTTAGTTGTAGAGACTATGTTTTTAGCTTTGTGACTAGCATGAACTTGTTTTCATACGTTACAAGCATCACAAAAGTGATGTTCATATTTTAATTTTGGTAGATCTCTTACTAGATCTTTGGATGATAGCGATTGAAAAAGTATCATATTGGCATGACCCAATCTTCGATGCCATAAGGTCGAAGTATCATCCATAGAAGTAAGACAAAGTTTGTCTTTAGGTTCATTACCGATTTTAATGACATAGACTCCATGTTTCCTAATTCCTCTTCCTATAGTGATGCCGTTTTTCAATATCTTACTACCGCTTTCATTAAAAAGCACGTTACACTTCTTATCACATATTTGTCCTATACTTAGAAGGTTAAAGTTTAGGTTTTCTACGTGACACACATCGTTAATGGTTAGAGATTTGTTAGAAATCGTACCTTTACCGATGATTTTTCTTTATTACCGATCACATTCCCTCCATTGAAGGATTCATATGTGGAAAAAAAATCTTTATTACCTGTCATGTGCCTCATGCACCCGCTATCCTTGATCCATTCATCCGGATCTAGGTCGACCTTTAAGCACACCTAAGATAACAATTAACTCAAAAGTTTGGTCCCCATTTGTTCATGGGTCCATTAGTGTTATACATTTCATTCATGTTAGACATATATGGAAAAGGTGAGTATGCATTACATGGTGAAAAGCTTTGAAATGGAAAACCGTTTTGCATATTAGGATTCCATCCTATTTGATGGTTACTTCTCTGATAAACATTATTAGGTCTCCTTATAAATGTGTTTGGTGTTGAAAATGATGGACCTTTGTTTCTTATAAAACTTTGATTTTGTCTTGGAGGTGGTTGTCTAACAGTCACATGAGTTGGTTTCTTCTTATTAACAATAACAAAATCGGTTCTAGATGAAGAGGCTATATTATTACTACTGTTTGCTTCAGCAGACCCACGGATCCCTAGTTTTACACTACCCAGTTCCCTTTTTGTGGGATCCGTGATTACAGTGACTTGTTTTTCTAATGCTTTGACGAACTGTGTTTCTTTGTTTTCACTAGTTGAAGCATCAAGTTGCTGAATATCTAAACCTTTTTGGTTGTTTCATGTTTTAACACTCTCTAATAGCATATCAAGAGTATTAGTACTCATTCTAGCAATCTTAGAATCTAGATTATCAACTAGCGTTTGAAGTTGAACACAGAGCTCACATTCCCCACTTGCTATCTTCCCCTTTTCTAAACGTTTTAATTTTGCTTTTAACACAAAGACTTCCTTTTCTAAACGTTCATTTCGGTTTTCCAAAATCTTGTTTTTGCAATTACCTTTAAACTAATTTTGCAGAGTTTATCATATTCACGATGTAATGAATCATCATCTAATGATAAGCTACTCTAATATTCGGGACATACCTCGTTTGAGTCATTTGCCATGAGACAAATTTCTTCGTCCTCCTCCTCGCTCATTCCCCACGAACCACTCACAAACGCTTTTTGTTCATCACGTTTGGGACACTCACTAATAAAGTGATTAGGCTCCCCACATTTAAAACAAGCGCGTTCATCCCTTGCGTTTTTGTCATCTTTGCCTTTCCGGAACCCCTTCTTGTCGTCATATGGTTGCTTGACATATCTTCCCTTTCTTCTAAAGAACTTCTTGAAATCCCTTACCGCCATAACATACTCTTCGTCATCACTATCCGAAAAAGAGTTTTCTTCATCACTTGAGACCTTCTTGGCTTTTAAGGAAAGGGATTTGTGCTTCTCCTTCTTCTCTTTTGAGGCTTCGGAATCTTTAGCGAGGACAAGCTCATAGACCTTTAGATTTCCTAGGAGTTCATCGAGGGTGAGGATTGAAAAGTCTTTTGATTCTTCGATTGCCATCACCTTAGATCTCCACTTGGATGGAAGTACCCTTAGATATCTCCTAACATAATTACGACTAGAGAAAGACTCATCAAGTGCTTGTAATGATGTAATTATAGTATTAAAGTTAGCAAAAGAATGATCTATATTATCCTCATCTGATATTGAAAATTGTTCATATTTTTGAACAAACAACTCTATTTTATTGTTTTTAACTTGTTGATTTTCTTGATTAGTTAAAACTAAAGAATTCTAAATTTCTTTAGAGGTTTTAAGCATGGAAATTCTTTCGAATTTCTTTTTGGGTAAAGCATTGTATAAAACCATTTTAGCTTCACTATTTTTGGAAAGCTTTTTCTTATGATCATCGGTGAGTTGATCATGAGGTGTGTTTACTAAATTTTCGGTTTCATCTTTTGTAGTGGCTTCAAAATCGCCTTCACCAATGATCTACCAAAGATCAATATCTTTTGACTTCACATACGTTTCAAATCTATTTTTCCAATTAATAAAACCGTTAGTTTCAAGTAGTGGAGGTCGTTGCATTGATTGCCCCTCTTTATAATTTTCAGAACCCATAGTGATCGAAAAGTTTTTAAATACTATTTACTCTAAAACTTTTGTAAACTTAGCTCTGTTACCAATTGTCGAAAACTAGAAGGGGGTTGAATATTTTTGCTGATTTTAAGTTAGTTTCAAAAACTTTAGATTCAATGTAATGTGAAATCGTGTGGATAGAGAGAAAGTATACATCTATAAGTAATGCAAGTAAAGAAAACAAGTAAAGTAAAGGATAGAAATGACACAACCGATTTATAGAGGTTCGGCTACAAGGACACCTTCCTTGCCCTACTCCACTCCCCGAGTCACCTACTCGAGAGTTCAAGCACTATGTCAACAAACTCTATGAAAAACTAGAAGGGGGGGGGGGTTGAATAGTTTTACCAATTAAACTTCGTTTTAAAATATTTAGATCGACATATGTCAATCCATTTGGATGTGTATGTTGGACATTGTTAGATAGATATAATTAATGTGTAATGAAAGAAAAAGAGTAAGAAGCACATAACCACGACACGAGTATTTATAGTGGTTCGGCTACAAGGACACCTTCCTTGCCCTACTCCACTCCCCGAGTCACCTACTCGAGAGTTCGTAATCACTACACGACACCAACTCCTTATGGCGGAGAAGCCTTCACAACGTCGCCTACTCTTTTTCCGGTACTAGGCTAACCATCGGGTTCTTTCACAAAGGAGAACCACACCTATCACAACGTTCCCTACCCTTTATCCCGTACTAGACTAAGTACCGAGTTCCATTACTGTTGGATCGATGTACTCTAACCAAACTAATTTAAATAGCTTGTTAAGGTTTAATAACCTCGGATAAATCCTAAGTTATTAACAATGAAACACTGAATAATCTTTATTAAGTACGCGAAATTTACTTAACAAATCTAAGAAGAATATAACTTTAACTTTTATTAATAACTCTAAATCTGCTTGTTATGCAGATTCTTTAACAACTCTAAAACTCTAATAATAATCGTACTTTAGAATTCTAAAACTCTTCTCTAAAAAACTCGTACTTCTAATGCCAATCTAGGGATCCTTTTATAGGGTCAAGGATAACCCTAGTCGTTTTACAATGTGTATCCTTGTACGACAAGTAATCTAAACAAAGAATATTCTAGAATAAACAAAGCTTTCCATATACGAATATAATAGTTCTTTAGCTTTGCAGTACTTTGACTTCGACAGCAGTACTTTGACTTTCTCTTTAGCAGTACTTTGACTTTTCCAGTACTTTGTCAATCTTAAGTACTTTAACATTCTTCAGCACTTTCATATCCCAACAATCCTCCCCTAACTTGAATTCTACTTGCTTGACTTCAAGTTCCTTTGTAAACATATCTTTAACAACTCCATCTTCAAGGAAAGATTGTGTCTTTGTCTTTGAATTGTATATTTGTAGACTATGTGCTTATATCATCATTAACAAAGTAATCTTTAGAAATTATTCTTTTCAGCATCCTTGATCAGTAATCTCTTTTCAGTATTCAGCAATACTCCATCTTTTCAGCAACATAAGACAGTTTGTACATTTATTCAGTTTTAAGTTTCAGTCTATTCTCATCACATCCAGGTGTGTAAACTCCTGTGAGAGGTGAATCATTGAAAATTTAATGGATTTAATGTCTCTTTACTAAAGCCATTAACTCTAGAGTAGCCAAATGTTTTGATGTGTAAGATCATGGTACATTGATAACCATATGATTTTTAGCAAATCATCAGCTATCAACAGATTTGATTTCTCTTTACCAAAAGTTGTACCCTTTTGGACTAGTTAGTTTTTTCATCTATGGTGAACTAATTACCAAATAATGGTTTTTCCACAGCCTTTACCACAAGCCATTTTCTTGTGGGCTAGCCAACTCTTCACATTTACTGATATGGTGAGTTGATTACCATCCAACTTATTAGCAAGTTGTCTATAAAACGGATTTGAGATATTTTTACCAGAGCCGTTTGCTCATGGATTAGCGAATCCTTTTGTAACCATGGTGGATTGATAACCTATTGATGTTACCATCTCAAAAACCATTTATTTCTTTTAACCTTTGTTTCAAAGTATTTGTCACTTAACAAAAGTTTTTCAAAAATCATTAACTGGTTTAAAGCTGCAAGCAGTACTTTGATGAAACTACTGTTTGATCAGCAGTACTTTGAATAAAGTACTGATATATCAAAAATTTATTCAATTAAAATTCGTACCAATTATTCATCATCATCAGCCAGTAGTCTATCTGATAAACAATTTGATGACCATAAGAGCAATTTCATTATCTTCTTCAACTTCCATTCCATGCTCTAGCATTCTTCTCATAAGATCTATTGTAAGTGGATATCTTCTATCTGCTAGCATATGAATCATAGTCCCATCTTCTAACTCTATAACATGTACTCCAGATTCTTCAAAAAATCTCCAGCTGATAATCTCCCAAGCTTCTTGGTTCTTCCAAATCTCAGCAGTACTTTGTTCGTCAGTTTCCCCAATAGTTGTGAGATCCCCAAGCAAAACTAAATCAACTCCTTCTGATGTATCATGTTCAAAATAATCTTGCACCAAATGATATAAATGAAATAAATCCACCATATCTATTATGTGCAATGGATCCCATAACATGTTGAATGTTCTGAAGCTTTCATCTTCTCTGTGAAACATCAGATAACTTCCATCCTTTGACTCTACAACTTCAAAAGTGGTTATTGGAGATTTGTTCATCTTCATTTCATCATCATCTTTAGAATACTCAAATTCTACTATTCTTAAGTAATTCCTTAGTTCATCATCAGTATCAAACCTTAACTCAACTTTCTTTAATGGTTGTGTGTCTTCAACCTCAGTTGATCTTTTTCTTTTTAAGCTTTCTTTTCTTTTATATTCTTTCTGAGCAAAGACCTCTTTATAATCTTTGATACTATCAACCTTTTTCTGATAATCTTCTCTAGCAGCTTCATACAAGCCTTTCATCTCAATATAATTTAACTTATTCAATCCAATATACCCTTGACCTTTCAAATATGCCATCATTGCATTCCTTTGTTTTGCCAGATTTGGTCTTCTTGGTAAAGCAGAAACAGGAGTAGGTGACTTCAATGGTACATCAGCTTCAGCATTCAACTCTTCTTGTAGTTTCCTAGCTGCTTCTTCATTCATAGCCTCTTCATTAACAACTTCAGCATTTAATTCTTCATGTATCTTTCTAGCTGCTTCCTCATTCATAGCAACTTGAGCAGCCCTTATCTGTGCTAAAGTAGGTTTCTTTTTCTTCTTTGTCTCTACTAATTTACCTTTTCCTTTATCCTTAGGATCTATAGTAGATTGAGAAGCTTTTGGTTGTTCTTCTTGTACTCCTGGAATGCTAACACCCCTTGGCTTTGATAAATCATGCAAGATCTCAGCAATGGTTTCATCATCACTTGCAGTATGTATAGGTTTGGGTGTTTCAGCTTCCTTTTTTGGTATGACAGTTGAAGGACCAGCCTCCTCCTCAAAATCTAACAACCTTGGAGTAATCAATTATTGCCTGTAGGTTCCATGAAAAGCAGTACTTTGATCAGCAATACCTTGATCATCAGTACTTTGAACCTTAGTCCTTTCTTCCTCAGTACTTTCAATATTGACTTGTTCTTCAGTACTTTGAGGTTGAACATCAGTACCTTGAGGTTCAGCTTCTTCTTCAGTATATAATGGAGCATCTTAATTCAAATTCTTATCATCCAATTTCCTCTCCAATTGGAATGAAGATTGCTTTTGAACCTTTTTGCTTTTGGTCTTCTTAAACTGCCTTTGTTGCTTCTTTTTAGCTTTGACCCGTAATCGGTGATGTTTAACCAAGGGCCAAACAGACTTTTTGAAATTTCTAAACTTGATCTGCAACTTGGCGATCTGTGCAGCTTGCGCCTCAGTAGTTTTCTTCAATCTGACCAATTCTTGTGTTAAAACATAATTATCCAACACCAGACCTTCAGGGGGTATAGTGGCTGGATCTTCCTCAGAAGATGATGAGAAAATAGGAACATCTTGTTCTGGTGATGCCATAGGAGGAGTAGTATGGTGGGATGAGGTGGGAGAAACTTCAGTACCTTCATTAACATCAGTATCCTGTGAAGCAGTACCTTGTGTTCAAGTTTCTTGAGATGTAGCACTTTGAGAAGCAGTACCTTCAGAAGCAGTACCTTCTCTGTCATCACTAGCTGCAGCCTCATCTTTAATAGCTTGAACAATCTCCATCATTGAAGTAGTCAATGGAGTGTCCTTGCCAGTGAATAAATCACTTTTCCTTGACATAAAAGTGAAGATCTTGGCTGGTTGCACCACAACAGGTAGTAGATCAGTAGGCTTAGGTACATCAGCAAGTTGTTTGTTCAGGAACACTTGAATAAACCTTGGATACATCAACTATTTTGAACCATGAGAGATGTGTGAGAGTATTCCATCTAGGATCAGCCTTGAAAAGTTGAAAATTCGATCTGTAGCTAATCCCACTATAGCAGATGCTATGTTAGACCCAAATTGCTCCCATGATGTTCTTTTAGCACTAATAAAATGAAGTAGTAAGTGAACTAAATACTTCCATTGAGGAAAAAACAAGGGTTTCATGAATGTTTGTTCAGTTAAGGACCCTTCATAGCCAATGTTACTGAATGTATCCCAAATCAGTTGCTTATCAAAACGAACAGCCCCTTCTGCATCATCAAACA
Source organism: Chrysanthemum seticuspe (assembly GCA_019973895.1). Taxonomy (NCBI): domain Eukaryota; kingdom Viridiplantae; phylum Streptophyta; class Magnoliopsida; order Asterales; family Asteraceae; genus Chrysanthemum; species Chrysanthemum seticuspe. The sequence continues at coordinate 43,818,414 of BPTQ01000003.1, forward strand.
ATAAGTCGTCACGTATAGAGGCTTCAGTAACCTTCACAGTTCTCCCAGCAATTGTTGCTTGAATATACGAATCATCATTCTCCATATGAAACCTAGCAGTTGCCCAAAATTGTTGAATCCATGGCTCAATGATATCTGGTTCTACTAAAAGTGCATAACTAATCGGCGACCCAGTGAGAAAATCAATGATATCATGAAAGATAACATTAGATTCAGTCTTTTCTAAATTCACCACCATGTTGTGTTTGGAAACTGTAGTACGATTTGCCATTTATGATATGTATTCACAGAAAGTGATATAGCGAATAATATGGGTGAAAGAGAAAGAAATATGGAAAAGATTGTAAGTGATCAATATGAGAGGGAAATTCAGAGAGTAGTTATTTATAAGTGAAATTTAAAAAATCACAGCCCTTAATAACAAAGTTACCGTTAGTAGTAGTTACCCCTCAATATTACCGTTGGAACAGTACTTTGATACGACACGTGTGCAGTACTTCCAAAAAGCAGTACTTTCCAAGCAGTACTTTCATAAAACCAAAAGAAAGTACTTTCCCATTCTCCTCTTTTCAATAGCAAATACAACAAATAAACATGAATATCCTCCCCTCAAACAATGCATAGGACTATACTTACACTAAATAGTCCTCCCCTCAAATGTAGCTCAGTAATTAATCATGCCAATACTTACCACCAAGTGATTGAATCTTGAAACATCAAAGCCTTTGGTGAGTAAGTCAGCTACATTATCATCCGTATGAACCTTGACCACATTAATGAGCCTGTGCTCATAACAATATCTGATGAAGTGATGCCTAATCTGAATATGCTTGGTCTTGGAGTGATAACCTGGATTTTTCACAATGCAAATGGTACTCTCATTATCAATATTGATAGGAGTATTCTTGAAATTGAACCGATAGTCCAATAGTTGATTCTGCATCCACAAAACTTGTTCATAACATCTTGTAGCAGCCACATATTCTGCTTCAGTAGAGGATGTTGCGGCAAGAGTCTGTTTCTTGCATTGCCATGAGACTAATCGTCTTCCAAGATATTAGCATCCTCTAGTGGTGGATCTTCTGTCATAATTGTCACCTGCATAATCACTATCTAAAAAAGCTTCCAAGTGAAAAGGTGAATCCTTTGGATACGACAATCCTAATTTAGGTTGTTGTTTCAAATAACTGAAAATTCTATTTATTGCATTCAGATGAGAGACCTTTGGTGAGACTTGATATCTTGCACATAAACAAACAGCAAACATGATATCAGGCCTAGATGCAGTGAGATACATAAGAAAACCAATCATTGATCTGTATAACTTGACTTCAAAAGGTTGTCCATCTTCATCTTTTCCCAGTGGGTTAATAGACTTGATAGGTGTAGTTACTGGCTTCATAGCATCAAAATTGAACTTCTTAAGTATGTCAGATACATACTTTTCTTGACTGATAAAAATACCCGCCTTTGACTGCTTAACTTGAAGTCCCAAAAAGAAAGTTAACTAACCCATTGAACTCATTTGAAATTCATTCTGCATCAGCTGCTCAAACTCCTTGACCATGGATTGTTTGGTAGCTCCAAATATGATATCATCAACATACACTTGAACCAACATGATATCCTTCTTGTCTCTCTTGATAAACAAAGTCTTGTCAATAGCTCCCCTTCTGTAACCATGTTGCAATAAGAAAGTAGAGAGCCTCTCATACCAAGATCTAGGTGCTTGATGTAAGCCATAAAGAGCCTTAACGACCTTGTAGACTTTGTTAGGATGAGTAGGATCTTCAAAACCAAGAGGTTGCTTAACATACACCTCCTCTGTGATCTTGCCATATAAAAAGGCACTCTTTACATCCATTTGATAAACCTGAAATCCCATATAGGATGCAAAAGCAAGGAAAATTCGAATTGCTTCAATCCTTGCTACTGGAGCAAATACTTCATCATAATCCACTCCTTCTTCTTGTATGTAGCCTTGAGCTACTAACCTTGCCTTGTTCTTGATGACATTCCCTCTTTCATCTCTCTTGACTCTGAACACCCATCTTGTACCAATTACCTTCTTTCCATCAGGTAGATCACATAGTACCCAAACTTCTTGAAGTTTAAATTGAAGAAGTTCTTCTTACATAGCTTCAACCCAACTCTCTTTAGTTAATGCTTGAGCTATATTCTTGGGTTCTTCTTGAGAGATAAAACAAGTGAACAGGCATGTTTGATGATCCTTGTGATTCAATCTGTTTTATTTATAAACAAAGCTAAGTAAAGCATTGTGAGGTGTAGAAAAACCCTTAGCTTTGTTTCTTGTAAGCACTCCATGAGAAGAAGGTCCAATGATTTGACCAGTAGGATGATCTTTATGAACTTTTAAGGTAGGAGTCTGTGGAACTTCATAATCATCATCCAGGTTTGTGTAATCAGCACCTTCATTGGAATTTGTGAAAATACCTTCAGCATCATACTAATCATCAGTATCTTCTAAACCAGGCATGGTAGGATCATCCAAATCATCCAAAGTGCTATCAATAGGTGCAGCAGTGCTTTGATCGAAAGTACTGTCAACCAAAGTACTGTCAGTGAACTCTGCAGTCTTTGTCTTTTTCTTTGCTTCCTCATAAGCTCTTCTCTATTCATAATTATAAGAATGTGCTAAAACATCTTGAAAAAGCATCTGATTTAGTTCATCTTGAATAGATTGATCCTCAGCAGACAATGAGGATTTTGGTGCATCAGTACTTTTCTTTGGTTCAACAGGTATTGGTTCTTCATCAGGAACAGCATCATGTCGAATATGGACTCCATGAACAACATACTGTAAATCTTCTCCATTGTGTACAGGTTGATTTTCTTCTCTAACAGGTACATAGTTCATAGAAGGAGTCAAAACTTCAAGATCAAACATCCAATCAGGACCTTTACCCTTCTGATTGTCTTGATCTTCTAAAAATTCAACATGAAGACAATCTTGAACCTTCTTAGTGACTCTATTGTACACTCTAAAGCCTTTGTTGTTGGTGCAGTACCCTAATAGATAACCTTTTGTCTGACTTGCCATCAAACTGACCCAAATTATCAATTGGTATCAGAGCGGGGAGCTCTTGATATAGGGTTTATTCAAGGTTTTATTGGCGAGAAGCAGTTTTAAAGAAGATCATATTCGTTTTTAAGGTATCGACTTTTAGCAGTTAATATATTTGTCGAATTGTTCATTGAATTACCTCGTACAAATAATTAATTCTCCTTCGATCTGGTCAAGTGGACAATTCTCATTCCTTCGTCTATAATCTTAATATTACTATGGGTGGGACGATGTGATGATTGGTTGATCAAGATGGTGGTCAATAAAATTAATATTGATTCTTCGATTGGTGTATTGTTTATTAATCATCTCCAATTGGTCCATTGCTTGTTAATTGATCACAAGGGTATAAATATTTAATTCGAAGGTCATTCTTCTTATTGGTTATTTTATAAAATCATGGGTCGGTTCTCAAAAAAGTGTTTTTCGAAGACATTAAGTCTGTTCGCTTTTGATTAATACTGGTTCTGTATTTGACTAATCTTATTGGACCTCATGGTTATGCACATGGGATGGTGAATCTTTTGAATTGTATGCACCTAGAGGTAAGGCTCAGATAATGGGTCGGTGACAATTCTTGATCTTGGATTATAAATTGGATTGACGTATACATGATCCTTATTACTCATAATGATTATGAGTTAAGAGACTCCTAGGGGTTCCCATATGAGTTAAGAGACTCTAAAAAATTAAGGGATTTTATTTCCATGTCAAATGGCCTATGGAAAATCATAAGTCCAGACCTGTCCAGAACTTACCCAGAATTACACACACCAAAAGTATAGCCCTGACAAACACACTCACCCTACTCCATACATCAAACCAAAAATTACAGGTGTCACACAATATATAAACATCCTATCCACCAAAGGAAAAGTTCCATAACCTCATGGATTTAATACTAAAAATCAAATACTACATCACAAATTTAAACTCAGAAATTCAGACTCAAACACTTTAATTACAAAAATGTAAAAATCATACTTCCAGGTATGCAAATGCTACAAGGCTTACATTTTTAGAAAGCTATTTCAAGGTAATACAATTTATCCTCAAGAATCACTCAAAAACATGCAAGTATCATCAGTTAACACCTAGATGAATCCAACCTAAATTTCAGACCCATTTTCTCAGCTTTGACACTTGATCTTGTAAAATTCAAAAATTCGACTTAGCCAACTTCAAATTTGACCAAACCACTTGGAAAACTTAACTAAGACATAAAATAAGTTTTTCCAACAAAAACCCAGATTTTAACCTTTATGAAACTCAAATTACAAGGTTGCCAAATTCGGATTCCAAAACAGTCCCGACCAAGGACCCGTCTAAAGTCATCATAACATGTGTTTTACTTAACCAAACGCACCCGTGACCCATGAAAGCCATGAAATCTGTTTTAATCGCATCTTGACATGCCCACCACTTTATATTTTCTGGCTTATGAATTTTATACACACACTTATATAATTAACGAATCAATTATTCCACATAAAATCCTAACACCAATTCTTACAAATGACCTAGGGTTTCTTAATAGGTTACACGATTATTCTTATTACAAACCAAGCGAATCCTAACTGATTTGGATGAACAAAAACATAATCCGAAACTATGAGACCTTGATGTGTCGATTGAAGAATAAAATAAAAACAAGTAAACATGATACATTGGTCAAATACTAGGACAAAAACACGAGAACCAATCTGATCTCAAAACGTCACCCTAACAGGTTCACGATCAAACAACACTTGAAGGCTCACGAATCCCCCTCCTGCTACTGCTGCGATTCAGCCACAGTCACCCCACGATTCCTTGATGTTGTTCTCACCCAATCGTGCCCTAGAATTGCTGGAAAGGATTTCTTCTGCCGCTTCCTTCTTTCTTTTCTTTTCTTTTTTTTGGTCGAAATAGGGTTTTGGAAGAGGATAGATGGGGAAGTCAGTTTAAAAAATATAGGGGAGACAAGAATTAAATTACCGAATATTTTTATAAAAAGGGGGGACTTTTTCCTTTTCTTCAATTTTACATGTATCTAGACATTTGTATGAATACACAAGTTATTTATTTTTTTGAGTATATATTATAAATGTAGATTTATTTATTTAACTTAGGTTAAAATAAAATATATACATCATATTATAGATTAACTATAGATTAATAAGTCGAATAGCATAGTCTTTATAATTTACGCTCACGTTCTATACTTTCGAATTTTAGTTGATGTGACGATCCTAAAGTTCAAATTATAACGGGAATTTACGAGACAAAAATTTAGGTTATTACAGTGATAGTGGAACTTCCACAGTGATCATTTCTAACTTATGTTGTCTTCTGTTGCACGGATCGAACGGATCTCTCTCATTAGGGATCCGGCATGACAGCAAAAGTTCAGCTTAAGCATTCCTTGATAACTTTGGTTTGGGAGTTCTTAAATGCCTAGATTTTGATGTTTAAGCTCTATAACTTGTGGTTTGGGGTTTTGACAGTTTAATACTAATCCTATTTGACGAGGTTCCCTTTTTATGAATAAGTCATAATTCTTTTTGAGGTTTTTCAAAGATTATGACAAAATATCATTTTATCATAATATAAGAAATTTCACATGGATACTCATTGACATATATGTAATGCCAATAGTCCTTTTGTGATGAATAATGATCAAGGCTCTCGAATAGCTGAGATATCATTATTACAGGTTTGTAGTGTAGTCTATACAAATCAACGAAGAATACTATTCTTGATGATGATTTCAATATAGATAACTACTATAGTAATTACTAAGAAAGTGTAAACATACTACTAAAACTTTAATAAAATAAAAGAAAGCTTGAAATTTATTAAGATCATACCTTTGCTAAATATTCTTTTTAAGAAAAGAAATATTTAGAGAAATTCTTTGTGATCTTCTTAGGATCCCCAAATCCATGTTTGAGGAATACTATGCTAAATATTCTTTTTACGAAAAGAAATATTTAGATAATTTCTTCATGATCTTCTTGGTATGCCCAAATCCAAGTATGGAGAATTCTTAACAAGGAAAATATTAGAACGTTCTATCATTGTCCAACATTAAACACTATGATGATTTTTAAAACATGACTTAAAAAAATCCTTTTTTGTAGTTTTCAAACATACACGGATCGTATCAAGTTTTTAAAGTACAACATACTTTAAGAAACTTGGTAACGAAGCTCTGATGCCAATTGTGGAAAACTAGAAGGGGGTTGAATAGTTTTACCAATTAAACTTCGTTTTAAAATATTTAGATCGACTTATGTCAATCTATTTTGTGGAAAACTAGAAGGGGGGTTGAATAGTTTTACCAATTAAAACTTCCTTTTAAATATTTAGATCGACTTATGTCAATCTATTTGGTTGTGTGTGTTGGATGTTGATAAACAAGCATATTAAGATATGTAATGAAAAGATAAGAGTAAGAGGCACAAAACCACAACGCGAGTATTTATAGTGGTTCGGCTACAAGGACACCTTCCTTGCCCTACTCCACTCCCCGAGTCACCTACTTGAGAGTTCGTAAACACTACACCAATCTCCTTATGGCGGAGAATCCTTCACAACGTCGCTTAACCTTTTTCCGGTACAAAGCTAAATACCGAGTTCTTTCACACCAAGGCGAACCACACCTACACAACGTCGCCTACCCTTTATACGGTGCTAGGCTAACCACCGAGTTCTTTCACACCTTAGGTAAACTACACCTTCACAACGTCACCTACCCTTTATTAGGTACTAGGCTAAGCACCTAGTTCCATTACAATGGAGGAACTACTACCACACTACACCAAAGACTAATCCCAAAGGAGATCTACTCCTTTACAACATCATCAAGGACATCAATATCCTTGGATCTAATGCTAGTCTATCTAGTACATTGAAACACACCATATCGAATGTACATCTAAGGCACCTTTCACTAATGCCTTTGACTAGATCTACAAGACACCTTTCACTAATGTCTTGTGTCTTTACTTCGAAGCACCTTTCACTAATGCTTCAAGTCTTGACTTCTAAGCACCTTTCACTAATGCTTCTTGTCTTGACTTCTAAGCACCTACCACAAGTGCTTATCCTATAGACGATAGATACCCTTCACTAATATCTTCGTCTTGACACTTGAGACATCTTTCACTAATGTCTTCAACACTACACTTCTTTGAAGAAAGAAAGAGATCATCAACAAGAGGACTTTAGTAGCCTTGATGATGAGGAAGCTTGGCAACTCATGGACTTGAGCTTGCTCGACTTCGAAGGTGGTGATTTTGCCTTTAAGAGGAACCTAAAAGATCACACAAAAACAAGACTACAAACATAGATCTCTTGGATCTAAGGTTAGTGAGATTTAACTCAGGGGAGAAAGTGTGTTAGAAAGGAGTGAGAAATAATGAAGAAATGGCTCACTATTTATAGAGGAAAAATCCTACTGTTTCCCCGGATCCCACGGATCCCTTCCACTTGGGATCCGGCTAGCACAAAGCCAGGGATCCGTGGAACGCTCCTCTTTGCCCATGGGTCTTTTGGTTATGGGTCATGGGTCATGGGTTGAACCATGGATCTTTGGCTAGATACAATGTATCTTTAAGTGCAATGCACTTAGTCACTTGGGTATGGGTTGATCCATGGGTTATGGATATTATCCATGTATGATATAAGCATTATGTCATGCAATGGGTTATGGGTCAAGATCCACGGGTTATGGGCTTTGGGTTGTACCCAACTACATTCAATGTATTTGCCCAATGGGTTGTGATACTTGAGTTTCTACCCATTTATAATACCCAATATACTACATAATAGTTATGTGTATATTTTACCCAAATATGTAAACACTAGTTGTTGTACATATGTATTACTAAATCATAAAATCACTTATACTTGTTTTAGTGTTTTATGTGAATATGTTAGAAACTATTAGTTCAAACCATTTACGTATTTTATTTATTTCGTTAACATGATTTTACGTTTGTTCTCGACAAAACATTAGAAGATCGTAAAATATAAATAAACGTTTTTATGGCTTATTTGTATTAACAATCTCCCCCTTTTTGTTGATGACAAAACAAAAAATTATTTTAAGGAAAAGCTAAAATTCGTAAACGTTTGAATTTGTAGTTTTTACTTTCTTCTCCCCCTTTTTGTCGAAACAAAAAGTGTTTGAAGAAAAGCAACACATCGTTTTAAAAGTAAAAAGAAATAAAGAGCAAGTTAACGGGAAAGGATCTCGTCGTTACTCCCCCTTGACGAGTCCATCCCTAAGTAAGGGCGTCAAGGAAATAATTCTAATCTAGTTCATTTGCAACTAACTTTTGCAAAAGATTACGTCTCTGTGACGGGTGTGCTCCCCCTAGATGATTGCAATTTTTGCAACGGGAAGTCATGAAATATAAATATAAGGTTGCAAGTAATTTTGCAACGTATTTTTTTGACACCAAGCTCCCCCTAGCTTTAGGGTGTCAAATTCTTCATGTGTTAATTGAATAACTGCAAAACAAGGGTTAGAAAACAAGTATAATTCACAATTTCCTGCAAATGTGATTTAAGCTATTAGAAAGAAAAACTTTATTCTTTACGGATCCCACGGTTCCCTCCTTGTAGGGATCCGTCTAGACAATTCTGAGGGATCCGTCTGGCTAATGACTAAAAACAGCAAAGGTGATATAACAAGAAATATTATCACATAAATGAGATATGAATACATATGCTTAGAAAAATAACAAGTAGCATGTAATTCCATTTAATAAAACAAGAGTTATGATATACATGACTCTAAAAATAAGAAAATAGACAATACATGACTAGGAATTTCTAGACTATCTAACGCTTGATGCTAGGACACCACTAAAATCTTCTAGCTCAAGTTTTGTTTAGGTTTGATCTTGTCGAAACGTTCGAGGAGATGATAGAACAGGAAACGTTGGTCTTCTCGTACTTCATGTATCAAACTTTCAACATGTTGACAATGATAGCAATCTTTGTCATGGCTAGGTAGTGGTGGTGGAGGAAATAAAATGGCTTGATGCGAAGGATCAAGTGAAGCGGCTTGCGGAGCTTCAAACGATGGAGGGATTGGTGGAGGTGCATTTGAGAATGCCTCGACCAAGAATGATGGTGGTGGTAAAGAAGTGTCAACTTCCATATGGTCGGGTGGTTGACTTTGATGATTTCTCATAATCCAAATAGGATTATATGATGGAGACGGCGAAAAGGAAGCCAGAGCAAGTGTTGACTCAACACCTTGATTTTGAACCATTATTCCTCCTAATGAGGAGAATGTTGTCGGCGGAAGTGGATGAGACGGCCTAGGAGGCAAGTCCTATAAATTGTAGAGGTGTGGTGATGATAGTGGTGAAGTAAATGAAATATTTCTAGGAACCAATGGTGATGGTTTAGTGGAGATGATATTGTTTGGCCTAGGAGGTATGGTGGTGTTAGGCATAGGTAGTTTTGTGGGTACTATCCTTTTAGGAATTGGTTTGATTAGATGATGAAGGGTTCTCTCATTTGTTGGTTTGACGGGAGATGATTCGGTTGAGGAGATTTCGTGTATAACACGAGCCTTTTTCATGGGTGGTTCTTTGGTGGATAATTTACTACTTGGGGTTTTCCTCTTGATGAAAAGATATCAAGAGCTGAAAGTTAGAGTGAGAGTGATGACTATGGAGGTCCTAACAAGGTGGTTTATAAACTAAGAGATTTGGCAAGTGCATTTAAGCTTTAAGCCACTAGGATTCATTGGAATGTGATGATTGACATGCACAAGAGTCAACTTCAGAGGTTGGACTAATCTAGGAACTCATTTAAGATGAGATGGAGTGTTTGAGTTAGGAAGTTAAGTTGAAATGATTGTTTTAGCAAGATTTGACCTATACTGTCATCCGGATCCCACGGTTCCTTTCTCAGAGGGATCTGTCTAGGCTAATCCTAGGGATCCGGCTATCAGCAGCTATGAAAGAGTGGAAATGATGTTTCTAAAATCTAAGACCTATAACATCTTTGAGTGTTTCAGTCTTCCTAAATGTCTTAAATGAAGGGGTGCTTAAGTACTTGAAGGTGGTGAGTGATGTAGCTAATGATTGTATTTAATGGAAGGATTTGGAACTTTCATGAGTACCAATGAATGAGCAAGGATGACACTAAAGGTGAGAGTGATAATTAAAGCTAAATGATCCTAGAGATCAGGTTGTGACTTAGGATTGTGTTTTGGAAAATATCCTAATGGTTTTGAGATGGGAAAACTAGGATTTGATCAACTTTGATCAATTTTGAGGTGAGGTTGATTTATGATCAATTTTGTCATAATCGAAAGATTCCTAACCTAGATGTGAGGGATCAAGTAAAAAATGAAGTGTGAGTTTTGAGAGCGGAAGAGTGATGGATTAAAACAAAGTGATAGATCCATGAATATCTTAGAGTGTGATCTATGTGAGTTGGAATGAGTAGGAAAGATCAACCTATCTTGATAAGGACTTAATCTACCTTAAGACACTATGTTTAGCTTAGTGTGAGGTGTTCTAAGGATGTGTTTGAGATACAATGCTTGCAATTGCATTTTCTGTTTGCCGGATCCCACGGTTCCCTAGGTGTAGGGATCCGTTTAGTACAACATTTGGGATCCGTCCATCTGCTAGACAGAACCTTTACTAAAGGTATGCAATGATCTTGACAATACATTATATTCCAAGATTTGTTTAAAGGAGTTCTAAAACTAAGATATAAAATGTAAGATGTTTTATTTCATGAAAGAAGTAGGATTACATTGATAAATCACGAGTAGAGTAGAATTGATCCTATTTGACTACTACTAGGTTCCTTGAGTGTCTTCGCTAGAAGAATCATTATGTGATTGATGGGTATTGGTGGAATCAAGAATGAAGAAAGTGTTCATGAGAGATATGTTTAGCGGTTCCATCATCTTGTTCACAAGTACGTACAACGGACTTTGAAATTGAGGATGAAAGTGCATAATATTGTGATAGAGGCGTGTCAAGAACATTCCATAAGGGATGAGTTTATTCTTGGAGCATTGAAGATTTGCAATTCTCCTTGCGAAGAAGTAGGCGAGATTGTATGGTTGTTGTGTTAGCAAACAGTACAACATGTGAGCACAACAAGCGGGAAGAATATCTCGATTTCCCCTAAGACTCCAAACATTTTCACGTAGAATGAGAGCAAGAGGCTTGTCCTCTTCTCGGATATCCCATGTATGGATAATGTTTGGATTGGAGTAATATGGTCGAGGTTTGCATATTATGCGATTTAAATCTTCCGGAGAGGGTATGTGTGAACAATATGGACTATTTTCTTCACGAAAGTTGAAGAGAGAATCAAGAGACCAATCTTCGGTGAAGGCACATTGTCCATGATTTAGAATCCAGAGGATGTGAGCAAAATGCCCAAGGTTTAGAGTAAACTTTTGGTTTTTGATATAAAACCAAAGAGATAGAGAGCGATCCTCGTTACGAACGAGTTCGACTTGACGGAAGAATTCCATTATGAACCTTGGACATATCTTCTCGTTGATTTCAAGAAGACATTCTAGTCCTATTGCTCGGAAGGAGGTATTGATACCTTCTTCGAATTGTAGAGAGGTGTCTACAATACGTCCTTCATGGAAGTGACGGGTTTCGAGATTGTTGAACCCACAGACATGATTGCCAGGTGTATTGGGTTCAAGAGAGATGTTAGGAGTATAGACGCTAGTGAGTGAAAAATCAAACTCGTATTCATGCGTCATAGTTGAACCTATAGAAGTGATGGGTTAAAAAGAGGTGATGTTCATGATCAACCTATGATAATCTAATGTTTTTACTAGATTTTATTAACAATGGTATTTAACACTTTAACTTACTCAATGTTTTGACTTTCTAGTGGATTTTAAGTCTTGCATGAAAACTGTTTTCCAGTAATACGGATCCCACGGTTCCTTTACAAAAGGGATCCGGATAGTATATTTTCCGGGATCCGTGGATCAGTAGTAACAGAAACAGATTTGATAAAAGCATAGGTTTTACAGTTATTATACCACGAAGTATGTTTTATCCTACATTTTCTTTTAGCATGCATACATGACCTCTAATGTATCACGAAAAAATATAAAACATATAAATCAAAAGAAATTATAAACACATAATAGTAACCTAGATAAACTAGATTAATAATATTGCATTTCAATACTAAGGATGATACAAAGGACTGGGTATATAACCCCAATATAGATTAACAACACAAAGTAAATGTCTCCGTGTGTGAACTTCATCATAGGGAACACAAGTGCGATGAGTGTTAAGGCGATGAGCACGAGTGCGATGTAAACCATGTTGATGACGGATCTTCTTGATTGAGATGGAATGAGGAGGAAGATGAAGTTTTTGAATGAGAGGAAATTTTTGAAATTGGAAGATTTGAAAAAGTGAGGGTTTGATAAAGTGGTCGACGGTGGGAGTTTTTATGGGGAAGGAGGAATTTTTGAAATTCGTGTTTTGTTTTATTAGATTAAAAGAAGCAAAACATAAGTATTATATACCACGACTTTATATGAGAAATAAAACACGTATGTGAGAAAAAAGGCCTCCTAATGAAGCTTCAAGTAAAACATGTAATTTGCACAAAAGATAATCATATAAATACCTAACTAGGTATATTTAATTATCAAGCAAAGTAAAAATAAAATCATACCTTTAGCGCACTTAGTAATGTCTTTACAAATGACACAACAAATGTCACTTAGAAAATTTCCGCTCCTTAGCGTTTAAGATACCTTCTTAAGGAAGGTATTCTTGTTACCAAGCGACTCCTAAAGCTTGGTGGGTATGAGCTTTGACTAATCAACATGACAAGGAAGATTAGTGCAATAAAAAATAAATAAGAAAAATGTTGTTATCAAATCAACATCCAAACATATAGTTTTAAAAGACATGGTGTTTGTTTTTATAAAAAAAACCTTCTTTGTAGTTTTCAATTAACCATGGATCGTATCAAGTTTTTAAAGTACAATATACTTCAAGAAACTTGGTAACGAAGCTCTGATGCCAATTGTGGAAAACTAGAAAGGAGGTTAAATAGTTTTACCAATTAAAACTTCCTTTTAAACTATTTAGATCGACTTATGTCAATTTATTTGGTTGTGTGTGTTGGATGTTGATAAACAAGCATATTAAGATATGTAATGAAAAGATAATAGTAAGAGGCACAAAACCACAACGCGAGTATTTATAGTGGTTCGGCTACAAGGACACCTTCCTTGCCCTACTCCACTCCCCGAGTCACCTACTCGAGAGTTCGTAAACACTACACCAATCTCCTTATGGCGGAGAAGCCTTCACAACGTCCCTTAACCTTTTTCCAGTACAAAGCTAAATACCGAGTTCTTTCACACCAAGGCGAACCACACCTACACAACGTCGCCTACCCTTTATACGGTGCTAGGCTAACCACCGAGTTCTTTCACACCTTAGGTGAACTACACCTTCACAACGTCGCCTACCCTTTATTAGGTACTAGGCTAAGCACCTAGTTCCATTGCAATGGAGGAACTACTACCACACTACACCAAAGACTAATCCCAAAGGAGATCTACTCCTTTACAACATCATCAAGGACATCAATATCCTTGGATCTAATGCTAGTCTATCTAGTACATTGAAACACACCATATCGAATGTACATCTAAGGCACCTTTCACTAATGCCTTTGACTAGATCTACAAGACACCTTTCACTAATGTCTTGTGTCTTTACTTCGAAGCACCTTTCACTAATGCTTCAAGTCTTGACTTCTAAGCACCTTTCACTAATGCTTCTTTTCTTGACTTCTAAGCACCTACCACAAGTGCTTATCCTATAGACGATAGATACCCTTCACTAATATATTCGTCTTGACACTTGAGACATCTTTCACTAATGTCTTCAAAACTACACTTCTTTGAAGAAAGAAAGAGATCATCAACAAGAGGACTTTAGTAGCCTTGATGATGAGGAAGCTTGGCAACTCATGGACTTGAGCTTGCTCGACTTCGAAGGTGGTCATCTTGCCTTTAAGAAGAACCTAAAAGATCACACAAAAACAATACTACAAACATAGATCTCTTGGATCTAAGGTTAGTGAGATTTAACTCAGTGAGAAAGTGTGTTAGAAAGGAGTGAGAAATAATGAAGAAATGGCTCACTATTTATAGAGGAAAAATCCTACTGTTTCCCCGGATCCCACGGATCCCTTCCACTTGGGATCCGGCTAGCACAAAGCCAGGGATCCGTGGAACGCTCCTCTTTGCCCATGGGTATTTTGGTTATGGGTCATGGTTCATGGGTTGAACCATGGATCTTTGGCTAGATACAATGTATCTTTAAGTGCAATGCACTTAGTCACTTTGGTATGGGTTGATCCATGGGTTATGGATATTATCCATGTATGATATAAGCATTATGTCATGCAATGGGTTATGGGTCAAGATCCATGGGTTATGGGCTTTGGGTTGTACCCGACTACATTCAATGTATTTGCCCAATGGGTTGTGATACTTAAGTTTCTACCTATTTAAAATACCCAATATACTACATAATAGTATGTGTATATTTTATCCAAATATGTAAACACTAGTTGTTGTACATATGTATTACTAAATCATAAAATCACTTATACTTGTTTTAGTGTTTTATGTGAAAATGTGAATATGTTAGAAACTATTAGTTCAAACCATTTACGTATTTTATTTGTTTCGTTAACATGATTTTACGTTTGTTATCGACAAAACATTAGAAGATCGTAAAATATAAATAAACGTTTTTACGGCTTATTTGTATTAACATATTTGGATGTGTATGTTGGACATTGTTAGATAGATATAATAAATGTGTAATGAAAGATAAAGAGTAAGAAGCACATAACCATGACACGAGTATTTATAGTGGTTCGGCTACAAGGACACCTTCCTTGCCCTACTCCTCCCCAAGTTACCTACTCGTGAGTTCGTAATCACTACACGACACCAACTCCTTATGGCGTAGAAGCCTTCACAACGTCGCCTACTCTTTTTCCGGTACCAGGCTAACCACGGGGTTCTTTCACAAAGGAGAACCACACCTATCACAACGTTGCCTACCCTTTATCCGCTACTAGGCTAAGTACCGAGTTCCATTACAAAGGAGGAACTACTACCCAACACTACAAAACACCTAACCCCAAAGGAGACCCAGTCCTTATTATAACACCATCAAGGATATCAATATCCTTGGAAACAAACTATCACTATTTGTATAACGATGCACCTCATTGATTATACGACCTTGGGATCCTTCACTAATGCCACTAGATTTAACTCCTAGGCATCTTTCACTAATTCCCTTGACACGAACGCTTGGCACCTTTCACTAATGCCTTCGTCTTGACTCCTTTAGCATTCTTTACTAATGCTTTTGACACGGACATTAAGCACCTTTCACTAATGCTTTCATCTTGACTCTTTCGGAATCCTTCACTAACGCCTTGGACACAACACTTCTATGGTGGAAGAAAGAAGTTTCAACAAGAGAACCTCAGTAGTCTTGATGATGACGAAGCATGGCAACTCATGGACTTCAGCTTGCTCGACTTCAAGAAGTGGTGATCTCGCCTTTAAGAGGAACCTAGAGAATCACACAAAAACAAAAGACAAACTACATAGAAAGATCCTTAGGATCTGTGGTTAGAAGGTTACAATACTTGGGGAAAGTATGTGTGGGAGTGGCAACCCAAAAGGAAGAAATGGCTCACTATTTATAGAAGAAAAACAACTACTGTTCCACGGATCCCACGGATCCGCCACTTGAGGGATCCGTCCCAGTGTATTACTGGGGATCCCTGGGACGCTCCTTTTTGCCTATGGGTTTTGGGTCATGGGTCATGGGTTATGGATCATGGGTATCCAAGTAGATACAATGTATCTACAAGATGCAATGCATCTAGTCCATGGTTCATGGATTAAAACCATGGGTCATGGATATTATCCATATATGACTTAAGCATGATGTCATGCAATGGGTTATGGGTCAAGCTCCATGGGTATGGGTCATGGACATTCAATGTATTTGGTCAATGGGTCAAATACTTAAGTTTCTACCCCATTTGTATTACCCATTATAATACATACTCGTTATGTATATATTTACCAAATATGTAAACACTAGTTGTTGAACATATGTATTTAAATCATAAAATCACTTATACTTATTTTAGTGTTTTATGTGAAAACGTAAGTCTGTTAGAAAACTATTGGCTCAAACCATTTACGTATTTTATTTGTTTCGTTAAAATGATTTTACGTTTGTTATCGACAAAACATTAGAAAATCGTAAAATATAAATAAACGTTTTTACGGCTTATTTGTATTAACAAACTCCTTCAACTCGGCGGAGAAGCCTTCACAACGTCGCTTACACGTTTTAATATTACCCATTATGTTTACCCCATCTTTGAATTCATAAACTGGGTAACTGGTTTATGTAACTTAC
>BPTQ01000003.1:43835010-43932510 GCA_019973895.1 Chrysanthemum seticuspe
TAACTTCACACAAGATCACCCGTGAAATTGAGATGATAACACCAAAGTGAGACGTTTGAGCCACAAATCGTCTTATTTCTTCCCCCTAATTGAAGGAATTCAAGAAGGCATTGGGTTTTCGCAAAGAAGCATGTAGAAGAACAAGGAAGCAATGACCACCTACACACTCTCTCCCCCTCGATGTTTTCAATGATTCAAAATCATACACCACGTATGTTGATGATGAATTGAAGACAGTGAAACCATGTAAAAGGAGACAGCGTAACCATGTATGTCCAATTGATCGAACAAGTGTGAAGTACCAAAAATATTTCGAGAGAGTCAACTACTGATATAACTTCTCTGTTCATAATGTTGATCATCAGCTGTGACATTGTTGTTGGAAGCAGTTTGATCTTCTGTTATAGAAGATTCGGTTGTTGTTGTAGATTCAGGTGTATCTGAAATTAGAGTATTATCGGTTGTGCAGCGGAAACATTCGATACATCTGAAGCACGACTTTTGGCAGAATCTTTAACCAGAGGAGCAAGCAATGTTTCCAATTCATGACGATTAAGTACAATGGTGGAACAGCTGATGGATCATGATATTTTTGACGGTGAGAAACGGGTCCTACGGATCCGCCACTTGAGGGATCCGTCCAGTGTATTACTGGGGATCCGTGGGACGCTCCTTTTTGCCTATGGGTTTTGGGTCATGGGTCATGGGTTATGGATCATGGGTATCCAAGTAGATACAATGTATCTACAAGATGCAATGCATCTAGTCCATGGTTCATGGATTAAAACCATGGGTAATGGATATTATCCATATATGACTTAAGCATGATGTCATGCAATGGGTTATGGGTCAAGCTCCATGGGTATGGGTCATGGACATTCAATGTATTTGGTCAATGGGTCAAATACTTAAGTTTCTACCCCATTTGTATTACCCATTATAATACATACTCGTTATGTATATATTTACCAAATATGTAAACACTAGTTGTTGTACATATGTATTTAAATCATAAAATCACTTATACTTATTTTAGTGTTTTATGTGAAAACGTAAGTGTGTTAGAAAACTATTGGCTCAAACCATTTACGTATTTTATTTGTTTCGTTAAAATGATTTTACGTTTGTTATCGACAAAACATTAGAAAATCGTAAAATATAAATAAACGTTTTTACGGCTTATTTGTATTAACAAACTCCTTCAACTCGGCGGAGAAGCCTTCACAACGTCGCTTACACGTTTTCCGGTACAAAGCTAAATACCGAGTTCTTAACACGGAGGACCAAACCAACACTACTATAACACAATAAATATGTGAAATATGAAATAAAAGATCTTCGCTACAGAAATCTTAGAGAGGAACAAATCAATCAAGGACCCCTTGGTTAGATGACTTGTAGAATGCTCGTGATCTCGCCTTTGAGAAGGACTTATATGAGAATCACAACAAAAGAAAGAAGAACTACTATCTAGATCAAGAGATCTTAGGTTAGAAGAATGTAAGAATATATGAGAGAGTTTGTAAGAAGAGGGGTAAGTTACAATGAAGAAATGGCTCTCGATTTATAGGTAATTTCTTGCTACTGTTGGACGGATCCCACGGATCCCTTGCCTAAGGGATCCATCTAGTGTTATCAGAGGGATCCATGAGACGCTCCTGTTTGTGCATGGGTTATGGTTTATGGGTCATGGGTCCTAGTTTTTGGACCATGGGTATCTAAGTAGATACAATGTATCTAAAAGATGCAATGCATCTAGTCAATGAGTTATGGGTTAACTCCATGGGTTATGGATATGCTCCATGGGTATGGGTCATGGGTTGTGGTTTTTACCCATCCTAATAAACTATTACAATAAATGAATTATTACAACAATTTATATTAAATGACATTTCAGGTCTTCTGGAAACAGATTGCTGGAATGAAGCATTTTTTGGACGAAAAGGAATGAAAACATGAAGAAAATGACAAAGTCAAGATTTCAAGGCTGTTTTCACACCTGATGGCGTCCTAACTCAAAGGGAGACGTCGTCGCTCACAAGGTTTTCTAAAAATTCTCAAGCGACGGCTCAGATCATATTTTGGTTTTACAAGCTAACGGCGTCATGCCTAAATCTAGAAGGGCGTCGCCCTTACTTTTTCACCAGACGACCAAGGTCCATTCCAAGACGACATCCATAATGAAGCTAGACAGCGTCACACTTGCTCACATGACGTCGTCCTAATGATGACTTGTCCTAAACGAAACCCTAATGACGACGACCAGACTTGGTTGAAGAGTGGGGCTATATTCTCAGCGGGATGCTGGGAGTGACATCTTTTAGCTCGTCGTTGCAATTATCTCATCTATTTTATGTTTATGACGTTATTTTCATGGGACAATGGAGAGATTCTAGCATTACTACTATTGTTCATGCGTTAAAGTGCTTTCATAAAGTATCTGGTCTTCGTATGAATTTGCATAAAATCAAATTAATGGGGGTAGCAGTAGAGGATGAGAAAATGGATATAGCAGCGTTGAAGATTGTTAGGTCACTAGTTTTACAAACACAAGTAATATAGAAAGAGATAAGGCGATTGAACAAGAACCAAACACACACACGCGATAATATAACACGGTTATGCGTAGAGGTGAATGAAAGGAAATAACTTGAACAACCAACCCTCAAGTGAGGGTTTACATAAGGTATTTATAGGAGGAAAGCTATGGCAACACTCCTAGTTTCCATCCTTTCTCCTATGGGCTTGGGCCTAAGCTCATGGGCCTTCTACATAAGCTTAAGGCTAATAACAAACATAAAGGCCATAATAAGCTACCTATTACATAATAATGACTAACACTTGAATTATAGTTTAGGAGTGATTCCAACAATCTCCCCCTCAAGTGTTGGTGATGAACGGTGAAGGCGTTGATGTAATAGTAGCTCTGACGTCTTCTGACATTCTTCTTTCTTGTGAGAAGAATTGCCTTGATTCGAACAATCTCCCCAGTGTAGAGAAATTGTCTTCTTTGAACGGTTATGCTTTGACGTCATCTTTAGCTTTGTTCTTTGATCATTGTTCTTTGTGATGAAAGTGATAGTATGTTGTTGTCTGCATCAAGTCTGCCTCAGGTCTGCTTCGCCGCTACAGTATCTCCACGTCATTCTTCAACATGCTCACACGCTCTTTGACGTTGGAATTCAGTACTGATGAAGTTCTTTAAGTCTTTTAACTTTGTAGATTCTTTGATTTGATGAAGAATCATTCTGACTGTTGTGTTGCTTTTGGATAGAACTTTCATTAGTGATGATGTTGGCGTGAGCATGAGAAGAATCAGCACGATCATCCCTCTCCGGAGCTTCCATAAGAAGAAAACATTTCAAACGGTTAGTAATAAGCGGATTCCGGCACTTACAAGTTTGAACTTCGAGAGTGTTAATAGCATAGTGTGAAAACACCTCTCTAATTCTTACAAAGGCCGTTCCTGAACTGGAGTCCCACAAGTGAGATAACGCGATGTACCGAAGTACATCTACAGTTCAGATGAGTCGCTGAGGTACACCGAAGTGTCACCTCACGACTGTAGACCGTTTGAGACATACTAAGCGTAATCAACGGGGAGTTACCGAAGTGACATGCTATCAGGCCTGTTTGATGTTGACCCTGGCAGGAGTTTCCATTCAATCACTAAGGATCACAGATGTGAACCTCTCATAAATGTTCTCGACAGATTGCTAAGATCTGTGAAGGACTCGATAATGTACCACTGAAATTCTTATTGTTGAACGTCAAGTGATGAAATGTCAAGTGTACCTAAGAGATCTTTCGATGAATCTCGTGGCTCTAGACTCAATAGTGCGTTTTTGGTTTTCCTGAGCGGAGACTAGGGAGAGGGTCTCCTTCTTCAATACCAGCGATTTCTAAGAGAAAGCCAATAGTTTACGTAGGGTTCCCTGTGAGAATGAAACAAGCTTCTGTTGAGAGAAACTTGAGTGGCTAAGAAGGTTTAGTGCATGCGTCACTGGGTCCATGACGTCTTTTAATCTTCAATACCGGCGTCACTAAGTGACAACCAGTAGCATATGAATTGAACCCGGTGTCTGCCCTAAGTTGAATAATTTGGAGGGCTATTTCTTTTCACCCTTTTCTTTGCATTTCTTTTTAATTCTTCAACTCCTTCTTTCTCCGATTCTCATTTTCTCCTTTTTATAATTGTACCTAAGGACTTCTAAGTACTAACTATTTGTGATGTCCTTGGGTAGATCCCTCCGGCTCTGGCGGATCATAGGACGGTTATTCCTAACCTTAGTCACCTTATAACTCCTTGACTAACCTATGTTGCCATTAAAACCACTGTTGTGAAGAATCTCTCAAAGGGTTTGTAAATGAAAAACATGTTTGAACCACAGTGAGAGTTTTATCTTTTAGCAGAAATACTCCCCCTCCACATGTGCTTTAGAGTTTTAATGGAAATCTGCACAGTGTGGGAAGAGCGCGCACTTTAGAATTGATCAACTCAAGATAGAAAATCCCCCGCGAGACACGGTTACGTTGTATAGTTAAAGAGTTACATTGTCAGCTTTTAGGTGACAACTAGCTCTAATAACTACCTTGAAGGTGTAGACAAACCTCGAAAGGTTGTCATACCCGTCAGAGTTCATGTCTACCAAGAGTTTCTCGAATGGTACTTTCTACTTGGACAAGTCCTTTGCGAGACACGTTTACATTACTAGCGAACTAGCTTGAAATTATTACCCGTCCAGGACAACTCTTTTCGAGTTACTAACAGTTTAGTACCGTCAATTCGTTGGTTAAGTGTATTACACACAGATTCATTTGCATTTACACAACATATTTCTTATCACATAATTTTCTCCCCCTCAAAAATGGCATATAAATTGTTATTTTTGAAAAATTGAGAATAAATATGACCATTTCGAGTGTTGCGGGAAGATGACCACTATGAACAATTTGTGAACAAATTTTTAATTCAAATACTCCCCCTCAACAAGTGATATAAACGGTTGAGGTTTTGAAAAACATACGGGGAAGTACTTGTTCTTTTGAGCAAAACCTAGAAAAATGAAAGGTTTGATAGGTTTTACTCAAAAGTAAGAAGCTTTCGCTCCTTTTATAAGGATTGTGGCACTGAAGCGTACCACAGGGTCCTTTCTTGACAATTACGGGTTGTACACTGTTATGTGTGCACAAGCCATAGACATATATAATTACACATCCAAATGTAATAATGAAGGAAACAATTCAAGGGGTACCAGGAAGTGCAGTGATGTCGCCAGGAGTGCGAACAGGGCGTTGATAGCCGGTGATGTTAATCCTGGGTCGACCACCAACAAAGCTTTCCAACGTTCTGAACTGATCCCTTCGAAACAACCTTTCATCAATCATTCTGATGATCCTCCGCACATCCCTTCGATCCTGAGAATTCCATCGCTTAGGAGACCCAATCTTGTGACGTATGTCCTTCAACCTATAGACCAATCCGTCCATAACCATCTTCAAAGTGTGATCCCCAAACTTGTGAAGTTCACTACACGCCATTAAGCAATTTCTTTGTAGTTCACTACGGTAAACGACGCCGAAAGGTTTGCTGATGAGTGTATATTGTGAGAGCTGGTTGATGTCGGGAAGATCTAGCTGAGGTGGTGTGAAGTTGACACGGGTCTGATAAGATTCAACTGCCAGCTGAAGATCTTCTATATGTTCCTTGATGACTATGCGTCTGATGAAGATGAGCAGTGACTTGATGAATTCACGTTGTACTTCGGTTGAAAATTGCCTCATGCGACCCTGTACTTTGGCAAGGTACATGTCTTCAATGTCGTTGATAGACAAATTCTCAAAGTCAGCCTCAGAGAATGCATAATCTTTTTCATCTTGTCGTTTGACCACGATATTCTTTAGGAAAGTGTAGTCCCACTTAGATGAAAGAGCAACGTGTTTGATGGCAACGATATCCTTAGTACTGAACACCGCATGTTGAGACTTCTGAACCTGACAGCTTCTGTAGTAGATTCTTCGGCGTTCCGGCCAGTGATGAATCCCGTACATTGCATCTCGGTCGTATGCTTCCACTTTGTCAGAGAATAAGTGATTAGCACGTTCCTCGATGGCTATGCAGTTCGAGTATATAGCTGCTGGGAATGGAAGTGTCAACGATGTAGTGTATTTCCTTAAACCATCGCCACCATGTAGAAGAAATGCCAGGTCTTTGTTGAAGAAATATCTGAATGGAATCCTCAGTTCATCTGGTTGGCCAATTGTTGGTAGAGGTTTTGACCAGTCGGTGTAGTATGGAGGGTTGTCCCGTTTGGTGAAGTCGATGTTTGCTTCTGGGTTGAGCCAATCCATGTTGTTAGACATAGCTCGAGCAATGTTTTCAAGGTGATATTCGACCTCGATGGCACTTTCTGAGCTATCTTTCCACAGTTGAAAAGCTTCATTCTTGATTCGCCTCAACTCGGATTTTGTCATCTTCTTCACTTGGAACTTTTCTTGCAGAATCTTAGCATGCTCCAAAGTGTTACCGTCTACCAAATCTTGACCTTCTTCAGGGTAGGGAGTGGAATTGACAAGTGTAGAGAACCATTCAAATTCCTGTGTTGTATCTTCATCTAGCCATGATACGACGTCAGCCATGGGCACCTTCTTCTTCTTTTGTTTTGGCCTAGATGATGATTCTGGTTTCTTAACTTGTTTGGGAGAGGTGGGTTGTTGTAGGGGCTCTAGGACCTCTTCATCGTCATCACCCGTGTACTCAAAGTGATCACCGGTTTTCTGAGTCAGGGGTGGTAACTCGGAATCGTCCTGAGGTTTATCTGTAGAAGAACGAGGAGGAGATCTTTGTTGAGTAGGAGTCCGTTGGAGAGGAGGTAACATAGAAGATGATTCACCAGACTTCTTCTGATGTTTAGCTTTATCATGCTTATCCTGATCCTTATCCTCATCGTCTCTAGGACGTTTAGGCTTTTCTGCTTCGAATCTACATGCTTCTTTGAGTTGGTAGTCCAGCAATGCTTGAAACAGCTTTCCTTCCTCAGAAGTAAATGTCCCAGATCGTTTAGACATTTGTGTGACAAGCTTGGCCACCAATTCATTATCTGAGAAAACTACAGGATCAGATGGATTGATTGTGACGGTTAAAGGTGTTGATCTTATAGTTTGCTTGGCTATCTGCATAAGATTCGGATATAGTTGTCTGGTAAACATCTCCTTTGTGACTTTAGGAACGATATCCTGAAGGTACTTGTTAGTGTAACCTTCGATCATTTCGTTCAGTTCCTCTTGACGATGACTTTTCATGAACTTCTGAACAAATTCCCTTTCTTTCTGCATCTTGTCATTCTCATCATTTAAGTACTGTATTTGGTCAGCAAACCAATTCAGTTTTCTGTAGAGCATGTCCTTCTTTCTGACTTGTTTGACAGCTTTCACAATTCTTTCATGTGTCTGAGAAATCCAAGATCGAGGTGGTTTCTTCACAGATTTGGATGTTGATTTGGTTGATTTCTTTGATGGTGGTGGTGAGGAGTGAGATGAAGAATCTGATGAGGAAGAGACATGAGGAGACTCGCGGTCCTTGGGCGGTTCAGAAGTTTCCTTCTGTGTACGTGTAGGACTTTCCAGAAGCAGCTTGTCATAATCAGCATCTTTATCTTTCTCAGACTTCTCAGTTTCAGGTTTCTCAAACTCATATTCGATAGTATCCTCCACAAGCTTTTGTTGTTGCACAAGAGTGGTGGCACCAGATCCCTTATCGGGTCGATTAACCGCATCAGGATCTGGTGAAGAGTGGGCAGCACCACTTGATCCTCCTGGGCCACCCATTTGGTCTTTTGCAAATTCTTCAGCTTTTTGAAGGTGTCTGACGAATGTAAACTTCTTCCTGTATGATTGATCCAGTAGCTCTTCTTCTTCTTCAGAGCTCTCATCATAGGGCACAAGTGCAGGAGATTCCCTTTTCCTTTATCAGCTTGAGGACTTGGAGGTTTTGGTACTGAAGGATTGTCATCCTTTTGCAGTTTCAGAGTAGGTAATCTCTTCATCTGTGTCAGTACCTTCAGAGCTTTCGTCCACAAGCTTTCTTTGCGGTTCAGGTGTGGGAATAGGTTCAACTTCCTTTACGGGAACAATCCTTTTACGAGGAGGATTCCTTTTGGGAAGCTTCCTGTAACTTTCAGAACTTACTGCACTTCCTCTTCTGGTTCTCCGAGTAGGAGTTCCTGAAGGTTTTTCATCAAGATGACCAACTTTGCCTTCTTTTACTGCAACTAGATACCTTTTGTACGTTTCAAGCTTCTTGAGTTCTTTAGATAGAAGGTGATTAGGCAGCACGGCACCCTGCTTCTTAGTTGTCGATTCCTTGATTCTGATAGAAAGGATAGGTTCGGACAACAAGTCGTGATTGTCGGGGTCATTGAGCCTCATGGGGATATCAGGATTAAGCCCAAGTGCTCTCTGGATCAAAAGCTTTGTGTATCTGACATAGGGAATCTTTGAGCCAAGCTTCTTGCGAAATAGCATCATGTCCTCCCATATCAGTGCTTCGATTTCGATGTCCTTCTTATTGATCAACGACCAGAAGATTTGCAGTTCCATGAGCTTTGGATGCTCATAACCACTGTCACGACCAGAAACAGACTTGGTAATGATGATGTAGAGGGTTCTCCACGGTTGAGGAATGTTTTTAAGCTCCACTTAAGAATGCTTAGTAACAATCCCTGAAGCTTCATCATAGCCAGTGTCAAGAAGAAATTGCAGAACTGTCTCTTCAGTAGGTGTGGCAAAGAAGTCAGTTGGCTCGATTTCAGGAATGAGAAGAACAGCCCGTAAGTCAGCATGAGTGATGGTGACTTGTTTGTGATTAAGTGTCACTGTCACTGCACTTTGACCTGTGATCCTCTGCATAGAATTCTAGAATTGCTGAATGTAGATTTCCGGTACAGTAGCAGAGTGTGAGAGCATGTTCTGGTAAGGATGATTCCTTAGAATATCCACAGCAATGAGACAAGAAGATTCAGAGCATGTGAGGGTTTCAAAGTCAACCCTAAGGTTGTTCTTTCCAATCTTTCTAGGATAGCCATTGGGGAAGATGTCAGCAATTGTGAGAACTTCTGGTGCATCCACATTCATTTGAGAGCCATGTCGTGATCCGAAATAACATTAGCCAAAAGAACCAACATATCGAAAGACATAATGTTAGTCAACAGAAGGTTTTATTGTCTAGTTATTGAATGTACAGTGTCAATGATTGTTACGAGTCCTAAGTCACTTGTTTGTCCAATAGTCCAATAACATCGTGAAATTTTTCGTGAGTTAGTTAACTTTAAGTTATAAAGTTTATGTTATCACTTATAGTTCACAACATATCAAACGTTTTAAGTTTATTAGTGACATTATTGGATTCGTGACGATACGATTTGTTTATTAACAAGTTTGTACACGTAACAATTCATAATGAAGGTCAATCCAGGCTTAGGCGTAGTTTTGGCAAAGTTAAGTGTAAACAGTAATGACATACGCGTAGACGAAAGCTTATGCGTAGGATCCTAACTTACGCGTAAGAGAAGTTATGCGTAGGAAAGGGGGACCTTAAGCGTAGAGCTTACGCGTAGGCGTACATAAACCTTACGCGTAAGGCTTAGTCGTAAGAGTAGACCTTATGCGTAGAGGTCACTGTTTACGCATATCCTTCACAGGATACGCGTAGTCCCATTGTAGAACCTTACGCGTAATAGTTATGCGTAGGATTTATTCTTACGCATAACTTGACTACGCGTAGGTAATCCTTATGCGTAGAGATTCAAATGACCTTGATTCTGAATTTTAAGCGCAGCAAGCCTGAAATAAATTCATCAAATCATCAATATTAACACAAAAATTCATTTTAACAACAAATCATGGCATGAACATTCGATAAACAGTTATGAGTAGAAAGTCATACGCGTAGGTCAAAACCCTAAGGGTTATGAATTTTAGGTAGTTCTAAGATGTTGTGAGAGTCTATAAACCAAGTTATAACATCTAAATCGTGGAGAATCAAAGATGCCCAAACTTATGAACTTTAAACCCTAATTCCAAAATTTTTAATCATTTAGAGTTTCTGGGTGGTGATAGAGCTTGGAAATCATCAATTCATCATCATATAAACATTACACAACAATCTTTTTGAACAAAACTCTTCACATTTGTAAACACCCAAATCGACTCATAAACCCTAATATTCAAAAACCATCAATTCGTGTTTCTGGTGGATTTAGAGGGTAAAAATAGTGTCCTTGTTGTTAAAAACACGTTTTGACACTTTCTTTTCAACCAAAAACACACTCACATTGATTGTGTGTTCATACGCTTATGCGTAGAACACATAATCACGCATAACTAACGTTTTAGCCGTAGGATTTGCTTGAAATTCAAAACCTTAGCTTGTATTATCGTTAAGATCATGAAAACACTTAGAAAACGATGATCTAAAGTACGGATTTCTTGAACGAATTCTATGCGTATGATGTTTTTAGGTTAAGAGTAATAAATGTGAAGATAAAGGTAGGTGGGAGGTGTTTTTATTTAAAATAACTTTAAGATTTTGACATTTTTGGTCCCTCCACCTTTTCCTTTTTCAACCAAAACCATTTAATTTCCATTTTGGTTACCAAACAAAGATTTTAAGAAAGAAACTTGACGACACTCCCCCTCGACTTAAGAAATAATGAAAGGTTATAAATTTTAGTCCGAGGAGTGTCATTTAACCAGAAAAGTTTACCACCATTGATAAAAGAAACAACCGGGATATTATAACATGCAAGTACACAGATGTTTTGAAACAGTTAAGTGATAATTTTCTCCCCCTCAACACTTGATCGGAAAAATACTGAATTTTGAAAGATTAAAGTGTTGACGGAAGAAATGTACTTGCCATGTTGAAAGAAAAATTAGATTAGAAGAATATTTTTGTTGTTTTATAAGATTTTATATTTTTGTATTTTGTTTTTGAAATTTATTTACAAAAGATGTTTTGGTGTTTGACAGGTTTTTAAGACTGTTTTAAGAGGTCGTCCAATTCCTCTTGAGTCAAACACCTCATACCAATCCGGTGGACCAACTCATTAAACCTAGCGGGAGGCAAGGCTTTGGTGAGAAGATCTGCCAATTGGTATTCTGTACCCACAAAGTATAATTCAACGGTACCCTGTTCCACGTGGTCCTTGATGAAATGATAGCGAAGATCGATGTGCTTTAATTTCGAGTGCTGAACGGAGTTGCATGAGATCGCTATGGCACTTCGATTGTCGCAGTACATCGGGATTCTGTCAAATACGTAACCATAGTCTTTGAGTTGTGTTCTCATCCATATGACTTGAGCACAACACGCGGACATGGCTACATATTCTGCTTCGGTTGATGACAGCGATGTACAATCCTGCTTCTTTGATTGCCAAGACACCAGTTTATCACCAAGAAATTGTAGAGCTCCTGAAGTACTTTTCCTTGAGTCTAAGCATCCTGCGTGGTCAGCGTCTGAAAAAGCGATTAGTTCAAAACCAGAATCCTTCGGATACCAGATCCCCAAGTTAATGGTTCCCTTGATGTATCGGAGGATTCTTTTAGCCTCAGAGAGGTGGGTTTCAGTTGGTCGCGACTGATAACGGGAGCATAGATAAACGGGAAAGACAATATCAGGTCTGCTAGTTGTTAGATACATGAGAGACCCAATAATACTTCGGTATTTGGTAGGGTCAACTAATTTCCCATGTAAATCAGCGTCTAGCTTCTTGGTATGAGTCATTGGTGTGGCATAAGTATCACAGGTTTTCATTCCAAATTTGTTTAACAATTCAAGGGCATATTTGGACTGACTCAAGAAAATACCACGGGGTGATTGATGAACTTGTAATCCTAGAAAGAATGTAAGTTCACCCATCATGGACATTTCAAAATTTTTCTTCATTAGTTTTGCAAAAGCGATTGAAAAATTTTTATGTGTAAACCCAAAAATGATGTCATCCACGTAAATTTGAACAATTAAGATATGTGCCCCGTGATATTGTATAAAAAGAGTTGGGTCAACCGAACCTTTGGTGAAATTATTAGCAATGAGGAAAGATGATAGCTTATCGTACCATGCCCGAGGGGCTTGTTTGAGACCATAAAGAGCTTTGTTCAGTTTGTAGACATGGTTCGGGCACTCTGGATCAACGAATCCTTCAGGTTGGCTGACATAAACCGTTTCTTTCAGTTGTCCGTTGAGAAATGCAGTTTTGACATCCATTTGAAAGACCGTCATATTCATATGAGCCGCGAACGCGAGAAATATCCGAACAGCCTCAAGACGAGCAACCGGAGCAAAAGATTCTTCAAAGTCTATTCCCTCTTCCTGACGATAACCCTTAGCAACTAGACGTGACTTGTTTCGGATTACATTTCCTTCAGCATCCAATTTGGTTTTCCAAATCCATTTGAGACCAATGACGTAGACCCCTGTTGGTCTTTCAACCAGTTCCCATACTTCAAGACGTTTGAATTGGCTGAGTTCTTCTTGCATGGATTCAATCCAGTTGTCTTTTGTCATTGCGTCTTTAATGTTTTTAGGCTCAGATTGGCAGACAGTGAGTGCATAAATGCAATGTTCACCATCTGTGTGAAGACGTTGTCTCGTAACAACTGGTTGATTCGGGTTGCCAATAATATTAGCCAGAGGATGGTCTTTTGTCCATCGATGTAGAGGGTTGATGTTGGTATACATTGTGCAGATTCTGAGGATTCAAATGGTTTGTTGATGATTCCGCGACATCTGGTGCAGCAGTCACATTAGCAAACGGGTTAAAGAACGCATTTGGATCAAAATCTGCAGGTGGGGGTACTTCATTCAGAATATCGTCAGCCGGTTCATCATTGTTGGAAGCGGTATGTTCAACTGTTGTGTTGGAGTCAACTGGTGTAGGTGCATCTTCAACAGTAGTTGTTGTAGCAGGTGTATCAGGTATAGGAATATTATCAGGTTGAGCAGTGGAAACAGCGGATACACCTGGAGCACGTACATCAATATCGTCACTGAACAGCGGAGCAAATAACCTTTCCATTTGTTGACGAGTGAGCTGGGGACATTGTTCAGCTGATGATGGGGGTTGAGGGAAGTTTAAACGGTTGTGTCCGGGTTCTAAGCTGTTATACTCAGAAGCCATTATGAAGAAGTTTTAGAATCAACTTCCCCCCAAACTGACAACTGTCTTTAGCAGATTTGAAACTTTGATGAAGTCTACATTTCCTCTAACTTTTGAAGGTTTCAGTATGCAGCGGAATTTGTAGATGAGCAGTAAACCACACAAAGAAAATCTGACTAATTGCGGAAGATCCGTTCGAGGGTAACATGCCAGAAATCAACAAGATCTTCTCACGTATTTGGGTAACTTCACACAAGATCACCCGTGAAATTGAGATGATAACACCAAAGTGAGACGTTTGAGCCACAGATCGTCTTATTTCTTCCCCCTAATTGAAGGAATTCAAGAAGGCATTGGGTTTTCGCAAAGAAGCATGTAGAAGAACAAGGAAGCAATGACCACCTACACACTCTCTCCCCCTCGATGTTTTCAATGATTCAAAATCATACACCACGTATGTTGATGATGAATTGAAGACAGTGAAACCATGTAAAAGGAGACAGCGTAACCATGTATGTCCAATTGATCGAACAAGTGTGAAGTACCAAAAATATTTCGAGAGAGTCAACTACTGATATAACTTCTCTGTTCATAATGTTGATCATCAGTTGTGACATTGTTGTTGGAAGCAGTTTGATCTTCTGTTATAGAAGATTCGGTTGTTGTTGTAGATTCAGGTGTATCTGAAATTAGAGTATTATCGGTTGTGCAGCGGAAACATTCGATACATCTGAAGCACGACTTTTGGCAGAATCTTTAACCAGAGGAGCAAGCAATGTTTCCAATTCATGACGATTAAGTACAATGGTGGAACAGCTGATGGATCATGATATTTTTGACGGTGAGAAACGGGTCCTACGCTGTTTTGCAGTAGGAGCCATAGTTGTTGTACCTGCATAGAAAAATAAAAGGGGGGCAATAAAGAGAAAAACATGGATCCCCAAGTGTAACTGGGTTCCAGATGTTAGAAGCATAAAGATGTAGTGTCAATTATCTTCTTGACACCTGAACATGCTATTTTGATGATTTCCTTTCCTGCCTCAGGGATGGATGTTGTTGGTATCCCACTTGTTTTGGTGCAACTACTTAGTATCTTGCCTGTAGGAATCCACCTAAGACTAACAGTTTTGAAAAACCTACCCGTTGGTATCCATCTAAGGTTAGATCTAGGGGATGTTGAAACTTCTTTTGGGAAGAGTCTGCGTCCTATATGGATCCACCTATTAGGTTTCTGACAGTTTACATTTAGATCAACGTGTTTATTTCTAACTGTTTGTTGAATTAACTTAGGTTTTGGTTTGCTACTCCAGGTAGTGTTCAGTAATACACTCGAAGGTGATACACTAGATCGTGAACCTAAGATTCCATCCTTTTGAAGAAGTGCCCTTTTCCTAGCCTTTTCTAGATCACAGTTCTTGTACGTGTCATTTGAATCATATGAATCTTTACTTTTAATGCTCAATTTAGACACAGTGTTCGAACTAATCCTAGATTTGCCAGGAGCAGCCACAAGTTGAGGTTTAACAGAAACAGGTATAACAGAAACAGGTTTAACAGAAACCTGTTTAACAGAAACAGAAGCATTATTCTTAGGCCAGGAATGTGGAGTGACTGGTTTTATCAAATGATTATTCTCAACAACTTGGGAGGGAAACCGTGGTTTTGAAGATTTTGAACGTTCAGATTTAAATGCAGTTGGTTGTCTAACTACTGATTGTTTTCTGAAAGGTTGTAGAGACGATTTCCCCAAGATTGTTGGTTTTGCAAAATTAGTATCCACACTCTTGTCAGTGAATCTTCTCAGTTTGTTTTGTAAAGCAACATGTGCAAGCCCCTTTGCTTGAAGTTGAGCCTTTAAATGCTCATTTTCTTTAACTAAAGTATCCACATGATTATTTTGTTCATTCAAAGATTTACTTTTTGGTTCTGAGTTTAAAACATTGTTTTGCAGTTTAAGTTCAAGAGAGATGCAATGAGCCTCAAGTTTTGAAAAATCTTTTTGAAACTGAGAAATTGTCTTTTTGAGAAGAATGATTTCAGATTCAAGAGTTTGATTTGACGTTTCAGTTGAATTGTTAACAAGTAAGGGCTCAGACATGAGATAGTTGTCTGGACATTGTGCAACACACTGGTCAACCTCTCCTTCATTACTAAATTCAGGTTGCTCAGTATGTTGTGTCGCATTTGCAGTCAGAATATGATCAACAGTAGATTGTACCTCGACCATCTGTTCTGTGTCAGTGTCATAGGTGGGTAAGATATTTTC
Organism: Chrysanthemum seticuspe; assembly: GCA_019973895.1. Taxonomy (NCBI): domain Eukaryota; kingdom Viridiplantae; phylum Streptophyta; class Magnoliopsida; order Asterales; family Asteraceae; genus Chrysanthemum; species Chrysanthemum seticuspe. The sequence goes on from BPTQ01000003.1 coordinate 43,850,437, forward strand.
CTCAACCATTTGTTCTTCGTCACAGTTGGGCTCGGTCTCGTAGTTAAGTATGATATCTTCTCCAGATCTGTTGCTGTCATCCTGCTTTTCCAATGATACAACCTCATTGTCCTCATTACCGACAGTTGCAGTAATCACAACATTCTAAACGTCCATTTGAGCATTCCTTTCATGTACATCAACTCTTTCACCTTGCACGACTGCGGGATATAGGGAATTTGATGATGTCTGACGCTTCAATGCCAGTTGAATAGCCATGAATCCTTCTTTCAATGCCACAAATGGATCTTTATGATCAGAATTCATTTCACTCCCCTGCATAAGAGTCAAAGAGAAGAAAAGGTGCGAAGTCGATATAGCACACAGAAGGCCGTTATAGTGAATTTCAATTTCCCTCCAAAAATAATTTCGAAAAATTTTGACTCTCAAAATTTGAAATTCACTATAAAATTCAATTCTAAGGTTGTAAGAAAAATTTGAGATATGACAATTTTGACGCCAAATTTTACCCGAAAAATTTTAATTTAGGCCCAAAAATTTGAATTTTTGACCAAAATTTTTACAGTTAAACCAAAATTTGAATCTCGCGTAAAAATTGAACGTTTAGTCTCCCCTAAATTTTTTTTTTTTTTTTTTTTTTTTTTTTTTTTTTTTTTAACTTGTGTTGATGGATCTTTGTAGTCGAATGAACCTTTGCTGATGAAGTATCCTTAGGCGTAGAAATCACAATAAACCAAGTAGCACTTCTGCGTAAAAACACCAAAGTTACGCGTAACAATCACTAGTTACGCGTAGGATTTAGCTTACGCGTAAGTATGGAAAAGACGCTAAAGTTATGCGTAGACACAAAGTTAGGCGTAGAAACTTATGCGTAGGATTACCTTATGCGTAAGACTTGGCTTAGGCGTAAGATGAACCTTAAGCGTAGGATTTCTACGCGTAAGCTCTATGCTTATGCGTAATTTTAGGGTTTTATCCCAAGTGATCTTTTACACTTCACAGTGCAAAAGATATCCAAAGTCGACGTATTTTCAGGCTTATCCAAGCAAGAAAACACGGAGTAAACCACAAAAACGAAGATCAAACCAAGGATAATCTTACGCGTAGTTTTAGGGTTTTGCTACGCGTAGGATTACTCGTAAATATGATTATGCTCAAAATTGTTTCTAAACCAGTTTTTGTGTGATGAAATAGCTTCAATAACACCAAAAGACACAAAAGTGTGAAACTTGATGAACCAAAACTCTTAAAACAGTTACGCGTAGGATAGAACCTTCGTACAAAAACTAGATGAAAAACGATGATCTACACATAAAGTTCGAAACTTTTTGCCAAAACAGTAAGTTTAACACCTTATAACGTTGAAAGGACAAGAATCTTGGATTAAAAAGTGAAAAAAATACATTTTTGATCAAGCCAAAGTTTCGGATACGAAAGTTAAGCGTGAGACCAAAACTCACTTCAAACAATACGTTCACTCAACTATTAGGCGATTGATACCACTGTTAAGGTCACTAGTTTTACAACACAAGCTTAATAGAAAGAGATAGAGGGGAGAAGAGAGGCGGATGAACAATACACACACAAACACACACACGAAATACTATGAATGGTTAGGCGTAGAGTATGTGAGAGAAATGCATTGAACAACCAACCCTCAAGTGAGGGTTTACATAAGGTATTTATAGGAGGAAAGCTAGGGCAACACTCCTAGTTTCCATCCTTTCTCCTATGGGCTTGGGCCTAAGCTCATGGGCCTTCTACATAAGCTTAAGGCTAATAACAAACATAAAGGCCATAATAAGCTACCTATTACATAATAATGACTAACACTTGAATTATAGTTTAGGAGTGATTCCAACAAAGATAGGATGTTCGACTTTAAAGATGACTTTTTCTTATCTAGGAATAAAAGTTGGTGGTTTGATGTCTCGTATAAACTCATGGGATGAGGTCGTGGCTAGCTTATACTCTCGTCTTTCCAAGTGAAAAATGAAGACCATCTCTATTGGAGGTAAAATGCTCCTAAAATCGGTTTTAGGTTCGACGCCTATTTACTATATGTCTATGTTTAAAGTTCCTTCTCAAGTGTTAAAAAGATTGGAAGCTATTAGATGTCATTTCTTTAATGGGGCTGATGCTAAGGAGAAGAAGATGTTGTGGGTTAAGTGGGGTAGAGTTTTGGCGTCCAAAGACAAAGGGGGGGGGGGGGGCTGTGTATGTCGAGTTACTTTGCATTAAATCGGGCTTTGATTTTTAAATGGGTATGGCGTTTTCGTAATGATAGTAACTCGTTGTGGTCAAAGTTTATTAAAGATTGGCATGGTGAAGATGGAAGACTTGGTAAATTATCAAAATTGTCTTATCATTCTTTTTGGGGGAATATTGTAACGAGTTGCTTATGCTTAAAAATCAAGACATGGATTTCGTTAGTTTGATGAAGAAAAAAGTATGTAATGGTCTTGATACGATATTCTGGGAGGAAGTGTGGAGGGGCGATTGTATGTTTAAGTCTCGTTTTCCCAAAGTTGCGCGCTTGAATCTAATAAACTGATCACAGTGGCTGCTAAATTGGCTCAAGCAGATTTAGGTTCATCTTTACGTCGCTCGCCGAGAGATGGAGCTGAATTGGTGCAGTTTTCTCAATTGAAGGCGAATATCGATGATGTTCAATTGCCTATGATGAAAGATAGATGGTCTTGGTCGCTAGCGGGTTCAGAGGATTTTTATGTCGCTTCAGTGAGAAAGTATATAGACGACCATCAGTTAATAGGTTCCACGTCTAAAACTCGATGGGTTAAAGCGGTTCCAATAAAGATAAATGTCATGGCTTGGAAAGTGAGTTTAGTTTTCTTCCCACTCATCTTAACCTTTCTCGTAGAGGATTGGTTCTCCAATCCATTCTCTGTTCAAATTGTAATAAGGAAGTTGAATCTACAAGTCATGTTTTCTTTGCTTGTTCTATGGTGAGAGATCTTTACCGTAAGATTGCTTCATGGTGGGATATTAGTTATTCGGTGTTTTCTTCTTATTAGGAGTGGTTGGAATGGTTTCTAAATCTTAGAATTCATTCCGATCGTAGGGAGATTTTGGAAGGTGTTTTCTACGTCATGTGGTGGCTTGTATAGAGCTTTCGGAACACAAGTCTATTTGGTTCAAGCATTCCCTCCAAAGCGGTTATCTTTGATGACTTAATGACTCACTCATTTTATTGGTGTAGATTTAGATGCAAGGCTAGTTTTAGTTGGTTAGATTGGTTTAAAAACCCTTCTCTTATTACTTTGTAATGTCTTTTCTAGCTTCTTGATAGTTGTTTCTTAATAAATTCACCGTTTCAAAAAAAAGTAACTTCAAAATTAGATTAATTGAAGTTTCAAAATTTAAATAATCAAGTTGAGGTATGAGATTTCGAGAAGATATTTTTTTTGACACAAATGTTAAATAGTAGTTTCTAAGAGTCGGAATTTTTTCATTACTACATAAAAGATTTCTAAAGATATTTTCTTGACACAAATGTTTAAAAGAGGTTCATAGAGAAAAGTTGTCTCTAATTAAATATATACCGCTCAATTTTTAATTAAACTAAAAAAATTATTTTTATTATTTTTAAAAAAAATTAAAAATCTCACAAATTGTTAATTGTTACTTGAAATGAATCATATTATCGTGAAGAAAATTAAATTATTATTTATAGTGGGGCACTTCTATATATTTTCGACATAATATATTTTCGAGTTATTTTTTTGTCAGTGTTGAAATATGTATATGATTTGTAAAATCAGAGTTAATATGTTATTTTCAAAATTACTATTGATTTTACAGGGTGTAAATTTCAATACTAAAAAATACTCAAAAAAAATTTCGTCGAATGAATATCCAAGCATCCGGCTACTAAAGAATAAAAAAACTCTTGTCTTAATGGTGTTTTTTCTCACTGATTCACCATTTGCAATATATTTTATTTTAAAAGGTTTGAAAAGGTTTATTTTAATGAAAAAAACAAATGGTTACTATTTAATCTTTAGAGTTTTGATAAGATTACACAGTTAACATTGAGACAAAACTAAGATATAAGATGTCAGACGAACAGGGACGGACAAGGATCAAATATAATCGGGGGCACAATTTTTTTAAAGCCTGTAATATAGTAACACATTTTGATAAATTGAGTGCATTTAAGATAAATTTAAAAAAAAAATTAACAATTTTTTTCAAAATTTAACACTACTTTGAAAAAATCTATTTGAATCCCTGACACCCGCGAAACCTCTCTGGTTCCATCTCTGCAGATGAAACTAGCTCCATAAAGATATATAAGATGTCACAAGACAGCTAAAAGTTATATCGGCACAATATCATATTCTATTCTGAGCATAGATCAGGTGAGAAAAATTATTTAAATAAGAAGAGTGAGAAAGAATTGTAGCCACATATTTCAAATAAGTAAAAAGAAATAATATGGAGATGCATCTATTTTTATTGATGCATCTAATATTTATGATTGTAATTTCTTCTCATTTTTCTCATCTTAATTATATTTCTTATTTGATTTTACCTTATTCTATTCTATACAAAGTTTAGAACTTTAGGTGCATCAAAGTTCAATACCCATGTCGTATGCAATGCAAAACGCCAAGACTCAAAGTCGTTCAAAATTTTATAAAACAAATAAAGTAAATACATAAAAACCATAAGAGAAAAATTCATTTGAAGTCAACTTAATATAAACTTACTTTTTGGTTTTCTGTTGGTTGGTTGGTTGTAATTAAGCATAGAAGATTTCATAGAATATAAAATCAAAGGTTTACAAGTTAATTATATGGATATTGTCACTCGTATTTGCAAATTGAAACCATTAATAACCATATTAAACGACTTTGAGAATTGTCATCCGTTCAACCCGTGACTTGAATTTTGAACTTTGAACTAATTCGCATTTGTTTAAAATGACTTTATTGTTAAGACTTAAAAATATGTATATAGATTATAGAATGAATGTTCATATTATTTAATATTAAAATGTTATGTTTGTATATTAATAGAAGATTATATCTTGTAGAAAGCTTCAACCTGTAATTATATATATCATTTCATGGTGATATGAATACAAAAATTCGTATCCTCTCCATCTTCTTGTTTTTCATATATGTTTTTTGTTCTTTAGTATTTTATAACATGTTATAAGCAGGATAATTTTTTATTCGGAGAGAACAATGGGAGACGTGAAAGACAAAGAAAGAATACTCCATCATGACTCGTGTTTCAAAGTAGCAGCTTAATTATAAGTATCATGGAATTTTAAATCTATTAACACATTAATAATTAAACACATAAGTACAAGTACGCAACAAAAGTCTAAAGATCATCTATAATATAACGTAATTGACAAGGTTCAAAAACTTGTGTACCTTTTAACAATAAATAGCAAACGAACAAAAATCTCGAATATTCGCGTGTGAATAAACTAACACACAAAACCGCTTATAATAAAACACGATACTCTCATTGGATTTGACAACATCACCAGTGTTACAAAACTAGTGAAAATAAATAGTGATCTATTTACTTTCCTACACACTTTGAATGTATACAAGTAACAATTACTTAGGTATTGACATTTGTGTATGAATTTTCTACAATGTAAATGAGGGACTATTCATCAATGTTTTTTATTAACATGAAAATTGAGCATGCAATTTCCTCCTTAATAGGCCTACCATTCTACAAGGGTATTTAGCATCTCGATTAAGTTAAAGCAAAACAACTAGATAAATCATACTAGTTTGCATTTACCACATTTGTGGTAATTCAGCCAGTTTCTAATTTAATAACTTATAAAATGTCATACATCAAGATGTGGTTATTTGTTAACTATAGGAACATATTCTCCGGTTAACCAAATACCTTATATGTTTCAAAAGAACTCCACACCAAATACGGGTGATGAAATTTTTATGAAAAATAAGATATGCAATCTAGTTAACTATTTAAGTTTGTTACGAGTTATATTAGAGTTAGGGCAATTCTAATATTTCAATTATAACTTTCTCGTATATGAAAAAGAATAGGAATGAGTGCCTCTCTTTCTTACATAAAATGGAGGCTCGGTTTGTCTTTTAGTAAAAACGATTATAGCAAAAACCCTTATGGGCTTGGATCAATTTACTAACAAAAGATGTTGCAAAATTCAATTTTTAGGAAATAAATCCATTAAAGAAAATTAAACACCCATAGTTTAGGAACATAAACTAATTAATTTTCTTAAGGTTAAGACCCTAATTGACGTACCACCATTACATTAGTTGATCTGCTAGTAATGGTGTATTCAAAAAGGTAAAATGTCGAATAATAATTGCCAATCTTGTGCAATTTCTAGATTATTATGGGACTTACTAATGGCACTAGTGTCATGTAAGCATGTTTCATCCCATCTTATGCTTCGGGTTAAGGGTCTCACCAATTAACCCGATTAAGTCATCCAATAAAAAACTGTGAATGGTCCACCAACATCTCACGAAGAGTGGTAATCTACCTTGGATTGTAATTTATCTACGTCTCTCGTAGAGTAAAAGGCAACTGGAAGTGTTTTTACAATTGGATAGCATAGACTTAATTTTCGAAGGGTATAATTTTATTTGACAAATAACATTTATATCAAATATATACGAACAAGCATGCATACATCTTCGTATCATAGGTTTTATAAAAAAAACTTTACTCAATTAATTTACTTTATTGCCGTATATGTCACTTAAATTCATATGCAAATCTTGTAAATATAAAAATAATGACTTAACACCATAAAAATTGGCGATTCAACTTGATTTTTAAAAACTAAAACTTTACTTTTATCACTGGAAAACATTAAAGAATGACTAAACTCTATATTGTTGTAACACCCCAACCCGACATGGGTCCGAATGTCACATTACGGAGTCATATCAGAACATACTAATAAAATTTACAAGCAGAATATTAAATAAAAATACCAAGTCATATAGACGAATGACTTCAAAAGAAATAGATAAACCAACATGTCTAAAAGAAGTGAAATATCAAAACAATTAGCTTAAAAAAAAGTCCAAAATGATAAGAGAAACTAGGGTCGATTCACTCAAATGCTCCTACTCTCAGCCCATCAAAGCCCATGGAAAAGAAAATGTGGCTGAGATTAAAAAGCCCAGTAAACATATATAGCAAAACAAAAGCTAAACATAGTCAAAAATACAAAAACGAAACAAGGAGACTGATAACAAGTTCGTAACGAATGATCACAATGAGTCAATGAGGAACATGCAGAACACAATATTAACAGATAACCAGAAGAACAGAAATCACGGAGACCAAAGCAAAGCAGCGCATAAGCACACATAAATAACCAAACCTACAGATACCGGACATAAACGAATAGGAATTGATAAACAGTATCATAAAAAAAACAAGTAACCAAACAGTGTACAAGCATATCAGTCAGCGGATCAACTAAACATAAATATGGCAAAACAAATAACTCAGATAATCAGAATATATATAAGCTAAGCTGAATTCTATAAGCAGGCGGAAGCGACTAAATCGAATGTAAGCATGGCAATCACACAAGTCAGATAATCAACAGTTAATAAACAGAACAAATATCATAACCAGCGGAAATACTAATAGCAGTATAAGCATGATAGTCACATGTATCAGGTAGGAATACAAAACGAACATCCTAATTAAATAAATGAAACGAAAAAGAATATAGTATGGCAACTAAACATGTCAACTAAATAGATAACATAAGTTGAACTATATTCCTTCATCCACCAGTAGCATGAACAAAAGTGTAACATGGCAGATCAACAAGTCAGGTAAACATCAATTACTAAGCCAAACCAATATCGTAAGCAACAGAAAAATACCAACCAAAAGTACAAGAATGGTAGTGACAAATAGAAAATAGGAATACTAAATGATAATAACAGCCCACAAAATAACTTAACGAGGTATAACATGGTAAACGGATGAGTCAAATAATTACATACTAGCATGGCAATCGGGTAAATCAATTAGTCAAATAATAGAACAGGTAGTCACATGAATCATATAATAGTAGGGTAAACAGGTAGTCACATAAATCATATAATGGCAGGGTAAGCGAATGAAGTGGTAATCTGAAGTATAATCTTGGTAGTCAACCCAAAATGGAATGAGAGTATGACAAATCAAATGAACTGGAGTATAGTATGGTAGTCGGATGAATCACATAAGGATACTGAATGAATGAGTAATAAACGGAAAACTAAAGATGAGAACTACTGAATATGGTGCATTGTGGAATAACAGAAGGTACAATATAGGTGTATCAAAAGTGTAAAGGTTGTCAGAAATCTACCAAGAGCCCAGAAACATATCATATCATAAACATCATAATCACGGTCTTCATAAGTAACATAATAGAGTAGCTAGCTCAAGAGTTGTGAAAGGCGTGTATTGCACACAACACCAGTCACCAGAAATAAATTAATCATAACATATCAGATCATATACAAAACAAATCTAGGATGCATCTATACGCCACTGCAGAAATCTTAGTGGCCAAACATATATCCTTGAGCTCTTAAACATATAACAGAAAAGGGACGGGATGGTTCATCACTCGACCACCATGGAGTCATGCCATTGGTGCATCAATGACATGGCCATGTTACCTTCATGGCTAGGGAAAATGGCTCGGGTATCAAACTGAAGAGTCAAACGCAAAGTTAAAGTTTAGCAATATGCTTAAGTCATCAGAATATCACAGGTACATAATCAAAGGTTCACAATCAAAGGTTCATAGCAAAGGTTCATGACAAAGGTTCATGGCAAAGGCTCAATTCAAAGATTCACATCAAGTGGTTCTAGGTTCATAATCAAAATAGCTAAAGATCAAAAGATGCGTAAGAGATAATGAGAAACCTTAAGAGAAAGGTCAAAATATTTGTACCTTATTCAAAGCAAGTAAACAGGAAAAGAAAGGTCACAAGATGGTCACTCCCGCTTCACGGAACTTATACGAAATAGATAATGTTTATTATAATCAGATTATCCATTTTAGACGGCTTTCCATTTTTTTATTAAGTTTTGTTGGGTTATAAAGTCAAAGTGCTGCTGAAAGTCAAAGTACTGCTTAATGAAGAAAGTCAAAGTACTGCTTAAAGAAGAAAGTCAAAGTACTGCTCGTCAAAGTACTGATATGCTAAAGGACTGCTATGCAAATCGTTTAAGGATTATTATGTAATTCTAGAATATTCTTAGATTAGAATTAGTTTACTTGTCGTACAAAGATTGTAAACCGACTAGGGTATTCCTTATGCCTATAAAAGGACCCCTAGATTGGCATTAGAGATACGAATGAACTTACATGCAAGTACGATATTAGAGTTATTTAGCGATTAGGTTTGTTAGTGAATCTGTATAATAAGCAGGTTCAAAGTTTTGTTTTAATATAATCGTTTAAGTTTAAAGTTATTCTTCTTAGCTTTGTTAAAGTAGATTCCGCATACTTAATAAAGTTATATCAGTGTTTCATTATTAGTAGTTTTGGATTTATCCAAGGTTGCTAAACCCTTACAAGCTAGATAGTTAGTTTGGTCAGAGTATATCGATCCAACAAGTGGTATCAGAGCTTGTGTAGAAACTCTGATTAAGAAGAAATCCTTAAAACCGATTTAACAACAAACCCTAAAAGATGTTGACTGAAGCTGCACCACTCCCATCCATCACCTCACTCAGAATTCCTATCATCAAGAAGGGAGAATATGATCTCTGGAGCATGAAGATGAGGTAGTACATTGCGATTACAGACCATGCATTATGGGATGTGATTGTCAATGGTAATGTCGTTCTTGAAGAACTTGTAGAAGTTCCTGGACAACCTAAACCACCTCAGCCTACCTTGCAAGAAGCTACAAAAAGAAATCAAGAAAAGGCTCTCAACATACTGTTATCTGCTATTCCTGATGGTCACCTACTAAAGTTTCATGATGCTAAGGATGCAAAACAATTATGGGCTGCTATCAAAACAAGATTTAGAGGTAATGATGCCTTCAAGAAGATGCATAAAAATCTATTGAAGCAACAGTTTGAAACATTCACTGTTGGTGAAAGAGAAGGTCTTGATTCTGCCTATGACAGATTCTAAAATCTTCTAAGTATGTTAGAGTTATATGTTGCAAAGGTATATGTTGAAGATGCAAACTTGAAGTTCTTAAGAAGTTTGGCATGTGGTTGCTACTATGATTAGAGGACAATCTGGTTTGGATACTATGGACTTTGATGATCTCTATAGTAATTTAAAGGTGTATGAGCATGAGATGAATGGTCAAACAAATTCAAAATCTCACAGTATTGCTTTTGTCTCTTCTAAAAACAGAGGCATTACTTCCACTAAAAGTACTGCTTATCCTGTTCAAAGTACTGTTGGTGATAAAAAACATATTTGCACAACCATGACTACCACCACCTCATCACCATCAAATACCATCAACTTTGATGATGTTGTATGTTCCTTCTTTGCTCAACAATCCACTTTACCTGTCACTTATGAAGAAGATTTGTTGCAAATTGAAGAGGATGATCTAAAAGAAATTGACATAAGATGGCAAGTTGCCATGATCACTGCAAGGATCAAGAAGTTCATGAAGAAAACAGGAAGAGGCATTGACTTCAAACCCAAACAGGGTATAGCATTTGACAAATCCAAGATTGAATGCTTTAATTGTCAAAGGCATGGACACTTTACACGAGAATGCATGTTTGCTAAATATCAGGCAAATAGAATGATTGAGAAACCCAAGGTTGAAATAAAGGAAGTTCCTATTACTGAACCAAAACCAAAAGCTTTGGTTGCTCAAGAAAATCTCTCAAAGGTTGACTAGAGTGCTGAATTTGATGATGAACCAGTAACCTACTCTATGGTTGTTGTGGAAGAGTTTGATTAGAGCACAGCTTTTGATGAGGAACCAGGATTTGCTGCTTTGGAATCAAGAGATGGCCTTGGAAGCTTTGATTGGAGCATGAAAAGTGAAGAAGAACCTGTTCTACTTGCTATGGTAGCTACTTCACCAAGTTCATCCACTATCTCTGAGGTATGTTCTAAATGTAATGATTTTTATCAAAAATTGCTTAAAGATTATGTGACTGAAAGAGATAATTGTAGAAGGGCTAGGTCTGAGGTAGCTGGTTATCAATTGACTTTAGAGTCAATGGAAGCCAAAATAATCACTCATGAAAATAATGAAATGGCTTGGGCAGAAAAATATGAGCAACACGATTATCAATTAAAATTGAGTGAATGGAAGTTAGGATGTAAGGTTTCTGAACTTGAAAAGATGACTAAACAAAGGGATGAATTGTTAGAAAAATTTGCTAGTTGGAAAGAATCTGGTCTTTCACATGTTAGTTTTGTTGAAAAGCAAAAAAGAGCACACATTAAAACTGGCCTAGGTTTTGGTATGGAGTTTAGCAGTACAGAAGAGAACCCACCTAGTGATAAGGAACAAATTGATTCAGAGGAGATAACAACTAGTGATGATCAACTCATTAGCTCAGAAGAAAACACATCTAGTAATGAGGAATCAATTAGTCAAACACCTACTGAATTTAAGAAAGACAAGGGTTATAATGCAGTTCCTCCAGCAACTGGTAATTTTCAACCACTTAGGACAGATGTTTCTTGTTTTGGATTAGACAATTTAGAGTTTAGGAAAAAGCTTACTTGTCAATCTAATTCAAGTCCATCTAGTTCTGAATCCCCAAAAGAAATAGTTGAGAAACCTAAAGATGATAATGTACAGAGTTCAGGGTGTGTCAACAATGATAAAAGGTTTCCTAAAGCTTTTTCAAAACAAGCAGTACCTTCATCTCAAAGTACTGGTAGACATTCAACAGTACCTTCAAGAAAAACTTTTCAAAATACTGCTAATTTTGGAAAATCTTTTAATAATTCACCAAAAAGTCAGGATAGTTTTGGTCATAGAACTAAAGGAAGCAAATTTGGGATTATGGGTCAAAAGTTATGTTTTGTTTGTTATAGTCCTGATCATTTGATTAAGGACTGTGAATTTCACTCAGAATATTTAAGCAAATTCCCAAAGACTACATCTACCAACCATAAGCCAATGGAGAATAAACCAGTTTGGAATCATTCACATAGGGTAAACCATAGTAATTTCTCAAAAGACTATAGGTATCCTCACCAGAAAAGACCTTTTTCAAAACCACCAGTACCCTCAAGCAGTACTTTTTAAGGTACTAAAAGTCAAAAGTTTCTCAAGCAGCACCTTCTTAAAGTCCTGCTAGGTTTTCACCCAATCAAGGTATTGCTAGCACTTTTTCGAATGGAAGACCAAGGAGATCCAATTACTATCAACCTAGAAGGTATTCCACTTCAAATAGAGTACCTAGATAAAAGAAATCAACAAAAAATGTTAAAACCAATTGGGTTAAGAAAGAAAGTACTGATGGGGGACAAACAGTACTTTCAGCAAGTTTTGTTGAAAAAGAAAAAGAGAATTTTGTTGAAAAGGAGAATTTTGTTGAAAAACCAACACAAGTTTTGGAACAAAAGAAAATAATTGATCATGTTTTCAAAAACAGTGGAGATTACATACTTAAAGAATTTAAGTATGTCACTCCACAAGGGGAACACAAGTCAGTAATGGCTTGGGTTCCTAAAAGAAACTAACTCTTTCATCTTTGTGCAGGGCAACCCAGAAGAGGAGCTTAGAGATCATTTGATTGTTGATAGTGGTTGCTCTGGAAGCATGACAGGAGACAAAGAGATTCTGTCAGATTTTATGTCATATTTTGGAGGAAGAGTTACTTTTGGGAATGCTCCTAATGGAGGTAGAATTACTGGGAAAGGAACCATCAAGGCAGGACGCATTGATTTTGAGAATGTTCGTTATGTGAAGGAGCTCAAGTTCAACCTTTTGTCAGTATCTCAGATCAGTGACAAGAAGCACCTTGTGTTATTCACTGACACAGAATGTCTTATTCTCTCCCCAGAGTTCAAACTTGTTGATGTTCACTTGGTAACACTGAGAGTACCAAGAACCAATGATGTGTACAGTCTAGATTTGAAAAATATTAACGCTACTGAAAGAGCAACATGTTTAGTAGCAAGGGCAACACTTGAAGAAGCACATCTATGGCATAGAAGATTAGGACATGTGAATTTCAAGAATATCAACAAGTTGGTTAAAGGAAATTTAGTTAGAGGTTTACCTTCTAAAACATACAAGAATGATCATTCATGTTTGGCGTGCAAGAAGGGTAAACAACACAAAGCTTCTTGCAAGAAGATTGAGGAGAGAACTATTAGAGAACCTTTAGAGTTGTTGCACATGGATTTGTTTGGACCCGTTTCTGTTGCAAGCTTAAACAAGAAGAAATACTCCTTAGTAGTAACAGATGATTGCAGTAGATTTAGTTGGGTCTTTTTCTTGGGATTTAAAGATGAAACCTTTGATGCTATTCATGATCTTATAATAGCCCTTGAAAATCAATTGAGACTCAAAGTAAGATCTATTAGATGTGATAATGGGACTGATTTCAAAAACAAGTTTATGGATGAATTTTGTGCCAAGAAAAGGATTAAGAGGGAGTTTAGCATTGCTAGAACTCCACAGCAAAATGGTGTTGCAGAAAAGAAAAATAGAACATTGATAGAAGTAGAGAGAACAATGCTTGCAGATTCTTTATTACCTATTCAATTTTGGGCTGAAGCTGTAAGTACTGCTTGTTATATGTTAAATAGAGTATCAGTCACTAATCCTCAGATGAAGACACCTTATGAGTTTCTTATGGGAAACAAACCCAACATTCGTTTTATGAAACCTTTTGGCTGTCCTTTGACTATTCTCAATACTATTGACTCTCTGGGAAAATTTGATGTCAAGTCACATGAAGGATACTTATTGGGTTACTGTACCAATAGCAAAGGATTTAGAGTGTACAACAAGGTTACCAAAAAGGTTCAAGATTGTCTTCATGTTGATTTTCTGGAAGACCAAGAAAATCAAAAAGGTAAAGGTCCTGATTGGATGTTTGATCTTGATGTTTTAACTCCTTCTATGAACTATGTTCTTGTCAGAGAAGAAAATCAAGTTGTTCACAAAGAAGAAGATTTACAGTACATTGTTCATGGAGTCAATATTAGACCTGGTGATGTTCCTGATGAAGAACTCATAACCATTGAAAAGGAGAAAAGTACTGTTGAACCAAAACCCTTATTGTCTGATGAAGATCAAGCTCTCCAAGATGAACTTACTAGGATGCTTTTTCAAGAAATAATAGAAAAATCTTATGAAGATGATCAAAGAAGAGCTTATGAAGTAGCAAAGAAAAAGGGTAAGTCTACAGATTACACTCACAGTACTTTGGATCACAGTACTTTGGATCTAAGTACTACTGCACCAGTTGACAGTACTTTTGATGATTTGAATGATCCAAACATGCATGCATTAGAAGATACTGATGATGAGTTAGAAGATGAAGGTATTTTATCAAATTCCAATGAAGAACCTGATTTCACAAATTTAGGTGATGATCTTGAAGTTCCACAAACTCCTACATTAAGAGTTTGTAAAGATCGTCCTGCTGGTCAAATCATTGGACCTTCCACTTCAGGAGTGCTCACAAGAACAAAAGCTAAAGGTATCTCTAAGCAACATAGTGCTTTACTCAGCTTTGTTTATAAACAAAACAGGATGAATCATAAGGATCCACAAACATGCTTATTTACCTGCTTTATCTCTCAAGAAGAACCCAAGACTGTAGCTCAAGCATTAGCCAAAGAGAGTTGGGTTGAAGCCATGAAAGAAGAACTTCTTCAATTCAAACTTCAAGATGTTTAGGAACTATGTGATTTACCAGATGGAAAGAAAGTCATTGGCACAAGATGGGTTTTCAGAGTTAAGAGAGAGGAAAGAGGTAATGTCATCAAGAACAAAGCATGATTGGTTGCACAAGGATATAGACAATAAGAAAGAGTGGACTATGATGAAGTGTTTGCTCCTGTAGCTAGGATTGAAGCCATAAGATTATTTCTTGCTTCTGCATCTTATATGGGATTTCCTGTTTATCAAATGAATGTCAAAAGTGCCTTTCTTTATGGCAAAATTACAGAGGAAGTCTATGTGAAACAACCTCCTGGTTTTGAGGATCCTATACGTCCAAACAAAGTCTACAAAGTAATTAAGGCTCTGTATGACCTTCATCAAGCCCCTAGAGCTTGGTATGAGAGACTCTCCACTTTTCTATTGCAACATGGTTACAGGAGAGGTGCAATTGATAAGACTTTGTTTATCAAAAGAGACAAAAAGGATATAATGCTTGTTCAAGTATATGTGGATGATATGATCTTTGGAGCTACAAAACAGTCAATGGTGAAAGAGTTTGAGCAGCTCATGCAACGAGAGTTTCAAATGAGTTGCATGGGTGAATTAACTTTTGTTAGGAATTAGAAATTCCATAAGTAAAGAGTCGGTCACCCCAAATGTTATCTAGTCTAAGTTAGCTCGTAGACTTGTCGTTATGTATGTTATTAAGTAGTTTATTAGTTAGTTTAGTGCAACACCGTGGAGGAAGGACGGGTCTTTACCCATTGTATACCTGATCCACAGGCCGTCAGGAGGTCGTTTAGTTTGTAACCTATAAATACCCTCCACCATGCAAGGTAGAGGGTTGGATGTTCATTTGGAATCTAACATTCCACATGTTTCTCTTTCTAAAACATCCCACTTTCTCTCTCTAGAAATCATCTATACGCCTAAGTGTGTTTGTGTTATGATGTGTATATGAAATCCAATATGTTACAAATGGTATCAAGAGCCATGGTTTGATCATCTCTTACATATCTTTGGATTTCTAGTGACTTTTAGGTGGTTTTAGAGTTTGAAAAAGTTTAGTGGTTTTTGCATCATTTGGATCATTTATAGTGTTAAAGTTTGAATATTGGGGGTAGTTTTATGTTTAGAATCATTGTATGTGCTTGGGTTTTGATTTGGTAAGCGTGAATCATCGTGGTTGGGTTGTTTTTGGATTGAAAAGTGGTGTTTATGTGTTTTTCTAGCTAGCGACTTGAGCCACGGATAAGTTATCTTGGTAGCGACTTGCTTTGTAATTTGGTAGCGAGTTGTAGTTGAAGGTCTTAGCGAGTTGAGTTAGCGACTTGTCTATTAAGACAAGCCGACAAACAGTACACTTAGTGGATTCTCCACTACGGGTAGCGACTTGATGTAAGTTAGCGACTTGTAGTTAAGTTTGTTAGCGACTTGGTGTTAGCGATTTGATGCCTAGCCAGTTGCTATTTAGCGACTTGACAACTTAGCGACTTGATTCTTAGCGAGTTGCTCTTTAGCGACTTGCCTACTTAGCGACTTGGTGCGTAGCGACTTGCTGCCAAAAATTCGTAGCGACTTGGTGCTTAGCGACTTGCTGTTAAAATTCTTAGCAACTTGGTACTTAGCGACTTGGATTTTGAATACCTTGGTGAAGTGAAGCAAGTTACTTATATCTAATATCCTTAAACACATTCATCAACACAATGTCTTACATCACTGATCCTCTAATCACCAAAGTACTTGCACTCTACGATACCTCGCAAAATAATGAAATAGGCTGCTTCCCAGAATGCTCTACAGTGAATGATTCAGCAACTTATAGTCAAAACAATTCTGATGAGTCACTCATAACATTGTCAAATGATGCAAAGCAAATGGAATGCAACATTGAGCCCTTTCAACTACTTTATCAGCATCTCAAACTACTTCTATCTACAACTATGGATCGAACAAGCAGTGCTATCCTTCGTCAGGACTTTCCCACTTTGACAAGAACTGTGTTACGCAACTTAGAACAACAGAGGTTTCATATTACCAAAGAAAAGTTCTCAACTGATAAATCTAATGCAGCTCTTCAAGTAATCGTCAATCAATTTCAGCCACTTATCAGGGGGGGAATATTCCTTAGATTTAGATGATGACATGACTGGAATCTCATTCAAGAAACACACTGGAATGGAAATTCATGAGTTCAGAAACACCTTTATTCAACTTATGGGTAATGTGGAAATATACATTAAGGAAGCTGCTAAAGAGAATGACAAGCTGAATGAATTGAATGGGTGTCAAGTGATGCTATGGGAAGATTGTGATAGGTTATGCAATAGATCATTTGAACCAATGAATGATACCGAATGCAGAAGTTCAATTGCAATAAAAAAGGATGAAGACAACTGTACTGATCTCAAAGACTCAGAATCAGAAAAGGTTTCATGTGATGAGGTACACTTAACTAATCAGAGTAATTCATATGTTAATGTACCTGATTCTAATTCTGAACATAATACTATGAAATCGATCTTGGTTGAGCCTGAATCTAAAACTATTAAAGCTAATGACATGATTGAAAAAAGGGTATATGATGAACTTTCAAACAAATACTCAATTCTTGAAAAACATTGTATTTCATTGGAAATTGAAATACAACAAAAGGATGAAAGCTTTTATGCAAGAAAATCTTGCATTAATCAGGAATTTCCAGAATTTCGAGAATTTTTTGAAATTAATCAATTAAAAACCCAGATTCAGGACAAAGACTCAACCATATGCAATCTGAAATTACTTCTCTCAGATGTGCAGAAGCATGATTGTCATGAGATGAGTGATACACTTGAATCTAGAAATGCTGAACTAGCTCTATGTGTGTCCAACCTATTAAGAGAAAATGAGTCATTAAGGAAAAACTTAGAGGAGACCAATTCCAAGTTGATCAATCAATTTAACATCTTGTTGAAAGACATTGATGACCTCAAAGCCCAAATTCAGGATAAGAGCTTCAATATTGTTGCCTTAAAAAATGAGCTTAGGAAATCTATTGGAAATAGGGTGAACACTAAGTTTGCAAAACCATCAACTTTGGGAAAGTCAACTGTTCAGAACCACTCTAAACATACAGTAGTTAAGCAGCCTAATGCCTTTAGAACTGAAAGAGTTAGACCATCGAAATCTAGGCTTGCCTCCCAAGTTGATGAGAATGTTGTTTTGACAAAACCAGTCACTTCATTGCTTCGTTCCTATATGATGAATCTCAAACCCCAGGTTAATGTTCAAAGCTCAAAGATCAGAAATACTAGAAGTACGACTAGTTCTCATAAGAAACATCAATTGGCTGATCAATCCCTTAAGAAACATACTAATCACAAAAGGACCAATAGTCAAAACAGGGAAGTGCACACATACAAATCTACTAGTAGCTGCTTCAAATGGATTCCCATTGGCAGATTATTTAAGTTTACAGGAACCAAACGGACTTACATACCTAGATCTTGCCTTAAGTGGATGCCCACAAGAAAACTCTTCAAGTATATTGAGCCTAAAGGGATCTCTAATAATGATACGTCTATATTAAACTGTGATACATCCAATACTCAGATTAATCATGTCACTAACCCATCCATTTGCAATTCTACATGTGCTTCTAGTACAATGTGCTCTCAGTCTTTTTCAGGTACAATGCTCAATTCAATCAGGAACTTCATGACTTGGTTTCCATCAGAAATGAATACAGCTCACTCAGGAGCTATAGCATGCCAGAATTGATGTACCTCGTACTTTGACTCCTTTTTCATCTTGAATCAGGACTCGTTCTTATAAATCTGTGTACAAATCAAGTTTAAAAAAAAATTACCTTTGTTTTAATACCTTTTAAATATTTCATTCTTTTAAATTCATAATTCTGTCATTTTCCTCAATCTAATAAAGGATATATTCTTTGTTATCGATAACATCTACGGTCCTAGAAATGTCATTCAAAAATGATACGGGATCATAGATGAAGTTCGAACAACTGATATATTCTTATCTTATAACGGGTGGGTTGAAGTCAATCAATGTTCTCTAGTAACATTGATTGAGGGGGAGAATTTTTCAAGATATCTTGTTTATATCTGCGCTGGTTATGTTTTGTGCTCATATGCAGGTTGTTAGTTTGCTTATCCATTATGTTAATTTGCTTATCTTATTATGTTATCTCTTTATGCTATTTGTGTTAGCTTGCTATCTGATAAGTTCATATAACTAATGAGTCTATAATACATAATGTGATAAGATTTCAACTTGCCTTGTAAAGTCTTAGCAACATAGTTTGGTATTAGAGACTTGCTTTGTAAAGTCATAGTGAGTTGCTAACCACTCACAAAACTACAGGGACTGAATGTGTCAAATTAGTTATCTTGCTTAAACCCTTCCCCTTAACCTAGCGACTTGCCGTTTTATTTCTTAGAAAACTTAAAATCAACTATTTTTCTTCTTTCTTTCTTCTCTCTCGAGATTCTTCGTAGCGACTTGCGTGTGGTATGGCAATCTTGACTTGTTTCTTGTCCCCAAATATGATGAATATATGCATTTCCTAACTCCTTTCTCATTAACAGATCCCACGGAACTTGACCCTCATCTCTTGATTACCTTGTATAGGTTTGTCGTTGGATTTGTTGAATGAAAATAATTGTGATATATGTGTCAATGGATTAAGGGCTGTTTGGATGCACTAGGGTTGTTGTAATTCTCAGGAATATATGTATTAATAAATTTATGAACGTCTTCTTTGTGATTCGAGTTGAGTTGTGTTTCTGAAATCATTTGTGTAATATGGATTAACTAAATGGGTTGGGTTGTGTTTCTAAAAAATGATCTGATTATGTTGAATGGTTTGCGAAGTTATTAGAATGATATGATTGTGTTCTTAGTGGCGAGTTATCTGCAGTGATAATGTTCTTGGTAGCGAGTTAGTGTACAAATTCATCGTGGCGAGTTATTACTTTTAAGTGCGTTCAAGTTAGCGACTTAATTAACCAATTTGTAGCGACTTAGCAGTATTACCGTTGATGGCGACTTGTCTTTACAAGTTAGCGACTTAGTAATTGTAGCGACTTAGTGAACTGATTTGTAGCGACTTGGCTGTGTTACTGTTGATGGCGACTTGTCTTTACAAGTTAGCGACATAGTATGTTTTCATGTAGCGACTTAGCCTTGTTTAGCGACTTGTCCATTTATGATTAGCGACTTAATTGATTTATTTTTCATACGGCGACTAGGGTTATTAAAATGTTTTAAGGCAACTTGCTAGGATAATCTCATGCTTACAATCTTGTTTCAGGATTTCCTGTAGCAACTTGTATTGACAACTTACTCTTTGTGACCTGCTATAACGTTTCTGTTTGAGCAAGTTGTACTTGGATTCCCTTGTAGCAACTTAATATTACAACTTGTTTCATACAAACTGTCATATCATTTCTACATTTGTATCTTGCTTCATGACATTACTTCTTAGCCAATGTGCTTTTTAACTTTTTAATTCCAAGACAACCCGTCTCGTGAAAACTGTATCAAATGGAGTCTTTAACCTTAAAAACTCGCTAATGCCACTCAATCTATCTCAATATGCTTATGGGAACCCTGTCTGAGCTTCTAAGTTTGTGTGTTTATGACATAAGGGTGTATTCAATGTTGTCTAACTAACCATTTATAATCTAACATGTTCCCAATCATTGTTGTTGGTTGTATTTATCTTCAGATCTTCAATGGCAAACACAACCTCAGCTGAGAACATTACCTCTTCTGCACCACCCAATGTCCTTTTAGACGAAGAAATCCTTCCTAAGAGTCAATGGGCAGAAATTGGAAAAAGTAATTGTTATGTGGACTTACAAAAGTTGCAACAAAATCCTATCCTCAAAGTGTCTATTGATATCCTCAAGAACACATACTTCTTCGGTGCACTAACAAAGAAATGCACAATTCCCTCCATTTACATACAACAATTCTGGAACACCCTTGAATGGAACAAAATCACAGCTAAATATTCCTGCAAACTGGATAATAGGAAATTTGAGATAAATTCTGACATTCTTAGCAAGGCTCTAGGAATCACTCCCTGCAACCCCAACATACGATCTGAACCTCCACCTAGTCCTGACGATCTAATAGTATTTCTAATTGGTTTGGGGTACCAGAATAACATTACAAGGGCTTCTGACATCATCACCGGACACATGTATCAACCCTGGAGAGCAATGACAATAGTTCTCAACTTGTGCTTATCTGGCAAAACATCAGGGTTTGATAAAGTGAGAATTCCCATCTTGCAAATCCTATGGGGTATCGTCAATGGTGTGAATGTGAATATCTCAGAACGTATCTGGGAAGAATTTTCGCTGTCAATGAACACATTCATTTATGATAGAACAAACTTTCAGAATAAAGCTCAGGGACGAAAGAAACTGAACAAACTTGTGATTCCTAGCATCAGATTTTCAAAGCTTGTTATCCAGTACATGCAACAGACTCACAACTTCAACCCTAGGATTGAATCAGAACTACATAATGTTGAGGATGAATTCGTTCTGGGAAATCTCAAATATATTCCCAGTGGAGCGAATAAAGAAATCTTTGGACTACCGATTCATGATTCTCTTCTCACTGAAGATATTAAGAATATGGATCATTTCAAACTGTTCAAGAAAAGGGCTTCCAGATCCAGTGATGAAGTTGATGTCTCTCCCACTCAACCACAACCCAAAGCTGCTAAGTCTGGTTCTGGCTCAAAGACTTCAAAGACTTCATATGCTGCCCTTCCTAAAAGAAGACGTGAAAAGTCACAAACTTCTGACAGTACCACCCAGAAGCAGAAAAGAAAGAATAAGGAAGGGGAAAAAGTAAACGTTGAGGAAACTGAGGTCTCCAGGGGTAATATGAGGTTGATTGATGAAGATGATGCTGCTCTGCAACTTGGAATCAAGCAAAGCCTAGAAAGTCAGAACATGAGTGCACCAGTTGGTGGTATTGTGCTAAGAGAACCTGAACAAGTGCCTCGCCAAATAACACCAATCACACAAGGCAAAGGGAAATGTATTGTTGGTGTAGAGACAGAACAAGCTGCTCACATGCTTCTGACCTTCTCCTCCTCACCATCAAGAACCACAACTCAATCTGAACTGAAGAAAAGAAGTGTTGAATCATCTTCAGCTCTAGATAAGTCTGGATTGGATAAGGTGGTATCCGAAGCACAAGAAGTAACTCATGCTTCATGTGATACCCTGTCCGATCAAAATGTTGATAAAGAGTTGCATCCAGACCCACAGGAGAACCTTGTGTCAAAATCTGATGAGTCCAGGCACTTGGAAGAACCTAATCTGTCTTCTGATTCTCTACCCTCATTGAAGAACCTAGACACAGACTTCTCTTTTGGGGATCAGTTCTTAAACGACAAATCCACAGACACGGAGACTGATAAGCAAGGTAATGACAAAGAAGAAGTAGAGTCCATGTTTAATGTCAACATTCAGCAAGACACATCAACCATCCCACTTATGTCTGCTCCTACTCTTGAAACCACACTTCCACCACCTAATCCTTCTAATGATCAATCACTTGAACCAGTGGTTACAGTCTCTGACACAGATACTCCTCCTGCCTCACCACATCCTGCTTCACCGCCCCCAGTCAAATCTACTGAGAAATTACTTGGAGAGGCTATGACACGAATAACAACCATTGAGAAACATTTTCCTATCGTCGTTAATAATCTTGATAGTCGTGTCAAAAAGCTAGAGAATTTTAAAATCAATGAGGTTATTACGAAGGAAGTAGAAGATGATATTAAAGATGTAGTTGAATGGGCGATGAAAGCTCCGTTACTTCTACGATTTAAAGACTTGCCAATCTCTGATATGAGATCAGCTCTCTCTGAAAGAATGTATGATGCAGGAGAGCATTTGAACGATACACATAAGAAATTGTATGAAGCACTCGAGGTATCGACGAGACTTGATAATCATCAGCAGTTTGTGAAGGATGTTCAAGAAAGGAAAAAGAAAAGAAAGACTGTTCCAGAGAAATCTACTGATAAGTCTGGAGGTCCTAAGCCACCACCTCCAACTGGAGGAGCTGGAGCTTCTGGTACTGGTGGACCTTCAGGCACAACTACTACACCTCCACAACAACCACCATCATCATCACCAAAGCCTTCCAATCAATCTAGTCCTACCGGAGAACAGGGAACTCAGAAGAAATCTGCTACTTGGACAACGGTTGATTCAAGGTTCACACCCACAGTCTCTTCAACTCCTGAAGATCAAATGGTTCATGAAGAGTCGCATGTCATGATAGAGTCTGAATCAGATGACGATGATGCATCCACCAAGCATATTCCCAAGCCGTCTGAAGATGATTGGTTTGATTCATACGTGGCGGGTAAACGCACTAACACATCCAGAGTTGCACCTTCAAGAGATACAATTCAAAGCTGGACCATCGAGGAGAGACCTCATACTCCAGAACCTTCGTGGTCCATCCCAGAGTCTGACACAATGATTCCTGACAACAATTGGGTATCAACTATCACCAATAATTATGAAGTTCCAGCTGAAGACTCTCTTCTACACTTCACTGGTGATATGGGAAGCTTTATTAGGTGGTTTTGTGAACAGAAGATTATCTCATCCATCACTCCAAGGGATCTTGAAGGACAAGCTTTTGAAATTGTTAAGGTTTTTCACTCAGATGCCAACAAGCTCCAATACCAGATGGAAGAATGCCATAAGATGCTGAATGATCAGGTCAGTGAGCATATCAGTCGTTTCAATGTGAACAAGCCTCTTCCTCTAGGTGGTGAACCTGGACAGATGACCATTCAGGCTGAATTCTTCTTCAATCATGACTTGGATTATCTGTGTGCTCGTTCTACAGAAATAAGACCAGCTCTTTCGATATCAAAAATGAAAGCTGCAACCTACTCTGATCAGGGACTTGAACAGATGGTTCCTGATCAATTCTGGGCTGTCGAAGAACAAAAGTATGACATTGCTGCTTCATATGGTATTTCACACTGGTGGTTCAAAAAGAAGAATTTCTACATTGAGAGACATGGTGCTGATAAAAGACGCAAAGATGTTCGATCCAAGCTGCGAATCTTAAGTGTTGTACGAGTAGAGGTCTTCCCAATCTATGGATATGAGTATTTGAAGAAGATCGTTCTTAAAAGAGCAGATTTTAAGGAGTATGTTATTGAAGAAAACGACTTCAAACACCTGCTGCCAAATGACTTTGAAGATCTCTATCTGTTGAATCTCCAAGGAAACCTTGAACATCTGCCCATCCGTGAGAAAAAGGCTCTCTATGCTGCTATCAATCTTTGGATCAGGGGCTTAGTCATTCGAAAAAGGGTTGAGGACTTTCAGCTTGGAATGGAAAGCTACCAGACCCGGGTCAACCTTACAAGTCCACAATGGAATGTTACAGGGCATGAATTTCATCACGAATATAGAGTTATTGACACCCCTAGAGCCGTCATCTTCACCGACAGATACGGGACTCGCATGCTTATGAGACTTTGTGAGATCTACAAATTCAGTGATGGTACACTCAAAATGCTCGAAGAAGAATTAAACTCTAGAGTGAATGAATTTAGAGTTGATCTGAAGCCGTGGGAGAAGACTAAATTCTGGACTGATGATGACTTAAAGAGGTGTGAAGATTTCATTGTTGCGATCAGGCAAAGAATTAAGACTCGAAGAATCTTCCGCAGCCTTGAAAGCTTTGTTGGTTGCAGACTCCGTGAAGGTCATTACAAACTGCTTCAAAGAACTGAATGATGATATCTCCCAGAAGTAGTGTATGATATGTATTTTGATGTGTAAAATGTGGTGTAACGACAATTAAACAACTATAATGTATGTAATAGTACTAGGTTGTGTGTTGTGGTTTCCCTTATGTATAAAAAGGAACTTCAGTCTTGTCCACTTCAATATTATAAAACCAGACACATTTTTCTCCAACAAATGCTCTGTTTCATACGTATTTAAATCACTTGAGATCCAAAATCTCAAAGGATTTGAAAATTTTGATCCGAGGAGAAAATGTGATATAAATATGAAAGATGATAAAAGATGACCTTTTCAAAGTGCATACTGCTCTCTCATATATGCTAAATTATCTTTCAAATCTCAAAGCATATATTAAGGGGGAGCATTTCAAAACGAAAATAAACCTTCAAGGTACAAAGTTTTACATGTTTCTGTCACACCCCCAAATTACCTGTTTTGCAGCGGAATGGAATTCCTGGGGATTGACTGTCATAGCATCACAATCACAGTTATATTGAACGACCTAAAGTGTCGTTTAAAAACACATCGTTTGATATTTAATTAAAGCATTCAGAGTTACAAAATAGGTCCCAAAAGTTGATAAAGTTTGCGGAATTATAAGTATATTACAAGTCCAAACGATGTTTTGAAGGAAAAAGCCATAATGTACAATGAGATAAGTCGACGCCGCGACTCAAAAAGGGTTCCTTAACCATGCCATGATGAGTATGTCTTAGTTACCTGAAAATACATTGCTAAAACGGTCAACAAATAATGTTGGTGAGAAATCATAGGTTTATGAAAATGTTTTATACAACTACGCAAGTATAGACCATGTATGACAATCATGCCACATAAAAATGTTACAATTGCTATAAGTCCATGACACCGAAACTAGACTGTTCATGATGTTCGCCCCAACAGAGTGTTTGCCAAACAACTCAATAATGTTATTAAATGAAATGCATCCTTATGACTAGTTGGGATTCACCAACCCGGATGGAGGAGTCACCCTCGATAGATCTATCCACTCACCCTCGCTTCTAAGATTAACGGTTCATGTAATATAATGGGGACATTCAATTGGCATGTGGTAACTTAAGCAATGTAAATGAATTTGATATACTTGGTATTGTAATAAAAATGATGTGCAATGTATTCTCCCCCGTAGGTTTGAAAATAATTATAAACATGTACGACGGGGCTATGAAAACTCACATGATGAAATAGGTACGATGACAAGAGTGAGTACACTGAAATGTAGCGTGATTCTTTAACCTTGACCTATTATGAATGATATGATACGTAATGAGTAATGATGTAATGTTATGCATGCATTTCGTATGTTATTTATACCACTTGTGAATTTTGAAAATAATACTCTTCGTCGAAAAATACTCTTTTGACGTCTTGACCATTCTTAAATTACTTTACAAGTATTTACGTCAAAATGTCATCCTACAATAGTTTCTTAATGATTTATTGTGAAATTATAACTTTTCGTCGTAAAATAATGTCGTTGGAAATTTCATGAAAGTGACTAAAATGGCCTCGAAAAGCTAGTCGTAAAATGGTGTACGTCGAACGTTAGGAAACGAACTCAACGGTTTTGGAAAGCTTGTATCAAAATCTCAAAGTTTTGGCATTTATGTTTTTATCCTAGAGGTCTCGTTCATAGAGAAACATATAGGTTAAGTATGGTGATTTTGTCCAAAATGTAGTTTAAAAGTGGATTTCGGCAAAGTTTAAGCAACCGTAGTTAATTCATTACAACTCCGCTATACAAACGGTTGGTCATTTTGGAAAATATGCTTGGTGATCTCAATTTTATTAGAAGACATCTTTTTACAAAAAGTTCTACGTCAACGTTATAAATAGCCTTCAATATGGTCACTGGTTTACCGTAACACTTGTCTAATAAAAATAATATAGTTTTTCTTAAATAATAAAGTTACGGCAATTTTGTGTAAACGTGTATAGTTTAAGTTCTACAAATCCGTTTTCTACGTATTATACGTCCTTAGCTTCGTATCAAAGTATACTAATATATTTTTGATAAGTCGAAATAATTTATAACGCTTAAGACTCGTTTTTGACTCGTACAAACTAGAATTAACATGCTGAAATTTTCAGGATTAATATATTTCGTCGTCAAACTTGAAAAATTCATATCTCCTTCGTTATAGCTCCGTTTTAATCCGTTCAAGCGGCCACGGTTTCGTTTTAAAGTATATTTTCTAAATATCTAGGCAAAAAATTTATGTCTACTGTCGGATTTTCCAGTTTTTAGAAATAAGATCAGACCCTTTTTAAGACTTGTCGAAAAGAGTTTTTCTCGTGCTAAACCTATTTCAATCCCTTCAAAACAACTCCGAAGCTATTCTAATCCTACCATACACCTTCTTAGGGTGTCATGGGTTCCTAAACATCATCAAGAGTGATATATAACAAGGATTAATTATAGGATGACTTATATATGTATAACTTCTAAAAACAATGTAAAAGTGGTATAAACATCCATAAGTCTTGCATGCTTTGCTCAAATATGATGAAATAAATATGAAATGATAATGAAAGATGAAAAATGAAGATGATATGCTTACTAGTTTACTTGATGAGGTGACAAGAACAAGGGATTAACTTAAACACCCTAGGTTTTTATTTCAAAACCTAAACAAGAGTGTATACTAGATTGTTTAAAACTTTACTTGAGAAATTTTTGATGAAGATCTTCTTGAGCAATAATGGTGACCGGTTTTGGAGAGGCAAAACAAGAGGAGAGAAAACTTGATTGAACTTGAATTATTGAATGAAGTGTGTGTAAGTATGTAGAGTGCAAATCTAACTAATGTAAGAAAATTTCTACCTAAGTAATAAAAAGATCTAACCACTCTTGACTCAACCCCCCCTCATGGCCGGTTTTGAGGGGGTGTATTTCAATAATACAATTTTTTTTTTTTTTTTTTTTTTTTGTATATATAAATGTGTAGGTAAAATGTATAAGTAAAGATAACTTGTAAAATTGTATATTCATTTGAGTAATTAGGGTAGTGTTGTCTAAAAATAAACTTTAATGGATCAAAGTAAAGTATATTGAGATCATATAAATTGTAAAAATACATTTCTTGTAAAATTTGAGTGAAATAATAATTATCGTGTAGTTTTTAAGAAAAGCGTCGTAATAATATAAATTTAACGATTTATATACAAAGTAAATTTAAAACACTAGGTAAACTCAAAGTATTATTTTTATAAACTAAATGTAAGTATAAAAATATGTCGGGATAGTTTTTGGAAGTATCGGATTAAATGATCAAAATAATAACTTACGCGATAGCGTTTATTTAATATGAAATTTACGCGTTTAAGGTGAAATGCAAAATCATGAATGAACTATCATGATGAAAATGATGTTAATGAAATGTAGACTAAACTTAGTCTATATGAAATGTCCGTGATGATATGATCATGAATTCGCCGCCAAACCATTAAGGTTACGCGAATTTGGAACACGCAAACCTAGTTTACGATAAATGATGAAATTGTGAAGCATGAATTGTTTTGAGAAATGACCTGAAAGTACGAGTTGTCACAGTTTCATCATAAAGTACCTTGATTGTTTTTCACTTGGTTTCTGTATGGCGGGTATGATTGTTAATGTGCTTCTAAGAACCTTTTTCCCTCCAGTATGTGCATAACTCTTTCAAACCTTAAGGCACATATTGAGGGGGAGCAAGTTTATGAAAACCTCATCCTTCCCCAAAATGCTTTATCTACTTGATTTGATTAGGGAAGTGATGTTGATATCTTTTAGAAAATGGAATTCAAAGAAGTTAAATTCTTTCTCTGGCCTCCGTGTGCAAAATGATTTCAAACACTTGATGCACATGTTGAGGGGGAGCTCTTCTTCTAAAAATATCAAAAACAATTCAGGTACAAAATGCTTTGATAATATATCACAAGTATCTAGATTAATTTTCAAATGGTTTTCAATTGGTTCCAATGGCAGATGAACAATACCAAATAGACCGACCAACTTTACTGTATGTATGGTGATATAAGAATGATAAGGTGTCACACCCCCAAAATATCGCAGCGGAACGATAGTGTCATTGGGGTATAACGTCATAGCACAAAGTATGGATACAGAAAACGACCTCTATAATGAGACGTTTTGAAAAGTTTACCATTCGATAAATAAGTTAATGTTTACAAGCAAGAAATCCCAAAGTTTGATAATACATAAAGAGTTTACAAAACATGTCGAATGGTACTAGTTAAAAGCACAAGACTCCAATGTATGCCATGTGACCCCAAAAGCTCCATGAAATGCTATCACCTTAAGACCTGAGATAAACATGCTAAAAAGTGTCAACACAATGGTTGGTGAGTTCATAAGTTTGTGATGAAATGTAAAGCCTTTCAAAAATTGTTTATGCAGCAAAGGCATTGTAAATCCACTCAGTTCCAAGTTCCGCCCATACAAAACTTGCAACCTGTGTGTTTACAACCCATTGCCAAAATATAGAATTGTCAATCTTGTTTGTAAGTAGGACATAGGTGCATACGATATATACATGTACTTAATGCAAAGAATCACAGCCAACTGAACCTCTTGACAAGTCTAAATTGTTTGTAATGTTTCCTTGAATAACAGATTATATTCACCCCAGGTCACGTCATCAAGGACTCAAGGGTGGGGGCGTCAGCCCGATAGTACTATCAATACCTCTCCGCCGGCTCCCGCAGGAGTTAACCAGTTGCTAAAGTTTGTATGTTGATGCATAATTGAAAACTAGTTTAGCCATTAAGGCACATATCGCAATAAACCACACATAATGTCCAAAGTGTATAAGAAGTATATTGTAACACAATTGTATAAATGGTTTGAGTATTCGCAAGAGTGAAACAAGTATTTAAGCATGTATCTCCCCCAAATAGTTTGTAAGAATTTAAACGAGTAAAAGTGGGGTATGAACTCACCTGGTATGATGGATATGCTAACAAAATGAAGTGCACGAAAGTGAGACTCGGAAACTATCCGCAACCTAGAATGAATGTTATGATATGTAATGAGTTATGATGTTATGTTGTCGTGAATGCATGATTTGAAAACGTATCACCCAATATGCTACTTGAAAACTAGTTATATAAGAATATTGTTACTTGAATGTGTGACGGTTCCTTGTCAAAAATATTTACTTTTGAGCTAATGGTGAAAATGTAGTTAAAACTACGCAACGGTTTTAGTAATTGACCAATCGGTTTACATCGGACTCGACGTAATATATACATAGGAAAACTAACTCGTTTTTAAGGTCCGTTTCCCCCGAAACGTCCGTTTAGGCCCTCAAAAACCTTGATTAAAATCCTGACAGCTTACTAACGCTGTGAATAGTGTTTTCAGCACGTTTTTGACTCAAAATTCGGTTAACCATAACTCACTCGTTTTAAGTCCGTTTTTCAAGTTCTTTATATCCACGCGAAGGTAATTAAGTGTACTAATATATTTTTAAACTTTGGAGATTTCACAGAAAGTTTAAGGCCACCGATTGGCCAGTTAAAACTCGGACTGCATGTAAAATTTTCCGGAAAATGGTAGTTTTTAAATCGTAACTTGAAAACCACGTATCTTTTTCGTTATAACTCCGTTTTAGTCCGTTCAAAAGGCCACGTTCATAACTAAAAATCTATTTTCTAAATCTTTAATAAAACTTATAAAAATGACTAACTTTTCGGAAAAATTATAAATTTCGACAGCGCTTCCGCGCTTATTTTAAACTTTACCATTTTTATCTACTTGTTTAACCACAACTTCACCACAAAAATCCCTTAATCTACTCATCACCAATCCTACTAGTAAAACAACTTCATTTGATCATAACCAAAATAAATATTCATTGTGAGGCTAAAAATATATATACAAACTTAAATAAACATATATAAAATTTATGTAACCATTTCCTCTAAAAACCACAACTAGACTTTGATGATCCATTTTTCAAACTTATCATTTTTATAAACTTCTAACTAGTACATACTTGTTATAAAAATTAATAGGACACATATGGGTGATATCATTTGATAAACATGAATAAAAACTACAACTTGAGCAAATATGATCATATGGACTTCATGAAATGTATGAAAAATATATATGAAAAAGTAAGAGATGAAGTTTTATGCTTACAAATTGCTTGATGAGGTTTAAGAACAAAGGATTAACCTAAACACCCTAGGTTTTTATTTCAAAACCTAAACAAAGAGTGTTACTAGATTGTGTAGAACTTGAATAGAAAATTTTTGATGATCACTTCTTGATCTCCTATGGTTGGCCGGATTTTTGAGAAGAAAAAGAGGGAAGAAGAACTTGACTTTGCTTGAATTATTGATTGAATGAGTGAAAGGTTGAGTGTAACAATTATATATGTAAGAAAAATATCTAGCAAATCTTGAAAAGTCTTGAGAAATCATGTAATTAATGATACATGTACATATATTTATTATTATTATTATTATTATTATTATTATGTAAGTGTATAAATGTAAGTAGAAGTAAAGTTGTTTGAGGATAGTAGTAACTTGTAGTATTGTTAAATAAGATTAGTAAGTTGTATACACATTTGAATATTTAAGGTAGCGTTAGATGAAAATAAATTTCACGGGTCAAGATAAAATATATTTAGGTCATAAAAATTATAAAAATACATTTCTTGTAAAATTTGAGTGATATAATAATTATCGTGTAGTTTTTAAGAAAAGCGTCGTAATAATATACATTTAACAATTTATATACAAAATAAATTTAAAACACTAGGTAAACTAAAAATATTATTTTTATAAACTAAATGTAAGTATAAAAATATATCGGGATCATTTTTGGAAGTATCGGATTAAATGTTCAAAATAATACTTACGCGATAGCGTTTATTTAATAAGAAAATAACGTGTAATGTAAAATGCAAAACCATGAACGAACCGTTATGAAATGATGAATATGGAGTATGAGAAATGACCGGAAATTGAGAATTGTGACATTCTTCCCCTGATAGAAGAATCGCGTCATCGCGATTCAATCGCTGATACTTAAAGTTCTACCCTTAGGTTTAGAGAAATCAGAATGTATGGTCAAAGTGCTTATGTCAAAACTTACGCGTCTAGGTTTCTTATCTAATGAGACTCACTGAATCTGAATAATACGGTGGATCACTTAATGGTCTAGGAAAAACGTACCAGTTACGCATTGCGGGCTTCCTCGGTCCCTATATAGAATGCTCGACCTCGAGGTGGACTGATATTGAGTACAGGGTTCGGGTTATTTCCTTCAATTGCCACAGCTAGAGGAGCTTGCATCGGTGGCTTATTCAACTGAGGACAATTATTCCGGAAGTGATTCGGGCTGTTACATTCAAAGCAAGTCCTTTGGTTATTCCTCATGTTGCCAATCTGTGTTTTACACTGCTCCTTAAAATGGCCGTATCGATTACAATTTGTACACAAGCGGCAGGGTTTGGTCTTCGGGTGATGATAAGCACATTTAGCACATTTGGGATGTGTACCCGCATACTCTCTTTGTTTAGTACCAGTTGCCACAAAAACTCTTGTCCTTTTGTTGTCTGCTACTATGTCTATCTGCTTATTCGACCCACTTGCTTCCTTCCTCTTATCACTGCTCTTCAAAGTACCATTTCTAACCATCTCGTCTGTCAGGGTTCCTGCCCTCAGTATCGCACTTTGTATTGTAGACGGCTCAGTTGTTTTCACAGTTCCACGGATTTCAGGTACAAGACCATATATGTACCTCGAGATTCTCTTGGACTCAGGGGTAACTAGATGAGGAACTAGTCTGGCTAACTCATGAAATCGGTCTGTGTAGGCTGCGTGACCAGCCCCTATCATGGAGTGGTGATAAAATTCATCCTCCAGTTTCTGCATTTCATTGTCCGGGCAGTACTCCTCTTTCAATAACGCCTTAAATTCGTCCCATGTCATGCCTATAGCTGCTTCTCTGCCCCTAGCCTGTAGCTGTGTGTTCCACCATGTCAATGCCTTCCCTGATAGCAAACAAGCAGCATACTTCACCCTCTGATGTGTGGCACAATTGCTGATGTCGATCACTGCCTCTGTCTTCTCTACCCATCGAGTATATGCCAAAGCACCTCCTATACCATCAAACTCCACAGGTTTGCATGCCGAAAATTCCTTATATGTGCATCCAATTCTGTTGTTGTTGTTGTTGGTGTTGTTGTTGTTGTTGTTGTTACTACCAGCTACATTGTTGGTGTCGCCAGTACCGTTCCCGTTCCCGTGGTTTCCCGAGTTATTCATATGATTTCCAACTTGCGTGACAATAGTGGGAAGCAAGATTTGAAGTTGTTGAGCGATGATGGCGGCAAAATCAGGGTTTCCGCCAGTGTTGTTGTCATTGTTACCCATGTCGCTACCGCCTTCTCTACCTCCACGCCCACCTGTCATTCCACCTCTTGGTACCGCACCACCTCGGCCAGTACTGCGTGTTACTCTCTTTGGTGCCATTATCTCTGCAAGGGAAAGAACCGTTGAATTCCCAATGTCTATACTTAACGTCCTCAAACATAATATCACGCCACAAATTGGTTCCTAAGGTGTCCACACCGATCTACGTATGCGTGGTCGCATATGTCCACGTGAGTTGTGACGCATTTATAATTATGTTGGCCACCATAATTATAATTGCCTCACTTCACACATGTACAGACCACCAAGCATACATGTCTCGGCGATTGGTGTTACTTAAATAGGTAGCCAGTCTATCATCCGATTCTAAACAGTGAAGGAGGGATTTGGGGTAGGTATCTAGGAAGAGTCGCACTTGGTGTATAGGAAATTCCTTTAGGTGCTAAAGTCACGATGAGGTTTGGTCGCCAGCAGTTCCCAAAGTATCCTCAAGAGAACTCCCATCCTCGGGCAAAATCATCAAATCTATCCAGCTTTATAGTAACACTTATTTAGCTCGATCTCGCATCTCATCAAACAAGAACTGTCACGAGATCAAGTTAGATAAGTGCTCATTATTGAGCTCCATATCTTTGATGACCCAACTAGATTTTGGGACTTCCCTATTGGTACAAGGAAACTACGCTATCTAATGAGGTAGTTCTAGAAGAAATACTTAAGAAAACATATGCGCACGAAAAGTGAGTAAGGCGATAGGAAACGAAAGGATCGATGTGAAAGCGGTTATAGTCTAGGAACTAAAATGCAACCTAGTTCTCTATAACCAAGGCTCTGATACCAATCTGTCACACCCCCAAAATATCGCAGCGGAACGATAGTGTCATTGGGGTATAACGTCATAGCACAAAGTATGGATACAGAAAACGAACTCTATAATGAGACGTTTTGAAAAGTTTACCATTCGATAAATAAGTTAATGTTTACAAGCAAGAAATCCCAAAGTTTGATAATACATAAAGAGTTTACAAAACATGTCGAATGGTACTAGTTAAAAGCACAAGACTCCAATGTATGCCATGTGACCCCAAAAGCTCCATGAAATGCTATCACCTTAAGACCTGAGATAAACATGCTAAAAAGTGTCAACACAATGGTTGGTGAGTTCATAAGTTTGTGATGAAATGTAAAGCCTTTCAAAAATTGTTTATGCAGCAAAGGCATTGTAAATCCACTCAGTTCCAAGTTCCGCCCATACAAAACTTGCAACCTGTGTGTTTACAACCCATTGCCAAAATATAGAATTGTCAATCTTGTTTGTAAGTAGGACATAGGTGCATACGATATATACATGTACTTAATGCAAAGAATCACAGCCAACTGAACCTCTTGACAAGTCTAAATTGTTTGTAATGTTTCCTTGAATAACAGATTATATTCACCCCAGGTCACGTCATCAAGGACTCAAGGGTGGGGGCGTCAGCCCGATAGTACTATCAATACCTCTCCGCCGGCTCCCGCAGGAGTTAACCAGTTGCTAAAGTTTGTATGTTGATGCATAATTGAAAACTAGTTTAGCCATTAAGGCACATATCGCAATAAACCACACATAATGTCCAAAGTGTATAAGAAGTATATTGTAACACAATTGTATAAATGGTTTGAGTATTCGCAAGAGTGAAACAAGTATTTAAGCATGTATCTCCCCCAAATAGTTTGTAAGAATTTAAACGAGTAAAAGTGGGGTATGAACTCACCTGGTATGATGGATATGCTAACAAAATGAAGGGCACGAAAGTGAGACTCGGAAACTATCCGCAACCTAGAATGAATGTTATGATATGTAATGAGTTATGATGTTATGTTGTCGTGAATGCATGATTTGAAAACGTATCACCCAATATGCTACTTGAAAACTAGTTATATAAGAATATTGTTACTTGAATGTGTGACGGTTCCTTGTCAAAAATATTTACTTTTGAGCTAATGGTGAAAATGTAGTTAAAACTACGCAACGGTTTTAGTAATTGACCAATCGGTTTACATCGGACTCGACGTAATATATACATAGGAAAACTAACTCGTTTTTAAGGTCCGTTTCCCCCGAAACGTCCGTTTAGGCCCTCAAAAACCTTGATTAAAATCCTGACAGCTTACTAACGCTGTGAATAGTGTTTTCAGCACGTTTTTGACTCAAAATTCGGTTAACCATAACTCACTCGTTTTAAGTCCGTTTTTCAAGTTCTTTATATCCACGCGAAGGTAATTAAGTGTACTAATATATTTTTAAACTTTGGAGATTTCACAGAAAGTTTAAGGCCACCGATTGGCCAGTTAAAACTCGGACTGCATGTAAAATTTTCCGGAAAATGGTAGTTTTTAAATCGTAACTTGAAAACCACGTATCTTTTTCGTTATAACTCCGTTTTAGTCCGTTCAAAAGGCCACGTTCATAACTAAAAATCTATTTTCTAAATCTTTAATAAAACTTATAAAAATGACTAACTTTTCGGAAAAATTATAAATTTCGACAGCGCTTCCGCGCTTATTTTAAACTTTACCATTTTTATCTACTTGTTTAACCACAACTTCACCACAAAAATCCCTTAATCTACTCATCACCAATCCTACTAGT
This sequence comes from Chrysanthemum seticuspe, assembly GCA_019973895.1. Lineage (NCBI taxonomy): Eukaryota > Viridiplantae > Streptophyta > Magnoliopsida > Asterales > Asteraceae > Chrysanthemum > Chrysanthemum seticuspe. The sequence goes on from BPTQ01000003.1 coordinate 43,886,175, forward strand.
AAAACAACTTCATTTGATCATAACCAAAATAAATATTCATTGTGAGGCTAAAAATATATATACAAACTTAAATAAACATATATAAAATTTATGTAACCATTTCCTCTAAAAACCACAACTAGACTTTGATGATCCATTTTTCAAACTTATCATTTTTATAAACTTCTAACTAGTACATACTTGTTATAAAAATTAATAGGACACATATGGGTGATATCATTTGATAAACATGAATAAAAACTACAACTTGAGCAAATATGATCATATGGACTTCATGAAATGTATGAAAAATATATATGAAAAAGTAAGAGATGAAGTTTTATGCTTACAAATTGCTTGATGAGGTTTAAGAACAAAGGATTAACCTAAACACCCTAGGTTTTTATTTCAAAACCTAAACAAAGAGTGTTACTAGATTGTGTAGAACTTGAATAGAAAATTTTTGATGATCACTTCTTGATCTCCTATGGTTGGCCGGATTTTTGAGAAGAAAAAGAGGGAAGAAGAACTTGACTTTGCTTGAATTATTGATTGAATGAGTGAAAGGTTGAGTGTAACAATTATATATGTAAGAAAAATATCTAGCAAATCTTGAAAAGTCTTGAGAAATCATGTAATTAATGATACATGTACATATATTTATTATTATTATTATTATTATTATTATGTAAGTGTATAAATGTAAGTAGAAGTAAAGTTGTTTGAGGATAGTAGTAACTTGTAGTATTGTTAAATAAGATTAGTAAGTTGTATACACATTTGAATATTTAAGGTAGCGTTAGATGAAAATAAATTTCACGGGTCAAGATAAAATATATTTAGGTCATAAAAATTATAAAAATACATTTCTTGTAAAATTTGAGTGATATAATAATTATCGTGTAGTTTTTAAGAAAAGCGTCGTAATAATATACATTTAACAATTTATATACAAAATAAATTTAAAACACTAGGTAAACTAAAAATATTATTTTTATAAACTAAATGTAAGTATAAAAATATATCGGGATCATTTTTGGAAGTATCGGATTAAATGTTCAAAATAATACTTACGCGATAGCGTTTATTTAATAAGAAAATAACGTGTAATGTAAAATGCAAAACCATGCACGAACCGTTATGAAATGATGAATATGGAGTATGAGAAATGACCGGAAATTGAGAATTGTGACATAAGTTTAGGTATTTGTTCCCATGATCCGCCAGAACCGGAGGGATCTACCCAGGGACAATCCACTAGATAGTGTAGAAGTCCTTAGGTATATTTAAAAAAGGAGAAAATTGAGATATGGGAAGAGTGCGGACTGAGACTGAGCTAGTACTGGAATAAACCCAACAAGGTTCTAGCTATGAAGTCTCGGTAAGCACTGAAGGGGTTGAAGAATGAAAAAGAATTGAATGAGAAAAGGGTGAAAACAAATAGCCCTCTATTTATTCAACCTTAGGGCAGATACCGGGTTCAATTCATATGTTACTGGTGGTTAGCAAGGTAACATCGGTATTGAAGACAAGACGTCATGGACCCAGTGACGCACTGCACTTCAACTTCCCAGACCACTCAAGTTCCTCTTAAAAGGACTTGTTTCATTCTCACGGGGAACCGACATTATCTATCGACTTTCTCTTAGAGATTGTTGATATTGAAGAAGGAGACCCTCTCCCTAGTCTCCGATATAGGATCCAAATATGCACAAATTGAGTCTAGAGCCATGAGATCATCTATAAATCTCAATAGGACACGTTCAATGAAGACTCTCTATTTCACACAATGTGGAAAGAGAGATTATATCTTGAGTCCTACGCATTTTCCTTGTGGTATTGCCAGAACATCCGAGTGATATGTAAACATATTCACAATGAAGATGGAAAGCCTTCTGGAGCCAACATCAAACAAGCTCCTGGTAGGTGGCATGTGAGATCTATTCATTAGATCAACCATGTGACAACTGAACAGAAACAATGGGGCGATTCAATCTCTTGAATCAATCCTGGTTCAGGTTATGGATTGACGGATACCTTTGAAAAACCGGTCTTTGTGCTTAAAAACTCTTTTCTTTAGCACTTCGACCGTGTCCGAATATTTCAAATCAAAAGGTGTTTATGATTGATAATTGATTTTCATTAAAACCTTCATTGTATTGCAAAAACTATTTCTATTGAGCAATACACGATTGTTTTTCAAATCTCTTTTCATCAATCAGTGAATCTCTATTCGCTGGTTCACTCACTCCGTGTTGTCTTCTTTGAGACGTTCCGGTTTGAGAACAGCTAGAGCAGCTGCGAAACCCTGTCAAGGAAATTCTTCAGAATTATACCTGATCACAGGCAGTACTTATACTGATCAATGGGGAACCGTGGGCCGTGTACCTCAATTCAACAAAAGTGATCAAAGACACTTTCATGCGCTTTATTGCTGAATGTTTTATGCAGGTACGCCCTACGTTTGCAGCTGATCAGAATGAAGCAGTCAATCCATAGCCGCATGCTCACTCAACACATTCATCACAAAAGAAATCATGATTAGTGCATCAATGACTCTGATATTTTCACTCCATGCTTCTGCTACGCTGCTGCCAATATCATGAATCAACGAAATCTTCCGCTACTCTGATAAGAAGATATCATGATCCAGAATGTGAGCATGTCGGTCCAATGTGTCACTATTTCATATGCTGGCAACACTCCAATGTATGATGCCGAGCTTTACTGTGGCTTATGATCTGTTATAATGCTCAAAGGTTATCATAGTGGATCAGCCTTTCAACCTTTACGAAATATTCATTACAGTTGTTCAATGATGAATTCTCCACAGATGCACATAGTTTGAATAATTTGATGAAGAGAAGTCTACGAGCTCAAGACTGAAGATGTATTAGAATGCTAGGATTCACAATGTAATTTATGGGGTGACCTCCCTTAGGGGGAGATTGTTAGGAATTGGAAATTCCATAAGTAAAGAGTCGGTCACCCCAAATGTTATCTAGTCTAAGTTAGCTCGTAGACTTGTCGTTATGTATGTTATTAAGTAGTTTATTAGTTAGTTTAGTGCAACACCGTGGAGGAAGGACGGGTCTTTACCCATTGTATACCTGATCCACAGGCCGTCAGGAGGTCGTTTAGTTTGTAACCTATAAATACCCTCTACCATGCAAGGTAGAGGGTTGGATGTTCATTTGGAATCTAACATTCCACACGTTTCTCTTTCTAAAACATCCCACTTTCTCTCTCTAGAAATCATCTATACGCCTAAGTGTGTTTGTGTTATGATGTGTATATGAAATCCAATATGTTACAACTTTCTTCTTGGGGCTTCAAGTTAAACAATCAAAGGCTGGAATCTTCATTAGTCAAGATAAGTATGTCACTGAAATTCTTAAAAAGTTTAACTTCAGTACTATCAAGCCGGTCACCACACCCATTAAAGCTATAAACTCATTAGGAAAGGATGAAGATGGACAAGCTGTGGATGTCAAACTTTACAAATCAATGATTGGTTGTCTTATGTACTTAACTGCATCTAGACCTAACATCATGTTTGCTGTCTGTTTATGTGCAAGATATCAAGTCTCACCTAAGGTTTCTCATATGAATGCAGTCAAGAGGATTTTTAGTTATCTCAAGAAACAACCTAAGTTAGGTTTGTGGTATCCTAAGGATTCACCTTTTCACTTGGAAGCTTTTTCAGATAGTGATTATGCAGGAGATAATTATGATAGAAGATCAACCATTGGAGGATGCCAATATCTTGGAAGAAGATTAGTCTCATGTCAATGTAAGAAACAAACCATTGCAGCAACATCATCCACTGAAGCAGAATATGTTGCTGCAGCAAGTTGTTGTGGATAAGTACTGTGGATGCAGAATCAACTCTTGGATTATGGATTCAATTTTAAGAATACTCCTATCCACATTGACAATGACAATCCCATTTGCATTGTCAAGAATCCTGTTTATCATTCCAAGACCAAGCACATTCATATTACGCATCACTTTATTCGTGATTGTTATGAGCACAGGCTTATTAACGTTCTCAAGGTCCACACAGATGACAATGTAGCTGATCTACTCACAAAGGGATTTGATGTTTCAAGATTCAACCATTTAGTGGTGAGTATTGGTATGATTAATTATTAAGCTACATTTAAGGGGAGGACTTTATATTAGTTTTGTTTAGTCCTATGCATTGTTTGAGGGGAGGCAACACAATGTTCTTTGATGTTTTTGCTCTTGTGGAGAAGAGGATGGAAAGTACTGCTTGCTATTTATCTGAAAGTACTGCTTTGAAAGTACTGCTTACGTGGAAAGCACTGCGGTCTTGTCAAGTACTGTTACAACGGTCATTAATAAGCGGTAAAATTCAACAACGGTAACTTTATTCTTGGGCTTTGATTTTTTAAATCTTACCTATAAATAACTACCCTACCGATTTTTACTCTCATTTTTATACTTATCCATCCATTCATCACTCTTCTCATCATATTCACCTTCACCGATCCATTAATTCTGCTACCAACAACCAATGGTTAATCGTAATACCTGTAGTAAGCACAACATGGTCGCTAATTTGGACAAGACGTCTTCGAACATCACTTTTCATGATATTATTGATTTCCTAACTGGGTCTTCAATCAATTATGCTCTGCTAATCAATCCTGACATCATTGGACCATGGATTCAACAATTTTGGGCTACTGCTAGATCACATTTGCAAGATGATGAATCATTCATTCAAGCTAAGGTTGCTGGAAGGACAATTCGAATCACTGAGACTACAATAAGGGAGAATTTATTGTTTCAAGATGCAGAAGGTGTTGTTCGTTTTGAAAAACCAGTACTTTGGGATACACTTAGAGATATAGGGTATGAAGGTTCACTCACTGAAACTACTTTTAAGAAGCCTTTATTTAGTCCTCATTGGAAATATCTCATTCATGTTTTACTTCACTGCTTGAGTCCCAAAAGTACTTCATGGGAACAGTGTGGTGCAAACATAGATTCTGCATTAGTGGGATTAGCTACCAATCAACCTTTTAATTTTTCATGCATAATTCTAGATGGTATGCTTTCCCATATCACTAATGGTTCACCATTCTTGATGTACCCTAGATTTGTTCAAATATTCCTGAACAAACAGCTTGAGGATATTCCTAAACCTCAAAGCTTTTTACCTGATGTAGTACTTCCTCCAAAGGTGTTTACTTTTATGGCTAAAAAGAGTGATAAATTTTCTGGAAGGAATACACCTTTAACTGCTCATATGTTGGAAGTAGCACAGGCTGTTAGAGATGAAGCTGATTCAAGTAAAGATACTGAGCCTTCAGATTCCAGGGAAGGAACTGTTTCTCAACATACTGCTCTGTCCCCAGATCATGACGTTTCTCAACATACTGCTTCAATGGAAAGTACTGCTTCTTTGCAACGTACTGCAAATGCTGATTCAAAACAAGATGTGAATCCACCATCATCTCCCAATGATTATACTTCAACAGATAGGTCTCAAACATCTGGAGGAGATTAGGGCGTGTGATGATATTTAGTTTAGGAATATAAGTGCCGAATTTTATGTAACTTAGGTTATTGGTGAAATGTTTAAGGTTTAATACATAACATATAGTTTAGGTTTTATTATTCATATAGTATATGATGGTGTCATAATTTTATTAGGTTAAGTTTTTAATTGCTCACTTTAATGATCTCTCAAATCTTAGGGTATTATAATTCTTTTATTATTATCGTGAGCGAAACAAATATTTACGAATTCGAATTTGCGGGTTTTACAATTGTACTCTACATGAGTCAAACGACCCAAGTTCTTCCAATAATTCTCTCATACGCCGAAACATGTAGTGGGGCGGGAGAAGATAACAAGTCATTCAAACCCTAGACCATGTTATGATTATAACCTTATAACTTATGGGTTTAGTGCGCGAATAATTATAGAATATGGTTTCAGAATAGGGTAGGGCAAGAACTTAAGCCCTATCACGAGATACCTCGTTTGCATTGCGTTATAAACACACAAGATATTGATAGTAGATCAAATATTGGTCATTAATAAAAGAATAGATCTTTAGTTTTAAAATCAAAATTATAAATAAAATTCCTGTAAGTCTCGTCACGGGTGCCAATTACCTCGCAAAGCGAGCCACATAGCGACACATAAGACTTTACTAAAAAAGTTTATAATAAATCTTTGTATCATAGTTTTTACTCATGTTTATATTCTTTTCAAAAAAACCCTTAGCTTTTAACAGGAGTCATCACTTATACAAAAAGCAAATAATAAACCATCAACAAAACAACTTAAACAAATATAACAATTATCAATACTACCTACTAATTAAAGAAAAAATTACACATTTGGTCCCTGTGGTTTGCCCAAAATAACAACTTTAGTCCCTAATTCACTTTTATTACACCAGCCATACCTAATTTTGAAACTCTGCACCCTTTTAGTCCCTAATTTGGATGTACGTTTGTTTCTCCCCTTATCTTATTAAATGAAAAGGGCCTTTATGTCTTTTCCAATTATCTTTTATAACAAAACCCACCCACCCCCGTTGACTTCTCATTTCCTTCCCATTTCTCATCACTGTTACCCAAAATCCCAAAAAAACGCAAATCCCAAATGCCAAATCCGATCAATTATAAACCCTAGAAATCAAAACCCCCAAATTGATCATCTCATTTTAACTGATGGTTGGTAATCGTTGGAGAATACAAGAGAAGCATGAAGGCAATGGACCCCTGAAAGCATACGGTAAAGAAACCATTTAAACTAATGCGTTAAATACTTTTTTTTTCATTGACATTACCTTGAAAACATGATATTAATTGTGGTTTTGTTATTGCATATTTAGAAGGACACCCTAATATGTTTTCTATGAAAATACATCATGCTGGAAAGTTTAAAGACTATGATGAAAGGAGGTATTTTAATGGTTTAGTTGCATATGTGGATGGATTTGATATGGATGAGTTTTCAGTACATGAGTTGAATGATGTAATGGATGAATTAGATTATGAAAATGATGAAGAAGCTATTTACTATCATTATCTGATTCCTAGGACTAATTTAGAATTTAGACTAAGAGCTTTAGGAAATGATCTTGATGTACAAGGTTTAGCTAGGTATACAAAGGATAATAAGTTGATTAAGGTTTATTGTGAATATGAGGTATCAAAACTGCTCATTCATTTGACCCCCCCCCCCACCCGGCAGTTAGAAGCACTGTTTTTATTGAAGAGCTACCCTCTGAAACTCCCATTCCCTCCCTATCCAAAAAAAGTCCCCATAAAAAAATTATGTTGTTAGAATACCATAAACCCTCTACCTCTACTACTACCACTGCCATTCCCACTCCCACTCCCACCATTGCTACTACCACTGCCATTCCCACCCCCAATCCCATTCCCACTCCCACTCCCACTCTAACATCCACTCCAACTCTAACTCCCACTCCCACTCCCACTCCCACTCTAACTCCCACTCCTACCAATGCCACTACCAGTCACACTATTCCCACTCCCAATTATAATGTACATGAAACTATGCACTTTATTGTTAAAGAGCTTTTGAACAAGAACTATTATGAATTTGATCCCTTTAATGATAATGTGACTGAAAGGGAGAATGAAAGGCCAAGTGTTCATGTGAATGAAAGGGTGAATGAAGGGCCAAGTGTTCATGTGAATGAAAGGGTGAATGATAATGAGAATTTTAAACCTTTAGAAACATTGGTTGAGCATGATCAACATTGTGAAACACTAGATGTGGAAGACTCAGATGATGATGATAGTAGTTTAGATCATGATGACAGAGATCACTTTGATGATGAAGAGAACAATGTAGAAGAAGTTAATATTGATATGCATGATTACCATTTTGATATAGATGAAGATGTTGAGTGGGTGAGACATACATGCAGTGTACAAGAAGATGATTCTGCACCAATAGCAGAAGATGTTGAAGCGGTAGATAATGAATATCTTGAAAGTGCTTCAGATGAGGAAAAACATGAGATTTAAAAGATTAGGAGAAGGAAGCTTAAAGAAATCCAAAAGGCAAATAAAAATGCAGATAACATTATGTATAAGCATTTCTTCTATCATGGTCAAAAGTTTTCTAGTGTTGCTGAAGTGAAAGAGAGAGTAAGACTGCACTCAATTGGAACTAGAAGAAAGTTGAAGTTGATAAGGAATGATAAGGCTAGTGTTAGGGCAAATTTTATGGGCAAAATTCCAGTGTTCGCACTTGAAGGTGATGGGCCTAATCAGACTAGCAAACCAATTGAGACTGCAATAAAAAAGAAACTAGCAAAACCAAAAGGAAAAAAAGGAGTTGGGCCTAGTGAGCCAGTTGAGCCAAGTAAGAAAGGTATTAGTTTAGGAGGTAGAGGCAGGCCAAAACCACTAGTAGAAGATGAATGTCAATGGGTCTTACTAATGTCTAAGATTAAGAATTCTGAGACTTGGGAAGTTAGAACACATGTAGACAACTACAAGTGCCTTCAATAAAGAGAAATAAAGGCTTGCACTGCCCAATTCGTGTCTAAGGGTATCATTGACCAAATAGAGAAAAATCCAGATGTTCCAACAAGAGCTCTTCAAGACCAATTCCAGAAGCAATAAGAGGTTGGTGTGTCCAAAATGAAAGATTTTAGGGCTAAAACCACTGCACTCAATTAAGGGAGATTACAGTGTACAATATACCATGTTGGGGGATTACTATTTAGAGTTGAGAAGGGAAAATCTTGATACAACTGTAAGGATTGAAGTTAAAAGAGACACAGATCTTGAACTAGAAACAAGAGTTTTCAAGTGGATCTACATATGTTTATGTGCATTCATGAAGGGGCCATATCCTGGACAGCTTCTAACTGCTGTGGGATTGGATGCCAACAATGGCATATATCCAGTAGCATATGCAATTGTGGAGATAGAAACAACAGTTCTTGGACTTGGTTTTTGGAGTGTCTTGGTGATGATCTAGATCTGAGTAGAGAATCTGACTACACTTTTATAAGTGATAGGAAAAAGGTAAACATTTGACTTTTTATTTCAACTATGGTCCTTATGCAGGGAATCTAAATACACATTTATTATTCTTAAATTTGTCTATTTCCTATAGGGCCTCATACCTGCATTGGCTAAGGTATTTCCTAGTGGAGAGCACAGGTTTTGCCTTAGGCGTATACATAAAAATATGAAGCTCAAGTGGAATGCACAAGATTATAAAGATCTGCTTTGGAAATGTACTACTGCAACAACAATATCTCATTTTGATCATGCAATGGAGGAGCTGAAGAAGTTTAATAATGATGCATTTAAAAATTCCTGCTGATTCTTGGTCCAGATCACATTTTTCAGGTAATACTTGTTGCATTTTAATTAAGTAGCTCATAATTATAGTTAAATAGTTGTTGGTTTTTACTTAAGTAGCTTAATTATACTGATAACAGGTAGAACTAAATTGGATGTATTGTTGAACAATATGTGTGAGGTTTTCAATGGAAAAATATTAGATGCTAGGGATGCACCTATAATCAGTGCCTTAGAATACATTAGACAGTACTTGAGAAGAAGGATTGTGAATGTTCTTGGTGTTATAGCAAAAATAGATGGCCCTCTCACCCCTACTGCCGCTAAAATATTGAAAGGTGTTATGGACCAGGCAAAGAATTACTCAGTGGGTTGGAATGGGGGGGGAGAATATGAGGTAAAGGGACCACATGGTGATCAGTGTATGGTGAATGTGGCTAAAAGGGTTTGTAGTTTAAGGAGATGGGAATTAACAGGCATCCCTAGTGTACATGCTGTAGCAACTAACTACAACATGGCACTTAATGGGATTGAATTGGGTATACCAGAAGAGTAGGTCCATAAGTATTATTGGTTAGCTACTTGGAAAAAGGCATACAATCATAATATTGGATGTATAAATAGTAAGATAATATGGAAGAAATCCCAAATTCCTTCAAAACTCATTCCACCTAAGCATCATTCACAAGTGGGTAGGCCAAGGAAGAACAGAAGGAAAACAAAGGAAGAGAAGGCAATGGTGAGTGGTGGAAAACTGTCAAGGGCATATAAAACTGTAACATGTTTGAAGTCTGGAAACCTTGGCCACAACAGAAGATCTTGTAGAGGGCAAAAAAAGTAAGAAACAAGGGTACCATCTACTGATGCTGGTACAGGTTCATCAAATGCTAGGAAAAGGTCCTTATCTACACAGCCTGGTGATGCAAGTGCCCCAAAGAAAAAGAAAGTTGTTGCTGATGAAATAAAAAATAAGAAAGTTGTTGATGGAAGTGGGACCTCAAATAAGAAAGCTACAGGTGGTGGTAAAGGACCAAAGAAGAAAAAAAAACAGTGGAAAAGAGGTGTTAGTATGATGTATTGTAGTATTGCTTAAGTTTAGTACTGGTGTTGCTATGTATCTTTTGGCGTCTGTTTGTGTACTCAACTTTTGGTTTATGCTATGTAAGTTTACTACTGGTATGCTATGTATCTTTTGGTGTCTGTTGAATCTTGTAAGTTTAGTACTGGTTAAGTTTGACTTGCATTTGTCAAACTTGTTTATTTAATGTATTCACTTTCAGTATATCAATATATGTCTTGACATATCTATCTTGTAGTATTATAAATTCACTTGCACTATTGACTATTAGTAGTCAAAATGGTTTTACACAACAAAGTTAATGTTGACTTTTTAATGGTCAAACAAACCAAATACATGTCACAAACTCACAAAATTACCCACAATTATGTTTCAAACACAACCTTAGAAACTGTATATACTTCAAAGCTAAACTTCTTCCTTCATTAACCCAAAAGACATATTACAACAACTATACTTGACCCAAAACATATCTTACAAATCTAATCTTAAACATTCATTAACCCAATAGGTAAATTACCACAATACCAAGAAAAGCTAACCAACTAAACATCAAATACATCTTGGTCTTTCTAAGTTCCCTTGTCAATTCTTCAAGGGCAGTTTCATGCCTATTCCTAGCCCTTAACAATAAAGGTATAATTTGAACAGCAAAATCACACATTGGTGGATCAACCCAATCAATCCACCCACATCGTGATCCGTGTATAAACAAAGAAGATAGATAAGTTTTTTAGGTTTTGATTAAACCACATATATCATCTTTTGTATCTTACCGACATGGGACAACTGTAGAAACGGTGACCTGGGTGAAACACTGTCTTCGAAGTTTTGATTATGCAAACTCGACCACATCTGCAAAAAACCATGATTGAGGAAGAGTTTACGTGTTCTATGGTTTTTAATTTGGGTATGTGAGATCTAAGGTTTTTTATTTGGTGGGTTAACTAGGTTTTATTTTTGGCGGGGAGGGTTGGGATAATAAATAGGGTGTGTGGAAAAGTGAGTGAGAAATGGAAAAGACATAAATGCCTTGTCATTTAATAAGATAACGGGAGAAACAAACGTCCATCAAAATTAGGGACTAAAAGGGTGCAGAGTTTCAAAATTAGGTATGGCTGGTGTAATAAAAGTGACTTAGGGACTAAAGTTGTTATTTTGGGCAAACCACATGGACCAAACGTGTAATTTTTTCTTAAATAGATATGCAAAGTATAAACAATTAATATATACTTAAATAAGGCTCCCATAGGTTCTCGAGCTAGGTACCGTTAGATTACATACATCGATAAATCGATAGCGTAAGCCTTATAAAAACATATATTAACATATAAACTTGATTACAAGAATTAAAGGTAGGAGTCTTCCCCAACCTAAGAACCATTTATGTATTACTGGGTGTCAAACAACCTACGTCATTAAATTAATAAATTAAATCAACTTAATTTGCATATTATACATACTTAACAATTTAACCAAAAATATCAAATATCAAGATTCATAAATTGTGATGAAATCATGCACATTTTCACCATGAATATCCAATTAATAATTAATCATGGCAACAAATAACGTTATATTACATATAATCACACGTTAAATATCCACATAAAAATTGTTGTCACCATATTAATCACGTCTACAAAGAACTAGAGAGATAAAGTGGGTGTGAAAACTTTTTTCTAAAGAGAGAAATGAGAGAGAAATTAAGAAAGTCTCATAAGACATTTGATAGACACACACCTCATAACCCATGAGGTAGGGGGTATTCATACCCGTACATGATAAGGTTGTGAGACCTCGCAACGTCTAGTTTCCCTCGCAACTATACAACTCTTGCGAGGGTGCTTAGTCTCGTAACGTCCAACAATGTTACACTCACTGGTATAAAAAGTGGTACTGGTTACTCCAAAAATGTGTGACGATATGAATATAATCACACACTTTTTTTTGGTGTTTGTCACCAATGATCGCGCCACCGTAGGTGTCCTACGATGAAAGTGTTGAGATCGTGGCCTTTTTCATTGAAAAAGAGTGACCAAAACCCGAATATGTGTGACAAATTAGGAACAAGTTTTGTTGGATTAATCAGTATTAGTGACCGTAAACACTTTATATTCACATGAATGTTTTTTCGAATAACTATTGTTCGTCCTTTGGCCACATAAATATATAATGTATGTGACATTTGAGATGATTTATTAAAGTAAATGTGTATTTTGTGTGAATATCTCCCGTCATATGGCCACATGAATATATCATAAATGTGTTGTTTTTTTATAGTTAGTCACACACAATTAAAAAAAAAAAAAAAAAAAAAAAAAAAGGTGGTTTAAAGTGTTAATAATTGTTACCATATGCTTTTTAAAATCAAGCAAATGTGTATTTTATGTAACTATTGTTCATCTGTTTGTGTGGCCTTTTGTAATATTTAGTCACACAAAGCGTAGTTCTTTTGGAGTTAGTTACATACAATTTAAAAAAGTGGTCAAAAGTGTTAATAAGTGTGACCATGTATTGTTTGTCGAAAATTAGAAAGGGGGGTTGAATAGTTTTGCCGATTAAAACTTCATTTTAAAGTATTTAGATCGAATTATATCAATCCATTTAGATCGTGTGTTGGATATTTATAGATGAACATATAAATAAGTAATCCAAGAAATAAAGAGTAAAGGAACACAAAACCACGACACGAGTATTTATAGTGGTTCGGCTACAAGGACGCCTTCCTTGCCCTACTCCACTCCTCGAGTACCCAACCCGGGAGTTTTTAAGAACTACACAACACAAGCTCCTTAATGTGGCAGAGAAGCCTTCACAATGTCGCCTACACTTTATCCATTACAAGGCTAGAAACCGAGTTCTTCCACGAGGTAGAACCAAACCTATCACAACGTCGCCTACACTTTATTCGATATAAGGCTAGATACCGAGTTCCATTACAAAGGAGAAACTATTACCCAACACTACTACCCAACACAACTACCCAAAGGAGACACACTCCTTTTTACAATACTAGAAATGATATCAATATCCTTTAACCCAAACTACACAACTTATACATCGATGCACCATATCGAGTGTACACCTTCGGCACTTCACACCAATGCCTTCAACACGACACATTATGGAGGGAGAGAAGAACTATCAACAAGATGCACTTCAGTGGTCTTGATGATGACGGAGATTAGCAACTCATGACCTTGAGCTTGAACGTCTTCAAGACGTTGTGATCTCACCTTTAAGAGGAACCTAGAGAATCGCACAAAGATAAAATTACATAGAATGATCCTTTGGATCTGTGGTTAGAGAGGTTAGAACATATAGAGAAAGTATGTCTAAAAGGGATATTGAGCAAGAGAGAAATGGCTCACTATTTATAGGCTAAACAAGCCTACTGTACCACGGTTCCGGCGGATCCCTTACCCAAGGGATCTGGCCAGTTCAATTCCAAGGATCCGACTACTGGGTCAGCTTAGTCCGGATTTTGGGTTGCAAACCGGGTTATGGTTTATGGGTTATGGACCATGGGTCATGGACTTTGTATCATGGATACCCAACAATATTAAATGTACCTAGTCAATGGGTTATGGATCTTGGGTTATGGGTTATGGACTTTGGGTCATGGATCATGGATAATGTCCAACATGAATTCATGCATGATGTCATGCAATGGGTCTTGGGTGATGGATCATGCTCTATGGGTATGGGTTATGGACTTTGGTTCTTACCCAACAAGATTCATTGTACCTAGTCAATGGATCATGAGTCTTGGTCATGGGCTATGGACTTTGGTTTTTACCCATTACAACATATACAAAGTACATATACATTTTATAAAATGTAAGTAAACAATATTACTTGTAAGTGTTTTATAAAAATGGTTTTGGTTTTATATAACTTGTTTAACTAAACATGTTTTAATGGTTTTAATATGTTTAGTAAAAGTGTAATAGTAAACTATTGGCTTAAAGTTTTTACGTATTTTATTTATTTCGTTAAAATGATTTTACATTTGTTATCGACAAAATATTAGAAGATCGTAAAATATAAATAAACTTTTTTATTGTTTGTTTGTATTAACAGTCTCCCCTTTTTTGTTAATGACAAAACATAAGATTAATTTAAGAAAAAAATAAAATTCATAAAAATTTGAATTGAAGTTGTCACTCTCTTGTCCCCTTTTTGTCGAAACAAAAAGAGCGTCGAAAAGAAACTAACACATGGTAGAAAAAGTTGAGAAAAACTTGTGGAAAGTAAAAGAAAATGAGAAAGAGTTAAAGAAAGAGATGTAAAGACAAGAAGTAGTAAGGTAAGGAGGAGGTTCTCATCTTAGCTCCCCCTTGATGAATGCTTCCCTTTGGTGAGGGCGCCAAGTAATTTGGAAGACTAAACGAGTGTATTGCAAGTATTTTGCAATGTTTTTAACTTTGATGAAAAATGCTCCCCCTTGACGAGTGCTACTTTTTCATAAGGGCGTCAAGTAGTTAGGAAGCCTAAGTGAATGTATTGCAAGTGTTTTGCAATACTTTGCTTTGATGAAAAGCCCCCCCCCCCCCTTGTTGAGGGCGTCAAAGTCTTCATGTGTATTTTGAAAATCTACAAAACAAATGTTAGGAAACAAGTATATTGATGCGTGGGTTCGGGGTCAAAAGACTTCCTTTTCAACGAGCAACCTTTAAAACCCACTACGAAGTGTACCTAATCGTTGGCTCATTGCACTGTAACATGGGTAAGCCCTTCTCTAGGGTAATAGAGACGCTAGGAAGAGATGTATGCCGAGAAGGTAAGGTTAAGGGAGATTATTTTTAGTCTTTTTATGTTTTTTAAAAAGCAAGGTAAATATCTCGGGGTATAGGAATGGGGGTTGGTACTTCTACCAATTTTAACTACTAAATAATTAAGCTAATGACTAATTAAACTAATGAAAAAGAAAAGATAGTCTATGTATTGTACTGTGTGCTCTTATGATGATTAAAAGTGTGTTTACTTAGATGTTCTTACTCCCTAGTTATCTCTTATTGGTCGGTTGAATTGTCACATCCTCATCTTAATTGGTGTGTTATATTCCGTGTGGTCATAGGAGTGCCTAATTCCCTAGTTCTATGAATTGTAACTCTCCTCTAGACTACCCGGGATCACCAAGTACTGTAGTATCTCCCCCGAATACTCTATTATCCTAAAGCTTTATGCTATTTAGGACGTTCATGCTCGCAACAATTAAAGAATAAGTCAGTTGTCCTTACTCTAGCGTCTACCAATCAAGACAAGAGACAACCTAACAATAACTAACAAATACGTTTCCTATATCTAAGCAAACACAATAGTAATTTAGCTACTCATGATAAATAAGCAACCATACACACAAACAATTAAACATAGGGTAGATTGTAGAGAACCTTTTTAAGTTTATAGACATGATTTGATTGCTCTGGATCTACGAATTCCTTTGGTTTGCTTACATACACTTCTTCACATAGTTGTCCATTCAGAAATGTTGTTTTCACATCCATTTGATAGACCGTGATGTTCATATGAGCCGCAAACGCTAGAAAAATTCGAAAAACCTCAAGTCTAGCCACTGGTGCAAATGATTCTTCAAAGTCAATTCCTTCTTTCTAACGATAACCTTTAGCCACCAGACGAGACTTGTTATGAAAAACCGTCCCTTGAGTGTCTACCTTGTTTTTCCAAATCCATTTTAGTCCAATAACATAGACCCCAGTTGGTCATTCAACCAATTCTCATACTTCAATACGTTTGCACTGATTTAATTCTACTTGCATGGATTCAATTCAATTCTCATATGTCATTTCTTCTTTAATGTTTTTGGGTTCAGTATGACTTAAAGTAAGAACATAAATGCAATTTTGACTGTCAGTGTGAAGGCGTTGTCTTATGATGACTGGTTGGTTTAGGATTGCCAATAATGTTTACTAAATAATGATCTCTTGTCCATTTATATGTCGAGGGTTGGTGTTTATATACACTCTACAGATTTGATGGATCCATATTGCGTGTTAATGATTCAGCAGCATCTGGAGTAGTTGTTTCTGATGCAAAAGGGTTAAAGAATGCATTTCCATCATAATCTATAGGTGTATGTACATTTTGATTAAGTGGATCATCAACTTGTTCATTCTCAATGGAGGCAGTTTGTTCTTTTGTTGTTGGAGACTCAATCGGTGGTGCATCAGCAGCAACAGTTGTTGTTGTGGTGTCAGGTGTATTAGGTAATGGATTTTGATCAGGTTGAGCAACAGAAATATTGGATACTTCTGGAGCATGTTGGTCGATATCTTCATTGAGCAGTGGAGCAAACAAAGTTTCCAATTGACGATGTGTGAGTTGAAATTTTTGATTAGCTGATGATTCAGAAAAGTTTAGCCGGTTGAATTCGGGTTCTAAGCTGTTTTGATCAGAAGCCATTTCAGTAAGCTCATCAAAATTAGCATGGATGGTTTCCATGATTTCTCTAGTACGACGGTTCCAGATTTGAAATCCTTTTGAGTTTTCGTAATATCCTACAAAGACTCCTATGTCAAATTTTTCTTTTAGCTTTCCAAGGTCATCATGATCATTATTTGGGTAGCAGAGAGCACCAAATACGTGAAAGTGATTTAAGTTTGGTTTTTGTTTATATACAAGCTCATATGGTGTTTTGTTGTGGCGTTTGGTGATCATAGAACAGTTTTTGATGTAACATGCAGTTGAGACAACTTCTGCCCATAAGTAATCTAGTAATTGAGCATTAATAAGCATCATTCTTGCAGCTTTCGCTAACATCCTGTTGCGTCTTTCAACAACTCCATTCTGTTCTGGACTTCTTGCAATGGATGTTTGTTGTTCAATTCCCACTTTCTCATAGGTACGAAGAGTCTGATTCATGAATTCAGTTCCTCTGTTTCTTCTAACTTTTCTGACCGTGTTACGAAGCTGAACTTGAATTTTTGTGAGAAATGTGATGATCCTCGAAGGTACTTGACCTTTACTTCTTAGAAAGTAAACCCAAGTCTATCTGGAGTAGTCAACAACGATTACAAGAATGTAGCATTTGTCGTTTATCGTCTGTACACGCATTGGGCCACACAAATCTATGTGAAGAAGGTGAAGAGTGCTTTTTCCTTGTTTACATGTTGAGCATAAGTGGTCTTTAGCATAACGAAATCTTGGAAGGCCTTCGACTAGCTTGTGTCGTGCGAGATTAGTCATGGTTTTAAAGTTCAAATGAGAAATTTGTTTGGGCCATAACCATGATTTGTTGAAGTTGCTTTAGAAAGTAGAAAATTGGAGAGGAAGCAATCACGTCAGTCATAGATATTGTGTAAAAGCTTGTTCCACGGGTGCCTCACATGAGATCATTTCCTTGTAGATCAGAATGAAATATGTTTTCTCCTGAAAATGCTACTTCCAGATCCTTATCACATAATTGGCCTACAGAGAAAAGGTTGTGTCAAGGCCTTCGACATAATACACATGACTAATTTTGATGTTTCCATTGATGTAGTCTCCATATCCCATGATAGCAGCGAAGTGATCATTCCCGAATCTAACAGTGCCAATGAACTTTGAAACAAAGTTAGTTAACAATTTAAGATTGCCTGTCTTATGCCAGGAGTAGCCGCTATCAACGATCCACAGGACAATTTGAATCACCTGCAGTACACGCAGATGACGAAGGTGGAATAGTGGTAGAGGTGGAACCTGTTGGGTTTTATATATGAGTTGATAAATACAAAACTACAAGTGAAGAATGAAGAAAATGAAAAACACAAGGGACTTGCTTGTTAAAGAAAATTTTACGTATTAGTCCTTTGTAGTATTTTGTAACCCTAATGTCTCAATTATATAAAGAGACATAGGGGGCGTTACTTTATGTGTGTCAAGATGTAACACTAGATAATGTGTGTGTAACCTAGGCGTAGTTCTCTAAAGTACGCCTAGGGTTTGTTTGTGTTCTAGCCCGAAGGATCTTTATGATTCCTGTTAGATTAGGTAACCATCCTACATTGATCAAGTAGGATTGGGGATTTTGGTTTGTATTGTAGTTGTTAGAGATTATGACGAAGAACCTTATACAATAACAATGATGTTTTCTTATTCCGCATTGCATCTTATTATTGTTGTTATTTTTATCCCTAGTGCTCTAAACGATCTTCACAATTGTTATCAGAGCGGGGGGCTCTAGATCTAGGGATTTACAAGGTGTTTCGAAGAAAAGGTAAAAATTCAAATCTGGAAACAATTTTCGTAACCTTTCTGCAGGGCTGTTTTCAAACAGCGATATTTCATTCGTTAACCATTGGATCAGGATGAAATTTTTGTTGGAGGTTCTCTGTATATCAAATAAGATTTTCGCCAGAGGGATCTTCAATCTGAGCATTATTGTGTCAGATATTGACTGCAGAAAACTGCTGCATATGAAGGGTATGATGTTTGAATTTTTAGGGTTTTCTGAATTTCAACTTCATTGATTTTGTTTTCTATTGAAATAATTCATAATAGAAGTTGGTTACACATTGTTTTTTGTATATAATTCATGGTATAAAGCAGCTTTGGAGAACATCTTTTTAGGGTTTTTCAAAGAACATCGATTATTATCTCTTCATGGTTTATTGAATAAAGCTGCTTGGGGCCGGAGGAAAAATTTTGTAAAATCCGGAAAATCGAAACTAATGAATACCTCCGAACGGCCACGAATGTCACATGGATAAGGCATAACTTGATGAAAGATATTGAAGAGATCGGGGAAGTCCAAAGGCCCCCATAGAAGCCCCGCGGCTCTGAGTCTAACTTAAAGACTCGTAAATAAAGAAAAGTGCTCTTTCCGGAGACAACCTAAATTATCCCTTTCTTTTGTTTTATTTCCTTTTCTTTTGGGTTTTGTGTTTTCTAATTATTTTTGCAAGAAACGAGGAAGTAATTGCTGCTGTTGTTTACTGATCTGAACAGAGTTACGGCGTAACTCGTCTTGGTGATTACGCCGTAACCAACCTTTTAGCAGCAGAGTTCTTGACGCATTACCACTTACGGCGTAATACCATCTCAGTGGTTATGCCGTAACCACTCGCTTTGCAGCTTATGTCAGGTTTTGCAAGTTACGGCGTAACTCCCTCAAAAGAGTTACGACGTAACCTTCCTCTGCTTTAATTCTTTCATTTTAAAACACAATAACCTTGTATTAGTATTTTAAATGAACTTTGTGGGTTTGTTCCCTGCAAACCCTCACGAGACTTCACTCGTCCACTTGGGACACCAAGTGGTTTAAAAGGCTTGTTGCATTCGCTAAATGCAATCGTGATTCCTACGAAAGTGAGTTAGGTTTGTTTTTCATTTTTCATTTTGTCTTTTTAGAATTATGCTTGTCGGTATTGTGATTTCAGGGATTGAAGTTTGTTCATGATGCTTATACGAAGGCACGTCTCTTTTTCGTGGGCCTTCCTTCTTTATGGAGCAAATTTCAGGGAAGTTCTCGCTCTAATTCTACTTTTTACTTCACCTTTATTTCATGCTTAGTACAAAAGAGACTTATCTAGTTTATTTTGAAAAATTATGCCATTTTTAAAATTTTGACATGTTTTTCTTAACCTAACTAGATTAGACCTTAGCCGAGCACATACAACCCTTGATATTATATGGTGAGATTAGCCTTATCCGTTTCTAATATTTTACCCCAAATCCACCAAATTATGAGTGTGCCGGTAGCTTGTAAACTTTAGAACTTGGCCTTTGCATCATTTCGAGAACATACACGAGGTATGTTGAGTTAGCTCGATGTATTTGGACTTTTCAGTTTTAGAAGGAAATATTATAGGATTATCACCCAAAAAGCCTACCATTGTGTGTCTATCGATTAGTCACCTCGACTTTTGGACCCCCATGTGAAACCCTTTTGTTGCACTCACCTTTAGTGCAAGATACCCCTAGATACACCCCTCTGAGCCATTCCTTTCATTTTGTTAACCCGATATTTTTTTCGATACACCTATACACCTTAGCCTACCCTGTAGTCTTTATTTATGATTGGGAAGTAATCATTTACCTAAGTTCAAGGTTCAAGTGGAAAGGTTCGTAAATCACGCTTTCATCGACAACATTCCTGAAGATCATTGAAGACCCCCAGTATTCCCATTGTTCATCTCAAGTGGGGGGATATTATGTTATTATTGTTATGTTAAAAAATGATAATAATAATAATAATAATAATAATAATAATAATAATAATAATAATAATAATAATAATAATAATAATAATAATAATAATTATAATAATAGCTGTTATGATATTGTAAAGTGCGATGTTATAAGCACTGTAGTATGACCTTTATTGATTTAGTATCGAGGAGGCCACCTCGGTCACATTTGAAGATTGGAGTTGGTAGTTATGCCAACAGTTGGAGAAAAGGTAGTGTTCCCATCACGATGTCCTCTAATGACACATCTACCTTGCATTTTATGATCCGGTTTCCTGACTTCAAAGCTTGAACTTTGGGCGGACGGTAAGTGGTGATGACTTGGTTATAGATTTAGACTACCTGCTTGTTTTTTATTTTACACCAATTATATATCCCATGTCTTATCCTACCCTTTAGTCATGAAGCGTGTCTAGGTGATGCAGCGAGCAATCTTTGGTGTCCTGGCCATGGATTTGGTCATGTATCATTGATTTTTTCCACTTCGCCGTGACATGTTAGTAATGACGAGTCACCCCTTAACCTTTGTCGTGTCTACCCATATTGCCTTTAATAATTGTTTAGCCCTTAACTCTAGTGGTGGAGATTTGTGTAACCACCAAGCTTATGATAGAATACATGCTATGACTGTGCTATTGAGTGATCACCCCAAAGTTGACACTTAGAGTAGTTAAGAGATTTGAGTGTTTTGTTCCCCTTTCGTGAGGTGTTCGGCTTTGTTTTATTCTAGCATAAGGGATTTGTAAACTTATATTTTCCAGGTTATGGGAGATATCTTTCTAAGAATCTTTCTAGTAAGGTATACTTGAGGGCAAGTAGAATTCAAGTGGGGGGATATTTGATAACATCAAATAATCCTGAATATTAAGTGTCAATTTCCCCGATAATGCTTGTAATTTATATCATTTATATGGATTTACGCTTGTTTTCCATTGTTTTTCACTTTCAGGTAAATTACGAGCATTGGAGCTAAAGAGACGTGGAACTGGAGAAATATCTAAAGATTTATCACAGTATGCTACTTTGAAGAAGTTACTGCGTAACTCGTCTCTCACATTACGCCGTAACTATTGCGTGACTCAGAATACCAACTTATCAGAAGGTTACGGCGTAACCCTTCCCAAAGGTTACGACGTAACTATATTAGGTCAAATGAGGTTCCATGCAGTTGATACTTACGCCGTAACTACTGCATCTATTACGACGTAACCAAGTTTATTGAAGACTACGGCGTAACCACTCATTAGGTTACGCCGTAACCAGCTGATCTAGTGCAAAATACGAGGAAATAGAAGGTTACGGCGTAACTCCTATATTGGTTACGCCATAACCTAGATCTGGCCTATAAATACCCCACGAATTCCAGCATTTCTAATCATCCCATTCCACACACAACACTCAGAGAATGTGGGAAAAAGCTCAAGGCAGGTCTAGAGGAGCATACGGAGCTGTCTCCAAGGGAGAAATCACTCCCCTACGATAAGCATTAGCGTTTTATATTTCTTTTACTTTCAATTCATGTATTTCTTACCTTTGAATATTGAATTGGTTTGCATGATTAATATGAGCAGCTAAGCACCTTTTGGTGTTGGCCTAGTTATGATTCCTTAATTGTTTTGTTTGCGTTTACTTTACTTCCGTACAATTATTTCTAAGTGTATGCATGCATAGTTTATTGGTATCCACCCTTGGTTCGGTAGTTTTGAATGGCGATAGAGGCCAATTTCCTCGGAGATATGACCAACTGACCCTAGGTGAGTAGACTGAGACGGGAAGGGTAAGATATGACCAACTGACGACCCTTTCTACTTGTGCGATTTGACCAACTGATCACCTATCGTTTGGATGAACTTAAGAATTAGGGGGTGCGTGTCTAAGTTCCTAACGGCCGGGCATTCACTATTATAAATCTAGCATGTAGTGGTACTTAATGACTTGGCTTCTCCTGTGGTGGCATCTTTGCTGATAGGTTAGGGCGAATTGACCAAATGTTGTCCTCTCGACTTTGACCCCACCTGAAGTAATTGGAAGTAAGTAGACATAGACATAACTAGCTAGAAGGATTAACTAGGTTAGCACCACTCTCCTCTATTGATTTCCCTTTACCATTTATCTACTTTATTTTATTCTGCTTTCGTAGTTTAATTAATTAAATCCCTATCAAAACCATTATTAATCTGTGACACCTAGACTTAGTAATAATCCAACACACATAGCTCTTGGGACGACCTCAGCTTTACCGATTACTACACTACACACGACCGGGTACACTGCCCGTTAGTGCACTAGGGTAAACCATAGGTATAATGAGACATTATAAATATTAAGACCTGGTCAGTAAAACCTGCGTCAATCACCTATTTGAAGATGAAGTGAAATTATTTGAGATTGTATTTTATCATATCTTAAATGGCGGAATCGTTTAAAGGTAACTTGTTCGTGTGATAATGTGACAAAGAATTGACAAGGTTGTCAAGAGATTGCGGTCTTCCTATACACCGGGTTTGGCTATACGTTCAATGTCATCTATAGTACAAGATATAGGATGTAAGTTTGGGTTGTTCTACTTCAGCATCAAGTTGGTAATACTTGGTTTTCTTCATCAGTAATCATTACATAGAGTCTACATTCGTCAAATGGTTAACATATGAGTTTCAAGGGAAGCTTAATGTTAAAATGTTTAACCATTTACATGTGTCATTCGAGGGGAAGGTTCTTACATCTACTACTTATTATTACTACTGATGGTTTAGGTTTTTGATGTCTTGAATTCATTTATAGTAAGCTTTCTGGTGTTCTTAATAGTGGGTAATTCGAGAGATTAGAAGACGATATTGGATGTATGATAGTGGTTCATGGTTGTAAAGATCAAGAGTCCCCTAGTGGATAATACAAAAAGGGGAAGAAGTATTTTATGTTTTGTAACTTGAAGATCCTCGGTGGTATATGTAAGGTTAAGGGGAAGATTGTTTCATTCATGGAAGATCAAGACTAAGAAGGTTTTGTAATTATCAACTAGGGGAATATTGTTGGGTTTCATATTTGAGTTGATAAATACAAAACTACAAATGAAGAATGAAGACAATGCAAAACACAAGGGACTTGCTGTTTAAAGAAGATTTTACTTATTAGTCCTTTGTAGTATTTTGTAACCCTAATTTCTCTAAAGAGACATAGGGGGCGTTAGTTTATGTGTGTCAAGATGTAACACCAGTAAATGTTTGTGTAACATAGGCGTAGTTCTCTAAAGTAGCCGCCTAGGGTTTGTTTGTGTTCTAGCCCCAAAGATCTTTATGATTCCTGTTAGATTAGGTAACGGTCCTACATTGATCAAGTAGGATTGGGGCTTTTGGTTTGTATTGTAGTTGCTAGAGATGATGACGAAAAACCTTATGCAATAACAATGATGTTTTCTTATTCCGCTATGCATCTTATTATCATTGTTATTGTTATCACTAGTGCTCTAAACAATCTTCACAGAACACGAAGAGTTAGTGAGTTCCGTTACTGTTTTAGTACACATGTTAATAAATTTGGGTAGCCACTTAAAACTAGGTATACGTTGTAACCATCTCTGCCAAGTCCAGCTAGTTCGTGCTTTTGACTTAGTGAATTCGCTAGGTGAAGGTATATTCCTAGGAGTTGGTGCAGCCATGGGTTCATCTATGATATTCTAAGAAACTAGAAATGGCGCTTTGCTTAGCACAGACTTAGAAGCTATAGTGGGCCTAGAGGTGGTTCCATTAGTATGATTCCAAGTACGAGATAAGATAGATTTTACAACACAATTATCATGATTACCAGAGAGCATACTTTTACGACAAAACACACAAGAAGCTTCAACATTAACATTTAAAGTATTCAAGGTTTTATCCTTCTTTACATTGTGTTAACACAAATAAGCCGTAAAAACGTTTATTTATATTTTACGATCTTCTAATGTTTTTTCGATAACAAACGTAAAATCATTTTAATGAAACAAATAAAATATGTAAATGGTTTGAACCAATAGTTTACTAACACACTTAGATTTTCATATAAAACACTAAACAAGTAATATGTTTACATCTTATAGAAATGCATATGTATAACAACTAGTGTTTATATAATATGGATATGTATATATATATATATATATATATATATATATATATATATATATATATATATATATATATATATATATATCTACATTATATATAACAGGAGGCACGACACGTGGATTATTCAAAAAAAGTCCATGTTATTGTCATGTAATTATTTTTATGCCACGTCATAAACCCACATCATCACAATTAGCCACCTCATCACAGTTAAAAGCAACCTTTTGACATTTATTAAAATTTCGAATTTATTTTTTCAAAAAATTTGAGCTTAACAAGAATCGAAATTAGGTCTCTTAGTCCACAAAGAAACATGATAACCACTATACCAACACACGTTTTGAATTAAATCTTGCAAGTCCAAATCTATAAACCTATGCAACCAACCGTATACATGTATTTTCCTTAAATATAGTTAACCCTAAATTCGATTTAATATGTGAGGCATGTAGAAATTCGGTACACATTCTTCCTCCATTCAATTGAACTTCAACATCTGCTTAAAACAACCATCATCAATCTCTTAAAAAAACCCTAAAGCAAAAGATTGCAACAATACACGAATAAAGAAGTTAGGGTATGTTCGGTTCTTGTCCAAGTAATCATTGTGATATTTTCTTAGATTTGTTTAACATTTATGTATTATACATATAAGAATGTTGATTGGCTTTGTTTGCTTACAATGATCTGCTTATGTGGAATTTACTATGTTGCAGTAGTACACGAATAAGAAGTTAGGGTAAGTTCGGTTCATGTCTAGGTAATTATTGTGATATTGTGTTGTTGTTTAATGTTTATGTATTATGTGTATAAGAATGTTGATTCGTTGTGTTTGCTCACAATGACCTGCTTATGTAATGCAACTTACAATTAAATTCATTAATTAGGGTTCTGCATTCAGTTAGTTGTCCATAATGAGGAATCCCATGATCAACAAGAAAATCAGGGTGACTACTAAAGGTACTTGGCTGAGTTCAAGACCGGATCTGACAGGAAGGAAGTTGCTAAGAGCACTTTGTTGACGTACAAATCTGCTCAGGTGGGTAATCCTTATTTTTTTATATTCTCTGATTTAACTATGCTTTGTGTCTGTCTCATGTGCTAACTTATAATTATGGTATTTTGTTGTAGGATGTCGCTCTCTCTGAGTTGGCTCCCACTCACCCAATCAGGTTTGGACTTGCACTTAACTTCTCAATGTTTTATAATGAGATCCTTAACTGACCGTGCTTGCAACCTTGGGAAGCAGGTAATTTGTTATCTTTGAGTCACATGTAAGTGGAATTTCTTCAATTTTGGTGACCCCTTTGCTGGTTTTGAGGGTATGCATATCCTTTTTGGAGGACGGGATCCATTTGATAATCCTTTGTTTAGACGCCAATTAGCATCAAGCCTATTTGACATTGGTACTCGATAAATGTACTCAAGATGTTATGGATCTGATGAGAATCGGTCTCACAAATCATGCAACTCGCGCTACTGCTTTAAATAAACGCAACAACCGATCTCACAGGTTAACTGTCTTTTTTCTTATGTTTTAGAGGTGGATGCATTGAAAGTGGGTTGTTTGGCTTATTCATATAATCAAAACTTACAATAAAAAAACCAGATATTTGTCGTCTACAACTATTGGTTTATGAAAGGCTTTTATAGTTTAAAATAATAACCAACGTGAAGATGGTGTTACACTTTTTTGTCCAAGATAGTTATTAGAATGAGTGATATTTACCTCTTGCAGATGGAAGGATATGTGTTACCTGATGACAGGGAATCAGGTTCACTTGCCACGACACAATCATCGGAATCAACATATTTAGAGATTAGTATTATAGATCATGCACTCAATGCATCAAAAAAGTAAGAGACGACACAGGAATTTTAGAGTGTACAAAACATGGAGCCCAACCAAACCCTACACACAGGTCATTGCCCACTATATCATCTTTTTCCTTTTTTATTTATACAGTCTAACACATATAATCAAATGATACATATATAACTTAAGGCCTTCATAACGGACAGCTCTACAACTGCACAAACCACGTTCTTCACTCCTATCAGGGAAAAAGTCATGGGCGTTACCTGCGATGATTTAGTCATGAACCTGGAAAGTCCTAACCCCCACAAAATACGAGCAGAACTCCAGGTAATCACAGGGAAAAGCCACCTTTTCCAATTTTACTTCAACCAATTATCAAAAAAATACCCCCGACTTTGTTATAGATGACATAAAATACAGATCTTAATTCTTTGACATGTTGAGGCTATGAATATTGTTGCAATAATGCACCATTCCCCTTGAGAAGTTGTCCACCCTCTTAAAGCTTGCCCCAAAGTTGTTTTTGAATCAGTCGCACCAATGCACCATTCCCCTTGAGAAGCTGTACACCATCTTAAAGGTTGCCCCAAAGTTTTTTTTCATACTCTGTTATCATCAATTCATGTGTATTAAAGTCTCGCGAATGCTTTCTCAGGTTACATTGTTGAATCATTGTTGTTTGTATTATAAAAAAATTAATATGTTCATTCATTCAAGTATTTTCTAATCTGCTGTTTAATTTTCTCTTTGAGGATCATGAGGGGTTGTTCGTACTTCGCCTCCTAAAGAGATAACCAAGCTAAAGAATGGAATCACGAAGTGCTCATAAATCCTAGGATGATTGTAGACGTGTAACTGGTTTGGTAAGTTTTAATACCAACTACTCTATTTCGCTTAAAGCTCAGTTCATTCCATTTTAATATAACATTTTCTTTGGTTATGCATTTGATTCAAAAGAATTGCCACCTGTTATCTGAAGGTGATACCATTTTCTCATTGGAT
The DNA here is from genome assembly GCA_019973895.1 of Chrysanthemum seticuspe. Classification (NCBI taxonomy): domain Eukaryota; kingdom Viridiplantae; phylum Streptophyta; class Magnoliopsida; order Asterales; family Asteraceae; genus Chrysanthemum; species Chrysanthemum seticuspe. The sequence continues at coordinate 43,913,691 of BPTQ01000003.1, forward strand.
GGATATGTTATTAAAAATGATTCACAATAAAAGGATCTATATTAATGAAATTCAGTTGCTACAAATAGTTAGGGACCAGGAACTTAACCTTATGCCATTTGGAAAACCTTATGTTATTTGGAAATCAGTGATACTTATGGCTTATTACATATTACTGATAATGTTTATAATAATTATTGCAATTGTCATTGGTTAAAATGTGAAAAATCAATCATTCGACAACTCCCAAAATAGACCCTATCTTTTCACTACTTAGGTGAGTCAACCTAATTTCACACTAGTAACTATTAGAATTGGTATTGCTAAAAGCAATAAAACTTCTAAGAGGAAAGGATTAAATTATAGTATGCTTTAAGTAGTGAAACGTTCCTGATAGGTTTTTTCTTTTGAATTTGGCTGTGGCATCGATAAGCGACTAGAAACCTCACTTTTTTGTTGTATTTGTTTCAAATATTGTCAACTACTAAGCTAATACACCATACGAGTGTGGTGGAAATATATCCATGCTCTAAAAGAAAATGAAATGATGGGCTATGCCATGTTTTATAACGTCGATCTCTCAAAGGAATATGAATAATATAAACTTTTATATGCATGCATCATCCTCATCACGCTATATTATCTGTTGTACAGGTTATGCAAATCGCTGACAGAGGAGCCGACATTATTTGAATTACTTTGCAAGGAAAAAGAGAGGCCGATGCATGTTTTTTAAAAAAATTTCATCAATGAATGTAGGGATGTGTAGTTGAGGATGCGAATTTCATAGACGTGGTTGGCCTTGGAAAAATACAACGGTGGTGGCACAAGGTATATTACAGTTTTCAAGATACAATGTTTAAGATGTGTTTGATTAGTTACATCTGCACGTGAGTTTAATTTTAATTGGTATACCATCACAGTCCTGAAATTGGAGTCTATGCATATGCAGCGGCTCAGGTTAAGAAAGCAATAGAGGTAGGTACTTGGTCCATTGAACAAATTATATATAGTTTCGTATGTCGATAAGATATAAATGTGTTTTTATTACGAACCTATGTTGGATGGTCAAAAGATGAAGTTTAAGGTAAGTTATTTGAATCGTTATGGTATATACTCTATCTGTTTTATAATTAAATGCTCTTTATTTTCTTTTTGGTGCAGCTGTGCCACATGTGCTTCATCATGATCAGGAACGAAGTTGTTCTTAAGTTCTTCGGTCGACCAACGTTATAGAAATTATTCACGTCAGATTGTTTGATGGTAAAGTTGAAGGTCAATAGTGATTATTATGTATATTCTGGCAGCACCACATCGGTTTGGCCGCCCCATGAAGGGATTATTTGAGTTATATGAAGTACCACATTAGTAGAAATGTAGTATGAGTTGTATGCTAATATAACACCAAAAGGGTCTTGGGATTTTTTTAAATGGTTTAGTTTTGTGTACTTTCTGAGTTACAACTATGACCATATTTTCGAGTAGTTCGTCCATTTTTTTGGAGCAGTATGCCAGTTAAGAACCGAAACTGATGGGAGTTTATAAATGCCGAAAACTAAGTACTATGTGCACTTTCTGATAGGTAAGTTGGTTATTGATTCATTTTATTATTCCATCCATTTTTGGTGGCTCATGATATGCTATGAGACTGATTTAAACATGCTTGATCTATATATAAAGACAAACGAAATGGAGACAAGTGGCAATAAAAAATAATGCCTTATTTGTTCTTATACAAAAGATCAGCAAAGATGGGATCTTGACGAATATGGATATTTAGCATCTATTTGTTGGAGTATATATTATTGTTCTATAGTAGTTTGCTTTGATTTTTATAATTAATTTCATGTTGGATATGAGGGTGTTGGAAAGGTATAACCTGTAAGATCAGGAAATTATACCTCTTTTTATTGTTGTATTGTTTTAGACACTATATCATATTCTGCTGAAGCTATCCAAGGCCAAAATGATGATTTTTTTACAGAATCGTTGTCAGAGGCTAAAAAAGGTGTATATCTCTAAAAAGTGCCTATTGGGTCTGTTTTGGTGCAGGATGATAAGATACATTTGTGCATTAGCGTTCTTATAATTTATTAAACTTTGTAGTTTTCAATGTAGAAAAGTTGTGTGACTACACTGTACCTGCTAAGATGATTTGAGTACGTGAGCCACCAAAACATTTACGCTCATGCAGACTTTCGAACTTTAATGGGTTAGTATAATCATCACTTTTAGCTTTTTGGTTCCAGATTGTATAAAAATTTAACAACCCTAAATGAATATGTTATCAAATATGAATATGTTATCAAATACGAGCTACTAAATGTACACTTACATTCACAGGCTTCGTACAACATATGGTCATTGTTTGGCCAAATCAACATTCCAATTAAACTGATCCCATGTTACTCAGCAGACACAATTGTGGCATTTTATTTAAGCCAATGCTTGATGACACGTCACGTGATCAAGTTACTGTCTTTTCCTAATTTGTATTGTTTTGTTGTTTATTCACTTGTCTATATGTTTATTTTGCTTTTCCTAATTTGTATTGTGTTGTTGTTTATTCACTTGTCTATATATTTATTTTGCTTTATCTTTCTGCATGTTACTGATTTATCATATTAGCAACATGATCAAATTGTAGTTTTGCAAGCCCTGTAACTGCACCTATCAAGTAAGTGTTGGTTTTATCAATTTTCTTTATATACAGAAATTAAGCCACATAAAATGTAACACCCCGCCTTTTTTTTACCACAATATTGTCCGCTTTGCCCGCAGGCTCACGGCTTTGTTTCTGTGGCCTCATTTGAAGACTTCCCGGCAGGTCACCCAAGCCAGTACTACTCTCACATGAGCACGCTTAACTGCCAGTTCCTAAGAACTCCACTCGCAGTAGACCACAAAACGCGTTGTGTCATTGTAAGGCGAATGTTATCTTATGAGCCCAGCATCTCTCCAGGCCACAGCCGATGTGGGATTTGCCTAGGGTGTTACATAAAATTACAAAACATTTGATTGACCTTTGTTCACTTTTTGTTTTGGTATGTCAATATTGTATCGAAATGTATCTTAAAATATCTGATGTCCTAATATAATCTAGATTACAAGTACTTTTTATATTCATTGACTTGTATATACAGGCAAGTAGGGCGCGTTAAGAGGGCTATAATGGGTCAAATCCCAAAACGTTAGCTAAGAGGGTGTTTGCGATTACCTATTTAAGTGTTTTTCTTCTTGCTTATCGGATGTAGAGTGTTTAGATAGAACTATAGTAAAAGACCTCAGGGAGGAGTTTAGATGCAGCTAATTATCGTCAAGCTTATTGTGTACGACAATCTTAAAGATTGCGGGTTTTAGTTTGTTACTTTTTGTTCAGGAACTGAAAAGGAGGTCTATTCATGTTAGTTTTGCTACTGATCGAGTGTGCTATTAGTCTAATAAGTGTTTGTATTTCATTCCATTTACCACAGGAAGGCTATTAAATGTCCATGATTGAGAGAGATTTAATTGAGCCGTATTGGATGGTAGAGGCAGTGTGTCCAGCTAAATTGGTTGCTGAGGTAATCTAGAAAATTAAGCTTGCTGGTAATCCTGAAAAAATGAGGCTAATATTCTGTTTTGCAGGTGAAAATTTTGGAACCTTTTAGTATACATGGGTTCGAACATGGAGCCACATATTCGGAAAAAAAGGCATATACGAGACTTTGAGTTCAATACAGTCAAGGTATACGTCGTAGAAAGCTTATCAAAGTGCCCGATATGGTCTACACAACCCGTTCAAATCCACACAGAAATAGATGAAAGCGGAATCAAGGTATATGTAGTTAAAATTTGTATCACACATAAGCAAAGAAAACTGGAGATATAATACGTATGGCTGTACTCAAAGAACACGAGTCAAGGGCTCTTAAAGGGTTTGTAATCTTGTCCCTTATGCCTTGGGATACTGATTTTTGATAGGTACCCACAATGGGCTGGATTCACCTACAAACGTTGTCATTTTTCTTAAATTCGTATAAAATGATTGAAAAAACTAATATTAGGATAATCTTATAAAGAAAGCAATATAGGATGATGTTTTCTAAACTTAATTAGACAGATCAGTGACAACTATTGACTTGAATACTTATTTTATTGATTAGAATGGTGGTATTGTTTTCTTTTTTTTTCTTTTAGTCATGGACTTACTGGTACTACACATGTGTTTGTGAAATTGGAGGCAGCAAGCTAATTGTTGAGAAAGCAAAAAAAAAAGGGGAAAGGTTTGAATATGGGTATGGTGATGGCAGGTGGGTTAAAAAAAGTGGCTTTTCTGGTGGTTGGAGCAGTAGAGGATATGGATCAGGTAGTGAAATAGTGGTTGCCGTACTGAAAGTGGTTCGGGTAGAGAAAGTGGTTCTGGTAACTCTTACCTACTTATAGAATCGGTGATAATGAAGCACAAGGAAGAAGCTAGGCATGCAACTATTTAATGTACAAAAGTCAAGCTTCACAAAAATTTTGAAGGTCTTCCTTTGATTAGTGGTATAATCTTTTAAAGGTACAAAATGTGTTGGTTGTGCAGGTTGGGTGATGGGCCAAACCAGATTGTCAACACTTTCTTGAACTTCATTGTTATACAAATAATAATGTAATTTTAAATTAAAAAAAAAATGAGTATAAGCATTATAAGTACTTTGTGTGACTTTCAACCTCATTGACCTATTTGACCCGTTGGAGATAAAATTGAACACAAATTGACCCAGTGTTAGGCAACGGGTCAAAATGGTTCTTATACAACTTATTGTCTTTATTTACTTTAACTTAGTCAATCATATAAACTGTCATATTATAACTAATTAGATTAATATGAGGGTCGTAACAACTATGGTATCTTTTTATCGCCATTAGTTTGTGTTTCAGGTTCCTAAATCTTTAAAATCAAGTTGTCGTGTAGCCCAATTCTACTATGATCAGGGAGAAAGAATGTTATTAATGGGCAGAATGACCAATGTACCTTCGTGATTTATAATAATGTTCATTCTAAACATCCACCTTTATGTGACGGAGCAAGAAATGTTTACATTACCAATTATTAATTGAAAATAATAACTTATGTATTCTATCAGGCTGTTGTGGCAGGTCATGCATGGTCGATCAGTTTTGAAGAATTTATACTCACTACAAATAGTACTTTCCTATCCTACCTAAATAGCATACACCAGGTAAGCTTTGTGATTCATTATTGTACACGCTTCGAATAAAAATATAAAAATTAAAACCTTAAAACATTTGTGGTTTATTAATCAGGAAGCAACAGTCATAGAGATAATCAGGGATGAGCAGATGGCTATGAGTATTTTAGAATGGGGGAAACACTTTTCTTTACAGAGATGCCCTTCATTCTATCCCGGGCGTTTTCATGATGTAATAAGTAACCATTCCTTTTCTAACATCAAGTACTGTAGATTTGGCGAAATGGCATAGTTTGGCAGCAAGTGAGCTATATGAGATTTATGAATTGAGGTAATATGTCAATATTTGTTATCTGTCCATTTTTGTTGAAGTTGTGTATAATGGTTTATCTTTTGCTTCTATTGTTCGCCTTTTACCTTCTTTCTTACTCCACTTGGATGCTTTTGATATAAAACTATAAACGAGTACTATATAATGATAAATAATTTCATACTTAGAAGCTTTTCAACTTGCTCTATAAAGGTGTTTCTTTGGTAAATTATATATGATTTCTTCGGAGACCTATTTCAGAAGTTGAATAAGTATTGGGAAATCGGAAGCTTGAATGTTTGTGACGGTCTACCTGCCTGCGTGGTACCTAATGGAGACCTATCTCGCTTTGAATGTGGTACCTAATTTTTATAGAATAATATCTAAGTTATAGATCGTACTAATCTTATTTACCTGGATCCATTATGTATAAATAGTTTAACAATCTGGAAAAAAGTTTCACGGGCCAATAAACCTCATTTTGACCCATAATAAAATAATTAAAGTAGAACGGGTGGCGGTGACTAACTTATGTATTCGTTTTTGTAAAATTCAAGGAGAATAGGTTTGGTTGACTCAAAGGCATCTAAACATTAAAGCAACAATCGCTTATTATTAAATTAGTTTCTTTATGGGATTGCATATAAAAAACCGCTAATTATTAGATTAGGTACTATTTGATACTGGAAAATTGTAGCTTCCACATGTCCGTCGCAATACATGTCACACTGACTAATTGCAGTTTCATTTGCTAGTGATATTACGTTAGTATAATTTGCTGTAGATAGACTGAACCTATACATGACATTTGGGTGACCCATTTTATCTTTTAGTACATGATCTTTGGTTTAATTTTTGTGGTTTTAACGGTAGATTATGTTGGTAAAATAAAGGTTGGTGACGCAAACCAAGATCATGTGTATCTTGAACGACCTAACGACATGGATACAGTAAGAACAGATATAAAATGGACCGAAACAACACTAGAACCAAAGTTGCAGGACCTTCAAGGGACTACTATAGCCATTGTTAATGCCTGTGGCTATCCTATTAGCCAAGAATCTCGAACATCCCTGTTCTAAATTTCACCAGGTCCGAGATCAAAAAAGGTACTAGGCACATTTTCGAATTTTACCTATAAAAGGTCATCATTATATAATTAATCTTTTCTTTGCTTTAAGGACTACTTAGATGTTGGAAAATAAGCGTGTACTACAGGTAAGTTAATGGGTTAATACGGATAAATGGATGTCAAAATGGATGGGGTAACCTATAATTACTTTCTTTTCAATTTTAATTTATTACTCCGTAATAACAAAATGTGTCTGAATGCACAGAGTAGAAACATCACAATAAAGCTTGAACCAGAAGAACAAAGGGATACAGACGCAACCACTACCAAGAGGAATGGTTCCCGTTCGATAGCTGGATATGCACAGCCTGGAAAGACTCATTCAAGTGTTCGTTATACCTATAGTTTATTTTTCGTTAACTAAAGTTTTTAACGATATTCATCAGGCTTGCTCACCAATCGGATGAGATATGTTTTGATACTTTGTTCTTGCGTATCACTTCGAAACTCTTTTTTCTCTCATATTCGTTAACCATTTATTTCTTTTCGTTGTCAATGCATTCAATAAATAATTTTGTATGTTTATAATTGACTTGCCTTTATTTAATTTTTTGGTAAATGATATTCACAAAACAAGCCCGCCCATCGAGCGGGCCATGGCCACTCGAGCAATCTTAATCGTCTTTTTTGGTTTATAAAATTTCGTTTAAAAACTTATTGAAAATAAAACCATAATACTAACTACGTCATAAAAAAAATAATAACAACACGTTAGAAACCAAAATATAATTATAATGTAAACTAAGAAATTAATGATATCAAATTTAAACAATAAAATTTAGGGTAAAAGCCATAAAATAACAACGTACTTTCAAAAATTTACCGAGTTGAAACACATACTTTTTTATTAACATATATAACCACATACTTTCGAATTTTGTTCCGACTTCACCCATATGACCGATTTATATTAATATAATATTATATTAAATAATATTATTTTATTACAATATGGGTAAATTCAGAACAAAATTTGCAAGTACGTGGGTGTATATGTTAATAAAAAAGTATGTGTTTCAACTCGGTAAATTTTAGAAAGTACGTTGTTATTTTATGGCTTTTACCCTAAAATTTAATAACTCTGAACAAAAACACTAACACTTCTCTAACTAAGTAAATGGTAGTTGGAGCATTCTTAAAAAAGCCGCCGTTTTGTATACCACCTCTATAAGGATTATATCATCATTATCAAAACCATAAAACCACAACCTTTTTCCCCTATTCCTGGTAAACACACAAATATCACCACTTAACAAAAAAAGGGTATCAACAAAAAAACTCCACTTGTAACCCGGCAATACATACATATTATCATCAAAACAAAATCAAACAAAATCATAAATCCATTCACAGATAATTCAAATTCGTCAACATCATCTAAATTTGGTAAAATAACAGCTGAAAGCACCTATATACAATAAATAAATAAACGTATTTAACAAAAACAAGATAATAATAACAATAATAGATGTTAATAATATTATCAAATGTAAAAGATGTTCATGATTAATATTGTTTAGAACAAAATGTTATAAAGTAGTTACCTACTTTTAGCCATTTTATGGATTATGGTAACATCAATTATACTTCTTAACCGTTTAATTTAACTTTTAATAACTTTTAACTATATATTTGTTCTACTAAATCCTAAAAATAAAAACCACAAATCAAAGTACTTACCCGCTTTTAGTCGTTTAATGTATTATGATAATATCAATTATATATCTTAACCCTTTCATTTAACTTTTAATTACTTTTTAGTATATATTTGATCCACAAAATCATAAAAATAAAAACCACAAGTCATACCCCTCCATCAGACGGGTTTTGACACTAGTGTGTATATATATATATATATATATATATATATATATATATATATATATATATATATATATATATATATATATATATATATATATATATATATATATATATATATATATATAAATGTTAGGATCCTATAATTTATGTGTTTGATGATTCGGGTGGTCTTGGATGATCAAAATACATGTTTACCATTTTAGAGAGAGAAAGTAGAGAGAGAGGGTGTTCTTGCTAGAGGTTTACACAAAGGGAATATTAGATTGAATGAGAAGCACCACCCCTTCCATCCATGGAAGGGGTATTTATAGTTACAAACATACCGTCCTATCGGACTGTGGATCAGGCATACAATGGGTAAAGACCCGTCCTTCCTCCACGGTGTTGCTCTAAACTAATCTATGCTAAAACTAATCTAATTAACTACTGAATAACGTAAATAACTACAAATCTACGAGCTAGCTTATGCTTGACTATAATTGGGGTGACCGACACTTTAACATGGAATTTCCAATTCCTAACAATCTCCCCCTAAGGGAGGTCACCCCATGAAATACATTTTGCATCCTAGCATTCTTTCTTTGACATTGTTCTTGAGCTCGTAGACTTGAATTCTTCACTTTTGCAATCTTTATGCTTTAGTAGCGATACTTCAAAGTCCGCACTGATTTGTACTTTTAGTGGAGGCCTTTAACTGATCCACATCTTTGATGATCTTTGAGCATTCTTTGAGATCATCAGCCACAGTAAATCTCTGGATCACCCTTTATTGTGTTGCCATCATGTGAAGTTGTGACTTTTGGACCGACATGCTCACACTTTTGAATCATGACATCTTTCCATCAGAGTAGCGGAAGCTTTACTGGTTCGTGATATTTGCTGCAGCGTAGCAGAAGCATAGTATATGAAAATATCAGAACCAGGTTATGTAGATATACACCAGTCATGATTTCTTCAATTAAGTGTGAATGTTGTGAGCATGCGGCTTTGGATTGACTCCTCAATTCTGATCAGCTACAACCGTCCAAATGTACCTGCAAACAACATTTAGCAATAAAACACACGAAAGTGTCTTTGACCACTTTCATTGAATTGAGGTACATGGCCCAAGGTTCCCCGTTGATCAGTACAAGTACTGCCTGTGATCAGGTAGGATTCCTAAGAATCTCCTTGACAGGGTTTCGCACCTGTTCTAGCTGTTCTCAAACCGGAACGTCTCAAAGAAGACAACACGGAGTAAGTGAACCAGCGAATTGAGATTCACTGATTGATGAAAAATTGATTTGAAAACAATCGCGTATTGCTTAGAAGAAAGAGTTTTGCAATACGACGAATGTTTTATAAGAAAGATCAATTTTCAATCAAAAATACTTTTTATATATGAAAAGAATACACATTCGACGTGCTAAAGAAAAGAAGAGATTCGCACATCGAACGGTTTTTCCAAAAGTAATTTTTTTCAATCAGAGATACTTTTTGTGTTTGAAAATGAATACACATTTGATGCGCTAGAGAAAAGAAGATTTGCACATCGAATGGTTTTTCCAAAAGTATTCGTCAATTCCATTCCTGGACCAAGGTTGATTCAAGAATGAATCTCCCCGTCGTTTCTATCCAGTTGTCACAAGCTTTATCTTTTGCAAGATTTCACATGTCACCCACCAAGAGCTTGTTTGATGTTGGCTCTAGAAGGATTTCCATCTTCATTGTGAATATTTTTACATATCACTCGGATGTTCTGGCAATACCACAAGGATAATGCGTAGGACTCTTAATATATTCTTACTTTCCACATTGTGTGAAATAGCAAGTCTTCATTAATTTAGTGTCCTAATGAGATATTGTGGATGATCTCTTGGCTCTAGACTCGATTGTGCACATTTGGTTCCTATGCCGGAGACTAGGGAGAGGGTCTCCTTCTTCAATATCAACAATCTCTAAGAGAAAGTCGATAGATTATGTCGGTTCCCCGTGAGAATGAAACAAGCCCTTTTAAGAGGAACTTGAGTAGCTTGGGAAGTTGTAGTGCAGTGCGTCTTCAATACCAGTGTTACCTTAGTAAACACTAATAGCATATGTATTGAACCCGGTTACTGCCCTAAGGTTGAATTATTGGAGGGCTATTTCTTTTCACCCTTTTCATATTCATTTCTTTTTCATTCTTCAACCCCTTCAGTGCTTACCGAGACTTCATAACTAGAACCTTGTTGGGTTTATTCCAGTACTAGCTCTGTCTCAGTCCGCACTCTTCCCATATCTCACTTTTCTCCTTTTTTCATCATACCTAAGGACTCTACACTATCTAGTGGATTGTCCCTGGGTAGATCCCTCCGGCTCTGGCGGGATCGTGGGAACGAATACCTAACCTAACCATCCTTATAACACCATGCATAAAATAAATTGGTCGGTCTTTTGGTATTGTTCTTTCCTTCTCGAAACCTAATTGAAAAATCATTTGGAAAATCAATCAAGGTACTTGTGATATAAAATCAAAACATTTTGTACCTTAATTATTTTGATCAATTTAGAAATGCTCCCCCTCAACATGTGCATATGATATTGAAATTGTTTGGCACATGGAGGCAAGAGTTCTTTGAAATTAATTTCTTTGAAATAATTTCTTGATCACAATTTCTTTAGAAAAAGCCTTTTGATTTTTCTTTGGTAAATTCTCCCCCTCAATATGTGCATATGATATTTGAAATCATTTTATCATACAGAGGCAAGAGTTCATTTGAAGCACAATCACGATCACAAAACACTATTTAGAAACCATTTGCTCCCCCTCAATGTGTGCTTCGAGATTCGAAAGCGTTTAGCACATATGAGAGAGCAGCCTGCACATTTGAATCAAATCGATCATCAATTATCAGATTTCATTATTAAATCACAAATTCTCCCCTGATCAAAAATATCAAACCCTTTGAGATTTTGGATCCCAAGTGATTTAATAAGGTTTATAAAACATTGGAGAATATGTGGCCAGGTTTAAATACTCATCATGTTTTTGGATAAATCCTCCTCCTCAACATGTGCATCGTGTACTTGAAATCGTTTGCCACATGGAGGCAGGAGTGCCTTTAAAGGACTAAAACCAACTCCATTAAAACATATTTGAGATTTAAATCACGATCTCTCCCCCGATCAAAAATTTTAAACCATTTGAGATTTGTGATCCCGAATGATTTAAATCATTTAGAAAATTTTAGGGGAAAGACGTTGCAAGATTTAATTTTGAAAAATGACAGATAAGGACCAGATTTAGACATTAAAGATTGTTAGTGTCAGGTATGATAGTTTTTAAGAGATCTTTTTATTAAAATAAAACAGTTTCACAATCAAACAAGAACAGAAAAAATTTCATTTTGAAAGACCTTGATTCAAAAGAAAAAATCATACCATGACATAACATTAAATCTTTAGATCACCACTTTTATTGTACAAACGGACTTTTGTGAAGAAATATCCTTTGAAAATATTTTATTTTAAATCACTCTCCCCCTCAATCGATGATTGAGTGACTCAAGTTTTGATAAAATGAAGTCCGGTGATTTTCAAAATTAAGTCCAATTAATTTTCAAAACAATATTTTCCATTTTCAAAACAATTTAATCCAATTATTCAAAATTGTTTAAAAATGGTATCCTGCACAAAGATACGTTAGGTGGTTGAGTTGCTTTGTTGATGTTGCTGTTGTAGGGCTTGGAAGAAAAACCATCTGCAAATGCAGTGAGACTTCTTACGTTGCATTTTAATGCCAACTGAGGTCAAATTAAGCTATGTTTCTTCAGTCACTTAGAAGAAAACCATCTGCTGATGCAGTGAGACCTCTTACGTTGCATTTATGCCAACTTTCCATTGAAGTCAAATTAAGCTCCGTTTCTTCATTTGTCAACCCAAGATTTAGTTACCCTTTCCTTTCGGCATCCAATCTTCTTCAATTGTAGGATCCGGATCGGGAACATTCATATATACCAATATACCTGCATACGTTAGTGAACACAGATACAAATATATGGTGGTCGACAACACCCAAACAGCAATCGACTAATAAAAGTCAATTCAACATATCAATCATATCATAAAAGGTATGGGAATTATGTGTTCATCAAACTCTAATCATCTAAACCTAACAATCATATCCTAAATTCCTAGTCCTTCGACACAGGAAAAAATCATTTTTTAATTAAGCACGTAGGATAATTAAGAAAGCTCGTTAGATGATATAGATTTGAAAACATTCTCCCCCTCAATCAATGACTCATTTTTAGAAAAATTTAAACGTGCTGAAGTCATTGATTGAGTTTTCAGTTTCTTTCGAAAACTCTGAAACTGATTGATTTACAAGCAACTCATTTTCCACCATTTTGTTAAAACAAATATTTTTCTGAAGAATTTTAGACGGAAAAATATTTGAGTAGGAACAGCAGTCCTTTTGACGACATGCTTTCCTTGTTTTGTTTTAGGATAAGTGCACGAATTTTGTGAAAAACGTTTAAGCGAGGCACTTTCCTTTCTTTAAAAGAGCGGGTTGCTATCTGAAATAATAGCAAGCCATAGTTTTAAGCACGGGTTACAGTCTGAAGTAACTGCAAGCCATTTTTTTGAGACATGTTTAGAAAAGAATATTTACACCTCCTGCTCGAACTTCATCTATGGTCCCGTGCCATTATTGAATGGCATTTCTAAGACCGCAGATGTTATCGATACCAGAAGACATGTCTTGAGAAAAATAATATTTTTGGTATTTTATGATTTTCTAATTTTTATGGGTTTTTGTTGGTTTTATAATTTTCTATTTTCTTTTTGTTGGTTTTATATTTTTCTATTTTGTTTTTAAAATAAATATATACAAAGATAGAGAAGATGATATAGTTAAAGAAGATGATGATACGAGTACCGAGATAAGGATATCGAGCAGCACGTCGTAGAAGATAGAAGTCATCAAATCTTAAACATTCACCACCAAAGCTTCCAGGGCTCTTGAATCGAAGAAAGAAATTGAACCATCTGAAAGTGAGACTTTGGCAGCTTCCCCCCAAACCGAAAATCCTTTAGCTGAGCAGATTCGAAGCTCTATTTCAAGCTTGCCTTAGCCAGGTGCACAGAGAAGCACACCATTATCATAAATCCCACTGCTCCTTTCAAGAATAATCACCGTGATTCTTCGTTCGAGGCTATATCATCAACAAGAACAGCAACGTATCATCCCACTTTTGAATACCTCTTCTCAAATTCCTTTTCCACTGAAGTCTGAAGCAATCCATTCCAAAAGGTGTCAAGAGACCACTTCCCCCGAGTAGTTGAATTGATGCAGTCAGTCTCTTAGACTAGAGCTTACGAACCCGAATACACATACCCGAAGACAAAGAAACTTATACCATCGAAGTAGCAGATTAAGTCCAATAGCCAAAGAATAACCCCGATGTATACTTTTCTCTCCCCCTGAAGAAAGTGTATGAAGATCAAGAACCCGAAGTACCCGAATGCCCAAAGAGAGAATAACCGATAACATTGAAGAAGCAGGCCAAATCACTGATTATCTCTGCGGGTGACAATCTCTGCAGATGTCAACTCCGGAATAAGTGATTATATCTCTGAATCACAGATTAAGCCCTTAAGTGACACAGCTGAGCATCCCCAATGTACACAATTCTCTCTCCCCTGATGATTGCGATAACATCGAAATCATCACACACTTGTGTACCTTCTTTTATCATCAGAAACTAACTCTTACATCTCATCCCCCGCATAGTTGGAATAAGAACACTAAACGCTTGATGAGTAAAACCTTGAGTTTCTCTACGGTCATGACATTTGTTTTCCCGGGATATCTTCAATCACTTAGAAGAGTTAAGTTCATCAAGTTTACTCACCATGAGTCAAACCTTGAGTTTCTCTGCGGTAATAACATTTGTCTTCCCGGGATATCTTCAATTACTTATAAGTATTAAGCTCATCAAGTTTACTCGCGTTTAGATGCTTGTCTCCTTCCCCCTTGCTGGTTTTGATACTTCAGAATCAGCAACATATTATAAGCCCGTATACTCGAAATCTTTTGAGAAGAACATTAGATATCTTGTGAGAGTCAACTTGCTGAAGAACAGAATGAGCAAGTCTAACTGGGGATTAAATCTGACATATCACTCTCCCCCTATTAGTGCTCTCCCCTAAACCGACAATCTGTTTGATAACAGCCCGGATTAAGAAGAAGTCTTCAGATCGTTAAATGCAACTCGTCTTTAGTCTTCTACCATATATCAGAAAATGTAGAACCGACTGTAGACTCGACCTTCTTCAAGATTGTCCAGTTGGGGAATAGATAGTTAACATCTTCAACTCACCAAAAAATAAGAACATCACCAAAAAGCATCCCAATTAACTTACATCTTGAAAGTCCCCTTAACTAAAATCTCTCCCAATCAAACAAGAACAGAAAGATGTTCATCAAGGAAATCAGCAATCAGGCCGCAACGAACACACGAGATGGTAACACCAAACTACCAATCACATCAAACAAGAACAGAGAGATTGTTCGGAATCATCATGTTGATGTGTACGTGAAGCATTAACTGGAAGCACTTTGTCGATGATCATATCAGCCGGTGTGAAGATGTCAACCAACGGCTCATAGAAAACAACTCCATGTAAAGATGTCCCGATAAGAAGAAGCTCGGTTCTTACACGAGTTTGGAGCCGTTTGACCATTTATTCTCATATAATAATCAACCATGCAGTAATTTCACACTTCTTCTCCCCCTCAAGAATTGCATACGGAGTTGCGATTCTTGATTAAATAAGTGAAAATCATTCGAATGTTCTATTCACACTTCTCTCCCGCAAAATAAGCACATGATGTCGCCATCTTCATTATAATCGAGCAAGTGGAATGAGAAAACACTCAGTGGTAGCCCGGTTCACTTGATAATTGAAGCGTATGGAAAAAGTATGAAGCATGTTGATGAGAATGGTCATAAATAAGAAGATTTCTCTTCTTCAGAAGATAAAGTGCACTGAAGCGTACACTTTTCTTTTCTTTAGAGTACGAGGCATGAACTGTTGTGTTCATACGTCATAAGAAGATTTCTCTTCTTCGAAAGATAAAGCGCACTTAAACGTACACTTTTCTTTTCTTTAGAGTACGAGGCATGAACTGTTGTGTTCATAAGTCATAAGAAGATTTCTCTTCTTCGGAAGATAAAGCGCACTGAAACGTACACTTTTCTTTTCTTTAGAGTACGAGGCATGAACTGTTGTGTTCATACGTCATAAGAAGATTTCTCTTCTTCATAAGATAATGCGCACTGAAACGTACACATTTCTTTTCTTTAGAGTACGAGGCATGAACTGAAGTGTTTATACGTCATAATCTCTCTCTCTTTTCAGCTCTCTTAGCAAAACATGTAATCAACCCCATTATCATTCAGTAGGCTCTTTGTCGCGACAGCTGATGGAGAAAACCCAATATGATGAATTTGACCCTGAAGTAAACTAACCCGAACTCGTGACTTAAACTTGCACATATGTAACATAGAGCGGTGCCGAGAATTCATGCTCCATTGAATCTCTTAAGTACTCTATACTCTTCAACCAACCAACCATCAAGTAATAGACGTACATTACCTCTTGAAAATACACAATTGAATGTGACACTGAGCACAACAACGTAACTCCTTAAAGTGATAGTTATTTTTGTGGTAAACAGAGCCCAATTCCCCCAGAAAAAATAGATTCTCAAAAATAACTAGATTTCCAAGTCTTCGTTTTTGGAAATACGCTTGAACAAGGATCATGAAGAATCTTCATCCATCCATCCCCGATACCTTCAGATACTAAGTACACTCGCCCGTGATAATTCACTTCAACTTCAAATAAATAATAGTGAATTAACTCCGTTGTCACATCTTCTGGTTAAAAGCTCAATTCTAGCCTCATTTGACGTTTGAAGTGAACTTTGATAATGGTTTTCATCCCGACCATGGTTAAAAGCACATAACCCCGTAAAACCTTGTAATAACCAAACTGCCATGACGAATATCCAAACACACATCCAATTTATGAGGTACACCCTCTTATCCCTTCTTCGAAGCAGAAACCGTAACACCAGCATCAGAAGACCTCGAAATACGCTTTCCTTTCTCCAAGATGGTTCCATCATCACGGGATTTTACAATTCTATAGTTTAAACCGAAAAATAGTTTCTTTCCCGGGATTTTACAAAACCAAGAATAAACCGTATGATAGTTCCGGAAATGCACTTTACAATTACCAGGATGTTTCCATTGTCACGGGATTTTACAGGTCTATGATTTAAACCGAGAAATAGGTTCTTCCGCGGGATTTTACAAAATCAAGACAAAACCGTAAACAATATCAGCTTGAATGTGTTATGACAATTTTGATTTCGGTGAATAACTGTTTTAGGGGAACATGCAGTGGTTCATCATCGGTTCATTTACCAGCATTATCAGCATCATCAACCATCCAATAAAGTCTTTGGTAAACACATCATCCACATATTCTGTCGGCTGTTGTTGTGACCACTTAGTGAAGTAAACCCGATATGTCAAACTTGATCATGAAGTGAGCTTCCCCAGATTTGTTACTTAAACTTGTACTAATCCTTGTGAAGAAGAAACGGTGTACCCAATGTACAAAACCTCTTGACATTCTCAAATAAGTGAGACACCGAAGTGATAGTTACGTTGTGGGTTAAGTGAGAAAGAATCACAAACGAAACTAAATAGCCAAGTCTTTATCACACTTAATAAACGCTCAAACAAGTCATCTTCGCGGAAGGGTAGAAAGAAAGAAGACGAAATAAGTAAACGCGTCCAGAAAAACTCTTCTTCAAATCCAAATAAGAAATATTGTTCAAACAACCCCGCAGTCAACCAAGTTCCAATAATAGTTCAAGTCGTGACAAAATATTCTTCGTGAAAATGTATACACCAGTGTATCAACCTTCATATCTCATCAAATCTCATCGTTATTGAATTTCTTCAACGAATCTACATAAAATCCAAATCTCGTAGAATTAAATCACAAATATTCATCAAATCACATGTCTCAAATCTCGTCATCAAATCACATATGAGCAATCCAGTTTTGAGAAATTGATCTATCCAACATCAAGACTCGAATGATATAATATTTTACCCAAACTGAATCAACAATCTTAAGTCCAAACATAATCACCAAATTCTACATATATGAGATCCAACTCATTTAATCCAGATTTTAAGAAACAACACATGCCGATCTTGAGTTCATGTTTCATAACCATATTTAACATAACACTTAAACCCCGTCCTATATCTTATTGGAAAATCATACATCACAACTCAGGTTCATACTAACAAAGTTAGGCCCAAATCCATTCGCCCCATATTTGGCCCACGAGAGATATAGCATCATAGTATCATACGACCAAATATTTTCAACACATAGTAATCAAGCCAAATCCAGTTTCATGCCCACGTGTGGGTTCATCAATTGAGGCCCAAATGCGCTACAACCCAAGTTCATGATCCGAATTAAATGAAGAACCCGATCCACCCACATTCTAATAACCGGATATAAGACACATGAGACCCTAATGTATCTCATAGTAACCTTAATCTCACACATCATTTACATCCGCCTCTCTTTTTCTATCTCACAAACCCTAATATATCTCCAAAACTGATCAGCCCCCATTAACATATTATCTCACCAAACTTCTCATCAATTATCAGGAAGATAATCATCAAAGACTCAACGACTCCAAAAACATTTTGAGGTTGCCACAGGGATGGTATAAATCCTCTCTGAAAGGACTCTTATCAACAAGATTTGGATATTTCAGGTGAGTTCAGTTAGATCTATGTTGTTTTTGAGTCATAAACGAGCCAAGGAATTGAATTAACATAAGTGTTAAACTCGTTTCATTATCTCGAATAGTATCAATTAAATGGATTTATGATGACAAACGTTCAAGTAAGCGAGTCTTTGAAACAATTAAGACCATGGAACGCATCTGAGATCTTGATAATTTGTTTTCATTACCTTTAATTCGTTTTGAGTCCTTAGATAAGATTGGAGATGAGATAGGATAGAATGAAGTTTGATATTGGAGTTGGATTTGTTTTTCATTTAGCGAATGAAGAACAAGATGGTAACAATTTTTTTTTTATTCATCTTGTCTTTAGATTCGAACATGTAATGAAGGTATAAGCTTCAAACAAAGATCAATGATGGTTAGAATTCGTGAATAAGGACCATGAGTCATTAAATTTTGTATGATACACGAATCAAACTGAGATCAATTTGTTTTTGTTGTCGTAGTAAATGAGATGAGTCTTGATTGTGTTTGTGTCATGAAATAGATTGATGATGAAATAGATTGCTGTTGTAGAT